>CM075441.1:864783-2064783 GCA_037832385.1 Rhizophora apiculata | reverse complement strand
TGGGTTTGCTCAAGAGGTGGTGACTCAAGCTGCTGGTATTTCGGCTGATTTTTCTTAATAAGAAGGTAGGTAGTACAATACCAAAACAGCAAAATTCTAGATTGAGCAATCACTGTTTCCTTAATGCTACTTCCTCCTAAGGAAAACCGCTCAAGTGCCTGCATAGTTAAAGAAGACAAATAGCTAACTGTAAAGCGCAAAAAAAATATAAGGAAAACATAAAAATATTTTGAGACAACTTGTATTATTCTGAGTGTAGGTCCAAGTCATTTGTGGAGGAAATCTAGAAATTCATTATGAGACTCAGTTTTGTTGTAGCAAGAGCAAGCAGCATGTAGCCAAGAAGGTACATCAATGACTCTCGTTCTAGGGATCCTGTATCTGTGCTGCAATTGTTGTGCAATAACTCATGAAACTGATGATGAAATAACCTTCTATTTAGAAGAAACTATCAATATACACAATGGGTCCTGTTGGAAGCTCTAATTTTATCAACGAGAAAGGATACAATACCGAGCATTAGTGGCTAAACGTCTATAGAAACATCAATTGGACTTGAAATGAATCCTCATTTTAGCTAAGATTCTCCTTAAAGCACATGGCACACTTTTCTTTTGCAGTTTCCTTTTGTTACCCGAAAAAAACAGAGAACTCTATTTTTGGTATAATAAAAACTCTCATCTATCATGTGGTTTTACCTGTTCTCCAGTTTCAATGTCAAATGTATGTTCATGATCAAACTGAAGACCCCTAAACTCGTTGATGCAAAGCCCTTGAAAGGCCCTGAAAGTAGGTAAAGAAATACAGAGTCATAAGATAAGAATGAAAGGAATGCAAGCGTAACTTATCCATGGAGTCAACATTCCAAGGGAGATTAACTTGGCAGAAGGATTATAACATAAGCAAGCAACGATCAGTTTACCATCTTATCAGGGAAACACGAGGAATCCATCGAAAGATAATTGGTGTATTATCTGCATTGACATAATATCCTCCAAACACAATAAAAACTGTCATAAGGGATGGCCCTACAGCCATTGCTGCCTCTGTGCTAGGCACCATAGCTCCAACAGTCAGACCCATTGCAGATGCAGCAAATGATTCTGCAGTCACAATTCCACAAAACCTCCCAAACCTAAAATGTGAGAGCTTTAAATCAATAACTTCAAGCATTACACTTGAATCAAACACATGCTATGCTTGGTGCACTAGTACATCTAAAGGATAACTGCAGTTGTGCCAGAGAGTAGTCATGTAATTGTCTAATAGTGGTATTGGAACTATTAAACTCTAACAAGAAGTAGGTAATTTTGTAGCCTAATCAACAAAAGGCCATTCTGACAAAACTCACTTCTCATTTCAGCATCATTTTAAAAGCATTCCTCTTAAGTTCACCTTAAAACCTTTATGGTGCAGTTATCACCAGTAGGCCTAAGCTTGAAGCAAGCAGTTCGCAGCTCTTGGTTTGAGATGTCTCATTTATTTCATCACAGGGTTGATGTAATAAATAAAGTCAACCTATTGCCCCTTGAAAAATGCACTTTAAACTGAATTTTATTCTGCAGATACTGTAATGAATTTACAAAGCACGCAAGGGCATGGACACTCGCGTACTTCAAGATATTCCCACTTTACAGTGAAAAAAGCCAAAGTGTTCAAATGCTGAAATATCCAGCAGATGAGTATAGAAAATTATAAGGATTTTGATTCAGATTTTCCCACGTCCTTTTTCTCTTTTTGTGATTTTATTCACTTGGCACACTTTTCCATAAAAATTTTTATTCAAGTTTTTAACTTGGTTACCTGTCCGTGTTAATTTATGATCCAGTAAACATTAGCACTTTCTCAAAAACTTTCTACCAAATTAATGTCCTACTGACCAGTTTGTGCATCCACATATTTGAATAATCACACACATCTTCTAGTTATTCCATCACATTCATTTCTTTAGCACAATTTGCCAAGCAATGGTATCAAAATTCAAATGGTAGACAAAGGTATCAACCTGGTCAACGTAGGATGAAGGCGAGCCATTGGATAGAGTACAGCACCAAACATCAATGGAAATGCTGCTCCAATGGGAATCTCAGCTATCAATTTAGAAAGTAGGTAGGGGCCTAAGGCATAAGATCCCTTTGCATGCTCTCTATCAACTATTGCACGTTCCTTAGGAAACACACCCACAGTTTTTGTCAGTGCAGCCATGGCAGTGTTTATTGCTGCAACCTGAGGACCAAATTCCCAGATATGCAATTAAGGAAGCTTGCCCACTGGCTTATCAAATAATTCGGGAGTTAAATTTTATCAACTATCAAATGTACACTGTATATGAGTTGAAGGGGTCCACTCTAACTTTTGTGAGTGGATTAGATTTTAACTAAGCTGAGAGTGTCTCAAGAGCAGACAGAAAAGAGGCATCATAATGAGTCATTTGTGCATCCAACATTCCTGTGAAGAGTAGAAATATAAAAGATTGAGTGAAACAGATCAGTAGATTGGCTAGAAATATTGGCTATATTCATACTGGGGAATTCATGGTCTTGAACTTACAGAAAGGCACCTATAATAGGCTCTCTTTATGTTAAATATAAAAAAAAGAAACAGAAAAGAAAAAGAACACAGCAATAAAAGGTCACGACAACCTATAAATGGCAGCAAATTTTCAGTCAACTGAACGTGAAAGCAGCAATAACAGCAAATGTACTGAAAGAATGTCAAAGATATGGAAACCCAGGATAGCATGGAACTTAAGCAACAGCAGGGAAGGTTATCGTCAAAAAGGGGATCCAGGAAACCAAGACCATTCTTTTCAAACATAGCCTGTTTGGAATCAAGCTTTTGACAGAATTCAATTCAATTCTAGTCTCTTCGTTGGTATAGTTTTTTAAATAAATGAATTGAATTCATTTTTTTTTAAGTGCTAAAATGAACCGACTTGAATTTTACCCAATTTTCACCAGTTTTGTGAGGATCACTAATTCTATCATGTTATTACATTTTTTTTAAGTGTGAGAATTCAAATTCTGGTACCCTAAAAAGTGAATACCGTAAAAAGAACTTGATGGAATTGAATTTAATTGAATTCTACAAAATTTTGCCATTCCAAACAAGCCATCATAAATGAATTTAATCACACATTCTATTGTACTTATGACAAAAATAATTGCAACATCAAGTGCCATCTTCCACCACGAAGAATGGGCAAAAACCAGACCTGTTTAGATTATATAAAAGACCAAGAATTGTGTGAATAATTTTGGGTCAATGAATTTAACCTACCCTTTATGCAGTTTAACAAATCCTCATACCTAAAATTTCTCATCCAACATTGCTACATAGCATTGTCCGAATACTTCCACAAAATTCATATCTGCAGGAAACCAACCAGAAAGGCAGACAAGAACTTGAAAGCAATTCACAGAAGATACCTGAAGCAGCCCCATCCTATCTTGTATTGATGTCTGTGATCTTCCCATTCTCCAGAAAACCGACCCAAAGATTAGAGCTGATGCAACTGACATTCTAGCACGAACTTTGTTTGTTGGTCCATCACGAGATGCCTACTTATTCAAACAGGTGCCGATTAGGTGAAGTCCAGAACTAAATTTGCAGTACTAGGTGAAATGCTATATAACGATATCCTATAAGCATAATTGGTAACATGAATGTAGAAATCATCTAATTCATGAATTACAATCCAAGTACTACGTGAACTTTGTTTGTTGGTCCATCACGAGATGCCTACTTATTCAAACAGATGCCGATTAGGTGAAGTCCAGGACTAAATTTGCAGTACTAGGTGAAATGCTATATAACGATATCCTATAAGCATAATTGGTAACATGAATGTAGAAATCATCTAATTCATGAATTACAATCCAAGTACTACGTGAACTTTGTTTGTTGGTCCATCACGAGATGCCTACTTATTCAAACAGACGCCAATTAGGTGAAGTCCAGAACTAAATTTTCAGTACTAGGTGAAATGCTATATAACGATATCCTATAAGCATAATTGGTAACATGAATGTAGGAATCATCTAATTCATGAATTACAATCCAAGTACTATGGAAAGATCAGTAGATTTCAATTTAGTCTAATTAGTTAATGGTGCCTGGTCATCAAACATGGTATAAATGATAATGAATATATGCTATTGGAAATCTACTTTTAACTTAGTGAAAAGGAGCAGCTATAAAAGATCAGATAAATGGATGCCATCATCTAATTTTTCAGACAAAAACTAGCAGAATAACAGTCAACTAACTTGCATCCATGCTCGTTTAAGGAGCAACCAGAATTGCCTCCACCAAGAACATTTCCTTTTCACAACAGTTGTCCTTCGTAATTTCATTCCATTCTTAAAGCCCTCCCTCCCAGTCAGTGGAGTTGCATACAGAACTGTTGATGACAGTTGAGAGAATGACTCAACAAGACCATCTATTCTTTTCTGAGAAGAATAAACACTTTCAGCAGAACTGTAGTCAATGGAAATGAGGTCAGCCAAAAATTCTGCAGGATTGACATGATCTGGGCAACGATACCTGGTGAATGAATCAACAATTTGATCATTGCTTTTGAAATTAGTAGTATGAATATCTGTTAGGTGAATAACTGCACTCTGGTGACAATTAGATTGGTGCACCAGTTAAACTTTCATACAAGTGAACAAATATAATGGAAAGAGACAACAAAAGAACAAAATCATGCAGTCGACGCTAAACTTTGATATGATGTTCTAGAGCAAATTATTTGCTGAAACAAAAGTGAAGTCAAAGCTACTGAATGCAGGTACAAATGATGATTGACAATTATTTGCATGACCATAATTGTGCATGTGAAGTTAACAGCCATACATCAATAGAAGAGAAAGCAGACTATTAAACATGAACATGATATCACACACAAGCACACACACTAATTGTAACCAATTTTGGAATAATTAACTAAACCAGTAGAAACAATAGGACATGCAGTTTATAGATATTTATCTGCCATTATTTTGCTTAGTTTATTATCAACTTAACTAGTTTTATGCATGTGTGCTTGTGAGTGTGTTAGCATGTTGAATGCCAGTTGGTGACTATCCTGTTTTGAAAGCATATTTGTTACACAATCAATAAGGGTACAAACTAAAATCTAAGTTATATCTGACATCATTATAATGAAAAAGTGAGTTTAAAAACATATGACTGTTGTCTAAACACATAAAACGGCATAGTTACAGGGTTAAAGTTAGTTTCAAGACTAGCATCTACGACT
This sequence comes from Rhizophora apiculata, assembly GCA_037832385.1. NCBI lineage: Eukaryota > Viridiplantae > Streptophyta > Magnoliopsida > Malpighiales > Rhizophoraceae > Rhizophora > Rhizophora apiculata. The sequence goes on along the minus strand of CM075441.1, from coordinate 2,059,520 downwards.
TTTTGATGATAAGTGTACTTGATGGACCTGCTACCACTTGGGTAACTCTTAAGGAGACTAATGATCACACAAGTCCACAAATAATATCAGAAGATCCACAGAAAATGGCTCATTTATAATCAAGAGAAATAAATATCTGACAATTGCAACAAGTAATGAAAGTAAGGTTTGGCTAACAACCCAAATTTTAAGAAGTAGGCCAGGGGTTCATTCTGTGCGGGACCAGCATAAACAAGTGCACCTTCTGTTAGCAATACAATGTCATCAAATTTACTGTATATTGAACCTCTTGGCTGGTGTATGGAGCAAATTACAGTATGACCATCCTGTGCAAGTTGATGGAGAGTTTCCATCACACTCTCTGCCTGGAAAGCATCAAGTCCTGGAAATAACATAGGCAATTCCACATCAAAACAGAAGGGGTTAACATAACACCATCATTAATCTATGCAAATCCCTGGATGAGAGGCAAATAGAAATGTTAGCATTTACTTTCTTTTCAATGGTATTATGGCGAATACTACCCAAGAAGACAAATTTAATGAAATCCCAAACCGTTTCACGACTAATTGTAGGACCAATTTCCCTTAGTAGGAATTACAGCATAAAATGAGATCAACTGAAAGGAAATTATATGAAATTAGAATCTAAACAGAAGGGCTAAATGAGATGCAAGCATGCATTAGTCATTCAAATTAACTGTTTATGTTTAATGAGTTCATTGTTATAAACTTCAGTTAAAATTGGACATTTAATGATGTGCTAAAACTAGCATATCTAAAGCCAGAGCCAGTGAGGCTATCACAGAAGCAGAATGATATCAAGCACACATACCTGTTGTGGGCTCATCAGAAAATATGACAGATGGGCTTGCAATAAGTTCACATGCCAATGACAAGCGTTTCTTTTCACCGCCACTTATTCCACGAACTTTTGCATCGCCAACATTAGAATCAGCACAACTGACCTTCGAAGAAAGAGAATGGAACAGCCCATACAGATATTTAATTAGAGGAAAGATACTAAGAAACATGACAAGAAAAGAAAATAAGTAAAAGATTAACAGTAGATGTCCTACTTTAGGCCTCTAATGGGTATACATAGTAATGAATGAAAGGAGATGTCAGTCAAGAGATCAACTTGTATTGGTCAATCCTATTTGAAAATACAAACAGCATCAAAACTGGACTCGAGTAAGAAAAACTCAAGACACTTCTAAACTCCAATGAAGGCCTCAGTGAAATCCATTTGCTTCCGTGAAACTTCAAAAAAAGTGCCCATTACCAAGCCTAGCTTGAACAATAAATTGTTCACATATTCTTCTCGGTCCTCCACTGATGATATCCCTGGAAGTTGAAGTTCGGCAGCAAGAGACAGTGTCTCCCGCACAGTGAGCTGAGAAAAGAAAAGATCCTCCTGCCGAACGTAACCAAACCTGTAATAATAACAATAATCAATATTAGAATATTATAATTATAAAACTCATAAACAGAAGCAAACCACCCACTAATCAAGGGTGGACTTAACTATTAATCAAGTATCTAAAACAACACATACTTGTAAGGCTTGTTAGAACCAGGCCTCCCATTGTATTCCAGAAGCCCTGACAAATGCAATCGAGGGGATGCCAGTAGCTGCCCTGCCAGAACATTAAGCAAAGTTGTTTTCCCCGATCCTGATGGCCCCATAATTGCAAGCAATTTCCCAGGCTTTGCTTCTCCACTCACATTCTTTAGCAGAAACCGCACCTAAGATTTCACTCCCTACCGTCAGGCTCATAAATAAAAATAAAAATAATGCCTTGTTTGTCGTTCAAGATTCAAATCTTCGATTCAAAGCTATCTTTCATTTCTCACATTTTCTCTATAACTAAACAGAACCTGAAGGAAATCCGCGAAACAACAAAAGAACAATCGCACCGCTAAAAAAAAAAAGAAATTACTCACGGATTTGGAGGATTTATCAGAGAGAGAACAAGTGAGGTTGCGCCATCGGATAGTCACCGGAATAACTTTACCGGCATGTGTCGCTTCTTCACCTTCATCGTCACCGGTGGACTCATAGTTCTCGTCTTCCGGTAGCACGACGGGGCCGGGACCGGAGAAAAGCCGGAAGAGGAGAGCGATGGCGGCCGCAGCCACAAGCTGGCCCACGCCATTCCCGCCGAAACTCGCCAGCTGGCCCATCATTTTCCCGCCAAAACGCACCATCTCCGTGCCCAGCAGATTATCTCCCGTTACCTTATCCCTTCTCCGCTTGGCTTCAGCAGACACTCCTTAGAAATTAACAAAGCTGACCAGCATTTGTATCTATCTCGTTACGACGTCGTTACGGAACGAACGACTGAGTTTTGCTGTGGATTGTTGATATTTTTTGCCTTGATATTACGGAGCGCGATGCTGGCAAGTTTCCACTTCGCAGGAGCGTTTTACACGCGTCCATTTTGAGAGGATAAGATGTGATTTTCTTCTACTAACTTGCTTTGTGCCTCAGGCCAACAACATTATTAATGAAAACAAAAAGTTTATTGACCGAATTAATTATATATTAAAATACTTTAATTACAACTGGAAACTGAAATATTTTATAAATTCTTATTACGTGTAATTGCTTTCCTGAAAAGAATCTCCAACTTTTTCTCATGCATATGTCACGTGTCCTTATTTAGAGATGGATAATATATTGAATTTGGGTATCTTTTAGAGAATGACAATACGTTAAATGTAAACATTTCCTACAAAAGAGAAATACATTAGAAATGAACAATTTAATAAATGTAGGTAGGTGGGAAGTTGAAAAGATGTAATATCTACCATTAGATCAAGGGGATCTAATGGTTGTAGTTTGTCTAAAACTTGTATAAAAAGGGATCTCCTACCCCTCATTTGTACACACTCACTATTCAAGTGAAATATATTTCTAAAATTAATCTCCAAAAGGTTCTTGTGAGTTGAGTGTGAGAAGGCTGCTTGGGAAATTTTCTCAAGGCCGCACGGGTAGTACGTGATAAATTCATACGCCCGTGACAGTTGGTATTAGAGCCTGGTTTATTCCAAGTGTTATGGCAGACCCACGTTCTGACGAGACGCTCATCATAGGTGATGACCACGATGATCGTGGGAGGAAGGCCGACAAAGGTGCTGCCAAGGGAAAGAAGAATCGTGCTGTTTCGAGTTCAAGAAATCTAGTAGGGGACCTGGCACATCGTATGACAAAGATTGAATCGTTCGTCACTGATATCCAAGGTTCGGTTGATGACTTGACCTAGTCCGTCGAAGGTGTAGATGCCGAACGGGAGGAGCTCGTGGCTGAGGTGCAGGAGCTCAAAGTCAGCATGGGAGAACTTCGAGGAGAGTTGCTGGGGACCTTAAGGGCAGAACTCTATCAGCGGGATGAGTCCTTGGAGACCATGATGGCGGCTATACGCGCAGAGATTGCAGAGCTTAAGGGAAAGCTCGCAGAATCAGAGGCGGCACGCGTGAACGGGGTGATCACCGTGCAAACACCGCGTACCGACGCACCCAAGCCAAAGGAGTTCAAGGGATCTTGGGTGGCCAAGGACGTGGACAACTTTCTATGGTACATGGAACGATACTTCCAAGCCATGGGGATTAACGACAGTCAATTACGGGTAAATACTGTATCTATGTATTTAGCTGATAATGCTTTGTTATGGTGGCGTCGTCGGTCGGATGATAGGTGTGGAAATCCTATCACGACTTGGGACAGGTTTGTTGAGGAATTCCGACGGAATTATTATCCTGCATATGCGGAGGAAGAAGCTCGCGACGAGCTAAAACACCTTACGCAGAAAGGTGCAGTACGTGACTATGTGAAGCAATTTTCGGGGTTGCTGCTCCAAATCCCTTCGATGAATGAGACAGAGGCGTTCCACCAGTTCATGAGTGGTCTCAAGTCATGGACCAAACAGGAGCTAAAGCGGTTCCAAGTGGGAGACCTTACAACAGCAATTACGGTGGCTGAATCTCTTGTGGAGTATAGGACACCTTCCACCTCCCAGTCAGACTCTCGTCCAAAGGATAAGGCCAATGGTGGGGGAGATCGGGGAAAATTCAATCGCTCGAATGGTGGTAGATTGCAGACTGGTCCTTCCAAGACTCATGCAGAGTCCAACAGCAGAGGTCACAATAAGGTACGTACTTACAAGTGTTACTTTTGTGATGGTCCACATATGGCACGAGATTGCCCGAACAGGGCCAAGTTGGTTGCCCTCTGCAAAGAAGATGAGCCAGAAGAGGAGGCACGATTAGGTTCGCTGCGGATCCTCAGTTCAATCAAGTCTAAGAAGGCGAAGGAGCCAAGGGGACTTATGTTTGCAGATGTGAAGATCGGAGAAACCACGATGAGTGCGCTCGTGGATACTGGGGCGTCCGACCTCTTCATATCGGAAGAAGCTGCTAAGAGACTTAACCTTCGAGTTGAGAAAGGAGCCGGGTGGCTTAAGACTGTTAACTCCCAGGAAGTCCCTACCGTTGGAGTCGCTAAGGACGTGGAGTTACAGATTGGGCAAAGGAGAAACCATGGGAATGGACGGATCAATGCCAGGAGGCGTTTAATCGGTTGAGGCAAGCCATGACCGAGGAGCCGGTGCTGGTGTTACCCGATCACACCAAGCCTTTTGAATTAGAAACTGACGCATCAGATTTTGCTATTGGTGGTGTTCTTAGGCAGGAAGGACATCCAGTGGCATATGAGTCGCGAAAGTTGAACGATACCGAGCGACGGTATACGGTTCAAGAGAAGGAGATGACTGCAGTGGTGCATTGCCTAAGGACGTGGAGGCATTATCTCCTGGGGTTGAAGTTCGTTGTAAGGACGGACAACGTGGCCACGAGTTATTGTCAGACCCAGAAGAAGCTGAGTCCGAAGCAAGCTCGATGGCAAGATTTCCTAGCAGAGTTTGACTATGTGATGGAGTACAAGCCAGGGAAGGCTAACTCCATAGCTGACGCTCTTAGTCGAAGGATGGAGATGACAAACACAATAAGTTGACCTAGCTGTCCATGGATCGACCGCATCAGGGAAGGGCTCAAACATGATCAGAAGGCTCATGCCCTCATTGGAAATGCACAAGACGGCAAGACCCGACAGTTTTGGTATGAGGACGATCTTCTATACACAAAAGGGCAACGACTATATGTGCCACTCCACGGAAAGTTGAGGAAAAAAGTGTTGCGTGAGTGTCACGATTCGAAGTGGGTGGGTCATCCGGGGATCCACCGCACCTTAGCCCTTGTCGAAGATCAATACTACTGGCCTCAAATGCGGGATGACATTAAAGCCTACGTAAAGACCTGTCTTGTTTGCCAACAAGACAAGATTGAACAGCGTTCATCGCCAGGACTGCTAGAGCCACTTCCCATCCCAACTCGTCCATGGGAGAGTGTTTCCATGGACTTCATTGTAAACCTGCCTAAGTCCGAAGGATGTCAGACTCTCATGGTCGTGGTGGATCGATTCTCCAAGTATGCAACATTTGTGCCAGCAACAAAGGATTGCCCAGCAGAGGAGGCAGCTAAGTTATTCATGAAGCACGTGGTAAAGTACTGGGGAGTCCCACAAACGATTGTGAGCGATCGTGATCCTCGATTCATAGGGCGGTTCTGGTCTGAATTGTTCAAGTTGTTAGGGTCGGAGTTAAATCTCTCTACAAGCTTACACCCCCAAACTGATGGTCAAACCGAGCGGGTCAATGCACTCTTGGAGATTTATCTTCGACACTATGTGAGCACAACGCAAATAAATTGGGCGAAGTTGATCGACGTAGCCCAATTCTCCTTCAACCTGCAGCGGAGTGAGTCTACCGACCAAAGTCCATTCGAGATCGTGAATGGCCAACAACCACAAACTCCAAGTGCAGTTGCATCGGGCTATCAGGAGAATAGCCCACCTGCATACAAGTTTGCCAAGGATTGGCAGGAGCAAGTAGACTTGGCAAGGGCATGTCTTCGTAAAGCCTCCAAACGCATGAAGAAGTGGGCCGACAAAAGGTGACGACATATGGAGTTCCAAGTCGGGGACTTGGCGTTAGCCAAACTACACGTCATTCTTCAGTACAAGGATGTGCACAAGGGTCTAATTCGTCGTTACGAAGGGCCATTTCGAGTGATACAACGGGTTGGGAAGGTCGCATACAAGCTGGAGCTGCCACTAAAATTAAAGGTACACCCTATTTTCCATGTGAGTATGCTGAAACCTTACCATGAAGACAAGGAGGATCCTAATCGAGGGGAGTCACAGCGAGCACCACTTGGAGTAAAAACTTCATATGACCGAGAAGTCGAATCCATAGTGGCAGATCGAGTCATACGAAAGCGGTATTGCACGCCGAGGCGCGAATACTTCATCCGATGGAGGGGTCTTCCGGAGAGTGAAGCCAGTTGGGAACCTGCCGAAACGCTTTGGCAGTTCAAGAAGGAGATTGACACCTACCATGCGGAAGAAGCGATGAGGGCGTCGCCTGATTAGGTGGGGGAGAATGTCACGGGTCCTTACCTAGGGATGGACAATACATTGAACTTGGACATCTCTTAGAGAATGACAATACGTTGAATGTAGACACTTCTTAGGAAAGAGAAATATATTAGAAATAAACAATTTAATAAATGTAGGTAAGTGGGAAATTAAAAGGATATAATATCCACCATTAGATCAAGGGGATCTAACGGTTGTAATTTGTCTAAAATTTGTATAAAAGGGGACCTCTTACCCCTTATTTGTATACACTCACTATTCAAGTGAAATATATTTCTAAAATTAATTTCTAAAAAATTCTTATGAGTTGAGTGTGAGAAGGTTGTTTGGAAAATTTTCTCAAGGTCGCACGGGTAGTACGTGATAAATTCATACGCCCGTGACATATAGCTAAAAATCTGGTTTTTTCGACCTGGTCAATTGTCGCGATGGGTCATCGTCCGTTGTGCGTGAAGGACAAGAGTCGATGGTTTTATAGTCCAAAACCAGCTGTACAGTTTCAACCAATCGATCCCCAGCACGACGCTGCATGCCCATGAAGGAATTATTTGGACTTCCATAGTGAATACGTGTTCTTGCGTCCTTCAAGTGAATGCCAGGCATTTTTCAGAGCATGCCAACGATTCCTATTGTTACAGAGAGATGATTTAGAGCTCACACACTCAACGATTCTTGACATTCGGCTATCTAGAACACTATGAATACATCTGATGTAAACTGGTATTACCAATTGTTTACGATCCACAAATCCAACAGCTTGAGAGTGCTGTGGTTGACATTCCGTTCTTCATGCTCCTCAATCAGATGGAGTTTTTTTTTTCCTTAATGTCTGTATGCATACTTTTTGCCACGTTGGTAGCAGTCTGTTGCTCGTCGGATTTCCTCCCACTATATCTGTTTTGTTTTAACCACCGCTAGTTGTTGCTTGGATAACAGGGCTTGGATGCGCAATGGTTTTCGATGATCTGTTTCTTTTCATCGTCACCTCCACTGCCACCTCTTGCAAGACTGTAATCTCATAAACCGTCGCCAGTGTCTTGGGTTTTATTATTTTCACAATTAGCCGAATTTCATCACTCAACCTATTGAGAAAACCGAAAACAAAGAAGGACTCCTCTAATGAGAAATTGCTAACTAAAAGCAAGGAATTAAGTTCGGCAAACTGCACCTGGTAGTCTCGTGCCGTTACCGTCTGCCGTAGCTTATATACATCTCCTCGATCGTGTCTGATAGTGAAGGAACTCTAAAACGGCTAACACCAAGTCCATATGAAATACAATCCATACAGCTGTGGATTTGGCTGAGACCCACCCTTGGAACTACACATTTGCTTTGTCGTCCAGCTACATCACAATCGTCTCTCAAGTATGAATTCCTCCGCAATATTGCACATGCGGAAGAAACGGTCACACTAGCAAAGCCAATCACCCGGGTCTTCGCCCTCGAGTCACTGAAGCTCAATTTTCAGTGGTTTTGGAGTCGGGGTCGTGCTGCAATAAGTAGCCTCTGTCCCCTTAAAATTGTTCTAATTGGAATGCAAAGGTTGACCGTTTCTACTGTTTATGACTATTCTCCCTAATACATTGGTGCCATTTTCTCAGAATTACAACAGTGACCTTAACTGTATAACAAATGTGACGATCTACTGTTTTTACTGCTTGTTACTCTACCAGTAGCTTCTAATTTAGTAGTGGCATAGGCCATGATTGGGTTGGGTCGTAATAATTTTCCACCCATCAAAAACCCCATTAAAGCCCGAACACTACTAGTAGGTTAGGATTTTACGCAATTTGCCTTTTTAGTAATTTTTATTTATTTATTTATTTATTTTTTTAAAAAGCATAGATATAGTCAATAAAGAGTCATGGTTGTCGGACCGGCCCGAATTTTAGATCTGGACGGCAACTTAACAACGCCGAAGGGAACAAAAGCATGTTTGTGCCCACGTGTCCATCCTTAGTCTTGGCACGGCTTCGACACGTGCAAGAATTCGATTGTGTGCGAAAGATTCTGTTCTCTTTTAACTGGAAACGTAGGGATTTCACCCACGTGGAATTGCAACAATGGGCTCAAACGCGCGGCATAATATCATTGGTTCTCATGTAAAAGATTGTATAAGCTCTCATACAGAGAATAAATTCTCCAATGGGCACCGTCTGGATCGTCTTCAACAAAAACCCGATTTCACATAATTCCTTGCCTTTAAGCTCCTCTGTAGCAGCAGAAGCAGCGGGTTCGGGCCACCGACCTCTCCGGTCTTGCCATGTCAGCATCTGGTGGGTCCCATTCGCACGCGGGATCCTACACCTTCCATTCAAACTCCTGATATTGGATCCGACGGTTCAAATTAATCAAAAATGGCCAACAATTCCAAGGAAGAGCCCAAGACCGCGCCACAATCCGATCGCTGGTACAATCTAAACCTAGGACCTTCCTTCAAAGAAGAAGGCTCCAACAAATACTGTACGCTTCGATGTGAGTGAGTTTAATTTATTTTCTGTTTGGTTGCCGAGAAAATAAAATTTGCAGTTTGATTTCTTTTTGGTTCATTTGTTTGTTTTTTCCTTTTTTGGTTGGTTAATCAGATGAATTTAAGCCGGCTTCGATTGATAAGACGAAGCCGGGATCGATGCACAAGAACAAGGAGAATAGAGTTTCTGTGGAGTTCCAGAACAATCAGTTGGGAAAACCAAAAGTCACGTTCGAGGGAAGCAGCGAGGACTACAAGGAAAACGACGCCGTCTTGTTTTTCGACGGCGTGACTTTCCGATTAGAGCGGCTTCATCGCGCTGTCAAGCAGCTCCGCCACCTCAGATTGCCTGGTGAATCTGCTGCTGCCTCCTCGGCTGCTGGTTCTGTTGCAGTAGGTCCTCCGTCTGTGCCGGGACCAGATCCCCGGCTTTCTCCCGCTGGGAAGGGAGTGAAGCCTGCGCATTTGGCAAGAAGCTCCTTGCCTCCTGTGCCGGTGAGTTTGTATTCTTTCACATTTTATATGATTAGAGATAGTTATTATCTGAATGATGATATGATAAGAAAACCAATGCTTTGATGTTGTATTGTATACTTCTGCTTGAAGTTTTTGTGTATATTGTGTAATCGGCGGGTTGGTTTTATATGCTAATGAGAGGGGCTGTGAACATTTTAGCAGAACCAAGGTTCAAACTAATGAGTTCTATAAGAATCAATTCATACCCCGTGCTGCCCTTCTATATGTAAAGGGAAGAAACTGATCAAAAAAAATTGAAAGTTCTTACCTAGTTGCTGCATTTCTGCCCTTGTTGCTTGAAATTGACCACCTATACCTTTGAATATTTTTGCTTCTCATTCTGATGTTGTGAGATTTTCTTTTTTTCGTTTTTTGTGTGTGTTTGAGCAGGTTGAGGTGGAGAGAATCGATGTTGGTGAGCCTCAGATTCCAGGTATTTACAATATGCTTTCAAGTTCAAGTACATGTTTTCCTAAATTTTGTATAATTCAGTTGTGTGAATGAAAGTAGAAAACCAAACTTTTACTTGTGAATGGCATAATTGATGAATCGTGTTGAAGGTGGTTAAAATATGCAGAATCTATTGTTATCTTCTTTCCAGGCATTGGCCTTAATTTTGAGTATTTATCAGATTATCTGTCTGCTTGTCATGTTGTGTGCCATATGAACTCTGTTGTGTGAAATTTGTTTACAGCTGTGAATACTACTTGCATGAACCACGTGTTCTTTTAAGTAACAAAATGGAAAAAGGAAAGGCTAGCTTTTCTTGCGAAATCATGATTTTAACATGGTGCATGGGATGCACCATCAAAGATCCTGTTGTGGTATGCTTTGACACTTTGAAACTCATTGACAAAATTTCTCTTGGGATGTTTTTATAATTTTGTTTTCTGATAGGAAACCTTGACAGTGCCTAGCTGTTAGCTTCCAGTTGCTTGCTTTCTAAAAACCTCAATTTTAGATTGTAGCAATGCAGCTTTGTTTAATAATTATATTTTTTCGTCTTTGTTTTAGCTGTTCAATTCCCAGGATGTGTTTAGTAGCTCAATATCCATTTATTTGAAAGGTCATTTCCCTGCCTCACTTTTTTTGAGTCTCGATAGCTGTCATAATTTTGAGGATAAATGCTGCATGATAGAGGTTTGCGGTGATCAATCCTGTTTAATCCCATATTTAGGAATTACTTCACATAATCATCAAACATTGACATGATTGGTATTGACACTGCAATTTGCTGCTGTCTGCCGGTTTTCGTTACCCGCTTTGATGCATTATGATATTCTGTATCTGATGCTAGGTGCCAAAGCTGCTAGTAAGGGAACAAGAGAGCTTCCCCCTGCACCCCCAACTCTGCCTGCTACCTTGCCAAGCCCAAAGGATGATGAAGTTGAAGAACATCAAGATATAGATATTGAGGATTTATTTGGTGCTGTTTCAGCTGATATTGAGAATACTGCTGGACAGGAAGTTGATACTGGATTAGATATCAATGTGCCCCATCAAAATGACAGTGATGATGAGATTGCTGATGTGGATGATAGTGGTGACGAAGTGGAGAAAGGACGCAATGCTGCAGAAGCCCTCAGAGCCCAGGTTAATGCAGAGGAGCGAAATGAGCAAACTTCCAGTTCAAGCAGTAGCAGTGGAAGTAGTGGTAGCGGAAGTGGAAGTGGGAGTGGAAGCGGAAGCAGTAGCAGCAGCGAAAGCGAAGGCAGTGATGAAGACTCGGTTAACTCTATTTAAGCAATCAAGTTCCCCCACAAAACTTTTGTTACAGGTGAAATATTAACAAGGAATACCAAATGGATAATAGCAAATACTCTGCTTAAAAAAGAAATAAGCCATCCTTATTCTGAGAATAAGTCTACTTTGATGAAATTCAGATGATCAGATCCATGTAAAACGAAGTTGTATTTTGGGGAATATTGTGGCTGAAGAGTTTTTATGATTTTATTTGAAGTACTTTTGAAGAGTTATTCTGGATGTTTTCCATTGAAAATTTTGCACAACGATTTTGTTACAATTTACTGATGAATGTTTCGATTGTGCTTCTGGACAAACCCTCTCTTTGTTAGAGAGCTTGTCCAGTCTTCATCTTCGCATAAGCACACTCCTCAAACTTTTATCATGTCTCTTTACAATGGTTGACTTAAACCAAAATCACCCAAAAAAAATAAAAACAAAGTTGAATCTTTATTTGAGTTTTTAAAAAATTAGAAGAACCAGAAATATAAAGTTTATTAACTCTTTGACGGATTGGGTACGGGTTGGGAGGAGCAAAGCTGACGAAGAAGAGAATGTTTTCGATGCAAGGCTCTTCGAACGAACACACGTGGAGGAACTTGGATTAAGACAAGAACTATGGGTGGTAGCATGCCTAAAAACAGGTCGATTTGGTTCAAAATCAATTGAAATGATGAGAAAGACAGTAGAGGTCAATTAGCAAATAAAATAAATAGAGGTTGAAATTAATTTTTTTTTGTTAAAAAACAATTTAAAGATTTGAATTATCGTTTCAAATTGAGAGTCATCTTTTTTTTTTTTTTTGATCTAAGCTATTCTATAAAAAAACACAAACACTTCCACAATGACGGCTCTGAATTGGATTACTATAAATTAGTTCATTTGAATGATTCATGAATGATAAAAGACTACTTACCGTAAGAGTTTGACATTAATTTGATTTATATCTTTTTTTCTATTTTTAATGTTTTAATATTGAAATAACAGTTTTTTTTTTATAAATAAATAAGTTTTATGAGTTAATATATTTTCGTATTTTTAAATTTAATATGATGGTAAAAAAATTGATTTAAAATTGTTATTATTATTTCATAAAAAATTAAATTAAAATATTAATAAATAATCTTAACTTAAATCAGATAGACGCCGTCCACTATCCATACATTATTTATTTTTTCGACTCAAAAATGAATATGAAAGCAATACACCGACCGCCGCATTATTCAATAATGAATGCGGCCAACGCTCATCACCTCACGTCACCGGCTTTTCTAGACGGGGTTGGTGGCCTAATCTCAACGTCGTGACATCAAATGCAGGTTAAACTTGAGTTAAATGGTTTTATTACAGTGTGTCTTGCAAGAGAGGGGGTTGACTCTATACTTAATTTTAAAATATTTAATCAAAATTCGAAACTCATATACTTCCCTGGAATCTTCGGGCTTCCTAATGCACCTTCTGTGTGACGTTTCTCTAAGCTTAAATTTAAATAAAAAAAATTGAAAAATTACAGTTTTTTTTTTTCTCAGCCCTTTAAAAAAATATATAAATGTGTACAAAAGAGACAAGAAAAATAAGATTGGTCGGCAAAATATTGATTAAAAATTTTTTGATTTTCCACGCTCTAATATTGATCGTGTGCTCCACGCCTCAAACCAAGTCGGGACATTAAATGAAAGAGCTAACGACTATTCAATAAATAAGACGCAATTATGCAAATAGAAAAAAATCATTTTGTAGAGTCGTTTAATATTAAAATTGAAATTTTGATTGTCAAAATAAAGATTATAATAATGTCTAATTTCATGGAAAACAAATTTGCACAATATATATATATATATATATATATTTTAAATTATAACAGAAACTAACAGGAATAATGGAATTGTCTTAGGTTCCTAGAAGACGATCAACATTTGTGTAATAGAAAAAACGCACGTTATGTGCACGTTATTGAATTGGCAAGTCTTGTACGGCGATTTACGTATTATAATAATATAATTATTAGTTGTATATTTTTTATTTTTAATATATAATTATAATTAATTATATAAACAATAAATTTACATTTAATGATTACTGTTATTTAATATTAGCAACTCTGGTCAAAACCCAAATCGAAATTGCTAAGAATGTAACAAAAGGCAGAAGTGTTGATCAGCCCTCCAATTATTTTCCACTTTCTTCTGGTGATAGCAGCAAAAAACTAGCAAATCTAAACTGAAAACCCTAACCCTAGCTAATTTCTTTGCCACTGTTGAGCACCTGTAGATGGAGAGATTGAAGTGAAGAATTCAAGACAGATATAGAAGGAGAGTTTACCAAAAAAAAAAAAAAAACAGAGAGAGAGAGAGAGGTTTAAAAGTGAAATTTTTTACAGGTTCTGGTATGGGATTGCTTTGCAATTTTATGTCTGTGGTTTTCAACATTTGACACCCTTCTTCATATAGAACCTGAAGGCCCCAAGATCCCCACTTGCCACATTTATGCATTCCCTTTTTAAATCCAAATTCACCTGAAAATTCTTCATTTGATGAAATAGCAATAACCAACATCTCTTTGTCCTCCTGAAAATTTAAGGTTTTTACCTTTTCTTTTTATCTTGGCTTTTTGGTTCATGTCCATATTGTAGTTTTCAATTCAAATCCAGAAGTTATTGAGAGAAGGTCTTGATTTTGAAGCATACACATTTCTCCATTTCCTCCAAACATCCCAAATTCAGTTGAAAATATTAAACTTGATTTGTCTGAATATCCATCATCTCTTTGTTTTCCTGAAAATAGTAGGTTTCAGTTCTTTTTCCATTTTGATTCCTGCCCATCTTTTCATTTTCAATTCAAATCCAGAAGTTACGGATGTAAAGTCTTGATTTTGATGCACACCCATTTCTCCTTTCTCTCCAAAACCCTCAAATTTAGCAGAAAAATTTGAACTTGATTTGATTGAGAACACCATATGCTCAATCACCAAGTTCGATATCGTCAATAACAAGAACCGGAAAACAAAGAAGTAGCTTTCACGTTGGTGTTGATAGCACTATGGGAGCGGAGAAAAGATGCCTTTTCACGCTTTTCTCTGCAACGTTTCTCTGCCTTCTCATCCTCTTACTTTATTCACTTTCTACTCTCAGCTCTCCAAATCCTTTCCCTTCTCTTATACGCCGTGGCATCCACTATCCGCCCTCCTTTGCTTACTATATCTCCGGTGGCCGGGGCGATGGGGACCGGATCTTCCGGCTATTGCTTGCTGTCTATCACCCAAGAAACCGTTATTTACTGCATTTGAACATTGATGCTTCGGATGAAGAGAGAAGGAGACTTCTTGTTGCAGTAAATGCAGTTCCTGCGATCAGTGCTTTTGCTAATGTGGATGTTGTTGGGAGGCCTAATCGGATTACCTACATGGGGTCCTCTACTTTGGCGGCAATATTGCGTGCTGCTGCCATTTTGCTCAGAGTGGATGCAGGATGGAATTGGTTTGTGGTTTTGAGTGCCGTGGATTATCCGCTGTTGACTCAGGATGGTGGGTAGTCTCAATAATTTTTTTTTTTTTTTTTTTAATTTGATTTTCTTTGTTCTTAGGTTTGTGAGATAGGCCTTTTGTTTTGCCCCTTTGATTACTAGAATTGTGTTGTTCTTCAATATTGGTTGTGTTAATTTGGGAAATTTTTCTCTGGAAGGTATATGGGTGTCCCGGGGCTGGAAAAATAACATGAGAATGGAAAAGTTTGATTTTTTTTCCAAATTTGACCGAATATTCAGTTAGATTTATATAGATTTTTATTTGTTGATCTGTTATATTTTTTCTTGATTTGGAAACTTGATTTGCTTTGGCAATTTCCTGTTTTGGTGTTTTGTAGGATATGCGCACAGTGGATTCTTCCCATCATTTGGGCTCTTTTTTTTTTTCACCCTGCTTTTGAAAAAAAGGAAAATTGGAACTAAAGTTTTGTAGTTTGATACACTCGGCTTCAGACATTTGGGAGTTCATAAGTTTGTTTTTTTGGTTTGGGAGGGTAGGAATTGCAGGCATTGGATACCATTCAATGAATGCTGCCATTTTTTGGTCTCATGTTGCTGATTATTCGTGGTAGTTTTCTGTTTTGTTTTAGTCGGCCAGTTCTATTATTGAAGCAGGTTTCATTGCAAAAACACTGAACAGGTTAGATTATTTTAACAAACTATTATACGGTGAGCCCATTTTATTCAAATATTTAGCACCTCGTTGCATGGGCTTTGCATTTCTGTGTGGTGCAGTATGGGGACTTAGGGGGTAAATCATCTGTTTGCAAATGGGTGCTTTTAGATGAAGATGTCAAGGTTTATAACGTTGGTTATTTTAATCTATAAAAACCATCAAAAATTTACTGTTTACCCTGATCCCTCATAGATGTCTCGGAGAAAAAAAATAGGAATGGATAAATTATGTAGGTTAACCTTTGTGGACCAACACATCTGCTGAAGTTGGCATAGAAGGCATATTATCTCAGATGGTTATGCCACTATATTGCTTTGCCTGAATTTGCAGTTCATTTTCTGAGTTCAAAATCTGCAACATCTAATGAAGTTTCTTTCACATTATCACATATACACTTGGACAATAACATAATGATTTGTTAGTGTAAAAGCATACTTAATTGTGCCTTCAATTAGATTAAGCTGATGGAGGGCTAGTTTTCAACTCAGCCTGATCTTTTTGCACTTGGTGCAGAAACTGCTATTCAATCCTAAATTGGGCATGAGTCAAATGGTTTAAGCAGTTTAACTGTCACACATCCACTGATCCATGTCCAATTATTATTATTATTTTTTGGTGGTAAATAGATATAGAAACTGGTCACATTGAGTTTGAAATATTTGGTGGATGTAAACATGTAGTGGTATATATACACTTAGGGGTATGCTGGCCTAATAAAACTTGTAGTTGTGGGTTACGCAATGAAATTTTGTGGTGTACAATAAAATATTCTTTCAATCAAATCTTGGGTTTTCCTGTGTTGTGTTAGATTACAGGTTTGATACTTCTATTCAAGCTAGAAGCACTGCTTTGTTGTCCCACTAAAATTGGGTTAAATCTCGGGGACAGATGTGCTTTGTCTAAACTTGTTGTCAAGTTCTTGACAATTTAAGGAGAAGTGGGAGTATCCATATATGGATGCTTTCACTGCAACTCACAAGATGTGGGAGGCATTGCTTAGCATTTATACTTGATTATAGATTAGCTAAGTTTGTCTAAGCTAATCCTTCTTTAAGAACATAAAGTTTAGATACCCACCCCCAGGCCCCGATATGCAAACAGGGAGTTGACTTGTGTAAGCATGTAAATGTTCCTCACATAGAAGAGCACTCCCATTCTACTTACAATGTAAATTCAAAATAAAAGAATCTATAGACAGAGTTATTGCCCGGCAGTATGGTTGTATATGAATTGTGAAATGCATAACATGGTTAGATTTGTAGTATGCTTAATATTATTAGGGGCTTACTGTAGGCCTTTCTTGGCAAGTGAGAAGCAATTCCATTGGTAAATGGCTTTCCATCCATAAAGTAGGCAGTGCAGAACTGCAAGGATTGGCTGTCATGATTAATGTTTTCTTGTTGTCAAGACTTACACATCAGAGGCTATTGATTGGCTCTTTTTTTTTTTGGGGAGCGGGGGTAGATTAATGAGAATGTCATTTTAACAGAGAATCAACTAGGACTCATTTTGAATACCTGAGTTTTAGCCTCTCAAAATGGCTAATTTCCTATCTAGGTTCTTTTTTTTTTTTTTTTTTGGGCCAATAAGGCTTCTTCAGCAATTGTTAATTTTCTTGTACAAGAATAGTGACCTTGATGGGTCTGATTCTTTATGGGTATCCCAATAATTAGTTCTAAAGCTAAATCATAGCTCCTTTCATGTCTTATTCTCTTTGCATGTTAGGATGGGTGAACATGCTAAAAAGGTTAACTAGCAAAGGCATGGGAAAAAAATTAAATAAAATAGATGTGGAACAGGTGGAACATAATCAGAAGACTTGACGGAGACACCCTGAAGTTTGTTCATGCAGTCAAATTGGTCCATATGACACAAGGCATTGAGATTGAGTCATTATATGATATTCAATCATTTGTGAAATGAATAAATTATTAAGGAACCAATGTTTCCCAATCCTGAGGCTTGGAATTGCTGTACTGAAGCATGATTTAGTGTCTAAATAAGTTGTATCAATGGAGGATGTTGTTGGCAAGCTTTACTCATGAACTGTGTGATGCCTTAGGATTGAGACAGCTTTCCTCTGTTTCAGGATTACTCAAAGATTTAATGAATAAGTTGCACACTGACCAACTTAGATGTTTGATTGAGAACCAATGTGATGGTAATTGGTCTATTTTTTGCTTGCATATCATAATGGGGTAATATCAGTTGCTTGTTGTGCTCAGTTTTTTATGTTTTCAATGTTTAGTTCAATGCAGGTTTATTTATGACATTATTGTCTTGTGCTATTTGCAAGGCTGACTTTCCAATATTTGTTTCTGTTTACTGCTTCCAGATTTGTTCCATGCATTCTCTACTTTTGGCAGAGACCTTAATTTCATAGATCATACTGGTGACCTTGGATGGAAAGAGTATGTAATGGTATTTATATGAAATTATTGCACTTCTGTGTCACAAAGTTTAACATGATCTGAAGTGTATTGATTTATTTTGATGTAGAAATCAAAGGTTTCACCCTATTATAGTAGACCCAGGGCTTTACCTAGCTAGGAGGAGCCAAATTTTTCATGCCACAGAGAAGCGGAAAACACCTGATGCTTTCAAGATATTCACAGGCAAAGTCTAATTTCATTTTTTTTGCAACTGTAGGCAAAATACATTATGTTTTCTTTGCCGATAGCTGTGCATAAGCAATTCTCCCATTGCAGGTTCCCCATGGTTCATTTTGAGCCGCTCATTTATGGAATTTTGCATTCTTGGCTGGGATAACCTTCCCCGAGCCCTTCTTATGTACTTCAACAATGTTATGTTATCTGAAGAAGGTTATTTTCATTCTGTCATTTGCAATGCGCCAGGGTTCAAAAACACTACTGTGAATAGTGATTTAAGATATGTGGTCTGGGACAATCCTCCAAAGATGGAACCCCACTTTCTTAACATTTCTGATTATGATCTTATGGTTCAAAGTGGATCTGCATTTGCAAGACAATTCCGAAAGGATGACCCTGTCCTGGACATGGTTGATGAGAATATCCTCAAGCGTGAACGAAACCGAGCTGTCCCAGGAGCATGGTGCACTGGCCGTTGGAGCTGGTGGTCGGATCCTTGCTCCCAGTGGGGTGACGTCAATGTTGTGAAGCCAGGGCCACAGGCAAAAAAATTTGAAGAAACCATTTCAAACCTGCTTGATGACTGGACTTCACAGACGAATCAGTGCAAATGAAAGTGCATATGTAAAGATTCATCGCACAGCACTTGATGCCATCATTGTTGTATCCCATTTTTGTTAATGGGGATGAAGGATATGATGAGTGGTGTGATAAATGCTTTGGTCCTTCTGCCGTTTTGAGAGTTTCTTCGTTGAAAAGGTAAGATAATCTTTCTTTGGGAGTGGCAGACTTGAGACAGCACAACGAATTCACTCGTGGAAGTTTTTCCAGATTTGTTGCCAACATTTAAGTCAATATTCATTTTGGAGCCACCCATCATTCGATCAATAAGAGGATCTCCTTCTTCCTCTTTGGACTTCCATTGGCATGCCATTGTATGCTCAGTGCCCGATCCGATGTGGTTGTTTGGCAATCTCCCAGTGTTGTAACAGAAGTCTCATTTATTTCTCCAGGAGTTCATGATGAACAATTATATATATATTTATTGTATTATTTTCGTTCTCTCTAGTTTCTAGCCTCACAGACACACGAGCCACATGAACTCGGTCAAGAAAAATAAAGAGTACCTTTAGTGAGGCATTTGAACGAGTTGGTTTTAAAAGGTTGACAAAGTGAAAGCACCATGTGCCGTTGTCCCTGGATGTTATAATCATTGGAAAAGAAATGGAACGCCGGATAAAAATAATAAAAAAAAAGGGTTCTCAAGATTCAGAGGCAAAAGTCTCCAGTAAAATAGGATTTTCTATAAAAGGGTACCCAGGAGCCAATGCTTTGTGATTCAAGGTACAACAGATGAAAGGAAATAAAAAAAGTAAACTTTGGCCTATGTCGTGCAATCCTTTTCCTTTCGGAGAAAGATGAAGGCTTTGAGCCGGATGTTGTGACCTCTGGTGCCTTATCAATGTGTATTTCAAGGCTAGGAACTACGACAAGGCGATCAAGTTGTTCCATGGTCAAACGCAGACAATGTCGTTGTTGGGGCTTACTGTATGTCAGTGAGGATGGCTGTTGCATACAGGATGGTTGATGATACGAGAAAATGATGGACTAGTACAAATTCCTGAACTTGTGACATAATGGTTCGTCATCTAATAAAGGCTGGCAGAAGAGGAGAGGGTTATCCAGTTTTAGAGAAAAGGCTAAAGCAGAATTTTAATAGCGCCTCAAGGTCGGTCATAGGAGAAATAAACTACAGATTTTACCAAGAAAAACACTAATGCAAGCATTCAATCTGGATACACCAATTGGAAAACTAAGTTCAAACTAGTATTCCATAACAACCAACTCCAATCACAATCATCTGGTCACATTGATTCATACAGTGGCATCTAGTGCTTGCTCTTCAATTGGAAACAAAATGAACCTGATTCTCATTCAGAAGTAGTTTAAAAGGTACATCAGCAATTGATGTCTTAATCAATTATTTCACCATGTCGGATAATTGCTTCCTATAGAATTTACATCAATTAATGAGAAATAGGCACCCATTCACAGAACCAAGCAAAAGGAATTAACACACTTCACTTCACCGCATTGAGTCTCGGTGAACCATAGAGAGAAACACAAAAGAGAAGGCTATGAGAATCTTCATGACCTTAGAATCCCCGGCCGTGATCTTCACACTCCTTCTTCCAACACCTCCGGATGGATCACCTGGCTCTGCTTTCTGCCCCTCTTGTGCCATAAAACTCCCCTTGAGACCATGAACAACAAGCCAATTATTGCTGAACATCTCACCAGGAAGAACCTGAATACCATTGAGCTCCAATTTCCTTCCCGAATTCGTGACATTTAGCATGAAACCCGGCAAGTAAGTCGGCAATAGAATGCCATCATTGTCAAGATCATTCCAAGAAATCGTGCAAGGCACGATGTGCCTCAGAAATATCGACCGGTAAGCCGTCAAATTCCCAATCAAATCCTTGATTGCTTCATCAGCAGGAGCGAAGACTGTTAACATAGTCTGATCTTCAAACTCAGCCAACTGCAAATCAAGAAACGAGGCCATAACAGAGTATCCATTTCTTCTCAATACCTCATTAGCTTCCTCAAAGGAATGCGAAAAGCCAGCTCGAGAAGAACATCCAAGATTGGGGCCTGGCGTCCTCGAACGAGGATCCTCCAAACCAGGGTCGAAAAACTCCTCAATTCCGAAGATTGCCAATGACCCATCGTCATATATCGCCGAAGAACCATTAACGTTGACACCATTTAGAGAGATTCTGCCGGAATCGGATGTGACGGTAAGCGAGTGATTGGGAAAGAGAGTGGGGATCTTGGCACCGGCAGGGAGGGAGCTGAGGGAATGCGGGGAGAGATGGAGTGGAGAGAAGTGGAAATGGAGGAGAGACAGAGAGGGTTGGCCGGATTCCGAGAAAGCGGTGTCCGGAGGAGCGAAGACGGTGAGTGAATTGATCGGCGGGACTACCGATTCGGAGCCGAACTCAAGAGTTAGCGACAGGGAAATGTAGCCGGAGTTGAAGAGTTTTGCAGCCGCGTCTTGGAGGTACTTGGTGGGGACAGCGGAGGAGACAGAGAGGAGGAGGTAGACGAGAAGGAGCTTCTGGGTCGCCATTAATGGCGGTTCTTAGAAACTGGTTTTGCTTGTTTTCAGGTGCACTCTGTGCCTACACGGCGATGATTATACTCCGGCCAAGAACGTTTTGGCGGGAAAGAATGGACACGTGGATAGTTCGGATTCGTCAATCCGGAGCCGGTTACTCATTCGTTATAGTTGAAGCGAGGCCGTTCTGCAGAATGACTTAAAAATAACACTAAATTGCCTATGCCGAGATGACTTAAAATAACCCTAACATGGGCTTTTAATGGGCCTGAATTGGTGGAAAAGAGAGAGAGAGAGAGGGGGAGGGTGTTTTCGAGCAGAAAAGCCTTCAAACCATATGGTAACAAGGTAAAGATTTCGAATTTAAATTTTAATATAAATTAATTAATTATAAAAAAAAAAAGAAAAGCGAAAAAAGAGATTGTCCTCAAACTTGGGACCCTTAAATTTTGAAAATTCATGTTCACAACTCTCTGGATTCCTCCAAAGACCTTGTGTACGAACATGACCTTTGACACTGTGCTCAAAATAGTTGACCCCTATTTTGCATTATGCAATTGCAATATATCCTATTACTAATAATTAACAGATTATTATTATTATTATTTGGCTAACATCATCCTTTTAAAGCTTCCATATAGCGAGTTTTTGTGCTTTTATTTATTTATTATTATTAATTGGAAAACAGAAAACATGTAGGCTATCTGGTACATTTGTCTGAAGAGATTCCCAACATAGTGTCACGGAGTCCCACGTCGGAACGGAGAAGGGGATCCTTGGGTCTTATAAATGTGAGCGCTGTACACCCAATAAGTTAACTTTTTGGGGAGAGGGTAATGACCCCGTGACAAGTGGTATCAGAGCCGACCTGTCCTGAATCCGATGTCTGCCGCCGAACGCTCTAAGCCCAAGAGTAGGGGAGTAGGCAGGGGGGCTCCAGTCCACGACGAGGACGTCGATAGAATCGGTGGGAGAGAATGTGACGGAATCCCACGTCGGAACGGAGAAGGGGATCTTTAGGTGGCGTTGCACACCCCAACAGGTGAGTTTTTTGGGGAGAGAGTAATGGCCTCGTGACAAGAGGCTGTAAATCCTACTGGGCTAATTTGTTGACAAGACTCGATTTTAGGAGCTAGAGGCAATGAGGTAATTTTCGTGAACTTCTTAGTCCCCTCCGTTAGATGAGGCGTAGACATGCAATGCCATTTAACCGCCAAGGGGATCCTTCGTATGCTTTTCTTCTCGTGCTTGCTCCTACTACTATAATAGATCTTCTAATTATTAACAAAATCATTGCACAATATAACCAGAAAAACCAATCAATAATAAAATGCATCGTAATTAGTAGTATTATCAGCTCGCTTCTTAATCCTCAAATTTCACTTCCATATATGCATAGGGGAAATGGTGCCACATTTAATTTATATTTACCGTATTTGACTTAAATAGCTTTTTTTTTTTTTTTCTAATCAAAGAAAAAGTGTATAATAAATATCTTAATCCATTGTATTTATTATGAGATAACGAAAA
Organism: Rhizophora apiculata; assembly: GCA_037832385.1. Taxonomy (NCBI): domain Eukaryota; kingdom Viridiplantae; phylum Streptophyta; class Magnoliopsida; order Malpighiales; family Rhizophoraceae; genus Rhizophora; species Rhizophora apiculata. Next base: position 2,036,836 of record CM075441.1, on the reverse strand, counting down.
CGTAGCAAGCAATTATTGGAGGCATTTCATAATGTTGTAGTACACATATAGTTTCGTGGTATTGCTTTGCACATCAATGCCATATATTAAAAATGATGGCTTCTCCTTCATTAAATGTCTGCGACAAGATCACCTTAAACCCTTTTTTGATTGTTCTATTCTATTCTGTCAAGATGTGCGTCAGACGGCAACTTTACAAAAGATGACCAGCAGGCACTTTATTGCTATCCAGCCAGCAATTAGAATAAGTTGTTCTCTTAATTTCTATACTTGTAAGTCTGAAAACTTGCGCATTGTGGGTCGCTGCAGCAAATTAAGGCGACCACAGTAAAAAAGAAAAGAATTTTTTTTTTTAAAAAAGCTTTATTATTATATAAATGCAGACTATTCTCACTTAAAACACAAGTCATTCAAATAATACGATTATAATATTTAATTATACATTCGTGATCCTCTGATTAGTTGGTATCATGCATCAAATGATTACAAAAATATATAATTAATGGTCCTAATAGAATATTGAGGCAATTTTTTGAGAGATCACATCTTTCATGCGTTAGAAAACTAATGTCTGTTTAACATTTTAGATTAAGAAAATATATTACAACTGTCTCTCTTTCTCTGAGCTGAAGGAAACAGCAGGATAGGAGCTCCTGATCATCACTAACATGGCAGGATATTGGATATAATTGACCTAGCATAGGCCAACATGGGCGCATCTCCTCCGACGATCTTCCTAGCACTTGCCCACATAGCATCATGCCCTCCGGGAAAATCAAATCATAATATGAATTCTGATACTTATGGCATGAAGTATCAAGTACTTTTGGTTGAGAGGTACGCTTTTATTCTTAATCCCAGGTAATAACTTAACTGGCTGTAACTTTGTCCACTTGGTTTTCATCTTGGGAAGTTGTTGGATTTGAGCCACCTAGTAATTTTGCCCAACACTTTTTTTTTTTTGTAACGGAGCTAAAGTGACACTAAAAGGACACGGACCTTAAAAAAAAAAAAAGAGGAAGATATGTTACAATATCATGATGTTTGATTGCACATCTATAGTCATTGATCACAAAAAATGATGAGAACCATGAATTTTTAACCCATGATTATAGTAATAAGAACACCGTAAGCGTCAAGAGAAACTTGAATCTATGTACTCTTTTTTTTTTTTTTTCTTCTTTTTTTCTTTTTAAGGGTGCGCTCATTTTTCTATTAAATGTTGTGGTATATGATATGAATGTTCACAATGCCAAAAATAAAGTTTCAAGAGCTTGTAAGTTAGGATAACCTAAATCAATAACTTAGGTTTAGTTATTTTATTTTTTTTTAAGAGTAAGAAATGGTGATATTAACTTTAATCCACGGTATAATTTATCGAGTAAAATTATGCATGAACTCTGAACAATTTTTTTTTTTATTATTTTATTTTTTAGGGCCAAGCAAAGTACCTTGGAGGCTAGCATGATTTGCATTTTAAAAGGACAACTTGCGCCAATTAACACGATTACGTTACATTATTTTACCTTAGACTTATGTTACAGAGTCATGAAAAATAAACCTTATATTAGTAATTATTATGTAATATATACATAAACTGTAATTAATAGTTATGCCAGTTTTCTTTGTATCTAATCTTATCTTTGTTATTATTATTATTTTTTTATTGTAAATTTGTAATGGAACTCGTTTACTTTATTATATATAGGCCAACAGCACATTGTCACACTTCAAGTCCATCCTTGCAATTCTAGCAGGCATCTCTCTCTCTCGGCAAGCAATTAAGTAACTAAATGGGTGCTCTAAACTCTCTCTCAGATTATTTCTCTGGCTTTTTTATGGTTGCCAGGAAAGCGAGGAAAAGAAAGCCGATGCAGGTGTGTGTGTGTGTGTGTGTGTTTACTGCCTTAATTGATACAATCTCTGTGTGGCCTGTGGCGTTAGTTTCTTCTGTTGACCATGAACTGGCTTCTAAGCTTCCGTTTTCCTTGATTGATTGATTGATTGATTTATTTATTTATTTTGCTTCCAGACAGTTGAGATCAAAGTGAAAATGGACTGCGATGGCTGTGAAAGGAAAGTTAAAAACGCTGTGTCCAACATGAAAGGTTCCTGCTTTTTTTTTTTCGGGAATCTTAAACACTCTGTCTGTCTACCCGTGGCTTTATCTTTTTAACTTGTTCTTCACGAACACACATGAGTAATCCAAACCAGAGTTTGTCATTAAAATCCGGGAATAATACACATGCTGCATCCAAGTTTTGCTGTTATCTATGAACTTTGCTGTCTAGCTTATCAGGCGAACAAACTAGGCAAGTAGACAACAAAGATTGTAGAGGTTACCATGTACCTACCATTTTTTTTCCCTCTTGGTTAATTGACTTGAGACCTTCCGGGTGGGTCGGAACGATTTTAGTACCATTGAGCTAAAACCTCGTTGGTTTTGTCTAAGATTCCACAAGCTTTTCTCCCTCGAGTTTCTGCGTTCTATTCCTTTCTGGGTGGTTAAGGATTAAAGATACTGGAAGCCACAAGTGTCAGAACAGAATATAAGTCAAAGTAGAACGGAGCTTTTCCTCGTATTGGAAACTAGAGACCTAGCCAGTATTGTCTGACTCTGTCCTGTGTGTCTGCAGCACTCTTTATGTAAGCTTCTTACAGAATCTGATATCATGAGTTTTAGCGAGGAGGCTTCTGTTTCCAGATACCCTTTTTGCTATTTTCCATCTCCAAACCTCATGTACATCAGACGTGATAAATGGGGAATCTAAATCAGCCGAGACTTGAAATAATCCCGCACGACCCCATCCATTTGTCCCTTCTAAACCAAGCACACCCTTTGGCGCAATGTTGTGATTAAGAATTCTGATTTTTACATTTTCTTTTTTCTGTTTAGGTGTGAGATCAGTTGATGTGAACAGAAAACAAAGCCGGGTCACGGTAAGTGGATATGTGGAGCCAAACAAAGTGCTAAACAAGATAAAGAGCACAGGAAAGAGAGCCGAGCTCTGGCCTTATGTCCCTTACAACTTGGTAGCTTACCCATATGTGACTCAAGCCTATGACAAGAAGGCACCCTCAGGTTATGTTAAGAATGTGGTTCAAGCGGTTCCTAGCCCAAACGCTCTTGACGAGAGGTTCACAGCAATGCTCAGTGATGAAAACCCAAATTCATGTTCCATAATGTAGAAGGAGCTTTTCGATTAGAAAACATGCATGGTTAAGCTAGCTTAGATTTTTTCATTCTGCATGTGTGCATCAGCTAGCCTTCAAATATTAGAACTAGTAGTTTTAACCATGTAACAGAAGTGTGAGTCTTAAGTTAATGGTAAGGTAATTTTATTTGATTGTGAACTAGGTTTAAAGTTTGTAAAAATTGTTTTCTTATAAAAATAAGAATAAGTTTGAGTATATTTGATCTTTTTCTGCTTATAAATTGTAAAAATTTCATGTACTAAATCTTTTTATTTTTCTTTTTGGTTTTAGTCATGTAACTTGTAAAAGTTGTATTCAATTTAATATCAAGGGTACCTGGTTTTTTCTTTTTTTTTTTTCGTTTTTTTTTTTTTAAATCACCTGATATCAAAACCAATGTTTGGAGATTTTTATGCAGTCTATTGGCCTATGAGTAAACTCACACCCCATAACATACATTTGATGAATTAGTGAAAACAAAAGACTTATATATACTGGCTAAACTTTAAAACCGAAACTAAAGGTTTTGTAATTATACCACTACATGATGTGACTGCTGAAACGAACATTATCCTCTGTCAGTCTGGGATTGTTTCACTTGCCAAAATATCTGGCTATAATGATTTGAGGGAAGGGAAGGCTAGGCTACTCAACAAAATTGAATTTAATAAATACTAGGCTTCTTTTAAATTTTGGGAAATGCGCAGATATCACAGTGGTCAATATTTGACCATTCCCCAAGCTGTAGAATTCTTTTATTTGGTACATAAGATATCGAATTCTTTTTCTTTTTTTCTTTGGATTTTTAAGATATCGAATTCTTTAAAAAGTGAAGGGTTTGAAACTTTTTTGGTGCATAAATTCGAAATTATATGGGGAAATGGTAAAACTTTCCAAGTCTTGGGACAAACATTCCCAGCATTTTAAATACGTGAATTTGGCAGCCCCATAATTTTTTTTTTTTTAAATCTCTTATTAGAACTCTAAAAGCCAAGAAAATAATTTTTTCAAATTGCCCATTTACTTCAAACATCTCAGATGTCAGAAAATTTAAATTTCCAATGTAATTGCATTCAGAAGTGCACATTCGGTCAGTAGCAGTTGTTTTAGATTATTATAAGAAGAGAGGGATGACGAAAGAAGCAGTTTTTGGGGACCATGAAGTAGACGTGAGTTCTATCCAAAGCGATATGAATGTAACGTACAAATCCTTTTCAATAGTCTATATATATATATATATATATATATATCCAAGTGCCTGTCATTTTTGTAATATTAATTTAGATTTGCACTACTCTGAAGCTAGAGGGAAGCAAGGAAGGGCTGAAAGCCATAAAGCAAGGAGGGATCGAGTAATGGCATTAACAAAATGCAACAGATTTGATATGCATGTGCTGCAAGAGGGCAGGGATGAAGTCAGTGCTTGAAGCAATATCCAAAAAGGAGCACTTGAAGTCACGTTGCTCAAAAAGGGTTTGGGAATATGTTTAAGTATTTGCATTAATTTAAACACGGAAAGAAACACGATCTTACGGTATCAAACCCCAAGATTTCAAATGCAATTGGACTACGATAGATGCAAAGCATAGACTTATAGTGGCCATTGAGTCAAGCAACTTTAGTTTGCAGCTCAATGATATTCATGTCTATAATTGGTAGAGGAAAAAAGAAAAAAAAAAAAAAAAAGCATTACCACATACAACCATGATGAGTGAAACACAAAAACATATGCCCCACAAAAAGTGAAGGAATGATTGACGGTAGGACAAGAGGAGCGGCTTCCAACAGCACAAACAACTCTTTTAAGCTGCTTTTTTGATTGTTTTATTAATCAAAGTGTACGCGTAACACCCACTTTCAACCTTCAATTTCACGAGCCCTTAGTTATTATTATTATTAATAAATAATCTTAACTTAGTTTTTTCTTTGGGGGGGAGAAGGGAGGGAGGGTTAAACTTGAAAACATTTAATACTGTTTGTTCCAAAATTCTTAACCTTTTATTTCCCAAAAAAAAAAAAAAAAAAATCATAACCTTCGTCAGGCAAGATCAACCCAATTCAATGTCTAGTTAATATATTGAAACTGAAGGGCTCTTCGATGTGCTTTTGTCCATCTTTTTCAATGTTCGTAAGGGATTATTGCTGGTGTCCCAATTTGATCCACACAAACAAATAAAAATTGCATTGTATAAAACATTATTTGATGGCTAAGGAATAATGATGCCAAGGTTCCTAATGCAGAAAGTTTTCAACGTATCCAGGCCCACATCGTCAACATGTGTTCAAGCTCTTCAAAACCCAATAATACTTTTAGAAGATTTTAAAGTTCAAATCCTAGTAAGAGATTGAAATTGGGCCCAAGTAGTCACCTTACCTTTGGGCTCCAGACCAGTTGTTTTGTACAAATTGTACAGAACTGTGTTCATAAGATCGCCCACAAAGACAACTTTACCTCGAGAAGTAATGATATCACGGGCCTTGAACAAATTGGTGATGGGTCAAATGAAAATGGAACTCTCGTAACTGGAGATCTCTTTGCGGCTTTAAAGAGTTTGAGTTTAATAGTGTATTTGGAGCAATCACCAAAACTAAAAATTTTAAATTTGAGTTTCAGTAAAATCAATTAAAGAAAAGAAACAAGTGGGACACTAAGAAGGCAAACTCTGGATTCTGAATGATAATTCCAACAAAAAAAAAAAGAAAAAAGTGCAGAAAAAATAAAATATCAAATGTTGTAAAATTTCTCGTACCATCGGTCATACATTTTTGCTCAAGACCCAGTAAGAGATCGGGGCACGTACAAACTCTGGTGTATGGGATCTTCCAAATCTGTGGATCCCACTCAAGCCCACAAAGCCATTGCCAGGTGTTACTCGATGGTTCAAACCCACTACTCGAAGCTCAGATCCTGAGCTCTGACACCTCACAGAGTATTTCATTTTACTTTTTGTTAAAAAATTAATCACTTAAATCTATAATTTTATAAGTATAAAATATTTTATATAATATAAAAAAAAATAATATAAAATAATATAAAATTAAAAAAAGACACCAATTTCTTAACAAAATGATTCTCAAACTGAAAAACTAGTGGCGGTTAGCGTAATTATGAAGGTAACAAAAGTGATGGACTCGTAGGGCTCACGTCAGAGACTTGATCCAGAAGCAAAGACAATAGAGGGGAAGTAAGATTTCGAAGAGGGAGGGAGACAGAGATTGAGATTTAGAGCTTTTGGGCATGAGGGAGAGTGGAGACAGAGAGACCTGAAGGTGCTGGGAGCAACTAATGTTGGACATAACAAAATATTTTTTATTGGTAAAAATTACATAGGTTGAAATTAATGTGTCCCAATTTAAATATTATAATTTGCAGTATTATATTTTTAATTTTTTATGTATAATTATAATTAAAAATAAAATTATAAATATTAAATTAAAAATTATGATATAGAAAGCATATTCACTTCACTTACTAATTTTCTTTTTAATCACGGTAACTTTTGTGTGACTGTGTGGTACCTCCGGGCAAGGCCCTGTCTGATGATGATACATGGAAACGAAAACAAACCAAAGGAGGCCCTCTTCACAGGACAATCAGAACACCCCATTCCAATGCGACTAAACAACAACACAAGGTCTAGGATTGTGATTATAAATAGTTGCACACAGAAGGACAAAATAAAAAGATGATGTGTTGGGAATTGTGTATTTATAAAAGGTTTTTTCAAAAAAGGGACTTCCTTTCCATTGTTACTGAAGACTGGTTGTTTTCTCATTGAGTTGCATGTACTTTTGATGTTTAAACCTGGAGGGCTCCTTGGCAGACGAGCCCTGGCTGCTCTAATAGACGGTATAGGCCTGGTTTGGAAGCGGACCGCATTGTATCAGACAGTGAACCAGTTGGAATTTCACGATGATGCCAGGCCACTCCGAATAAAATTAAATATAGAATTAATTTTCCTCGTAATGTACAATTTTGCTTTGAAGTATATTACCCTGCTTTCATATTTTTCTAGGCAACCATGCTCACACTTCTTTGAAGTTCATGAAACTTGAAAGGCATCTTCGCTACTTCTTCGGCTCCCAAAAGCACCCAACTAAGTGTACTGCCACTAGGACGCTCTGCTCATATTCACAAGAAATACAAAGGTACAATCTGACCAACAGAACGGGGAATCGACGTCGTCCTGTCAAGTCGCTGTTCTTCATTTATTGTACATCACGTCAGATTTCAGCAAGGGAAAGAAAAGAAAAAAATGCGTTCTCGTTTCTCTCCCGCCACCCAGCTTTTTTACTCTCTTCTTTCGCTCTCTGTCCCCCACACCCGTCTGCTCCCTCTCCCTCAATCTCTCTATGTTTCTGACATTTCATTAGAGCATCTCTGTTGCTTCACCGTATCTTCTTTTTCTGTCTTCTGTCTTTTGGCTTGTCTTGGCACACTGGCTTGCGTTTGGGTTTTGGTTTCATGTTCGTGCTGTTTCACATAAAATAATTTCTCTTTTTGAAGTTTGAAGGTGAAAGAGGAGACACCCATGTGCTTTTGTTTTGTCTGCTTTTGAGAAACTGAGATAGAGAGCAGGGTTGAAGGAAAAAAAAAAAGGTAAAAGAAAAGAAAAATCTATATTCTATATAGTTGATGGTGTAACTAGAAACTCGTATGACATTGCAAAAAGGCTTCTTTCTTCTTTTAACCTTTGACATCCAGAACACTGTGGCTTACAAAGTAGATTGTGCTTTTCTTCTTTCTAGTTGAGTGTGGGTGTGAGACCCTTCCAATTGCAAACAGAACTAGGAAATGACTAAAGAAGAAGACTTTATGCTCCTCAAGATGCTGGTCTCTCTCTCTCTCTCTCTCTCTCTCTCTCTCAATGACATTCTGTTTTTTCAAGTGCATTCTTATATATATATTACTGTACATATGGGCAAAGCTTGTTGGTGGTATTTTTCATCTAGAATCTTTCTTCTTGTTTTTGTTGTTTGCTTTTCCTCGTCTCTTTACTTTCATCTACAGACTTGTGTTCTCAAAGTTAACATACATTGCGATGGGTGTAAGCAGAAAGTCAAGAAACTCCTTCAGAGGATTGAAGGTGCTCACTTTATCACTATCCTTTGTTTTATTTTAAATATTATACCTTTCGCTTTTCAGGGTGTTGGATTATGGACTGCTTTTGCTTGTTGTCTTCCTTTTTCTCTGCTGCTGTCTGTTTTTTAAACTTTTGTTTGGGTGCTTTAGATGTGAAGGAATAGAGGACTGTTGATTTCTATGTGAAACTATCATTTTTCGTCCCTCAAATTTTCTGAGCAGCCAATTAAACCATTTTTTTTCTTTTCCTCCATGGAAGAGTTTTGAGAATAAAATAAATTAGTGTTTCAGGCTGTTAGCACTTTAGCTAATTTTGTTTTGAAAATTGGTACATCACTTTCACACTCCTTGGTATTTGTTGTTTATGGGAGGGAGAGTTTTTCGTAGATAAATGAGGGGGTTTTAACGGAGTGAAGCAAATTTTAATTTTATCATAGAAAGATTACAGGAGAAAGTGACTTATCCTCCTCATTGACTAGTTTCATCTCGAGGGAATTATTTTCTATGACTTTGATTAAGGCACGTGACTTGAAAGGTAATTAATTGGCAGTGATGGCTACATCCGTTGGCAAATTTTTATGTTTTGCAGTCCTTTAAACCTCACTTGATTCTCTTGATTTTGTTTCTCTCTTATCTCTTTTGTTGCAGGTGTTTACCAAGTAACCATAGATGCAGAGCAAAAGTTGGTCACAGTATCAGGAAATGTGGATTCTGCGATTTTGATTAAAAAACTAGTCAGAGCTGGCAAACATGCTGAGGTTTGGTGCCAAAAGTCCAACCAAAGCCAAAAGCAAAAGGCTAACTGCATCAAAGATGACAAGAGCAACAAAGGCCAAAAGCAGAGCTTGATCAAGGGCCTGGAAGCCTTTAAGAACCAACGGAAGTTTCCTGCTTTTAGCTCTGAAGAAGAGGATGATTATTTGCACGAAGACGAAGATGACAACGACGAAGATGGGCTTAGGTTTCTCAGAGCAAACCAGATGGCTCTTCTGGGGCAGCAAGCCATGAATGTTGACAATGCAAGTAAAAGTATTGGGGCTATTACTGCAGGGTCCAATAATGGAAATAAAGTCAGCAGCAATGTTGGAAATCGAAATGCTGTAAAGAAGGGAAACCCAAATCAGAATATGAGTATGAAGGTTAATCAAGGTGGGATAGGCCAGAAAACCATGGCAGCTTTGAAAATGAACAATTCCCAATTAGATGTTGGAAACATGAATGCTGGGGAGGGGAAAAGGGGAAATGACATAGGTACAATGATGAACCTAGCTGGTTTTCATGGAAGTGGAGCTAGTGTGGGTAATGGTGCTGGTGGTTCAGGAGGCAATCCCAATGGGTTTGGAGCATCATATCAAGTTCCATCAAATAATGGGTATCACGAGTCCTCCCCTGCCGGGATTCCTACTGGTGGATATGCTACAGGTCAACACCCATCATCCATGCTGATGAACATGAATGGTTACAACCACCCAGCATCACTGATGATGAATATGCAAAACAGGAATGTCCTGCAACAGCAACCCCAGATGATGTTTCATATGACTCCTTTTATTCCACCCAGCACTGGCTATTATTACAATTATAGCACTGATCCTCTTCTTTGTACCGAACAACCTAATTTCACTGGTGATCATTCTGCAGCAGCATCATCCCATATTTTAAGTGATGAGAACAAAAGCAGTTGTTCAATAATGTAGTGGAGAGAATGTTTAGAGGATATGAAAGAGTAATTGTGTTTTGACTTTTAGTGGAGTTGGTGGATTTTAACAAAGATTCTCTGTTGTGGTGAGGAGGGAGAATGCTGGCTGGCTTTGGATCGGATATGCTCAGTTGCAACTTCAGTAAATGTATTAAGATGTTTCTTTCTTCTCTACTCGTGGCTCATCCTCTTTGTCTTCACCTGGTTGCAGGGCATACCCTAAAAGTAAATAGTAAAAATGAAAATAATATATATATATATATATATTGATGTTAAGGTGTTGAGGAGAGTTCCATGGGACAGGTCAATCTGCGGTGTCTTTATTTTAGGAAAATTAAAAATGGTGTTTAAGTGGACACAAGGATATTATATTGAAAAGATATATTATATTAATATTATATGTATAAATATAAAATATTTTATATATAATATAAAAATTAATTATAATTATTGGAATTTATTATTTTTAATATATAGATAATAAACGAGTGACATCGGTTACTGCGGATGTACCGGGCATGATGGGTCATTTCTGCACAGGGCAAGAGCCAGCTGGGGACAATGTACCACATTGTGGTGTAAAAAAGTATTTGTGTGCATCTTAGGTATGCACGTGTGTATTGAGCGTGCGGTGTTTTTAATGGTTTCATCGACGGGCGACCACAGCATTTACAAAACCCAACAGTATTCTGTATTTGGTGGACAAGCAGTTGCAAATATGCCATTCATTGCAAGTCTAATTGATCTAGGGTTTCGTTCTTTATCATATAGTCATGAATTTAAAATTTTGCCAAAATGTTTGTGAGTTTATTTATACGTCTAATCTTAAAAATAATTAATGATTTTTATTAAATTTTATAATATTTAATATTTTTTTTATAAATTAATGTACATTCTGAATTCAGCATAATTATTCTTATATCTTTGATTCTTTTCTCAAAATTTATTTTTTTGAAAAAAGTTCGATAATTTGTTGTCTTGTCAGTTTCCAATTCAATTCCCATGCCCAACGGTACAGTTTCCAAGAACAGGGTCTACTGCATCTTATTTTTCAACTAATGCTAGGATTAAACTGGGGTGTTGTGTATTCTTGCAGTGTTTTTGAATTCACCGCGTCCTTCTTATTAATCTCAGACTAATCACTGACTAATTCCATAATTAGAAAAAAAAATTTGTAGAATTACATAGAAATTAAATAAAAGAATGCTGCAATACAAAACTAAACCAGGCAAAATAAATATACTAAAGTGAGATAATAAGATTAAATTAAGTAGTAGTACTTTGGCTGTGCTGCTGCTTTTGGGAACATTGTGTTTGTTTTCAAGAAGAGAATGTACCTACCTTCTAGGCCACCATGAAGCGGGCCCCAGCATGCTATTCCTACCATTTGCTAGCTGTTGGTCACATCCTGTCAATGGCTTCTGTATGTCTGTATGTATCCATTAGTCATCCGTTCTCGGTTATATCAATTAGGCCTTAATCATCACTCTTCAATATAGCAAATCCTTTGCAACTGATTAAACTATCCGAAGATCGATCCTCCATTAAATTAAAGGGCGTCCTGTTGAGTCTGGGAATGGTTTGGGTTGACTGCGTTGAACATTGTGGTTGTAGACAATAAAGCTTCTGCCAGGCCCCATATGATTTTAAAGACAATTGGAAGTTTGTGTTAGACTTTTCTTATCTCTATCATGCAGGATCGTTATCTTGATACGAATACTAGCAATATAACTGTAACAAAACCAAAAGGAATAGGAAATCAGAACAACATACCGTTCTCCATTATTCTGATATCCGGTAGTAGAGATGAGAAAACTTCTCTTTCCTGCCCTGTACGCTTTCCTTTCTGTTTCTCCTATCTTCTCTCCTCCTACCTTTTCTCTTCTTACCTTTTCTCCTACTCTTCCCTTTCTGTTCTTTACGCTTTTCTCTGATGGTTTAGAGAGCCCAGAAAATGTCCATAATGAATATATATATATTCATCCATTTTCCAGCAGCCGTTGCCCTGAAGATAGGGAGATTCTCCCTATCTGTAACGGCTATCTGTCAGAAGGGAGAGCGGAGGGATTTCAAACCCATTAACCCAAAACCACCGTTTTGCTTAACAGACCATCACGTTAAGCCATCCATTATTTGGGTCATACGTTAAACAAGGGCCACTTTATGTCGATTAACTCAACAATCTCCCACTTGGCCCTTGTAATGATTTGATGAATCAACAACAAATAAGTGTGCACAATCCTTAAAGATTATCAAATCACAATACTTGATTGAATTAAAACGATTGGATCATGGCGGTCACATATCTCTCAGTGACATGATTCCTTCCATGTATCACATAATCATGATAATTCAGAATAACCTTACTGAGAAACATTAAAGTTTTAAATTGTCATGTCCATATATGCCATTAGTTATCTCACAAACTATAACTGTATACAACTAAATAGAGACAACAAAGCACAAGCAAAACCACGACCTTAATTGAATTCAAGAGTGTCTCAATGATATGAGCAGTACAAAATATTGACTTTCAAGAGAATGAGGACCTGTCCAATATGCCCATCCGATCAACATGTCCAGTGAATGTTTTCGGTGGCAAACCTTTAGTTAACGGGTCCGCTATCATCAACTCAGTGCCAATGTGCTCAATAGACACTCTGTGATTTTGCACTTCTTCTTTAACAGATAGGTATTTCAAATCCATATGTTTCGCACCTTTAGAATACCTATCATTCTTAGAGAAGAAAACTGCTGCGGAATTATCACAGTAAATTCTCAACGGCTTTTCTATACTGTCGACCAAACTGAGCCTTGAGATAAAATTCCGCAACCATAATGCATGAATAGTAGCCTCAAAGCATGCTATAAATTCAGCCTCCATAGTGGAAGTAGCAATGACAGACTGCTTCCCACTTTTCCAGGAAACTGCTCCTCCAGCTAGGAGGAACAAGTAACCAAATGTAGATTTCCTCGAGTCTACACATCCAGCATAATCTGAATCCGAGTAGCCTACTATTTCAAGATGACTTGATCTTTTATAAGTAAGCATATAATCTTTGGTGCCTTGCAAGTACCTAAGGACTTTCTTTCCGGCTTTCCAATGATCTATTCCAGGATTGCTTTGATATCGGCCTAACATTCCAACAGCGAAACTAATGTCTGGCCGAGTGCATGTTTGCGCATACATCAGGCTTCCAACCAGTGAGGCATAGGGAATTGATTCCATTGCTTTCCGTTCCAAATCATTCTTTGGACATTGCAGTTCACTGAACTTGTCCCCTTTCTGAATTGGAACTATTCCTGTAGAGCAATTTTCCATTCTAAATCTCTCTAATACTTTATTGATATACCCTTTCTGAGACAATCCCAACAATCCTTGTGATCTATCACGGAATATCTCTATTCCAATCACATAAGATGCCTCATTCATATCTTTCATTTCAAAAGTTTCAGAGAGAAATTTCTTAACATCATGTAACAAACCCATGTCATTAGCGGCCAAAAGAATGTCATCAACATATAGGACTAATATAATGAACTTGCTCCCACTAATCTTCATATAGATACACCGATCAACGGTGTTCTCTACAAAGCCGTATGACGTAATGGTATCATTGAACTTAAGATACCATTGTCGGGAAGCCTGTTTCAGTCCGTATATCGATTTCTTTAATTTACACACCAAATTTTCCTGCCCGGTGGTGGTGAAACCTTCAGGTTGGTCCATACATACTTCCTCTTCTAAGTCACCATTCAAAAAGGCGGTCTTTACATCCATTTGGTGAAGCTCTAGATCATTATGAGCCACCAAAGCCATAATAATTCTCAAGGAGTCTTTCTTAGAGACTGGAGAGAAAGTCTCCTTATAGTCAATACCATCCCTTTGAGTGAAACCTTTGGCAACCAGTCTGGCTTTATACCTTTCGATATTACCTTTCGAGTTTCGCTTGGTCTTGAAGACCCACTTACAGCCAACTCGTTTTGATCCTTTAGGTAACTCTACTAGTTCCCAGACTTGGTTTACATCCATCGATTTCATCTCTTCCTTCATGGCATTGAGCCACTTTTCAGAATCATTACATTCCATGGCTTGTTGAAATGAGACTGGATCTTTATCAATGCTCAATTCCGACTCATGCTCAAGTGAGTAAACCACATAATCATTAGATACAGCTGGCCTTTTCTGTCTTGTAGACCTCCGTAATGCCATTTCTTGTGGTATCACTTGTTCATTTGTACACTGCACATTGTCACTTGGTTCATCTCCTATGCGTTCACTTTGCGTGTTTCGAGTATCAATTTGTTGCCCTTGCATGTCACGTGACTGTGATGCAACAAAAGGAACAACAATTTGAGTAGAAACACTGGGTGTGGGGATACCACCTTGAGTAGGAGTACTCACTGTGAATTTTTCATTATGTAATTCTCTAATATCCACCTTTCGTGACTCCCCACTCCCACTGAACCGGCCATTTTCAATGAATCGAGCATTACCAGACTCAACTATTCTTGTGCTATGGTTAGGGCAATAGAACCTATATCCTTTAGACTTTTCAGGATAGCCAATGAAGTGACCACTAATGGTCCTTGCATCAAGCTTTCCTTCATGTGGATTATATATCCTTACTTCTGCTGAACAACCCCAAACATGGAGGTGTCTCAAACTGGGTTTCCTGCCTGTCCATAACTCGTAAGGAGTTTTAGGGACAGCCTTACTGGGAACCCTGTTCAGCAGATATGCTGCAGTTCTTAATGCATGCATCCACAAGGATAAAGGTACAGTACTGTTACTCAACATGCTCCTAACCATATCCATAAGTGTGCGATTCCGCCTTTCCGCTACACCATTTTGTTGTGGTGTACCAGGCATTGTGTACTGTGCACATATGCCTCGACTTTCAAGAAATTTTGCAAATGGACCAGGACATTGTCCACTTTCATTGAATTTTCCATAATATTCACCACCCCTGTCTGACTTAATCACTTTTACTTTTCTATCTAACTGCCTTTCCACTTCATCAATAAACACCTCCAGGGTATTTACTGACCAGGACTTTTCATGCAGTAGATATAAGTAACAATACCGTGAGTAGTCATCTATGAATGTGATGAAATATTTTTCACCACCCCATGTAGGAATGTCAAAGGGGCCACAAATATCAGTGTGTATCAATTCTAAAGGCGCATTACTTCTCATGGCTGGGTACTTCGATGTGTGTCTTGTTTGTTTCCCTTTTATACAATCAACACACACATCCCAATCAGTAAAATCCAATTGAGGCAGGATGTCACTTTTCACCAACCTCAATATCCTTTCTTTGGATATATGACCCAATCTTTGATGCCATAAGAAAGCAGAACAATCATCATGCACATTACGTTTGTTACCAATACCATGCTCAACAAGAAATAGAGAATCGGCATACATAGCGTCAAGACTAAAGCGGTACAAATCATCAATCAAAGTACCAGATCCATAATAGTACGAATGTCTATACAATGAAAATGCACCATTTCCAATCTTAAGATTAAATCCCACTTCATCCAACTTTGCAACAGAAACCAAATTTCTAGCACATTCAGGAACATAGAGACACTTTTCTAGATCCAGATGACACTTGGTGTCCAGGATCAATCTGTACGTCCCAATTCCTTCTATTCGTGCCTTCATTCTGTTTCCCATATAAAGGAACTTCTCAGTTCCTGTTATGGGCTGGATTGAAAGGAATCCCTGCATAATATGTGACACATGAATAGTAGCTCCAGAGTCTAACCACCAAGTATTATTGGGCACTTCAATTATATTTGATTCAAAACATACTGATATACAGTACATACCTTTCTTTTCGAACCAAGCCTTTCTTTTTGGGCAATCCTTCTTGAAGTGACCCATCCTTTTGCAGAAGAAGCACTTCTGATCCTTTTGGATCTGACCTCCAGAGACTTTTATGGAGGCTTTGTCCTTCTTCTTATTTTTGTGATGTGGTTTAGACTTGCTACCACTAGCATCATTACGAACAGTGAGATGAATGGAGTGATCCTTCATCTTCTTTAATCTCCCTTCCTCCTGAACTAACATGGCCTTAATTTCTTGAAAGTTCCATTTCTCTTTAATAGTGTTATAGTTCACTTGGAACTGGCCAAATTCAGGAGGTAGTGAGTTGATGATGAATTGAACCAAAAAGGATTCACTCACATCCATACCCATCGTTCTCAACTTTGCTGCTAGATTAGCCATGCTAGTCACATGATCATGAATAGGCCGTGACCAATCAAATTTCTTGGTCGTCAGCTCACTCATCAGGGTTCCTACAATGGATTTATCAGCTATGTCTGATTGAGAGTATTCCTTGATTCTCATCAGAAATTCCCTTGCATTTTCCGTCTTGGGCATTGAGGGCTTGACATTTTCAGCCATCGTCATTCGCATCAAATTCAAACTCAGCCTATTGGACCGTACCCAAGCCTCATGAAAAGACTTATCAGATTCTGTACTGGTCCCAGTAATGGCTGCAGGCTTTTCTTCCGAAATGACTGCTAAGTCCAAGCCCAAAACACCTAAATGAAACTGAATATGCTCAGACCATTCTGCATAGTTCAGCCCATTGAATTTGATCATTGCATTGCCCAAGGCGAAAACGTTATTAGAAGCTGCAAACATAATCCAAATTTACATGTTAATGCTTTGAGTAAACTCTAATGGATTCAGACACATGCATTATAAACTTTGACTATATATTTAAGTTCACCTTTGGGTGATCCTCAAACACATAGCTGCAATCAATAATAATGCTAATTTAAATATGCTTTAATAGGTTAATCAATAATACTAGAGTTAACATGAATGTTATCTTTGGATATGCAATCATGTTTGCTCAGTACATCAATCAATCCCCTTTCAGTGTCATTAATTATAGGCAATGATCCATCTTTGGATGATCTCCTAGCCGTATAATTAATAACCACAATTGTTCATATATTTATATAATATTAGCATAAAAAATGAACAATTGAAAATTCACGATCAACAATTCAAATTCCTTCAGGCCAGGTCACTTTGGTGACCAATAGGCTTTCAATATTTGATTCACGTTGACGTGACTTTAATAAACTTTTTTTTTTTTTTTTTTTTTTTTTTTTTTCTTTTCTGCCGGCACAGCCCGCGTGTTGCCTCCGACCAGAAACCGACGGTGGCAACACCACCGTACTGCAGGCTGCCTCCGACCAGAGACCACGCACGGCCCGCGTGCTGCCTCCGACCGGAGACCGACGGTGGCAACACCACCTGCTGCAGGCGCTGCCTGCGTGTTGCCTCCGATCGGAGCCGACGGTGGCAACACCACCTGCTGCAGGCGCTGCCTGCGTGTTGCCTCCGATCGGAGCCGACGGTGGCAACACCACCTACCGCAGGCTGCGTCTGACCAGAGACCACGCACGGCCCGCGTGCTGGCCCCATTCTGCCATCGCCGTCGACTCTTCCCGACGACGTCCAGCGGCTTTCATTTGAGGGAGTCGCCGTCAGCAGCCAACCCCGGTGCGTCGGCTCTTCCCGGACGTCGCCTCTGACCAGGCGAACGTGGGTGAACCAACCTGTTCGGGTCGGATCTCCGACGGCAGCCATCCACCAGACCCACGCCCGACCCAGAGCATCAGCCTCACAGGGAGACTGTTCCGTCATGCCCACCAGACCGGACCGATTCGGGTCTCCCACTGACAACGGAGACACAGCCTTCATCGGAGCCGATCCGCCATACCCAGAACCGTTCGGGTTCCGGCGGTGTACAGTTCTCGTGGTCGGCTCCTTTTTTTTTTTTTTGTTTTGACACCAGCGGTTTCAGCAGTGTAAATTTACATGGCCGACGTTTCCCCTTTCAACGCCGGCCGTTAAGTACAGCAAACAATAATATATAGAAAATACATTGAACATACGCTTTTCCGTTTGCCAGAAAACAAAACAAAATAATTCGGCGCAAATAACTAAAATCAAAATAAATTGCAGTATTCGTTAACCTGGCTCTGATACCACAACTGTTAGACTTTTCTTATCTCTATCATGCAGGATCGTTATCTTGATACGAATACT
The DNA here is from genome assembly GCA_037832385.1 of Rhizophora apiculata. NCBI lineage: Eukaryota > Viridiplantae > Streptophyta > Magnoliopsida > Malpighiales > Rhizophoraceae > Rhizophora > Rhizophora apiculata. Next base: position 2,018,773 of record CM075441.1, on the reverse strand, counting down.
AGCAATATAACTGTAACAAAACCAAAAGGAATAGGAAATCAGAACAACATACCGTTCTCCATTATTCTGATATCCGGTAGTAGAGATGAGAAAACTTCTCTTTCCTGCCCTGTACGCTTTCCTTTCTGTTTCTCCTATCTTCTCTCCTCCTACCTTTTCTCTTCTTACCTTTTCTCCTACTCTTCCCTTTCTGTTCTTTACGCTTTTCTCTGATGGTTTAGAGAGCCCAGAAAATGTCCATAATGAATATATATATATTCATCCATTTTCCAGCAGCCGTTGCCCTGAAGATAGGGAGATTCTCCCTATCTGTAACGGCTATCTGTCAGAAGGGAGAGCGGAGGGATTTCAAACCCATTAACCCAAAACCACCGTTTTGCTTAACAGACCATCACGTTAAGCCATCCATTATTTGGGTCATACGTTAAACAAGGGCCACTTTATGTCGATTAACTCAACAGTTTGAGCCTTTTGGGGGGTATTTCATCAAGGCCTGGACCTTTGGGGGCTATTTCATTGGGCTTGGAGAGAGAACCGAAGAACTTGGAAGAGGAGAATTCAAGTTTACAATAGAATTAAATTTCATTCTCCAAGCACAAAAATACTTGGGAGACGATGGAATGGGAAATAGAATGAATAGTCCCCATGCATCCGTGAGTTAGAAAATGGGAATAAAATCTCTTTCTCGAAATATAAGCAATAGAAATCACCTATTCGCATTTTTGACTTATGAACCAGTATAATTCAAGAGCATATGTTTAGATCTGATAAAAATATTAAGGTTTATTCATGTATATAAGCTTTTTTTTTTTTTTTTTAAATCGCAATAAAATTATATCACATATCAGTTTGCATGTAGCATACAGAGTTTATGTAAAGGCATCATTTTTTGATGAATTATTATTCTAAGACATTAATTACCATGGGGATAAAATTCACAAAGAAAAAGGCCTAATCTAAGAATTGAACCTCATGAGCCATTTGTTTGAGCTGTTTTGGATGGAATAGCGACTCCAATATGCTCTTATCTTCTACAAGACACCGATTTAAAGTGGAACATCAACTTAATTGAATTTCTTTTGTTGATAATGCATCTACTAGTCACCTTCTATATGTGTAGGGAACTCCCACCAATCATTCAAATATCGGCTTGCACAGTAAAAATCAACCCCCCAACTTTTACTTAAAACATGAAAATTGCATGGATGAATTCGAGCATGAAACCAAATGCTTAACATTCCTTACTTTCAGATAACATTAGCCCCAACTCACTTGGTCATAAACGGAGACAAGTGCTCTACACGTTGGAGATCCTCGTAATCTAATGATTCCAGGTGCAAGCTTTTGAAGCTCTTAGTCGGTTCACCTTGGAAAAGGTTGCCTCAGGAGGAGGCGCCACTAACGAAGAAAATCTGTGAACCACAATAATTGAATATCCAAAAGTATACATAGACAAAAGATTTTTTTTTAAGGGCTTGTTAAAGATAGACTACTAAATAAAATAAGAAGGAAAAAGCAAGAATGAGGGAAAAACAAATTAAAAATGTTTCACTTTTTTCCCAAGCAAAATAAGAAAATAGGCTGACTTATTTCCTTCCCATAATTAAGCATGGAGCCAAAAAGTCATGTCCCCCCCCCCCCCCCACCTCTCTTAAATATAGAAAACGACATGATATACCCTTGGCAAGAAAACGATGAGAAAGTCCAAAACTATGGTCCCACCCCAATCGGGTTCTTTACATAAAGAGATTCAAAATACCGAAAAAAGGGTATTAATTCTATGAACACGAACTTGTGCACTAGTCGTTAGATGGCATGACTGTATAAATCTGGTCTACCCAAGCTAGAAGGCATTAACATGCATGAAGAAACCAAACCAGAATTGTTGGACATGGGATTGAATATTTGCTCAATTTGATTCCTGTGCCTAAGGCCTAAGTGGTTCGTTTGCTCACAACAACAGAAATAAAAAGAGAATTGAGACAATTCACATCAAATGCCATCTGGTTTAGAGCCGTGCTGGTTTCAACCAAGTACAGCATGGCCCACCCTAGGTTTAGGCCTCATTTGTTTCCTAAGTTCCGTTCACATATAAAACGACGTAGCAGTAGATTTATTTTTCCTTTACGAATCATTAGATTAACTGGTCAAACATGCATGCTTATTTTTTTAAAATTAAAAAACATTAAAAATGTATTTCAAGTATATTTGAAGCTTGATTTAAAGACACATAAATTATAAGTTTATAACTGAATAGGGGTTAATTGGACAGGCCGAAAAACCAATTACTAATTAGCTAGTGAAATGAGTTATGTGCTTGAGATTCCCTATCTCACACATTTTTTTTCCCTTACCCCTTTTAAATTCTTTGTCGCACCTTATAATTCACTTTGATTTGACTTCATCTCATGTAACTACGAGGTATAATTTAGTAATCACTATAGGCATAAAGATTCAAGGTGATTCAAGCGAAGTTTGAATCACACTCCTTACTAATAATTAATTCTTCTATTTTGAATTAGATTCCTTAAACTTTCTATAATTAATTTGATAATTCAAACTGCAATTATTTGAGAGATAAGTTGACTATACATATCTAATTGCATGATTACAAACTTTAGAAAATAGTTGATAGTAACTTATAAAAAGTCTTAAAAGTAAGTATTAATATAAAAGAATGTGAGTCTACTACAAAATTTAAGAAATTCAAAACCCTTAACTCCGAAGTTATTATATGCTTTGTTTTGATTTAAATATTAGTGAATAAAATAAAATATTTTCATATAAAACAACAAAAGAGATATTGAACAAGTTCAAAATTATTCACGAGAGTATTATACAAGTAAAGGACATAATGATCAATTTACTTGCTAAAAAATATGAGTTTTTTGAGATGAAAAGTGGTAAAGACAATTTTAGAGATGTATACGAGGTTCACTAATATTATTAATCCATTCAACAACCATATAAAAGAGATTAAAATGAGTGATCCCGTAAAGTAAATATTATAATTATTTTCATAATCTTGAAACCCTAAGATAATCTCGATCATTAAATTCAAAAACTTAAACACCTTAAACTTGAATAAATTAATAAGGTTTTTGCTAACTTATAAGATTACTTTCACTAAAAATATTATTGAAAAGAAGAAAAAATTACTTTCGAAGCCCTATCTGCTAAAAAAATGCAATAATGATAAGAGGAATCAATATATTCAAGAGGATGAAGAGTAGTTCGTCATCTTGACTAAGAAGATCACATAACTTTTAAGAAAGATGAAACAAAATGGTAAGAGAACCCTTAAAAGCAATTAAGATAAGGATGAAATTATTTATTATAATTGTAACAAATTTAGTGATATTGCTCGTAAGTGTCTTACAAATAATAAGAATAATAGAAAGCTGACTAGGAAAGCTCTCTTAAAACTATTTAAGATGACTTAAGTGATTCAAAAAGCAATTATGATGATATTAGAATCAACTTGATATAAAATGGTGAAAATTTAAAATTCACAAAAATTTAGAATTAATCAACCTATAGTATTGATTGATTAGTAAACAAATAAAAAAAAAATGAAGTAAAGAAGAAATATAGAATTTGAGTTAATTGATTAGATTTAGGGCTATAAGACACCAAAAAAATTCAAAGAAATAAGAAATAGAGAATTTTAAGTTGGTAGACTAAATTAGAAATTATTTTTTATTATTTTACAAATTATATTATAATTAGACTTAAATTAACATAAATTTTAAATATTTAATTAAAAATATTAAAATAATAAAATCTTAAAATTTAAAATTAATTAAATTTAATTTAAAGTAAATTTATATATAATTTAAAATTTAAAAAATAATTAAATTAGATTAATTTTAAGAAAATTTTTTCTTTTTTAGTTTTTTTTTTTTTAAATTAAAAAGATTTTTTTCTCTTTTAAAAAATAAAAAGAAAAAATTTTAATAAATTTTTTATTTTAAATAAATTTGAGAGTATTTTGAACAATTTTTTTTCTTAAAAGAGAAGATTTGAAAATAATTTTTTTTCTTTTCCTTTTTTTGTCAAAAGAAATTTTATAATCATAAAAATTGAATTAAAATTTAAATATAATTGTATAAATAAAGAAATTTTTTATTTAATTACAATTAAAATTTTATTGATTAATTTATATAATATTAATTTAATTATAATTTAATTTTATAATTATGTTACATTTTAATATTTTTAATTTAAAAATTTATAAAAAATCATAATACAATTAATATTAAAATTTTCTTTCCATCTTTAAAATTTATATTTACATTGGTATTAAATAACCATAAATTATTTACAAAATTTATTTTCATAAATCTCTCCCTCCTTTTTTGTTTTGAATTTTACGTTTTCGTATATCCATTAATTGAGGGGTAGCGCGTAGAAATCAGAAAGCAATCAGACAAAGGAGGGCATAAAAATCTCTAAAAATCTAACGGACGCCCTTGAAATGAAAAGGGCGTTTTGCTTTCTATCATAGTTGGAACCATTGAAATCCAACAAAGAGAAGCAGTACTTTTCTTGCTAATTTCTTTCTTTAATTATTATAAAAGATTCCACTTTTTAGCACTTGCCATCGCACAAATTCCCCACCCCCCCCCCCCCCCCGATTTACCCCTTTCTCTCTGTGTGCGAGTGTGCTTTGACAACAATGGAGAGATATTTGTTGCTACACATCTTGTTTATAGCACTGCTTGGAGGGCTGGTCCCAACATGGTCAGAAGACAAGCTTATAAGTCCATCGAGTTTGGAAATGTTTGTTGATGAGCTTCCAGACGTCCCCAAAATCAGAGGCTTTGATTTTGTTGATGGTGCTCCCAAACCCAGGAAACTGAAGATTGGCATGTACAAGAAAAAATGGGTGAGTTCTTCCTTGTTTCTACTTCTATTCTACTCTTGATTGCTTTGATTTTCTTGAAGAAAGCCAAAAGCTTACGGCATATTTAAACCCTGGAAAATCAAAAATCCAAAGTTCGTAAATAACCCAAATTCACATGAAAAGAAATCCAAATGAAGGTGTCAGTAGTTACCACAATTATACTTAGAAGCTTGGCATTTTCTGTTTTGCGTTAATTATTTTTCTTTTAAATTTTGATAATCTCTTCCTTATTGATTCCTTTTTGTTTCAATTTCTTTCAATTAAACACTTAAATTTTCCTCATCCTCTGCGATATAGAGATAGAGAGATAAGGTTTAAGGGGCTTCCACTTGAGCTTGATTTCTGCTGATTTTTTTTTTTATTATTATTATTCTTTTCGGACAAAATGACAAACGCCTATATTATGGGCACCAACCTTCTTGTTTAGTGACCTCTTTTACATGGTTGAGGATAATTAGAATTGTTGTTTATATCAATGACTGATCACAAATGCACATTTCAACGACTATGACTGTGTTTTTTACTGTGGATTCGCGTCACTCTCGCTTTCAACCTCTCGCTGTCAACCTGGCATTAATTCAATGTTTAATTAACAGCATTTTCCTTGTCAATGGAGACTTACCATGGTTGGAATCACTTCTTTTCCTATCTACCAAACGTTTTAAAAATTTTTCCTTATTTCGTTCAAGCGTACTCTTAAAATTAACAATTTTGTCTTATTAGGTGTCTATCACCTTTGTTTTGTACCATTGCAACTTGATTGGATGACCATTTCGACAAGTATGAAATTTTGTGTGATCAATGACTGGAAAATTGCACATCCATTGGGTATCTGCTGGAATGTTCTGTGTCATTTAATCCGTAATTTAGTGAAAATGCGAAACAATTCTTTTGGGCCCATTAGGGGTTAACGTGTTGATGTCATGGAGAACACCTTTGCTTTTTTGCAGAAATTTCACCGAGACCTGCCTCCAACGCCGGTGTTCGCATATGGTACATCCAAGAGTCATGCAACCGTCCCGGGTCCAACCATCGAGGCCGTCCATGGCGTTGACACCTACGTAAGGTGGACCAATCACCTCCCTTCAAAGCACATACTTCCTTGGGACCCAACAATCCCGACTGCCATACCTTCCAGAAAGAAGGGCATACCTACGGTGGTGCACCTCCACGGTAACATCGGTGAACCCGAGAGTGATGGTAATGCTGGGTCATGGTTCACCCGTGGATTTAAAGAAAAGGGTCCAAAGTGGACCAAGAAAATTTTTCACTATGACAACAGACAGCAGCCTGGGAACTTATGGTACCATGATCATGCCAAGGGGTTGACTAGAGTCAACCTTTTGGCTGGCTTGATAGGGGCCTACGTTATCCGCCATCCTGCCGTTGAATCTAGACTTAGACTCCCACGCGGTGATGAATTCGATCGGACGATGATGGTGTTCGATCGTAGCTTTCACAAGGACGGAAAAATATTCATGAATTCTACAGGAAATAACCCCACCATACACCCACAGTGGCAGCCAGAATACTTTGGCGATGTAATCATTGTCAATGGCAAAGCATGGCCACGTATGACAGTGCGACGTCGTAAATACAGATTCCGCATCATCAACGCCAGCAATGCTAGATTCTTCCGGTTTTTTTTCACCAATGGCCTCCAGTTCATCCACGTGGCGTCTGACTCGGTCTACCTGGAAGAGTCGACCACGACCAATGAAACTCTTCTGGCCCCATCTGAGATTGCTGATGTGGTTGTTGACTTTTCAAAGTCAAACTCAGACACTACTATTCTAGCCAATGATGCAGCCTATCCTTACCCAACCGGCGATCCAGTCAACAAAGCCAATGGTAAGATCATGAAGTTCATTATCAATAAACGTCCGGAGGTCGACACGTGTACGGTGCCCAAAACGCTGATAAAGTACCCCTCTCCCGATTTATCCTGTGCATCGCAAACACGGTACATTGCCATGTTTGAGTACACAAGCGACACTGATGAGCCAACCCATCTTTACATCAACGGAAGATCATACGACGCTCCGGTCACAGAGACGCCTAGGGTAGGGACCAGTGAGGTGTGGTACGTGATCAATCTAACCGACGACAATCATCCATTGCACATTCATTTTGGATTGTTTGTGGTGATTGATCAAACGGAGCTGGTCAATCCAGAGAAGTTCAAGGCGTGCATGATGAAAATGAACGATGCGATCAAATGTAAAATTGGAAACTATGCACGTGGTAGCAAGTTACGGGTGCCGGCTCACGAGAAGGGGTGGAAGAACGTGTACAAGATGAGACCGGGTTACGTGACAAAAATTTTGGTAAAATTTGCCTACATACACACCAATTCATCCTATCCATTCGATCCAACCAAAGAACCTGGTTACGTGTACCATTGCCACGTAAGCATTGACTTCTCCCTCTCATTCTATAGTTTTATTTCATGCAATGGGCTAGTATTCGAAGAAAATCCTTAAAATTGCTTAATCATTATTCCATTCGCATGAACATTTAATATTTTTTTAATCTCCCGTTCGAGTCATAAAAATAATTTTTTTTATAAAAATAATGATAAGGTTACGAAACTTACAGGTTTCATAGAGTTTATCGCATGTAAGAGATGTCACAATTTGATTTGCTAGATGTAATCTCATGGATAGATTAGCTTTAGCTAAGGATGTGCATGTTCTGAATTATTATAAGATATCTTCACGCACTTCAAGAAGAGAATCTAGCAGCTCAGTCACGAGTAATAATTCAGAGATCTGTAATAGAAAAGCTTTCCTTAATGTCTTGTTGCTGGTCCACTGGCTTTGCTAGCCTGTCCATAAAAGTCCAAAAATGATATAGTAACCATTGTTATCCAAAGTTAGCACAAATATTCTTGTGTGTGTGTCTGTGTTTTTTTTTTTTTTTAAAATTTTTTTTATCATGACAATTTTCTGAAAATGAGCTTTAAATCATACGTTTTATTTTGTTCTCAATTAGTTTTTTTTTTTTTTTTTGGGTGTGAATTGAGTAATTAAAATGATCCTTTACCTTTGTGGGCAGATTTTGGATCATGAAGACAATGTGATGATGCGACCCTTGAAGTTGGTAAAGTGAGGGGACGAACTGAGAACATATGTCTTGGAGGTGTTTGTTTAGTGAAGAAACCGTGTGGGAATAAGAATCTATTGTCATTCTCCGTGTTTGTTTTTGTAAAAGAAGATTCCCTATTTTCTTTTAAAAAACGGAATGTGATTCCTATCTTTGAATAAATTGTGATTCCCATATGTTTCCTATCAATCAATCCCATTATTTATAACTGCCTAATAAAAATACTTTAATGTTTCAACAAAAGAGAACATTTATCAGATTAAAAACCCGTGAACTCATCTCTATAAGCTATTCATGTCCATATTCTGCACTCCTTGAAATAATATTTTTCTTCTTTTTTCATCGTCCCTAATTTTTTTTTTCTCTTTATCGTATTTATTTCTTTACTTGCCTCTTAGTAGTTTTGTACGATATTTATCTCATTTTTCTTCAATAAGAAATAAAATGTTTTTCAAACAAATATTTTGGCTAGGCATTATGTGCTATCCAAATTTTTTTTAGGCAAAACTCTTTGTTTGAATTTTTGTTTCAAATTATCAAAGCTGAAAAGAAGGTTAACAATATTACTATTACAATTACCTTAAAGGTTGAAAGTATTTCTGACCTTCCAAGTGAGCTTATTGAAACTATTTTATAAAAAAAATGATGATAAGTCTCTAAGGAAATAACCAAGACATACTTCATCAACATTCAGAATAGAGTTCTAGCATGAAGCAAAAAAGATCTTAAACTACCAAATGAAAGGGTAGAGTAAGAAGAATTATAGAATCAAATATTCAGTGAAATAGAAGAATACTATAGAAAGTGAAGTTGATTGGAAAAAAGATACAACTTTATAACAATTCGAGAAGTAAATCTATAACTACTTATAAACTATACCAATGAAGACATTGGCCTCAACTGGTGGGGGTAGTTTATTAGTCCTTTAAGTCTATTGACATAAGGCATGCAAGCAAATTGGTCGGTATCTAAGTAAGTAAGGTGTGGTGAGAATATGTTAAGAAAAATGCAATATGGGAGGCTAAGGCATTATTGTCGAGAGGGTAAAGGTGTCTAAGTTCTTAATTGGTGCAATAACATGCACCAACAACGTTGGCGTAAGCTGTTGGCAAGTGAGTAATAGTTCAAGCACATTAATATCTCTTGCTGTCAAATGAACAAAAAGCCTAATACTCTTTAGGGGGGTAATGCATGTCTTCAATTAAAGTTAGTTAATGTTAATGCATAAACTTTGGTTCAAACTGATGATATAAGGGCTATGTGTTACAACAACATCAATGGGTTATTGATAGACAAGCTTTAAGGTCAAGTTGATGTTAGACAAAGTTGATTATGCTCAACAAGCTTGGCATATATTTGGAGTGCAAAGCAAGTCAAGATATGCTCCATACAACATGAAAATAAAGAAACATGGATAATGATCCTTGTAAAAACATGGGGCCATATATTGGTGGTAGAAATAGTAAGGAAGGAAAGCTTATATGAGATAATGTGTTAACATGTTCTCCTTGAGTGAACATGAGTGGCCAAGGAAGGTGTTGATTAAGGAAGTTGATGAAATGTCAAACTCTCTTAAAATGTTGTAACCAAGAAATGGGTGGGTGCTTTTAACAAAGGAGATCCTTATTATCTGTGATTAACTTGGTAGCCAAGTTATATATGTTTCTATATAGTTACGGTGTCAATTACTAATATTATAAATATATATAATATGATAATTAAGAAATCATACCAAAAAGTGAGTGAAAACAATTTCTTTGTATTTTATGTAAAATGTAATAAAAATTGAAAAATGTTTCTTATAAATATTATTATGTCTCATATGTTTTTAATTAATTGAGATTAAATGAGATTCAGTGCTATGACTAAACTAAAATTTTAATGAAAAAATTGGTACAGTGATAACTATTATGAATTAAATTTGTACTAAAATTTAATCAAAATTAATTTTATGATATTTTAAAGAAGATATTTAGTATTTATACATTTAATATGTGATAATTATTTTTTAAAAAATAAAAATAAAAATTTAGAAATAATTTTTTTAAAAAATTTTCATTAATTTACAAATTTTAAAAAAATATATTTCTATCTATCACTCAATAATTGCAATAGCATTACATAGAATCCAAAAAGCTTTGAAAATACAAATCTTGAAAATATAAAGAAAACATAAATAAAAATTTGGGAATAAGTTTTTTTTTTTTCTTTTATTTTCTTTTTTTCAATTTACAGATTAAGAAAAAATCGTCCGTTGAAAGTTTTTATCTACCACTCAGTAATTTTGACAACATGACATAGAACCCGAAGTTCTGGAAATGCAACTCTTGTAATAAACCTTTCCTTAGTTCTCTTCCTACCAACAATTTAAATGACAAAGGGCACTATCTTTCACGTGCAGTCATTGATTAATAGATCAAGAAGAAATATTATTAATTGATGAACAGCCATTACATGCAGTCTAGTATGGAGGAGTGAAAAAATAAATGAAGATCCACACAAAAAGAGAACACAGACAATTACTATTACAGTAACGTGGATCTTCATTTATTCACAAGCCACTAATAACAGTGTAGCCCCAATAGAAAAACAAAACGAGGAAAGCCCAAAACTATTTACACAGCACGGCACTAAAGTAGGTGTACTCCCCAATAAGAACTGTACTTAATTACATGAACACAATTAAAGTCAACTTAGAACTTCTTGATCTGACGTTGCATTTGAGTCAACCGATTGAGTCAGAAGTGGGGTGCCGTTAGGTGCTAGGTGCTAGATAATTGCACATTCAAATTCAAATAAGAGGAAGTTAATATTTTTATAAATTAAATAATAAATTATCATTTTTTATTGGGGAAGACATAAGTTGGTGTGCCAGCATTCTCCCTACTTTATTGGGGAATACTCTTTTTTTTTTTTTTTTATGACAATCCTGTAGCCTTACGGGTGAAGGTACTCATAAATTTCGGTCTTTAGAAGGGTGCGGTGGGAGTCATTCCAAAGCTATGTAGTAACCGTGATCATGATATTTTCATAGCAGATGTATCAACAAAGTTGGTAAGTCTCCCGTAAACTCTGAACTCATCTATTGAGATTTGAACGTGAAAAAGATAAAAATTTAAATTTCTAACTACTTGTCTACCCCACATTCTGACCGACGAGGAAAAAGAAAATGCAATGCAAGTTCAATTCAAGAATCTGTCTTCTTCAGGCAAATAACCTCCACCTTACTTTGGTGTCCATGGAATTGTATGAAAGGCCTACTTTTATAAAATATTCTCGAATAAAATTCAGCAGCCCAAATTGTTCTTTGCAACAGATATGGAAGGCTTTACGTAATTTATCTTATATTTCTAGAAAGAATATCGTCAAAGTTTAAAGGTGTATCCCTAACGGCTACGGTTTCGCCACTGTCAATTGAAGTAGCTGTAATTTGTCTTTTTCTTTTATTTATTTTTTATTAGCAGTGGCTGCCTTATTAATGAAAACTGAAATATTACACGGATAAAGTAGGCAGGGTAGGTTTAAGTCAATGTTATATCTAGTTGAATGAATTATTAAATTAAATTATAAATTAATAAATAATTAATTAGAATATAAATTAATAAATTATAAACTAATATATCAGTTATAATATTTTTAAAAAATTAATGATTAAATTAATCAATTGATTAGTTGTAGTAAAATTATAATTTTGATTTTTTCTAAAAATTGATGACAAGTAAATTAATTAATTAAATTATAAATTAGTAAATTAATTATTTTTTAAAATTTAATTATCTTCAAAAATTTATAAAAAATTTTAAAAAATATATGAGATATAAATAATAATTTTTATTAAATAGTTTCATAATTTTTTAAAAAATTATTAATTATAAATTTTTTAAAAAATATTTATATAATATATTTATTTATATTTAATAAAAATATATAAAATTATATATTATATTATATTAATATTTATTTTTAATCAAAATTATTTTATTTATATTAAAATATTTTATTTTTCAACAAAAAAATTTATAAAATAAAAAATATAATTTATTATATATTTTATATTAAATTTATTTAATTTAAATTATTTATATTTATAAATATATTTTATTAATTAATTTTTTTAATTTTAATATATATATATATGTATAATATTAAATATTAATTAATTTAATTTTAATCAAAATAATTAAATTAATTAAGTATTAATTTTTTTTATTTTATAATTAATTCAATTTTTATAATTTTGATATAAGTTCATCAGGAAAGATTTCATCCGAGTCTGTTTCTCATCAAAGATTTCGCCTCGAAACCAGCCTGTAACTGAGCAATCAGATCACGATCTCCACCAACAATCATCTTAGCCGTGGAGTCCGCGGAGTGGTTAGTTTCCCTGTTTTGGTAGGTAAAAGACATTGAAGGGCCATCCTAGAATATCACCTTAGCCGTGGAGTCCGCGGAGTAGTTAGTTTCACTATTTTGGTAGGTAAACAACGTCGAAGGGCCTTCCTAGAGCTTGCTAAACGTGGTGTTTAACAAAATAGTCATATTTGCAAGGGCCTAACATCTGGTTTGTTCACCCACGCCCTACCTTCGAATTGCTCTAAAGTAGCAGTTCTTCAACTTGTTAAAATCAAAAAGTTTTCGGTTCATCAATCTGGTCCCATACCTTTTGCTTGAATGGATCATCAATGGCTTTCCGTACAACGAGCAGGTATGCTTAATTCGATTCGGCAATGCCTCCTGAGATTTGAAATCAGCATTTGACCGTGCCCCATCTACCACCCATCTTATACTTACCAGTTCATAAATCGACCAAGATATTATTGAAAATCAAAACCAGTGAGCCACAAGTCCACAGTATTATCCCCATTATCAGCACCATCCATGCTGCCCACAGGGAATCAAATGTCGGGCTCACACCCCAAGATATCCCCCACACCTTCTGTCTAAACTCTCCAGGCTAAGAGGTCCACGATGCGTGAACAATTGGGAATGATTTCTTCATGATCGTGACAGAAGTTTCTGTAATTTGTTGATTATATTTATAAATCCCTTAATCTGACACTAAGACTGTTATGATTTCTATGTCATGATAGATTAAATCAGAGAGTTGTAATTTAGTTCTGTCCAAAGTTTTGAAATGTCGGTAGCAGCGATATTAGTAATTACAGCTAAAGTGACCGCAATTGAGATCAAGACGGTATCGTGTTAGGCAGCCATCGTTGTCACAGTGTCGAGGTCACATTCCACTATTTATAACATTGATTCACGAAATGGAAAAACAAGGGTGGAATTCTATTCCAGGGTAATGACACTCTCACACTACACAGTCACTGTTATAACTGTACATGTTTATGTATGCGTTTAATCCCACCAAAAAATTGGTAGGATTGGAATCCATGAGGTACATACGAATAGGACCATATTAACTATTTCTCTTTTTTGAGCAGCGGGCCATCAACTATTTCGCTTTTGATTTCATTGTTCCTTTACTATCAGTTCAGGAGAGGGAATTGACTCGTGCCCAATATGTGTCCTGATACATTGCTTCAATGAAAGAGGCTTTTTGTAAACGAATTCAATCTGCTTATGCCAAAAATAAATAAAAAAAAGAAAAGGCAGACCACTGATTGTTGCCGCAAATCAAAACTTGAGCAACTTCATTTACTTTGCTTTTTATTCAATGCCAATCTTTTGGGTTTTGATCTGAATGTTTGAATGTTATGTTTATCTACATATACGTCAACATACTTATCCAAGGATTGGCGGGCACACAAGATTCACATGCATATCAACCAAAGGTCCGAGCTTGAATTTATGGTCTTAGGAATTATCGTACTATACACCGAAGGAAAGTGTTGAAATATGCTTAGTTGAGTTAAAATTATTTTTTTAATTTTTATTTTATATTTCTATATATATATATATATAGGTATAGTAGGGTTGATAGAGAAAGAGGCAGAGAGGAGAGCTGTACTTTTTATATCCGATAATATACTTTTTTTAGTAATAAGAGTATTTCTTCCGTTTTTTTCGTAGATGTAGGTCACATCGATCGAATCACGTAAAATATTAGTATTGTTTTTCTCTTCGTTTGATTATTTTTGTATTGTTTTCGGTAATAAATTGGTATCAGAGCTAAAAAAAAAAAAAGGATCCAAGAACTAGAGTCCTGCCGAGACCATCCGACTTCTCGCCCATACCGGCAGCCCTGTCGCACAGCCCAGCGGCCGACGCACACCCCACACCGCCAGCCCCGTCGCACAGCCTAGCGGCCGGCGCACATCCCACACCGGCAAGCCCTGTCGCACAGCCCAGCGGCGGACGCACACCCCACATCGGCAAGCCCCGTCGAATAGCCCAGTGGCCGGCGTTCTGCTGTATCCACCAGATCCGATTCGGATCCCCGCCATACCGATCGGAGCCGATCTGCCATACCCAGATCCAATCGGGTCCCCAGCGTTATCATAATCCCATTGAGGAGATTCAGAAGAAGCCGACGGAAGAGGGAACAGATCGAGCTGCTGTCTTTTCCATCTCGTCTCCAATGGGTCGGGCACTGCAGCGTCGGCAGCAACGATTGGTTGTACTTGGGTAATTTTATTAATTTGGGCCATCAATTTGTATTCTTCAATTTTCGTTTTGGGTGTTTTGTTGCAATGGCTTCTTCATCTTTATCAACGGTGAAGTCTGAAATTGAGAAATTCAATGAAAACACCAGTTTTGCACTGTGGCAAGTTAAGATGATGGCAATTTTGTCGTGAGAAGGTACAAAAAGGGCCCTACTTGGCAAGGAGAAGAAACCAGAGTCAATGTCCGATGCAGATTGGGATGACTTGGATGATAAAGCTTTATCCTCAATTCAACTCAGTTTGGGAAATGAAGTTTTGAGAGAAATCCTCGGTGAAAGAATAGCAGCTGGTGCGTGGCTAAAATTGGAAAGTCTGTACATGACAAAATCTTTGACTAACAGGTTTCGATTAAAGCAACGCCTTTACACTCTACGTATGTCAGAAGGTATTTCTTTGAAATCACATATTGGAGAGTTTAGTTCAATTGTTACTGATTTGAGCAAGATTGACGTTCATATTGACGATGAGGATCAAGTTTTATTGCTATTGTGTTCTTTGCCTCCTTCATACAAGCACTTT
This sequence comes from Rhizophora apiculata, assembly GCA_037832385.1. Classification (NCBI taxonomy): domain Eukaryota; kingdom Viridiplantae; phylum Streptophyta; class Magnoliopsida; order Malpighiales; family Rhizophoraceae; genus Rhizophora; species Rhizophora apiculata. The sequence continues at coordinate 2,003,617 of CM075441.1, read as the reverse complement.
CGAGATACTATGATTTATAGCAGAAAAGATATTTCCCTTGAGAATGTCAAGACTAATTTGCTGGCCAAGGCAGATTTCAGGATACCTGGATCATGGACACTGGAGCCTCGCAACATATGACTCCTAATAAGGAATGGTTTACCACTTACAAGCCAATCAATGGTGGTATTCTGTTAGGTAATGATCACATATATAAAGTTGCTGGGATTGGTACAGTACAGATCAAGATGCAAGACAGTGTCATTAAGACCTTGTCTGAGGTCAAACACATTCCAAATTTGACGAAAAATCTTATCTCATTGGGCACTCTTGAGAAGAATGGCTGCAATATTGGGTGTGAAGGTGGAGTTCTGAAGGTTTCCAAAGGTACTCTTGTATTGATGAAGGCTGCCAGAATTGGCACATTGTATTTCTTGCATGGTTCGACAGTCACAGACTCAACTGCACTTCAGTTTCAGATTCAGATGTGACAAAGTTGTGGCACATGCGGCTGGGACACGAGTGATAGAGGTATGGCTGCTTTGAGTAAGAGAGGTCTTTTGTGTGGTTAGAACATTGGAAAAATGGAATTTTGTGAGCATTGTGTTTTTGGGAAGCAGAAGAGGTTAAGCTTCAGTACAGCCATCCATAAAACAAAGGGAACATTGGACTACATCCATTCAGATCTTTGGGGTCCTTCTCAGGTTCCCTCTAAAGGTATGGGTGCTGCTTATATGCTCACTTTCATTGATGATTTTTCTCGCAAAGTTTGGGTCTATTTCTTGAAACAGAAAAGTTAAGTGTTTGGAATTTTCAGACATTGGAAAACTTTACTTGAAAAGTAGACTGGGAAGCAGATTAAGAGGCTGAGAATAGATAATGGCCTTGAATTTTGCAATAACGAATTCAATGAGTTTTGCAAAATCGAAGGCATTGTTCGACACCGCACAGTTGTAAAAACTCCACAGCAGAATGGAGTTGCAGAACGCATGAACAGGACTTTGATAGAGAAAGCTAGATGTCTGTTATCCAATGTAGGTTTGGGCAAAGGAGTTTTGGGTAGAAGCAATTAATACAGCTTGTTGGTTGGTAAATCGATCTTCTTCTACTTCCATTGAGTGTAAGACACCTGAAGAGGTGTGGTCAGGCAAACCTGTAGATTATTTTGATTTGAAGATATTTGGCTGTCCTGCTTATGCTCATGTTAATGATGGAAAGCTTGAACCGAGGGCTAAGAAATACATTTTCCTTGGCTATACTTCTGGTGTGAAAGGTTATAGGTTGTGGTGTCCAGACCCTAAGTCTCCAAAATTCCTCATCAGCAGAGACGTGACATTTGATGAATCCGCTATACTGCATCCAAAAGAGGAAGTCTTAAGGCCAAACAATGAAGATAATGGGAGTTCCAGACAGCAGGTGGAGTTTGAAAGCAATATTCCTTTTAAGTCAGGTCAACAGATTCGGGTTGGCACTTTAGAAATGGACGAGGATACTCTAGATACTCAACAGGTACAGCCGTACAGTATCGCCAAAGACAGACTCAGAAGGACTATCGAACTACCAGCCAGGTTTTCATACTCAGATTTTGCTTGTTGTTTGGCAGTAGTGGAAGAGGTGGACTTTAATGAACCTAGAAACTATTCAAAGGCTGTCACTTGTGCCGAATCTTCCCAGTGGAGTATTGCTATGATCGAAGAAATTGAGTCCCTGCATAAGAATTAGACTTGGGACTTAGTGAAACTTCCCAAAGATAAGAAGACTATTGGCTGCAAATGGATCTTCAAGAAGAAGGAGGGAATCCCAGGAGTTGAAGATGCAAGGTACAAGACACGTCTAATTGCAAAGGGCTATAGCCATAAAGAAGGGATTGACTTCAATGAGGTGTTTTCTCCAGTTGTGAAGCATACTTCCATTCGTGTGTTTCTAGCTATGGTTGCTATGTATGATATGGAATTAGAGCAACTTGATGTCAAAACTGCTTTTCTACATGGCGATCTTGAGGAAGTCATCTATATGGATCAACCTGAGGGTTTCTAGATTGAAGGCAAGGAGGATCAAGTTTGTAAGTTGAAGAAATCTCTATATGGTTTAAAGCAGTCTCCTAAACAATGGTATAAGAAGTTTAACAGCTTTATGGTTGGCCATGGTTACTTAAGGAGTGGGTATGACAGTTGTGTCTACCATAGGAAGCTTCGTGATTGATCATTTGTCTATCTGCTACTATATGTCGATGATATTCTTGTTGCCTCTACAAGTATATCTGAGATCAATAGTTTGAAGAAGCTACTTGGTAGAGATTTCGAGATGAAAGATTTGGGAGCTGCAAAGAGGATTTTGGGCATGGAGATCATCAGAAACAGGAAAGTAGAAGAGTTACGCCTTTTACAGAAAAGGTACATTGAGAAGGTTCTTGATTGTTTTGGGATGATGAGTTGCAAACCGGTAAGTACTCCTTTGGCATCACACTTCAGACTTTTAGTCTCTTTGTTACCCAATAGCCTAGAGGAGGAGGAATATATGTCACGTGTTCCATACTCTAGGGCAGTGGGCAGTGTTATGTATGCTATGGTTTGCACTCGTCCAGATATTTCACAGGCAGTCAATGTGGTCAGTAGATATATGGCTAATCCTGGGAAAGTACGTTGGCAAGCAGTTAAATGGATATTTCAGTATCTTAGAGGCACTACAGATGTAGGACTGAAGTTTAGCAGAGGCAGTAGGTTGTTTATTGGTTTTGTGGATTCTGACTATGCAGGTGACCTTGACAGAAGAAGATTAACAACTAGTTATGTTTTCACTCTTTCAGGCAGTGCCATTTGTTGGAAGGCAACATTGCAATCAACAGTTGCTCTTTCCACCACTGAAGTTGAGTACATGGCAATTGCAGAAACAGTTAATGAAGCTATTTGGTTGAAAGGTTTGGTCACTGATTTGGGTTTATCACAGGAAATTACCACCGTATTCTGTGAAAGTCAGAGTGTTATACACTTGACCAAAAATTAAGTGTATCATGAGAGGACCAAACACATTGATGTCAGATACCATTTCTTGCGAGATGTTATATCTCAAGGTTTGATTTCAGTGAAAAAGGTTGCTACTGCAGACAATCCAGCTGACATGTTGACGAAACCAGTTTTAACTAGCAAGTTCAAGCATTGTTTGGATTTGATTGGTATTCGTTTTAATTGACTGGCCCTAAGGGGTCATTTGGAGGAGAGACAGAAGGATTCTATTTTGTTGTGTGTTTTGAGAATACAATACAAGGTGGAAATTTGTTGGAATATGTTTTATATTCTAGTTGAATTAGACTTACTCTTTTGACCCTTGTCTTATATCCTTATATATATATATAAATATATAGGCATACTAGGGTTGATAGAGAGAGAGGCAGAGAGGAGAACTGCACTCTTTGTATCTGGTAATACACTCTCTCTAGTAATAAGAGTATTCCCTTTATTTTTCTCGTGGATGTAGGTTATATCGACCGAATCACGTAAAATTTTAATATTATTTTTCTCTTTATTTGATTATTTTCGTATTATTTTTAATAATAGAAAGATATATGTTAACTATTAAGATAATGTTAAATATTATAAAATATAAAAATTTAGTGATGAATTAAAATTTAAATATTATTATAATTAAATAAATACTATAAAAAAGATATTCTAAAATATTTTTCTTAAAAACAACGTGAAGCTAAAATTTTTGCGTTTTTATTGAGTAACATATCACATCAGGAATCCCATTCTTATCCAATTAGGGATTTTCGCTTTTTTTTTTTTTTAATTGATATGGTACTAGTTGTTGCATCGCACGGATATCATGCGACAAGCTACTCAACAGACTATACCAAACATTCCTCGAGATGTTGCAAAGAATGGTAGGAAAATGGTGGTAAGTTATTTATAACCTTTTTTTTTTTTAAGTTTTTGGTTCTTATGGATACGAATATGGGGATCTGAACCTGTGTTTACGCGGAAAGAGGACATGACTCTCATTTTCATTCGTTTTCCTTTAATCCATTAGAGTCACTGTGGAATACAGGTTACTCAACAAAAGACAATTTAATTTATTTTCAATGACCTTTATCTTGCACCTTTAAGCAAGAGTTGATTTTAATTTAGTTTTGAAAAAAAAAAAAAAATCCCAAAGCACAGTTGGCAATCAAATTATCTGACATCCACACATGCAAAAAAAAAAAAAATGGAAATAATAATAATAACAGTTTGGATTGCAGACCAATATGCGAATATCCTCTTCTATAACATGCAATTGTGCGAGCTAGTTTGTCAAACTCCCGGTGGTACTGGGCAAGGGGTGAACTAATGAAAGCTAGTCCACTTATATTTTTTTTATTTTATATATAAATATAATAAAATTTTTATATTTAATATAAAATAAAATTTTTTTAAAATATACTTACTCTTTCCAACAGTTGGATGATGGAGTTTGGTTGACTTGCTTCCTTCCCCGAACAGTGTGGCATGATAGATGAATGAAAAGATGAGTATTAGCTGCCAATGTGTCCCAGTATTGTGTTTTTGAATTTAATGGGATTGTTATGTCAGACATTTTTGGAATTTTGTATAGGAATCTCTGTGCTTATCTCAAGGTCTGTTTGAGTTCTTGATTGTCATTAATAATACCTAATTTATGCTGCCCAAAAAATAAATAAATCAATCAATAAAAAGGGTCAGGTTGATTGGTTTATGATGGCTGAAGTCATGCAACCAAAGCACAAGGTACTACCATCACTTCTATTGTCTCTCCAAGAGAATGAAGGGGTTAACAGTTGTGACCTGATCCAATAATGATTAATTGGGTCACATCAATCATTGTAAGCTGCTTGTAACTCCTCCTATTCAGTGTGTAAGAAGCATAAGTATAGAAAACTACAGGCTATGGGAAAAAAAAAAAGAAAAAAGAAAAAACAAAGATTTTTCTCTGAAAAATGCTGCCAGAAGTTCTCCATTGATTCCCAAGATGAAGACTCTTGGGTTGTAAAAAAGGCGTGACCCGAATGCATGGTATTTGCTTAAATCGCAAGAAAAAAATCACCCAGACATCCTCATTTAACCAAACCCCATAGGAGGAATAGCCACCCACTGTGTTGCCATCTTTGTAGTATATAACACACATATTCCAAATAGATTTTAAGTAAATGAAAACAATTAAGTACACCGTAATAAAAAATTATTAGATATAACTGATCTACAAGCACCAATCATTCAATTCTATTCTGCTTTAATAATTTGGTTCACTGGATCGTGGTCAAGCATTATACATTGTAGACATTTCCAGAGACGTGTGTGTGTGTTCAGCCCCGAGATTAACCCTTGTAGATGTGAGGTGTTCGATTAATGCTAGAAATATATTCTTGTTTTGCTTTTTCTTTTATTGTATAAGAATAAAATATCACACACACACACACACACACACACATTACGAAAGTATTCTTGATATTTGTCACATAAAAATCTTTCATCCACTGTAGTTTTCGAATACCTTTACTCCCTCTAAAAAGTACTGATAAAGATGGGAATTCAAGAATTAAAATATTGGTATGATTCAAAATACATTGACTTGAGTGTGATCTATAACAAAACTATAGAGTTTATTGTAAAATTTTTGGGATGAATGCGAAAATATTCATGAAGTATGAAGCCTTTAGTTAATCAAATAAAATTTTATCTTGAACATTTGGTCCTTGTAAGATTAAAATGTTAATGGAAAAGATTCTAGGAATAAAGCGTTCACATAAGAGTGAAAAAAAAAAAAAAACCATTTTTCAATTTAAATTGTTGGGACTTTGAGGTAATACAAAACTAGATACAAGAACAAAATTGTAAGTGCAAAAGAGAAGTGGAAAATATTAAAAATCGAACTTTAATGGGTCAAATTATATTATGAGACAAACTTTGAAGGAATTATTGTTAGTATTCCAAGATTTTTAGTTGCACTATAATATTTTTACCTTTGACAATGAAACAATAATTTAATAAAAGGAATTAATTTGTGTCATTAAATAAACTTTAGGGACAAACATTATTCGAAATTAAACTCTAGTAGACAAAAGTGCCTTTCGTTATAAATTTAAAAATTACCCTAGTACAGCCCCACATCAAGAAAGTCAAGCCCAATTACTTTTGTTTGGGTCTAGTTTTTTCTTAAAAAAAAAAAAATAATATGAATTTTCATTCATTTCAGAAACTCGTTCTAGGCCAAAATTACATGAAAATATGATATGAAAACCAAAAGCACTCATTGCTTACAACACCATAAAAGGAAGAGGGGAACCAAATAAAGCTTTATAGATAATCCAGACAGTAGACCATAAAAGGAAACGCAAAAACACCTACACAACTATATATATAAATATAGAAAATGTATCAGAGACAAGGGCGTCCAGTTCCCCCTTCCCTCAGGGTGGGAACTATACCTTAAACGGATCAATGGTATTATTAATGAATGAAGGTTGGTAAAAAGTAAAAATATTAGAGATTGCCAGTAGCTGTCTCCTTCGTGGGACTCAGATATGTCCCCCCCGAAAAAAAAAAAGAAAAAACACAGCGCTAATATCCTAATTTATGAAATAGGATGTCAGCAGGAGAATTCCATCTGTTATCAATGGTATTATTAATGAATTAAGATTGGTTTAAAAAGACATTTTAGGGCTACAATTAAAATTATATGTATACACATTTTAGCATTGCATCTCATTATTGCTATTCAGGTATCAAGCCTGAGTACATGATTAAAAAGTTTTACATTAAAAAAGAGACACATGAGACTATTTTGAAATGTAATATCAATATTTTTGAGTTTATTATTTATTTAAATTTTTTTTTCTGATTTTTTTTTCTCGGTTTTAGACTTTTAGTTTCCCAACAAAGGAGTCTGACGTGGGTATGCGTGTGATTGATCAACTCCTCCTTATCTGCTAACGTGTAGTTGAGACTAATGCATGTGCACAACAGGATACTCGATCAAATAATGAGCATTAGACATAATTGGTCCCATCATTGCCACAAGCTGGAGGGACTGTTTGTTAGGGTTATGCCATTGGAAGTTCCTCCTAATTTTTTGTGTATGACAAGTGTACATCGAAAACTATCAGTCAACGCGGAAGCACGTGATATTCTCATTTCCAACTTCCTTTTGTTGTCGTGCGTTTGTTCTCCATCAGAAGACCAAGTTACAGGGTCAAACTTGAAACAAAAAAAAAAAAATTGGCATCACTGGGAATACAATAAGACTAAGAGGAATAAGAGAGGGCAGATATCAAGAACAGCTGGAAAAGGAAATCCTTGGGAGCCCCGGTTTTGTAAGGTTTTACTCTTTCTCTCTCTCTCTCTCTCTCTCTCTCTCCCTCACACACACACACACACACACGCACACACACACACACAGACCACATAGGTCTTACACAACACCCAGGCATGCAGTCACGCATGGCCAATCCACCGGTCCAAGTCAACCCCGTCATTTCTCACGTTATGTTATATCCAAATTGCACGCCAAATTTATATATTTAGACATATACCTATGTATCTCCATTACCTCTTCTTCTCTAATACATTGTCTTCTTAGCCATATAATGTATCTATCTCTCTACGTGGGTGTCCCTTAATTGAACATTTTCCAGCGTTTTTGGTCTGGTGGAAGAGTTTGTGAATACAACAACAATGAGAAAGCCTTGCTGTGAGAAGCTAGACAACAACAAAGGCGCCTGGACCAAGCAAGAAGACCAGAGGCTCATCGATTACATTCGAAAACACGGTGAAGGTTGTTGGCGTACCGTCCCTCAGGCTGCAGGTTGGTTTCACTTTCAATTCTATATTTTGACAATTTCAGTTATGTGATTTGATACATTTGTTTGTAAGAAAGGTCTTGAAAATATGACTTCGTGTTCATGTTTCATGATGAATATTAGGCATACTTCGTTGCGGTAAAAGTTGTAGGTTGAGATGGATAAATTATCTAAGGCCTGACCTTAAGAGAGGCAACTTTGCTGAAGATGAAGAAGATCTCATCATCAAGCTTCATGCACTCTTAGGAAACCGGTATGATTTATTTATGTCAATTAGTCAGCTTGTAACAATTCTATTCTTCGCATTTCTTCTTTCTTCTTCTTCTTTTAGAGTTCAAAAACTACCAATACCCAACGAAGGAACATCAACAAACGAATATTTCCTTCATAGTTTCGTTTATTTCCTCTTTTAAGGAGTCCAAATTAATCCACAAATTTTTTTTTTAAAAAAAGACCGTAACTTTGTGGCAATGCGACAAATGTAATCTAGTGAAAGAACTATTCAATTCAAAAAGAAAAAGAAGACCGTGTACCTTCCTCACACTTCCCGTTACATTACTAAATATTCAAGTTCATTTTGAAGTTATAATGGTTGTATGACATGACGATTTGGGTCGAGTTCATTATTTTTCTTACACCTTCAAATACGTGGTATACATAAGAATTGCACCATATACAAGTGAAACAAAAAGCCAAAGCTAATTGTTGTCTAGACATTGGATATCGTTTTCCTAGAGAGAAACAGAAAAGTACAAAACCATGAAGTCAAGAACCATACAACACACACAAAAACGTCTCTGCTTTCTATTCGCATTTTATACAAATTAGCTTGAAATTAAGAAAAAAAAAAAAATTGTTCTCAGGTGGTCCCTAATAGCTGGGAGATTGCCAGGGCGCACAGACAATGAAGTCAAGAATTATTGGAATTCCCATTTAAGAAGAAAGCTACTGAACATGGGGATTGATCCAAACAATCATCGTTTAAGTCATCACCTTCCTCGTCCTCAAAGCTCTGAGAATCCATCGTCTGGCTTGAAAAATAAAACAGAAGAGGAAGTACCGTTAGCAAAACCCTCAATCGATAATAATGAGCACGAATCTGATGTTGCAAGCTGCCTGGAGGATGGCCCCAGTGGCTTGCCTGACCTAAACCTTGATCTTTCAATTGCAGCTCCTTGTGCTTCGATCGCCCTTGTGGAAGAGAAGCAGAAGGATAACCATGAGTCTCCTTCTGCAGCACTTCTTTTTCAGAAATGAGTCGACCTCCATTTGGACATATTTGTAGAGATGTTTATTAGGAGGGATAAAGTAGGTTCCGAAGTTCGAACCTCGGATCCGTTCATATAAAACCCCTTCCCAAACTCGACTTTACCAAAAGGGTAAAAAAGAAGGAAGAAGAAATCGACCTTGATTTACCAAAGGAAGAAAGATGACAAGCCATTCCAGTACATGGGACTTACTTTTAATCTGGCCGGTGTTCCAAATATTCCGAGGTAGGCTACGCACATCTGGAAGGGTGATTAGATTGATAAAATATTAAATTCCTTAATCATTCATATAAAATCGAATTCCTTTGCAATAATTCATTAGTGTTGTTCAGCACAAATGTTTATGTATTAAAAGGAGCGTGTAAATGAACATTTGATATTTATCTTCTATGTGCCAGAACAGTTTGGCCCTGTTAACTCAAATTTCTTGTTGAGCCTCTTTCCTTATATACTTCGGCAAATTTGTCGGTGATGACATTAACATAACTTTTTTTTTTTTTGGAGAAATAAGTGAACAATTTCAGGAACAACAAATTAATATAGTATACTCGGCACAAAGCAATTAGATTTTTTTATTTTTTGGCCAAGTGAAGGTGAAGAACAAGTAAATCCATTGCTCTTCATCTCGATCCACCTCTTGGCTATTGGACAATTTATTAAAAATGAATTATGTTACCATCCTGCCCCACCCCACAAACCAAATGCATGACCAAAGAACACACATTAACCAATATTAGAAGTATGTACACTACTCCAAATGCTGCAAATCATGCTTTCAAAACATCCAATCACTGTGGATTTAGATATCGAGACAATAATAATAATATAAATATTGTAGGCCCTTTTGAATATCTCTTCTAAGGAATCCAAGCTTCCAAGGATAACAGTACTTGTTATCATTATCCACAAGAAGATCTCAGCAAAAGTGGTCTCACTTCGATGTATGCTTTTCACTTTGGATTCTTTTGCTGACAAACTGAAACAAGAACACATAAGCATTACGATGCTGTAAACATTTTTTAATTCCTAAGTGGTGGAATACCACTTTGTTTGGTCGCAATTCATGTAGGCGAGCGAATAGTACGCGAACCGGAGCATTCGCGGCTCACGACGTGCTTGGAAATTCAGGAAAAAATCAAGCAAAGAGGATCCATTGGATTGATTGTGTAGTACCATAGCTTCTGCTTCATTTCCTTGGGTGGTAGGGGTAGTAGTTCGCGCATGTGCATCCAAAAGCTATACGAACTATAACGTGAGATTGCAGTACAGCGTAGATTTAACTACCCTAGCCATAATGTATTTCCCCGGTGACCATGTTGATCCATCTACCATTCAATGGAAATGGAAGTGTAAATACGGCATTAATTAATTATTTGGCTCTCTCCATCTTCCAATCTGTTACCTGTCCAATCAAAATTTTGTGAATTTCTGGTCTTTCCTTTTGAAAGGTGCATGCCAGAGTAATACTCGGAGAATCTAACTTGAGGTCAAAATTGCCGTTTGACTGTCCACTTAGTTTTAAGTGCTTGGAAACAATTAGATTACTAGTTTTAAATCCTTAGAAACAATAGATTCCATTGCATTATGGCTGTATATTTGAGAAGCACAGATTTCCTCTTGTTGTTCAGATAATAGCAAAAAATAGCCAGTTGATTCTATTGCTAAGACATTGAGACAAGCAATTTTTCCTCTATTTTAATGATAAGGTTAATCCATTATGATTTGAAAGATACAATTCAAGTTTTTGGACCCAAGTTCCTGGACCTCCATTATCAGAATTGTGATGGCCAAGTAGTGCAAATCAGATGAGTCAAGTCACAATTGTTTAGGGCCTAAACTTGAGCCTCTGCTAACAAATAGCTCAACCTTTTAGCATGTTGACAACCACTTAATCCTAAACGGTAAGCCAATCCTGGGCGGCAAGCAACGATACTTAATAGGCTTGGTTTGCACTGCTAGTATGAGCTCTGAAAGGCCCTTTATAAACCGGATGATGATGAATTGATGGTATCTTCAATACCGTCCTCTAGTCTGAACTTTCAATGGCCCTAGCTGCATTAAATTTCCCGTGTTGAATGTTTATGTCGAGAGAGATGGCTGGAAGATGGCTGCAGTGATCTTGAATAGGAATCCTACAGCGATAAATAGAATCCCCATAAAAATACCACTAGATCGAGCACCAGTGATTTCGTATCCGGTCAAAATCTTGGCTAATTGATCGAAGTGGGTAGCTCTGAAATTGATCGAGAGAGATGGCTGGAAGATGGAGCTCAATACACGGCACCACATTTATTGTTAATTTGTCTCCATCGCCGAGTTTTGAAGCCATTAGAATAGAATGTTAGTTAAGTTTAAGTTGTCTTTTGCCCAATTCAACCCTGCACGTGTAGAACGCCTTCTCCTTTCTAAAACAGTCTTGGCCTGCACAAGACTGGCGGTTGTCCTCATCGATCTCCGTCATGATATAAAGATCACAAGTTCGAATCACAGAAATTGCTTCCCTAAAAATATTTGAAGAATACCCATTTTGTTCTTTCTTTCTTTTTTTTGGCAAAATTTTTTAATCAAGGCTCCAATTTGCTTGTTCAGAATTATTGTTGAAAAGCTATTACTGATGTAGAAATAATTATAAAAAAAAAAAAAAGAAAAAAGAAAACAAGCAGTTATCAAATCAATCTGATTCAAAATATTTCACATGTGGGGCATAGTTATGTTTTGCAACTATGCATCCATTAATAATGCAAAAAAGTTACCATTCAACAAAAGGGTAATATGTTTATCTCCAAACAATTGGCTCTAAATCTAAATTCTTTCTCCTTGCTTGCTTTGTTTTGAAGTTGTTTGTGCTCACGAAAATTTATGACTTACGTTAAGGCTACAAATTTAAATTTCATTTCGATTAAGTGTAGAATATTGGCCCCCTTTTTAGTACTGGTTTACAAATGTCACCAGGAGTCACCACATTTTTTGAGTTGGACAAGAAATTTCAGTCTCTTAATTAAACTTATTTACCATGTTGGCTTGAGAAGGTGTCCCTTCATTTGTTCACCAAATGAGTGAGAGAGAGAGAGAGAGAGAGAGAGAGAGAGATGACTACAGAGAGTTTCCTATTCATTATTTCGTGAGGCAACCCAAATGGGAGCTGCGTAGATATACTCTTTGGGCTTCATTCCTCCATGAACATAGCGGCTTCCAGGATGGATAGATGCCTAAATCGGGTTTAGTTACAATTCATTTATCATGTTGTGGGTCAAGTGATCGCGCCAATCTTTCTGGGCCGTCCACTAACTCTTTGTTTGGATAACAAAAGTAGGGAAGAGAAAAATGGGAGAAAATAAAATTAGAGAGAAGTAAATTTTTCATCTTCTCTTGTTTTTGAAAAAGGGTAATAGGAGAAAAGAAAAGTAAAAATTTCCTTTAAAATAAATGTAAAAATTGAGAGGAAAGAAAATAATATTTGTTATAATTCTAATTTCACACTTATAATAAAATTGGGAAGTGTTAATAAAAAAAAAAAAAGTTAATGTTGGATAAATTAATAATTTTATGAATCACAGTAAATCAATTATTTTCTTCTTAATTTTGGAAGAATAAATTTCGTGTACCCATTTTCCTCTCCCAACATTTTCTGAGTCTTTTTCTTAAGGATAAATGTTGATGGATAGGAAAATAGATAATGTGAGTTACACACATTAAAAATCTTTTTTTTTTTTTTTGAAATTCATATTTTTGTTGTGATTTTAGACGGACAAACTTAAAATTTTTTTTTTTTAAGTTTTTAAATATATGAGACCCACACTTTGTCTTTCCTCTATCTATAAGTGAAAACAGATTTAATGGATTCAATTGGATACAAAATGGTTTTATACCACATTTTCACATTTTATACTGCATAGGTGTAAATCAATATAGAATGAAAATATAAAAATTTTGTATAAAATTTTTCATTTTTACTTGAATTCACTACATTTGTATCTATTTAAATTTTCTCTTTTGATAATTACAGTCATCATTATAACCAATATTTATACTCTACTCAATTTGCAATTTATTTATTTATTTTTTAATATAGGTTTGCCAATGTCAGGATTAAAATTCTCATTATTATGAGTAATAATTGAACTATTCTACTGTCACACCAAAGCTCAAGGCGAATTGTTCTATAAGACAAACTACACTACTGAGTTGTACTCTTCTATATAAATCTCACAATTTTTTTTTTTTTTCAAGCAATAAACATAAAAATACATCTCTCTGTTTATCTAAGCTTTGGGAATATAGCCTCATTCAGTTGTTGAATTCGTGTATTTATTATATATTTCAACAAATGTGATCGCGTAATGTCTTAATTTATGTCATTTCCAGACAAGGACAATGCCTTGTTTGGGCTCCATTTTTCTACATTAGAGTCGGGTTTGGTTGAAACCATTTTTAAGACTGAAAACATGATAAATAGAAAACAATATATTTTTCTTCTACATCCTTTTCCCATATTTCCACTTTTTTTTTTAACACCTACTCTCCCTCTTTCCAAGCTTTTCTCTCTACTGTCTCATCTTTTCCAATTTTATCTCTCTTTTGCACTTTCCACATTTTCCCTCATCCCTCTCCACACATTTATTTCTCTATTATCCAAACATTAATTTAATGTTAAATATAAGTTAATTATGTTAAAAAAGACAACAATGTTATTTTGACATACCATCTTATCCAATCTCACTGTGCTCTGATGTTCATCTATTTTGTCATATTTATGTCCAATTCCGCACAATCTCCTCTGCCTAAAACACCCAGATGGACGTGACAAAAGGGATAGGAGAGAGAGGGGTTCGGTTTGGCAATTGTAGGTCCCACACGTTTTAGGTTTGTGTGTCCTTTCAAATCCACATTTTGTGTGAAAAATGTTTAAAAGTATAATAAGATTAATTAAATGTACAATAAGATTAATAAAATATATGATAAATTGTTAAAAAATTTCAATTGACAACTTGCCATACACTCTAGTAGGCATATTATTATTTAATCGGTCTGTTTGCGTATCCAATTGTCCAATTTTCTTCGTCCGTATAACTAAACTCTACTAAATAAAATCACATAATAAAGTGGAATCAATAATATTAGAGCTACCCAGTTGCAATTTTAATACAAACAAATTGAAGACTTATAAAAAATATATATTTTTGTGTACCTAACTAATTATAAGCTAACTAGTTTTATAAAATTTTTATCATTTTTTTTTTTGGTTTATTGCGAGACCAATTGAAAAAAAAAAACTAAAAAATGGAATTATTTTTTTATTTTTATAAATTTTATATTTTTTAAAAAATAAAATTAAAACTTTTAAAAATAAAAATTAAAAATTTTAATTATTAAAATTATATTTAAATAATTCTTATTATTATTAATATAATAATAATAATAATAATAAAACCAAGAACAACAACAACGTGCCTGCCCCTCTGTGGTAGATTCTCCTCTTGACTTTGTCTCTCGCGTCCATAGTCGATTCTTGGTCAGGAAAATGAAATAGAAAATTGGCCAACTCATTGGGTGACAGCCAGCCCAGCAGTGAATAGAGGCCAAGAATTTTCAGCACTAAGTTTGATGGTTTCGAATCTTTGAGAAAAGAAAAAAAAAAAAAACAAAACAAAAAGTCCATTTATTTCTTTCCCTTCCTGATTTTGAGGTCCGAGCGACTCATGATTTTGCCAGCCTGTTAACGTACAAATTTCAACCCAATTTCTAGGCATCCAATGTCAAGACAATTTTCAACTTGACTAAAAACAATTCCCATGGTTTTTTTTTTTAAAAAAAAAAAAAATTATTAGATGGGTTGTACAGCTTATGGTTTGGTTTTCACTTTTAATTTCTTTCTAAATGGGAGCATTTGTGTTGGAAATCTCTATTATCCTTATCTTGAGAGTTAATATTGCATATATTATTTAAAAAAATAAAAAATCTTACCCAATAACTTGAGTGTTTAACTTGAATAGTTTTATAAAATGATAATAAAATTAGGATTTTATGAGATCATGTTACACTCATTTTTTTTATTTAATTATGAAATTAAATAAAAATAAAAATAAATGAACTAATATATCAAACATTAATCGATTTGATTTAACACTGCGTAATTAAACTTGTCTATTTGTTAATTACTCGTGAGATTTTTCTGGTTGCATAAAGTCTTAACCAAAAGAAGAAACTACATGCACGAGGAATTGAAGGGAAAAGGCAAGAACTCATTTGTTGTGGTGAAAAAAGAAAAGAAAAGAAAAAAAAAAAAAGGGTTTCTAAAAACCAAGACATGGGTCCACTGTATTGCGTGTTGTATGTATAATTACAGTTTGCTTTGTCTCTGGTGCCCCACCGCTTTTTGTTTGTCAATTTTCTCAAAATAATCATTATCAAAATATTTAATTTTTTTATTTTTAACAAGTTGTATTTTCATTTTTTTTTTTGGATAATAATAAAAAAGAAACAACATTAAGGTCCTCTCGTTCCAGCCTTGGTCCAGCTCCTTGCCTTGCCTCTCTACCTTTGGCCTTCCCTTAATACCCAGAAAATATATATATACAAATAAGAAAAAATTAATAAAACAATATACCTGATATTATATACAAATAAGCTGTAACATTTCAATGCACCGAATTTTGATATTTTAAAGTCTAAAAAATCATCAAAAAGTATGTAATTTTATTTTTTTTTGAAAGAGACTAAAAAATACGGGGCTTCCTGTTCTTTGGCGATGACTTGGGATGCAAATATTGAACGCGAATCTGGGAATAAACAATCATTACAATTTTTCTCAATTTATAATAAATAATTATAATTAATAAATAAAATTCACATACGTGCATTTTCCTTGGTCTCTCTCTCAACCTCTCTCTCTCTCTCTCTCTCTCTTACACAACACAACCCAGTCCCCGCGAATTACGCTCTCTTATGTCTCTCTCTCTCTCTCTCCAGCCATTAAAGAATAAAAGGCCAATGTATGGCACGATGGGTCTTTCTCATTTTCTCTCCACTCAGCTTTGAACATACCTTACCATTGCCACACTTGCAAGTCTTAAGCTTATTGGGATATTGATTAAGTACCCCCGTTTTAAGGTGATTTCTAAAGAGAGGTTGTTGAAGTTGTAAGCAACAGCCAATCAGCGGCAGGGCAATGGGCGACGGTGGTGGTGACGGTGGGGACGGCAATGCCGCGGTGGCGAACATCCTCGGCCTCATTAGGGAGATAACGGGGATGCCTGCTGCTGCGGGTAGTGGTGGGTTAGTGACCAACTGGGATTCTGTGTTCAGGAAGGAATGCAAGAATCTAGTGCGGAGGATTTCCTTGTTGACGCATTTCCTTGAGGAGGCAAGTGAATCTGGGCCGATGGATGCGTTTTCTCCTGGCTCGAGAAAATGGTGCTCTGTTCTCCTGGGTGCTCTCCAGGCTGCCAAGCGCCTGTTACTGGTTGCTGCCAGCTTTATGTCCCGCCACAGCAATTCTGTAAGCTTAATCTCTCTCTCTCTCTCTCTCACACACACACACACAGCTGAAAATTTGAGAAATTTAGATGTTATTTTATGCATGAAAAAAATTAGATGATGTCTTGTTAGAATTACCTTAATCTGGGTTATTTGGGATGCTACATTTATAATTGTGATTATTAAGGTACATTTTGTGTTTGATCCACTGATATTTCCTTTTAAACCCAGGAAGTATTCCAATTGAGACTGTTAGAATCGGCATATTATAGGAACATTAGCTTCAATCTACCATTACGATCTGAAAGCATTGACTTTGAATCTTTCTTAGTCATCATGTAATGGTTGTACTTACTATGTTACCATAAGAAGAATATTTCTTATTTTAATCCTAACCTTTAGTTTGGATTTAACATGTTGAATCTAACCGTTTTGCTTGTTGATCGCGATCAATTGTAAAGGATGCTTTGTTCCTGGCATTTCATATTTAAAGCTGGAAACTTGGAATGTTATTTTCGATACAATTCTATTATGATTATCTATATTTTGTTTAACCCATTCGAGCTATGAGAGGAGTAACCCTCTCCATTGTATGGGTCCCTGTCCCCTCCCATCCAATGGATGAGAATTTGAGACCTTCAATTTGAATGCTCAAATTCTTAACGAGCGGTCCTCATATTCTGTTTTTGAAATTGCATTGGTATTTCTATTATTATTATTATTATTATTATTTTCTTTTCTGGATTTAAGGATGGAGCTGCCACCAAAATTGCTTCCCAATTTCAGTCCGTGACATGGGAACTGGAAAATGCTTTGTCTATTATACCATATGATCAGCTTGATGTGTCAGAGGAAGTGCAAGAACAGGTGCGGATAGAGAAATATGTAGATTTTTTCTTCTTAGAAGAGCTTGACCTACACATTCTTTTAATCTATTAGGTTGGGTTGGTGAGATCTCAGTTGCAAAGAGCAATAGAAAGATATGGGCCCGTGAATTCAAAAATGACTTCATTAGCCTTGGCTCAGCCCATGCACAAGGAAGCTAATGATTTGCAAAAGTGGAATGGATTAACTGGAAGCTGCCATATTGAAAGTGGTGGTAGTGCTAGTATCAAGCTTGAAGTTTCAGAAGAGCTTGAAACTGTTTCAGCAAGCAATGGCCCAAGCTGCCAAATTGCAGATATGGTAACTGGCAATTCAAACGAAATTGATGGTGGTAAGAAAGATAGTCCACCAAGCAATAGTGTAGAAGACTTAGAAAAGCCTGATGCACCTCCCATCCCTGAAGATTTCCTATGCCCTATATCTTTGGAACTAATGAGGGATCCTGTTATTGTGGCCACAGGACAGGTATAATTTGATTTTTCATATGTGATTCATAAAAATTTGTATCTCATTTTTAACAAAATCTCATAACTTGTTCACCTTCATTATGCTTGCTTTCTGACTTGTGAATTGTGATCATATAATAATACCACAGACATACGAGAGGTCTTATATACAGAGGTGGATAGACTCTGGTAACCTGACCTGTCCAAAAACTCAGCAGAAGCTTGAACACGTGAATTTGACCCCAAATTATGTGTTCAGAAGTCTGATTACTCAGTGGTGTGCAAAGCACAAAATCGAGCAGCCAAGTGGGATCACAAATGGAAGGTTGAAAAAGAGAGATGGAACTTTTCGTGATGTCAGCAGGGATATGGCAGCCATCCACGCACTTGTCCGAAAGCTATCAAGTAGGTCCACTGAGGAGTGTAGAACTGCTGTGTCTGAAATTCGGTCACTATCCAAAAGATGCACGGACAACAGAATACTAGTAGCGGAAGCAGGAGCTATTCCTGTTTTGGTCAACCTGTTGACAGCTGAAGACATGTCAATACAAGAAAATGCAGTTACATCGATTCTTAACCTATCCATATATGAAAATAACAAAGGACTAATAATGCTTGCTGGTGCAATTCCTTCTATTATCCAAGTTCTCAGAGCTGGAAGTGTGGAAGCAAAAGAAAATGCAGCAGCAACCCTCTTTAGTTTGTCCCTCACCGACGAAAACAAAATAATAATTGGTGCTTCAGGAGCAATACCAGCTTTGGTGGAGCTGCTCAAAAATGGAAGTCCTAGAGGTAAGAAAGATGCTGCAACAGCCTTGTTCAATCTTTGCACTTACCATGGGAACAAGGGCAGGGCAGTCAGGGCTGGGATTGTCACAGCCTTGTTAAAGATGCTTACAGATACAACAAATGGTATGGTTGATGAGGCTCTGACCATACTATCAGTCTTAGCTAGCAACCAAGAAGCTAAGGTTGCTATTGTAAAGGCTAGCACCATCCCTGTTTTAATAGATTTGTTGAGAACAGGTCTACCCCGCGGCAAGGAAAATGCAGCAGCCATTTTGCTTTCTTTGTGCAAGAGAGATCCTGAGAATCTTGCCTGTATAAGTAGGCTTGGTGCTGTCATGCCCTTGACAGAGCTTGCAAAAAGCAGTACTGAGAGGGCCATGCGAAAGGCTACTTCGCTGTTAGAGCATCTTCAGAAGCTACAGCTGCACTAACAATGATGCTGGCTACAGAGGGCTTTTTTTTTTTTTTTCCCATCCCTTTAAGTTTTTTATTCCCATTATTTTACAATGATTTGAGTCTCAATATTCCATATTGGTGTGAAAAACTTTGGATACAAAGTCATTCTTATGACTCTTTGTATTTGTCGATTTCCTTAATTCCAGGTGTGTAAAAAATGCAACCGATGAATTGTTTCACCGAAACATTTAACTCAATACAGCCTTTTGGTTTGAACTTGTACTTGAATGAGAAGAATAGATGTTTTATCTGCATGAGTTGTTTCAGGATGCCAGATGAGATTGATTTGTCAACCATCCTGAGTTTATATGACTGATAAGGATTCTTAATTGATGAAAATCTCCACTGATTATTAGAGGTCCAGATGGAAGAGAGCAACAGCTGCAAACACTAGAAGTGGCCTATGATTTTCCCTGCACCATAGCAAGAAAATCAAGTGTCGCACGTGGATTTTATCAAAACTGGTTTCTCTCACGATTAATTGAAAAATATATCTATATATATTTATGTGGCTCATGAAGTGTTACAAAATGGAAAGGACCAATCAAATACCGTGTGCAGAATCAACCTTTGCACTACTATTCTTCTTCGTCAGAAAGCCAGAAATTGGAACGCAAAAATGAAGGGTCGAGAAGGGTTTTTTCTGCATGTTATTCTTAAGAAAGATAAAGTGAGAAAAGGGAACGACGAAAGCATGCAAGTAAACATGGAACACTGAAATGATCGGTTTTGTCTATCAGTGCAAGCTAAGCCTGGGATTGCTTATGCAAGTCCTTAAACATTAGTGGCAACATTCAGCTTGAAATTTCTTTTAATTAATAAGATTGTATACATTTAACTTTTTCTTAAACCTCATAAATATGAGAATCTTGTACACTCAAAACACCTACTACAATGGAGTAGTTACTTGCAATTTCTCTAGTCCTAGTTGATGGGGTGGGAGGATTGGGTGAGTGAGACCAAGTAGGGTTAAAGTCCTGCTCCAGCTCTGGTGGAGGCCAGAGAGGTCAAGTGACAGTCGGATCCTTACATTCAAGCTTGCTACTCAATTTTATGCGTACCTACTAAGGACAATCTTATCCATTCCTCACCCATTCACGTTTCTCTTGCTGGTAGACATGCGATTTTCTCATTACACTAGCAAATGGGCTTCGAACTGTTGGCAGTCGGATCAATTTTATCAAGGAAGAATGAGAACCAAGAAAAATACAAATCCGACATAGAGGAGGTTGTTAGTCGAAATAAAGAAGAAAGTCAAACAATGATTTTTTTTTTTGTTTGGCCTAGTGGCGTCTTGTGTCACTGAGCTTTCTGCAATTGGGTTGCAACTTTTGTTAGTGTTTGAACCATAACGTCTTGCTTTTGCCAACAGCTTGTGTTATGAATATGCACTCGATTTGTCACACTGTTTTATTTGAATGATGTGCTTTTGATTTCATTCCATGTCCAATGCACCAAAATAGCTCAAAATTCCATCTAACCTCGAAAACAAAGCTGAAAAAATAAAAGCGAAATTCTTTTCCGGCCAACATATTCTCTTTAATTGGTATATGCATTTTGGTATTGAACGATAGAGTATGACCTTCACCAGACAAACAAATAAACAACTAATTAAAGTAACAGCTCCACCAACCAACGAAGGCCAGTCCATTAACAAACTTTATCTTTTGCTGCCCTTTTATAAAATATAAAGCCAAAAAATCAAACTTGGCGCAAGCCATATGCACATGGATGTCACCTTTTGTTATGGGACGACTATCATCATAAGGGTACGCCAATAATCGGAAAGCGAGCGTGAGAAATTAAAAGCCAAAATGGGGACCCACAAATACGTGACTTTTATTTGAGGGGACTTAGAGATGAGCATGGAAATGAGTCTCTTTTCACACGTCAGATGTTGACCATGTGAAAATAGGGAGCTGAACCCCCAGAGGTGTTCACCCTACAAAAAGAAAAAGGTATAAAAGAAAGAAAGAAAAAAAACAAAAAGCCTTGGATGTTTAGATTATCAGAGACTTTTCCTCCTAACATAAATTTCCATTGACCAGGAGTTTGGAAACTAATACTCGATTAGCAGCGAGAAAGTGGTTGAGTTAATATCATATAAGGTTCATGTAAGTGAATCCGCATGAGTTTAACTTAGTGGGGATGTTCTTGCAGTTGGTGTGAGCAAAATGCACGCTGGTCATGAATTCGAACCTAGACTTCACTCATAATAAAGTCTCTTCGTTTTCCTATTCAGTTGGACCACAACAAAAAAAAAAAAAAACAAAAGCATGACGTAAGTGCTTGCCTATATTTTCCATTTCCTCTCCTTTTTGAACAACTTCTTTGTCGTAACCCCGTGATCCTGCTGTTTACATTTGGTATCTTGCGTTATTCTAGATGGAGGACAATGTTACCTAATTTAACTCACGGGTCCTCTCTCTCGATAGTATCCTTGTTTTTTCTTTCCTTTTTTTAATTCCCCTCTTTAAACCGTTTGAAGCTTAATGAGAGGAACGATTGTAGAGAAAAAAAAAAAAGCTCCTAACACTGAAATAAATTTGGATTTTGTGACATACACACGTATAATGGCATAGCATCATCAAGTAGCCCTGTTAAAATGACAATTGGTAATTATACAAAAGAAAGTAACAAGTGGTAACAGTTACAAATAAGAAGATACCAATACCGTAAATATGATCAGAAATAAAAATAAAGCAAAAAGCTAAGCTGTTGTCCATTTGGGTTCCTGAGAAGTTGAATTATTAATTACAAAGTGCTGCACAAGAGGATAAAAAGGAATCGCCTATTTTAGTCAATGACCCTTTCATCCTCTTGTAATTTGCATTCGACTTCGAAAGAAGCTACCGCTTTCCAAGTTGATGAGCCGACAATCAATTTGAATTTTTGACACAGTCCCTGTTCACCTTTATTTATTTCCAAGATGTTGATCTTGAGTTTTAGAATTAGAAAACATGTGCCCAACATTCAATCTTATGAAGAACTTGCCTTCATCCAAGAAAGAACAGGAAAGCTTAAGGACTTTTTCAATTTGCCCGTACATACTCTAATTTTATCTTTAGAACTATAATAAACATACTTGACTAGAAAATACTGTGTCCATGATGGGGTCTTCATTTTGTATGGTCAAGTGCACGGTGTCCATGATACTGTGTCCAATAACTTGGCGTACTTTCGAATTCGCAGCCATATCACCTAACAAATTTCAAGCATGATGAAATTATCTCCTAAGAATTGTCCCCAAGTCAAAATTCACATGGTGCGGACCCAAGTTCTGAATAATTCAATTTATTTCACCCTGGCTCAACTTAATTTGCATCGACTAAAAAAATCAATGACTTAAAATTTAAAACACACGAAATTCAAATAAATGTTAAAATAATTTAAAATATAAAATTTGATATATTATTTTAAATCTAATAAACTCAAGATCCAATAATTTTAAAATTTAATACAGTCGGAACTGGATGTACTTATAACTTGAAAACAAAATTTAAATGGTTTGGGTCTTGAAACAATTTGCCTGCTCGTTTGCCGCCTCCAGGTTAGTAGGTGGAAACTGAAATTGAACACTTTCTCCGTGATTACCGTTTGAACGTCATCATCAGTAATTAAAAATCAAAACAAAGAAATTGATTGTCTGCTCATAGGTTTTCCACCCTTCACGGGTTTTTCAGATCTCACTAACTATAAATTTCCGTGATCCTCTTGTTGAAAAATACCTATACAGTTGTTGAATTGTTTCTAATGAGCCAAAAACACGATCAAAGTTAAAACAAAAATGATACATTTAGTTTTGCTCAAAAAAAAGAAAAAGAAAAGAAAAGAAAAGAAAAAGATCCATCTACTTCAATTGGACTGAAAATGAAAGTTTACGTACTTTTCTCAAAACATTTGCCAATTTTGAATGCTGCCTTCAATCTTTGACTAACACAACGACAACGGCCCATAACTACCCACGACTCCAATGTCCCTTTTGCCTTTTTTTTTTTTTTTTGTCCTCAATTAATTATATAATTACATTCACCAAATGGTTATAATCTTCATTTGTCTAACAATAAGCTTTAACAAATGATATTGAAATTATTTCCAAAATTGTGATTCTTGACTTTGAATATCAGCCGTTGAGATCAATTACTAAGAAGGAATCCTCATATTGTTTGCTTTTCTATAAATCATAACGTCAACATAAGTTTTCATTAAATTTTGTTGATACTCTTGAAGCCGAGGAGCTAGGTGACAAGCTATGGGGAACAGTCTGGGAGGGAAGAAGACAACCAAGGTGATGATGATAAACGGAGAAACGTTCAAGCTAAAGACCCCAGTGAAGGCCGGCGAGGTGGTTAAGGACTATCCGGGCCACGTCGTGTTAGAATCAGAAGCTGTTAAGCATTATGGCATAAGGGCAAAGCCGCTGAAGCCCCACCAAAACTTGGTCCCAAAAAGGCTCTACTTCCTAGTAGAGCTGCCAAAGGCGCCGAGTGAGGTAGCCCCGAGAAGAGTTCAGTCAGGAATCAACATGTGTGCTAAGGACAGGTTGGAGAACCTAATGCTGTCTCGGAGATCGGTTTCCGATCTTGCAATCATGAAGCCAACAAGCATTGGTGGGCCGCACGAGGAGGCTGCTGAGCGTGGTGGGACAAAGACGGTTAAAATGAGGTTACCAAAGACACAAGTGGAGAAGTTGATGCAAGAGAGCAGAGATAAGGCCGAGGCTGCTGCTAAGATTATGGATCTCTGCATGCCAAATACCGGCAATAATAATGGCAATGGTTTGCCTGGAATTGCTCAAAATGGAGAAAAGGGCAGTGTGTTCTTGCAGCAACAAGTCCATTGGAAGAGCAGCCACGGTAGTGTTCAATTTCAACAAGGCAGCAAAGCACGTGAGGTAAATGTCTTTTTCTATGTTAATTCTGTTTTCGTGGCGTGCTTTCTGGAATGATACACTTATGGCATTTGTTTTTTTTACAACTTTCGAAGTTCTCAATGTCTGCATCACTCCTACGTATCCGTGTAGTAGAGTCATTTTTCTTGTTTTTCCTAACACTCAAATACCAACAATGACACATATGGCTCATGTCCTCTCAGTTTTGTTCTCGATCTAGGTCAACAATATTGTAAACCTTTCCTTACTTTAACTAGAGTCTAGTGCCTAGAGGATTCACAATAGAGAATGATTGAGAGAATTGACATTTTAGTTTCTGACCCGTAGTTCTTTGCTTGTTACTGTCCACGCTTTTTGAGATGCGAAAATTGTAGATTAAGAGAAGGGAGGCATTAACTGGAGTAGATTAAGAGGAAGCCAAGTCAGTGACCAAAGCTCAAGGAATCTTTTAGAGATCCAATATTGACTTGAATTTGTGTTCCTTGGAAATTCCAAGGCTCATGATGCTTTAGAATGTACATTCCACATGCCATTACTTAAATATTAAATACAGTCCATATTGGATCTGGACACAATTTAACCTAAAAAATCTCCATAGATATAGCATGGGGAGATGGCAATGAATACGGACTATTTGGTCACTCTCAGGAAGGAGTTAGCTCCCCAATTCAATTGTCTCTTATTTGATCTTTTGGCGTTGATTTTAGCAAAGAAATTATTGACACAAGAAAGAGCTCGCTAGCAGAGAGAGTTTGAGGTCACATTAATGTTTCAAATGTCGCCTGAAGCCATGACTACAGCGGTGAGTTAGGAGACCATATGCATGTGCATTAATGTCCCACTCTTCAACAACTCTTTGAAATCTCCCGGGGGCAGCATGTTAACAATTACTGACTTTAACCGGTGTCAGTCGTTGGCGTAAGGAACCTTGTCAAACCCTTTGACAAATACTCCATCAATTTGCTCCAAATTGCTGGTGGGGTCGCAGTTTTACTGCGGCAAAATCGAGGGAATTAATTATCTCATAATTGATTTAATTCTTCGGTGACTTCATTATCTATGGTGGTTATAAGAAAGCAAACCAAAACGAAAGTCCCCTTGGAAAACGGCTTTCTTTATAAATATATGGCGGCCACTGGCAACAATTAATTAGAATAAACTTCTTGGTTCTGTATTCGAGTAGGTACAAATCTTGGCTACTACAATAATGCATTATTTGTGGTTGGGGTCCATCACATTTTTTACTAATCACATTCTTCAGGTGAGATTAGCATAGACTAAGTACAAAGGGTACCCCCAAGCAAACAATAAGATGGAGAGAGGATTTAGTGCATGCTTACAAAATTTCCATGTTTCAGACCATTTAAATGTTGACTTTATCCAAGTGCAAAATTCAAAATTCCCCGCATCTTTCTTGTGTCCCTTTTGCAAAATTCTAAAGCCAAACCCTCGTGGCTCGTTTTCCCACTTCTTTTTACGAGCATGGAAACGATTAATTCTAGTCAGTTCAGAACAAGGACAGCATAGTATAAACCAATCCTGCACAGTTGGATACACTATTGTTTATAACTTAAATTGTTTGTTTTTGCAGAAGCGTGTGAGTTTCCTGCCAGTCAATGAAAGAGAGATGCAAATAGCCGTGGCTACTTACTGAAATAAAAAGGCATACTCTGATTAATAAAATAAGGAAATGCGGCCGAGGGAAATGATCATCCATTTGCATTCTCTCTACGTCAGCCTTCTTCTTGCTGATCTAATATTGTCCATGTCTCATTTTTCTCTACATAGAACAATGGTGTGCATGGAGAGAGACCTTGTGAGAATTTAGAAAGAGCCTTTTAGCATGAGTCATTAATAGTTTAAGATTTAAATTATATGTATTTATGCCTAATCTTCATATTAACTTTTTTGTTTTTGTACCCTTTTTTTTTTTTTTTTTTGGAATGAAATAACCTCAAAATAACTTTTCTGAATCTAAATTATAACTGGGACTATAAAGCAGCCAGTCAAACGAATCCATTGCCATGCAGTGAAGACTAGAACGTTTATGCCAACCAAACGACAACCATTCCGATTCAAATCAAAATCAAACCGGTTTGAAATTGGAATTAAATTATAATCGGTTAATCCGGTTCTAGTTCCAACCAAAACTAAAATTATAAATTAAACCATCGATAATTTCTGTTAAAAATAAAATAAAATAAAATAATTAAAATTTAAAAAAATTATTTATTAACAAATTAAGATATTTCAAATTTTTAGAAAAAAAATTGATGAAATCAACTCAAATTAAACCTAATCATACGGTTTTCTAAAATTAAACCGGGTCGATTGGATCAAGAAAACACGAAACTAATCTCTAGTTTGGTTTGATTGTGCTTGACAATCGCAGAGGACGTAAATCGGACAATTTAACCGAGAACCGGAGTCGATTTTTCCGAGAACGCACCACGTCACCCAACAAAAACAAATTGAAGGAAGAAGGAAAATAAATAAATAAAGGAAAAATGGAACAGAAAAAAGTAACATGTTAGGAGTTGAACTCAGGCGAAACATACAGCTTCACAGTCCTCTTGTTACTGCATCAAGGGGTGTTTAATTTATATTTTCTACTTTATTATATGTGATTAAATTTATTTTTTTTTTTTCACACCCTTCATTTTGAAAAACATTTATTTCATATACTTATTGATATTTAAAAAAATATCTAAAATATATTAACTTATTATTTTTATATAAACTATTTATTTTTTTAATATTTTCATCTTAAAAAAATAAAAATTTATAAAATATTTTAAAATAAAAATAAATAAATTATAATTATTTTATATTAAATTTATTTCAATAAAATTATTTAATTCTATTAATATATTATATTAACTAATTTTAACGCATATAATATTATATCAAATTAATTTACTTTTAAATATTTATATTTATATAATATATTAATTAATTTTTTTTAAAAAATAACATTAAATATTAATTTTATTCACTTATATTTAATCAAATCGATTAAATTTTATGTTTGTAAACTTTCTACCAATAATTGATCGTGTTTTTAAAACTTTAAAAGAAACTCAGTGGCACTTGGTTGGCTACATATGCAGAAAGGCCAATTGGGTGTGCGTGCTAAGATCATAAGAAGAGCGGCATTGGGAGGAATCCTGTGAGCACCACCGAATAAAAGGCAAACAATTCTTGACCGCAATCATCTTCGGCCACAGTTGATTGAACATTTGTGGAAGGAACGCTTCTTGACCCTTGAATTTTCAGCAACAAAAGAAGTAAACTTCAAGCAAATCATAAGAAACTGCAAAAGTGGAACCTTCTTGGAGGTGACCGTTGCACATGTATAAAATGATGTACATAGACCCCTCAACAAGAAATTTCTATTCCCTCGTACAGAAAGACTTCTTGTTCAGGACTTCTCCCTACTCCCAAAAAAGGGACTACCAACAAGATATCCAAAAGAGAGAAGGAGAGAAAAAAAGAAAGAAAGAAAGAATTTGATTGGGATAGATTGCCAGCCTTCCCACTTATCCCTCTGTGATACCTACTTGCCTTATTACTGAACAAAAAGCTTTCTGAATCAATGAAAAGAATGCAGGTGATTCAGCTCATGAAGACCATTGATCAGGAACAGTAAGAAAGTATGAAGTCATTGCTTTTCGGAATCTCTTCTTGTATTGCTTCGGAGAAATTATTGTTGGGGAAGCATTTTTCGGACCACCAAGGATCCCAGATGCCTTAACCCAGGTCTCTAACTGCTTGTCCCATGTATACTGTCTCATGAAGTCGATGATGCCCAAAACCAGCTCTTTTCGCTCTTCGTCCACCCCAACCAGCAAAGAATAGTCCATAACATCAACTGACTGGACAAGCATAACGCAGGACATGAGCATTAATGGGAATAACAACAAGGGGGAACCAAATGGACAGCATTTAATTAAAACAAAAAACACTCCACTGCATCAATCGTACCATTGAAGCATTTGGATATAGGACTTTGAAATCTGATATCCCAACCATCATGAAGTTGCAAGCATAATTTTCAGTGCATTTTTCAAACCATATCATTACTTTCGTTCCCCTTGGCCAATTACAATAAAACATTTTCAAATTTCAGCCAAGCAGGATGTCAATGTATCATCTCCTCAAGACAATTCACATGACAAGAATTCTACAGAAAATGTGAAAAATACACTATGATGGAAGCACTTAACCTATAGTTTCATCATTCCTAGATATACACCCATAATTTATTTGTTAGCATCTAAAATAGAGATCCATTGACGTCTTAGTGCACAAGGCTCTTACATTGTGCAGCCTAAGAAAGGTTAAAGGTCCACAGTCTCAACCATGTTTTCACAAAGATGCTATTTTTGTGAATCAAACATGAAGCAACATTACCATTACACTAAGCTTGCCCATAATTTATTTTTGTGACGTCACAATAAAGTAATGTTACCATTACACTAAGCTTGCCCTTCAAAACAGAGACCAATGATTGACCACAAAATGGAGAGGTGAAGAGACTGTTCATAAAAAATTACACTCAACATAGGACTTGGCAGGAGGTAATCCTCATTACTCAATGAAAAGAAAGAAAGGTTATAAGATAGCAAACCAAAATATGAAGATTAAAGGCCTAGCGACAAGATCCCATCAGGCAAGGTGCCTAAAAAATAGCTTACTGTCAAGAAAAATGTGTCATTCCATATAGCTCGTTCCAGACTTCTCTTTGCTTTGCTTCCTAAAAATATAGGCTCTGTACGCAGAGTTTCCACCAGATTCATATCTAGCAAAACTTTACTTGACCCAGTTGGATCTGTATTGTAACGGGACCGAGCAGAACCCTTAAGATCATAAACTCTTGCAATACTTCTATTGAAAAACAGGTTTTCCATCACCATAAAATCCATTTTCATTTCTTTGCCACCTTTTGAGTGCTTTGCAGTAACCTATCATCAAAGTAATCATTAGGAATGACAAGAACTACTTGTGCAGTGAAGCATAAAAGAGGCAAAGAAAGAATGTCTAACCTGATAAATTCCAAGAACTTTAGCCAGGCAAGTTGGACTTCCTGAGCTAAGAGAATCTGTCAGATATTTAAAGTACTGTGGAGCAAATTCCTCAAATGATTCCAGCTCAGTCTTTTTGACTTGTTTTATGATGAATCTTTCATCCAATGATTTGGCAAAGTACACATTGCTTTTCCCCCCTTGTGCGCTCCATCTCTGGCAGCGACTCATGGAACGTACAAAATCTACATTGCCAGGGCAGCATTTCTTCCTAAGGGAGTCGAACTGCCTTGCAAAATAACAAGTGACAGAGAACTTTACATTGCCCCTAGCTTCAGAAGAATCATCACTGTAAGAAATTGTTACATGGGGAGATCTCTTGGAATCCATAAACAGGGTACCAATGGCAGTAGATGGGTCTCCTGAGGCATAACTTCCACGGTGGATGTAATACAAGTCCACAGAACCACAAGATTGCAATGGTCTAGAGGTTGAAGCTGCTGAATCTTCTTTAGATCGCTCACTTGCACTCCAACTTCCATCGTTCTCATTTGACTTATCAGTAATCGAGTCCTCATATTCCTTGGAACTAAGAGCATATGACACTATACTGGCAGGATCATCATCATAGACACCAACAACAATATCACTATGACCCCCCTGAGGAAGCAGCAACCGAGCTCCTCCAGCCAAATCAGATGCAGAGGAGATAAATGAGGGCGCGGAATTGAGTATCAACTTCTGTGCCTCAAGGGACAATGTTTGGAAGCAAGTCCTCATGGCATTTGCAACAGGGTCCCACACCATACTCCTGTAATCTCCAGATACATGAAATGATCTGAATGTTGATAAATGCGATAAAGGAGGAGGGAATACTTTCTGCATTCTTTCTCGGACTGTCAATACAGTGTCAAAAGAATGAACTCTCACAGGAGCCATCATTCTTTTACGGGATGGAAGATCAGAAACACTTATCTGCTTGACCACCCCAGTCTGGAGTCCATCTGCATGAGATGGATGCAGAGGTTGAACATCAGCTGGATGATGATCAGTACCTGTCCATGCAGAATCAATTTTCTCTGAAAGATTGGACGTATCAGATTGGAGGGAAAAGAATTTTGAGTCAACAGTAACTTCCCTATCTGAATGTCCTTCCTCCTCCCTCTTGTGGTGGCATGAGGGTAACATTGACCCTTCATGAACAAGATTCTCAGCAGGCACATCAGTTTCATTTTGCTGGAATAGTACATCATTCTCAACAGATTCCTGTGCTTTTAAATAGCCAAAGGCATTATCCCCATCATGAGTATGCTCTTGCTTGACATGGTGGCAAGCTATATCACTTCTTGACTCCCTGAACAGATCATGAGATTCATCCCCTTGTTTGCCATTTAAAACATAGTTTGTCTTGAGGAGGGAGTCTAGAAAATATAGTTGACGATCCCAAACATGTGAACCAATCAACAAAGCACGTCTCAACCGATTAAGTTCTAGAATGTCCACAGTTGTCTGACCTGGTTGAGAAGTCTCCCTGACAGCTGGTTGTAGCATGGCCTACTTATAAAAGCACCAGTTAGAATCTTCACTGCTTAAAAGTGAAAAAAATTAGAATCTTAAGCAGACTATACCAAGGGCACTTTCATGATTCACAACCATCCATAATACAGCAATGCTGAACATCTCAGAATAGATCTCTAGGGGAATACTCACATCATAACCATTTCTTTCCTCTCTGAGATTATCTTTCAGCTCCATTATCTGATTCAGTAACTCGTTTGCATCAGAACCAAGAGATTTACTTTTCTGTTCCAAAGTGTCCAGTACATTGGATAGCTCTGCATAGTAGGTCTCCATTTTGTCCAGAAGCTGTACAAGACAATGATTTCAGAGAGTAAAACCAAATTTGAAAACATCAACTGATTACTATTTTTTTGCCATCAATCTCTGACAATAAAGCAAAAGCTAGGTGCAGATTCTCAAAAGTACCTCTACTGCCTCTTCTCTGATCCACTCCTGCTGAACAGTACTAAATTCAAGCATAGATGGGGGCAAATAGACGTTAAGAATATCAATAGGTGAATAGTGGAAGAAAGCAACCATGCTTCCAAACCTGTAGGATAACTTTCAATTATTACCTTAATAAAGCTAACAACTTAATCAATTCCAGATCTAAATATCATTACCCATAGAACCGCAGGCAGTCTCTTTGCAATGAATGACCACAGGGAGCAACACGATTGGCAGTTGCATGATTTGAAAAGCTCAGTTCCAGGAACTTTCCAAATGAGAGTCCCCAAGCAGCATCTGACATAACCACTCTCCGAGTAGCTGGAGGGACTCCATCCACATGAGCACATCTTAAGCAGCGATGCCACATCCAGATCTTCCCATCCCGTTCCCCTGGTAGAGGTGGCCTCACAGAAGCAAGTGATCTAACATTGATTGTAAGGTTTCCCTGCTGATGAGTGAAACAAAGCACATGTGCTTCGGCTGACTCCTTACAAGATCTACAGTAAGATGTCTGG
Source organism: Rhizophora apiculata (assembly GCA_037832385.1). Classification (NCBI taxonomy): domain Eukaryota; kingdom Viridiplantae; phylum Streptophyta; class Magnoliopsida; order Malpighiales; family Rhizophoraceae; genus Rhizophora; species Rhizophora apiculata. The sequence continues at coordinate 1,972,065 of CM075441.1, read as the reverse complement.
CAAATAATTCCCATCAGTTCATAAATTTTATTGGTTTAAAGAGGTTTACACAGGCATGAGGAAAGCATTAATGAATCACCTGATCAAACAGTGCATCACGAAGATATCTTCCCAGTGGCTTGTCAAAAGATCCATAGAACTTTATACGGAAGAGACGAGAGCGTTCACATACAGTTCCTTTCAACACGCACCGGCTTGAAAATGATACTAATATGCTCTGATGTGTGTCAGCTGCTGAGAAATATTCAGTGGATCCTTCCTCTTCATCAAACCTCTCACATTTTGTAAATTCATAGGTATCCATGATTTGTCTCCCCTCTCGAGCCATGTTACCTTGAAATTTTGGATGTGAAAGATTTCTCATACCAGGAGCTACATTATCCATCTTTTGATCCTCATATTCACTAAAAGCAAATGTATCCAATCCCATGTTAGATGAAAATTTGTCATGGTGTGCATCAGAGTGTACATTTCCACAATCAATCAGACAACGAAATAGAGAAGCATCACTGGTCTCAAAGTTCCTGGGCAATGATTCCATTTCCATCTGTTCTGGACTGAGACTCATTTGTCCATCATCCTGGACTAGGGCAACATCATCATCACAACTGATTGCAGAGGTAGTTGAAATGGGATTATCACTGGCCATTGTTTCTGGTATAGCAAATGATTTAAGTGTCATCTTAGGAAGACTTGCACCCTCATCAGCAAGGAAGGAGGTCTCGAGAGATAAGTGATAGGCCGCAAAAAGTGCATATTGAAAAACATGCTTAACCTTCTTTAGTTCTTCGCGGCATGTGCCCCTCAGCAACACCTACAAATAGACCACAATATTCTTGTTAGAGATGAAAACAAGTTCTAATATTTGCACAACTGGAAGTCTTATTGATTTTTGGTTCTGCGGTATTGGCAAATGATTTGTGAAGAAATAAAGAAAAGAAAAGAATCCCCTTAACAAAAATAGATTGACAAGAAGGGAAAATTGCCAAAATTCTTCGTAAACTAAAACTACTTTAGAATAGATTACAATACCGTGCATCCTAAACGCCTCGGACATCCTTCAAAGAACATCAATGTTCTAGATGGTCTTTTGTTGAACTGATTGACGTTCTCATGCTCTTCAGATACTCTCTCTACATGGAATAGTTCACAGTGTCCCAGCCGTGTTGTAGAAATATTATCAATTGATGGACTTATGAGAGCACCAGTGGACCGAGCTATACGCTCCAGCAATGGCTTTTTCACATTGAGCACCAACGAAATTTCCTTCGCAAGTAGATATTCTAGGGCACACGGAGAAACACTTTTTTCTACTAATAGAACATTTGGGCGAAGAGCCTCTATCTTTGAAATAATCATCTTAAGATGATCATTTTCCTGTGTAAGAATTAATTTCAAACTTCACTACTGTAAACCTTTTATCTTTTGCCAAGAATAAATACATCAGCTAATTAATCAAAATACCTGTTGCACTAATGTATTAAAAGATGCCATTGCAACACTCTGAAATTCAAGAGCTCCTCCTAAAAGAAGTAATCGGGGATTTTTGTACTGTGTCGTCATGCGCTTATGCTTTATTTTTTTTGTACAAACTATTCCCTTAACAAAGGTGCTGCAAATACCAAGTAATTGACACACAAAAATTAGAAGAAAATATTTGGAACATTTTGAACAGAATTGCATGCAGGGTTTAAGTAGCTCATACCTATCACCTGGACTTCCTGTTGCTATACATTTAACCTTTACATAATCACCAGGATCCATACTGCCTCCTCTGCTAGTGTCTGGTTTCACAAAGTTCGCAGCTTGCCATGCCATTGTCGTAACAATGTCAAGCCAATCTTTGCTGTTTCCCTCTTTTTTAACTTTAATATCCTCTCCCTGTAAAAGCTGGGAAACAAGTGCCCTAAAATGCCCCTGTGTCACAGCTCTAAGAGATTCTTTGTTACCCTCATTCTGTTTTTCCTTTGGTGGAAAAGTCTTCGAAAGGCTGCTACTAGATGAGAACATAGCACCTGACTCCCCAATATCATCATCATCATCGTCATAGGTGAAGAAATCACTTTCTGCCTCATCATTTTCATCTTCTGGTGGTGGAGGAAACCACATGCGACCATTGCTTTCAAAGTCCAATGGCTTTTGAGACCTGTCACATTGATTCTGCTGGATTGACAAATCTGCAGAGGAGTCATAAGTATTCCCTGGATCCTCAGTCCCTTTGTCAGGCCTCTTTAAAACAGCCATAGTTTGTTGATCAAAGGGACCACAATTTTCAGAAAATGAGCTTCCTTTTTGCTTTTGCTGTACAATATCGCCAACTCTATAGGAAGAAAAATCAAACCCTGAAGAGCTGTGTAAAGGACTTGATCCCACTGAGTTACAATTGTAAAACTCAAGTCTAGCACTAACACTACTTGTATCTATATCCGAAATATCGTGAAAGTATTCCCTTGACGGGCTGTAGAAGTGTTTCCCAAAATCTTCTGCCTCCTCTTCATCACTCCTGCATCAGTAATTCATAAAATTAAGATGCAGTCCCGAGAAAAGCAATAAACAGGAGAAAAAGGTAATAAAAAAAAAGGGACATAATATGCATATCCAAATGGCATGAATAGAGCCAACCTATGAAAGAAACAGATCAAACTAAGCACAAAACACAATATGATCCCAATCAGTCCCTCACCGGCTTGGGATGCGACGAAAAGAGGCTGGGGATGGGCAAGTACTGAATGCAGACATACTGCTGTTTACTACAACGGGAGGATTTCCGCAATCGCGGGATTCAAGAAAGTGAGAAAGATAATCACTTGGATTTGATTCACGGCTAAAACAAGGCGAAGGTGGCTTGGGGCTTTTCCGGGGAGGAGACTCAGAAGGATGCACTTTTTCACTCTTCTTCCTTCCAACCTCACGATTCAAACTAAACCCGTTACAAAACCTGCAGAATTTGGTACTCTGGTCAAAATCATCACTGCTTCTCAGGTACTTGGATTCGCTAACAGCAAAGGGAGATTCATAGCCCTTATTACATTCAACACAAAACCACTTTCCACAACTTTGGCAATTGTATCCTTTGGAGAACTCAGTGAACTTTGCATCACACTCGCAGCAACTTTCGGCTCGGTTGCTAGTCATGTCGAATTCCCTAGAAAAACAAGATGGTGACAGATCACTTGACCCCCAAGAAATCCAAGACTTAACCTTTTCTAGTAGATCTAATAATGAACTATCAGGTATTCCCATAGACTGGAAACAACCTCAAAAGATCCCCAACCCAGTATTCTTCACAGATTCTTCCAATCTTCAGTTAACAAACACAGGAAACCCAGAAGCAAAAATCTACGGTTGACTCAAATTGAACAAGATTTCTGGAGCTAACGAAAAGATTGGGGAAAAAAAAAAAACCCACAATAAAAATGGTGGGTGATCTGGGGTGTGTGAGGGTTTAGCCTGAGTTCCTATCCCTGGTATGGAAAAGAAAACAGGGGAAGAAGATTATCCAAGAATTAATCAAAACATAAAATCCAAGGAGAAAATCCCCCCACACTCGATAAGATTCCACAATTTCCAGGATTATTTACACCAAATCACACCAACAAAAACAAACGTCAACCCAACCCCTTAATACTCCAACAGAAACAAAGAATTTAAGAAAAAAGAATCAAACTTTAACCACCCCCAGATTCATCAAGAATGCATCCACGGATCGATTCAAGCATAGCACAAGCAACAGAAAACCTTCCAGAAGCCGAAACCCCATATGCAAAATTGCAAGATATCAAAGAAAGAGTTTGAAGAAAACGAGAAGGGTTGGTTTTAAATCGGAGGAAGAATGAGAATCAAAAGCAAGAAAAGTAAAAGTATGGTGAAATTTCCATTTCCCCTTCTACAGAAGCAACTGACACGCATCTCCATAACTCTCTTCCTTCCCACTCCTTCTTCTTCTTCTACTACTCCTCCACTGTGTTTCCCCACCATATTCCCCAGTTTTGCAACTCTCATTACTATTTCTACTTTCCTCCACTTGCTTCCTTCATCTTGTCGAGAAAAGCAACCTAAAAAGAAAATAACATTAGTTTATTTATGTGGTGTGTTCTTCAAATAAAGCAAAGTACCATTCTTTCTTTCTATCTTTCTCTCATTTATTGCTTGCTTTCTCTCTCTTGTTTTCGCTTTCTTTATTTATTTATCTTTGTTGATTCTCTCTCTCTCTTCTACCCATTTTGGATTAGGGTTTTTATTTCTCTTTCTTTAGGCATTGGCTGCCTCTCAGCGTTATTAATTGGATTCATTGGTCAGCTTCTATCTACGCAATTAATAAAAGATATTTACTTTGGAACCCCAATTCGGCAATAGTGTTCTACAAGTCTTCCTTTGATTTTGAACTTGAGCTAAGACGCTTCAGCCGCTCACCTCAAACTTTTAGACATTTCTTTCTACAAAAGCATTCTCATTTCTCTTATTTCGGAATAAGTATTTTTCATTTATTATGAGCTTAGCCACGTGTGTGCTCGTTTTGCCTGTAAATAATAATAATAATAATAATTAGTATAATTATAATAATTTTTCTTAATTTTAAAATTATTAATTAGACTTGTCAAATTGATTCAAATTATTTAATTTTAATAATATTAAATTTAAAAATATATCAAATTTTAAGTTAAGTTTTAGGTTTTGAGTTGTTTTGCATGTGTTTTTCCTTAAATAAATTTTTTTTTTTTTTTTAAAAAAAGAAACCTAAAATCCATCTCCCATGTCTATGTGCCCATTTTTAGCCGTGTCCTTCCTACTCCAGATTGCTGGGCATATTTTTTCTTAGTCGCGTGTTGCTCACGCTCTTTGGACAGCCAAACTAGATGCTAGAATTTGCCCTTGGTTGTTGGGATGGACCAGTCTGCTTTGCGGGTTTCGTTTGTTTTGACCAACCCATTTCATGTGTTCAACTCCTTGTCATCCGATAAGTTATTTTCTTTTCTTTCCTTTTTGTATTTTCACAACCTAGAATGAAAAATTGTTGATAATTCGATTTATTCCTTAATTTCACTTGAATTTAAATCTCTACAGTTCCATCTCTACTTAAATAAAGAGAAAAATTAAATCAACCTATTAATGAATTACATATTTAATATATATCATAATTGAGTTAAGAAAAATTCGCTTGAAGTCATTATTATATAAAAGTGGTTAGTGTTTTTTATATAAAAGGTTGAATTAAGAAAACAACAAATAATCTTTAATTTGAGTTTACAAAAATAAAATAAAATTAATATCTTACAAAATATTTTTTAATATTATTTCATCTTTGCCCCACATCCTCAAATGTTAATCCAAAAGGAATTGTCATTTTACATGTGGATGCAATTTGGATTTAAATTACTTACCAATTCATTGCCAAAAATGGACCTTTAAAAGTGGAAATAATGGTCATTAAGAATCAAAATTTTTAGTGCTTATTTATATAAGATTTTACTTAAAATTCTACCCTTTAGATCATCAACCTTGCTTTTGTTTTTTTTTTTTTTTTAACTTTTCTTCAAGATGGGTCATAATTGGTAAATGAGTCTCCACCATGACTTCCATTGGACGAAAAGGGCAAGAAATGGGGAGGACATTGACGAAAATGGGAACATGGAAGTTTGAACCTTTTCGTCCATGTGAAAATCACGAAAATCAAACATAGATTATGATAAATTCATAGGAATGCTCGTCTAACATTCAATAGTTCTTTTTTTTATTTTTTGGTTATTTTTATTAATAATCTTTTTCAATTAAAAAGTCTATTGAACAATAAGTTATGTAATTAAAATAATTCTTCTTATTTTCATAAATCACACTTTTTTTTTCTTAAAATTGAAATTCAAGATTTTAAAAATAAAGATTTAAAGTCTTAACCACTAAAATATTTCTTAAATAATATCTTTATTAATATATCTTACAAATAAGTTTTCATTTTAAATTTAAATAAAATTTATTATATTAATATTTTTCCTTAATTTAGTTTTATTATGAAATAGGTATTGAGGTGAGATCTGATTATTTAAAATTTTTTTGATCAATGAGTTAAACACAAATGTTGCCTTTTTAATCCATCTTCGACCGATGCTATACTTATTTTATTACCAACATTTTTATTTCTTATTCAATCATTTTTTAGAGTGATTATAGATTCATACAAGTATTCTCATATCCATTGTACTTTTTTTTTTTTTTTTTGTATATAAGTATTTATATAGTTTTAAATTAAGACCCTCCTTTGCCGAAGGCAGAACTTTACACTCATCCTCTAAAGAACATGCACGTATGGATTTCTAACAATTTTGAGAGTTACATTAGTCGTTGGTAGTTTACACACACACACACACACGATTAAAGAAAAAAAAAAAAAAAAAAAAAGAGGGGTTCCATGCACGAAAGAACCCAAATCGCCAAAAACTTACTGTTCATACAAGCCTAGCATACCATATAATAAAGTCCCCTCCCATGTTATGTTTGAAAATAACTTGAAAATTTTGGTATTAATGGTGGAAACCCCGATGCCCAACTTGAAGAGAAGTGTCATAAATAGGATACCATAAGATGTCAAGTCACACTTGCAAACCCAAAATGGGATTGGGTTGGCTTCCATGTTAGGTTAAAAAAACAGGCGTTCCATGCTCGAAACAACTAAAATCACATTCATACAAGCCTAGCATACCATATAATAGAGTCCCCCCACATGTTATGTTTGAAAATAACTTGAAATTTTTGAAACTTTTGGCATTGATGTCGGAAACCCCAATGCCCAACTTGATGAGAAGTGTCACAAGTAGAGGATACCATCAGATGGCATGTCATACTTGCAAACCCAAAAGGGGATTGGGTAAGCTTGCAGGTTAGGCGAGAGGACAGCATCTGGAAAGAGGTTTCCTGGTGCCGCCAAAATGCCAATGTGGGCGTGCCGAAAGAGGTACTTTTCTCCACATTTTTTATACACTCTCTCGTTTGCAAACTTGTTTCTTCTTTGGGATTACATAATTAAAATGCCCTTTCAATGCTTCCGATTATTTTTTGTGTGACCCAATTGGAGATTTGTTTGTATGTATTTGCCTACCACTAGAGGCACGCAACAAATGACGTTAATTAAACGTTTACATCATTCCTGCACAAAAGTGTATGGCCACCGAGACCACGTCATAAAAGTTTGACTAGGTGACTCGTATTTAAATTTTCTCAATAGTTTTTTTTAAAAAATTTTTATTTGAATTAGACATATCGCAAAAATATATTGTTAAATTTTAAATTTAATAATAATTATGGTTAAATTTATTTTAAAAATTAAAATAAATTATTATTATTTAAATAGTAAGTTTTTAACAAAAAGAAATTAAATCAATATATCAATAAATTATCTTAAATCTGAATGTCTAATTCTTTAAGACTCTTTTTTTTTTTTCATTAAAAGAAAATTAAAAAGTACAGTCACTAGGGGAAAAGGGGGGAGAATGAGGCAAAATGAGCCGCCCCAAGGCAAGTTTCCATCATCATCGTCAGTCATGACTCATCCTCAACGTGAGACTGCCTTATTATTCTTGGATGGGCCTAAGGAGAATCAGTGGAGACTCAACTTTTTGATGGATTAAAAAATAAAATAAAATTAATGCCTGTCAAATTTAGGGAACTACATGGCCCCCACAATTGGATTTTCCTTGCGCTAACCAACGTCCTTGTGAAAAAAAAAAAAAAAGGGGGAAAAAAAAAGGGTCTTCGAAAAAAAAAATAAATTAAAAAGCCACTTAATCGGAAACCTTGAAGAGTTAAATGGACTGAAATTTTACCTCAATTTCATCCATTTTTTGAGTTCCAATTTGCACCCTAAGATTTTTTTTTATTATTTTCCAATTTTAACAATTGAGAATCTCCATCAAGTTTATATTAATTTCATTAATATAAAATTGCTTAGCCTTTATCGTTAAAAAAAAAAAAAATTAAAAACACATTTAAGTTGTTTAGTATTTTCAATGAATACACTAGTAGTTAAAGAACCTTAAATGTTCATGTAAGATGTTTCATACTCAAATCTTAAGAAAAAGATTAAGATTTATACAAAAAAAAAAAAAAAAAAGAAAGAAAGATAACTTGTAATTCTCAATTTAAAACATTCATAATAGACCAAAAAAAAAAAAAAAATTGTTGTTTATGGGTGATATTATGGTTCATCATCCACCTTTAGACCAATATTAGCCCATCAAAGTGACAAAGACTATCACGCCGTGGAGGATCTTCCAGGCGTGCCTCTCATATGGTATCAATTCAAGAGTCCACCAATATCTTTTTTGTGTTCTAGTCTCATGCTAATGATATCTTTGATCATGTATATTATAATGTTTATATTATAATATTAAAAAATTTAAGTGAATTTTAAAAAATAATAAATTTAAATAAATATTATTAATTTTTATGCAATATATAAAATATCGTATTCCGAAAATAAGGGTTTCTATAGGTTAGGCATCTTAATGACACGACAGGGCATAAGCCCCACCAACTTTAATTTCAAATCAACACCCCGATTTTCTTGCTAATCAGTCGGTAAATATCCCAATCAGGGTGATGAAAACTTCGGCAGAGCTTTGTCATCTGACAAGGCCTCGATCATCTAACAGTAAGAGAAATATGCAACGATGTTGGAGTTTATTCAAAACCTTTTAGTGTGCACAACATGAATCGAAGTCGTCTCCATCATAAACTCATTCATTATTATTAATGTGCACGTTTTAATTTTTCTTTACGCATAATGACTATTAATAAATGAAAATATAAACATGTATTCGAAAATTATAATATTAAAATATAAACCTACTTCTAAAATATATCAAATTATGAAATTTCATGAAATGAAATTACGGGGTTGGTTGTTTTCTTAGAATGCATTTACTTTTTGGATGATAGATCAGTCTACATGCACCATAAGAAGTTCGTGTATTCAACATGGCTATAGTCAGATCATTATTCTTGCTAAACCTACAGAATTTACAAAAATAATAATAATAAATAAATAAATTATTTCACTATAGTTTGATCCAAAGATTAAAAATTTGATCAATGCTCTTTATATGTATATATATATAACAGCAAAAGAAAATTACATATGATGCCATCTTACAATTTGTTATCGAATACATGCACCAACTTCCTTTTTATTTATTTTTTTTTTTTTTATTTTCGTCACTGTTTCTTAAGACACTGCCACCTCTCTTGGGATGTTTATTCTGTGCAACATAACAGCAGACATGCCAGCGGCAATTGTTTTCTATATGTAATCTCAATTCTTAAAAAGACTGATGGGAGTCAACATCTATAAGATTACTTTATTTTTCATGTTGGTTGGAACGTAATTTAGAATGCTAGAAAACCAACGATGCATAGACTAATTTTAGAATGGACAACATTTCTAGCTGACACGAAATTAAAGAAATCGACCGTCAAACAATGCCCAACTAGGGTTTGGTTGGGTTTGGTTCTGGATCAGGTCAGACTCAAAATAAGGACCGGTTAATGGCTTCAAAGCATAAGGATGATGATCAGGTCAAGGTTCTTATCCTTCAAATATGGTGACTGGAATTGAAACTTGAGCGATGATTTGATTCTGATTTTGAACTGAATTTTTTTCTTTTTTGAAAGAATTTAATATAACCTTTATATACTAATTATATGAATTTTCAAAGACTTATTCATTGTTTTTCAAAAATTTTTATATGAAAATTTTCTGCTAAAATTTTGCAAAACTTTATATATATATATAATATATATATATATATATATATATATTAAGAAAAGAGAGTCTGCGGGTTTTAAATTAGATCCAAACTAAAATTAGAATTGACCCGAAAACTAAAACTGAATAATCCTTGATTGACTAGGTTTCGGTTTCGTCTAATCACAAAACCAAAACTAACGATTCCAAATTGAAACCAGAATCGAATTGGACAATGCTAAGAACTTAGGTTTATATGCGTTGGGTGAATATCCCAAGAGTAAAAAAAGGCTTATTTGTTCAACTGAAAGGTATGGACCATTCTTTTTATTCATCTTATTGGTTGAAGACTTTCAAAAAACTCAGCCTTCCAAACTTGGAAAAGTGAGTTTTTTTTTTTTAATTATTTTTTATGACATTGATCAAGGGTTGGCTCTCTCTCTCTCTCTCTCCCCTAAGAAAATTAAACAAAAACAAGGACATAAAGCAAAATTGAAACACGCTATCCACCCCCCCCCCCCAACTGTGTCAACAATTATAAGGTTTAGCAGTGATATTTTTAAACATTAGCATTGCTTTTCTTTTCTTTTTTTTTTTTTTCCTCTGGTCTATATTAGCATAGTACTACTTTTCATTAGTTATATGGAAAAGGGGTTTTGAAGTCGAAACGCATTAAATCTTCACAGAAAGACTACTTCAATCACGAAATAAGTGATGCCCTGGACCAAAAAAATTGTGTTTGATTCGTCCTAAAATTGCATAATAGTTGTCATTCGCCATGAAATCGAACAAGAACGAGAGCCATTGCTTGAAATAATTGTAGGAAAACATCACATCTGCTTGTTATAATTATTCCAAATCTCTCATCTTGATTTGCGCTTAATTATTCTATTATCATAATTCAATTATATGTCTCGAATCAGGTGAACATTTGCAGTTAATTCCGATTATATAAAGAACACTTAGAAACATGCAACCGTCAATAATAATAATAATAATAATAATACAGTGAAATCGACTCTTCCTAACAACTTGTCATTAATTCTTTTTCTATGAAATTGAAATTGACATCTTTTCACTTACCTTTGGTAAATAAAGTAAAATAGTAAGGGTGATACTTACAATTATGTTAAGAAAGATTATATAAATCATATTATTAATTTTATTAAATATTTTAATAAAAAATCAAAGCAATGACTTTTGAAATTATAAAAAAAAATAAGTTTTTTTTGCTGTTCAATTACAACATTTTGGAATGCTATCTTTCCTTTGATTTTTTTCGAATAATATATATATATAATATTAATTATTTTTTTAAATAAATTCATCGTCTAAACATTAATATAATTAAGTAAAATTCTGGGGTATACAAACTTTTATTTGGGGGCAGTGAGCAACCAGTTTTTAACCGTGAGGTGTTGTCCTTTCGCTTTCAAGTGGCGGGGAATTATTACCTGCGATGGGACATGTCACACAAAGGGTGGGAGGAGAGACATGAGGTCAACCATAGGATCATCTTTTGGACCAGATCGATCACAAGTTGATCGAGTCACATCGCCGACCGATCCATTTCAGAGAAAACAGGCAAATCAATTCCTTTCTCAATACCACATTCTGCAAAATTGACAGATGATTTGACTCCCAGGGCCTTGATCAAGAGGCATGCTGTCCATTCCAATGAGGTACGCACAATTACATGTTTTTTTTTATTATTATTATTTTTTAATTTTTGTGTATACAAGTGGTGTGTCCAATTTGTGTATCTATAAAGGACTAAACTCCAGGTGGAAAGGGCTGAGACCCAAGAGCCTGGACCTTAAGGCCCAACACACGAGTCCAGACCGACACCCAGACAATACAAGCAACACACTCTGGCGGGAGCCGGAACCATGTTTATACTCTGATACCCAGTAACAGTTTACTGTTTTACAGGTCCCATCACATATCAAAACCCATTGGAATATATTCCAAAAAAAATTAAAAATTGGAATATTGCCACCTGTTTCATTGAACCTTTTGTGTCTGAGTAGTGTCCAATTGACCCGAACCGGCCTTAAAGTGCTTTTGGTTTTTTTAAGGGTACATTGGCAAAAGCACTTTTACTTTGGTGGGCAGTGGCAGACGCGGACATGAGTTGCTCAGGTCAGCTTCCACTTTTCAACTCACTGGCTTGGTGGCTTTGATGGTACACAGCAGGTTTGTCAGCTTACTGCCTACCCGTATTTGGCATGGGCCACGTCAGGGAAAAGTTTTTTTTTTTTTTTACTATTGGGTATAACTAAATTGGTTTGAGTTTAATTTGATACTTTTATTCAAATTAAATCGTTAATAATAATTTGAGTAATTTTATAGCTATAATTGACCAATGAGATGGAGTTAAAACTGCTTAAACTGGCATAATTAATTGCGGCATGAGTTAGTTGAATTAGTGGTCTTCAATGATTTGGTTATAACTACAGGAGCATGTTCCAAAATTAAGTAAAACACTTCAATAATAATTATACATAAATAAGAAAATGTAAAATAAATTAAGAATATCCTGTTTGCTACTAAGAAATCATAATAAGTATATTTACAATAATACCTCACATGAATATTTGTAAGACTTGTAGCCAAACCCCAAGTCTTATTTTTCTCAAATTACCATCCACATCTAACTCTTTTTTTTTTTTTTTCTTGAAGATTTAGCAATTTGAGCAGTCAATCTAATTACCACCCCTACTTCTAGTTAGAGATATATATATATATAAATCATAAACTTTTATAAATTTTTATAAATAAATTTTAAAATTTTTATATTTTTATTTAAATTATATATTTTTAGAATTTATTTTAAATTTATTTTTTTAAGATAAAAAATAATCAAAACAGTTAAAATTCATATATTAATTTAAAATAAATTTATAAAAGATAACAATGAAATAAAAACATAAAAAATAAAAATTTAAGAACATTTTTTTTTTTTAACTTATTCTCTTCTCACCATTCAACACACAAGGCCAAAACCTACTAGTTCCCCATCATCGAGAGCAGTCTAGCTTCTCCGTGTATGTGTACCATCTTTCAGCCAACGGGGGAACATGGGTTGAACCCATCAAGGCAATGTCATCATCTACCTAGATAAACGTCATTTGTCACAAAAGCAAAGAGTGTATAGGAAGAGAAAATTTACTGAGAAAGAGAGAAATTAGAGGCCAAGAAAGAAAGCTAGTGGTCGCTTCTCAGCTGTGGAGTTTGACCCGCATCCTTTTGTTGAGGATGATGCAATCCCATCCGCCTTTTGCCATGGCAAAGTTTAGTTTGCTTCCTTAAGCCACCCGTCCACGCAATTTAAAAGATAAAATTATTGGTTCTTTGTTTTATCTACCAACTTGGCTTTTCAAATAAACAAGAAGAAAAAAAAAAAAAAAGTTTATTTTCTTCTGATGTTTAATATCAGAAATTGCGCTCTATTTTATTATTATTATTATTTTGGTTGTATCAAATTAGAGAATTAAAGTTTGACCCACCACTTGAAATAAAATTTTAATGATAATCTAGCATGTTTTCTCTTATTTTAGCCGAGGGTTGAATTTTTGTAATTGCACCCTTCTCTAATAATAGGAAAATTTTTGTGGGGAGGTTAAATTAAGAAAGTAACAAGTAATCCTCAAATTGAATCTATAAAAATAATACTAATATTTTTATTATATATATATATATATATATATGCATTAAAAATGAATTAAAATTTGAATACTAATTTTTTTCCCATTAATTTTACTCTTAAGGCTAACATTTCTTTTTTTGAGTTAAAAAAAAAAAAGAATTAAAATTTGAATTCTGATCAGTGATCGAGGGTCAGAAAAATTTGGCAGGTTAATTTAATGAATGGCCAATCTCTTTGTCTCCTTTCTAATTGGCTCCTTGATTTGGGCCACAATGGTTGCCGTGGACTTGGCCTACTATCTCATGACACGGATTCAAATATATAATAATAATAATAATAATTTTTGTTAAATCATTCAACAACGCCAGTTTTGTAGGTCATTTGTTGACGAACTTGTAAAAATTAGTGTCAGAGATTCACTTTGTAGACCCTCCTCCTAGAATTGGAGTGCCAGCGAATAGATCTAGTCTGTGTATTAGAACTTCCAAGTGCAACAACATGAGGGCAACACCATGAAAGCAAGAAGAAATAACAAAATTGGAGCAAATTATTATTATTATTATTATTGTATTGTCAACTCTAAGCAAATTTGTTCATCAGGTTCTAACAATGTTATTCATGGGAAAGACTTCACAGGAAATAACACTTTTGCAAATACCATATAAACTAGAAGTATTGAAAAGAGAACTTTCTGTTCCATTTAACCTTTTACCAAAAGCACAGTTTTTAGCCGAAAATCACTAAAGCATGGAAAGGCTTTGCGCTCTTTCTTTTCCTTTCGATGATGCGAAACAAGCAGAAGTCATGCCCGCTTTGTGCGTCTTCCAACTTGAAGTGCCAGTTCCGTGTCGATTTTGAGGGATATGTCAAGGGCTTTCACAGAATGTGTCAATGCACCACTGCAAACACCAAACCACCAGAATGAAGAAAGCATGGCATAGCTAAATAATCCTTGCCTGGTCATATACTTTAAAGCTACAAAGGGGAAATAATGAGCAACGAGGAAGTGGTAAGGAATTCTGAATCTAATTCTGCTTTACGTTATTTATATGATAGCCTGGTCATTTATGGAACATGAAATGCAATGAATGATGGGAAAAAAATAAATAAATAATCAGATTGCCAAGATTACCTAGAAATGTAGGTTACCCCAGTCTGTCCAATTTTGTGCACCGTTTCAAGAGTAACATTGCCTGATGCCTGTGAAAATGAAATAGATTGATCATTATCTAGCCTAACCAAGTAAAAATGGGCTCCATCCAAATTAAATGTGTCTAGACTCTGCATGAAAAGATTGGACATGCAAGTTCCTTCAAGCCAGATCTCAAAGCAGTTGGGCAATAGGTTTTGATGAGAGCATTTCACGATATGTAAACCATTACTAAAAGCATCTTAGACAGTGAGCATCATGTTGACAATGGAGGTTCGTGTCCATACCAAGGATAAATGGGTGAATATAATAGAAGATGTAAATTCACTCCAAGTGCCACTGCTATATTCCAACCATTGAGATCAGAAACTTGGTAAATAAAGCACACTCTAAGTAGAGACAGGATGCTTAACTACATTACAATTAGAGGACATGAGTGTGTGAGCATCGCTTTGGAGTGCCAAATATAATAAAGTCCCTTAGTTCTACCGCTAGGATGTGACTCTATCAATACATCTGATAGAAGCACATACGGACTAAGAGTCCAATTGTTAATTAATTAGCCTGTGTCTACTTTTGTTGGCTTTTTTTTTGTAAGAGTGAATTTTGTTTCCCTGGTTAGTTGAGGAGTCCAAATTCTACAAGAATTAGCAATGTCAAGAGTCTGTATATGTAGAGTATTTATGTACCATTTTCCTTTAGTTTCAATTTATGCAAAATTTTCACAGGAACCCGATGAATGAATAACTTCCAACAGAAAATTTGTATCTAGAGAGTGATTTTCTCTGCACAAGTGATTCCTAAAACCTCAGTCATTCCCGTAGTTCCACCATGAGTTCCTTTCCTAGTTGACATACATCTATTTGGCATCAGAGCAGAAAGATCCTACGAGTACAGCTTGCATCAACAATGGTTACCAAGGCTTAATTGAATTTTAATCTGGAATTTTGTTATTAAGTGCTTACCTTACCTTGGGAAGATGCTGGAAAGGTTTATACTTTAAAACAGGGCAGCATGCCAGTGACCGAAGATATGCAGAGATTTGACTAGTTAAAATTTCAGAGTGAAGTTGTGGAAGATGTTGTCTAATTTCTAGCTTGCTTCAAGGCTGCTCAAAGACCTCATTATGAGGGATCTATTAGATAACACATACACCATATAAAGTGTGCATTCCATGTTGGCCTCAGATTTGCATGGAGCTGTTTCCAAGGTAAAGGCAATTATGAATGCCAGAACTAGATGGGCAGCAATGAAAAAAGTGTGATAGATGCCATGAAAGGGATCATAATGTGTGAGTGTCCTATAAAAAGGTTGCATGTGGTGACAGAAAAGTGTGAAGAACATGTGTGAACCTGAAGCTGGTGATATTTTAGGTTGAAGAATCATGCAATGAACTAATGATACTACCATAAAATAGTAAGGCACATAGTCTAGATGACAAGCCTTCCTCAACCAGGGGAGGACAATGCATATGGAAGGGTTCAACAAGAAGAAATTTCAAAGAACCAAGGAACTTATAAGTATGGACAATATTTCACATCGGTGTTGCTGTGTTTTTTGAAGTAATATTTTGTGGCATTCACAGTATCATCCACATAAGCCTTGTCTTTTTTGGTTCTCTTCAGAGACTCCAATAAGAAGTTGTATTAGCCTAAGCAGATGTATAGATTTTCTTTTTCCCAATAAGAAGTCCAAGTTCTACAAGAATTAGTAGGTCAAGAGTCTATGGATGCCGGATATTAAAGTAATAGTTGCAGAGGAAGTTACTGAATAATTTTTTTTCAGCCTATTTAGTAATTTTCACCGAGAGAGTGTGATCTTATCTTTCCTGGCAATGATTCCTAAACCCTGCTGGAGTGATTCTTAATTCTCCCCTTTGATGTAATACTAATTATTTCTTTTAGTTGCATCTTTTCTTCAGGAATTCTTTAATTTTTATGGATCTGAATTCTACCAATTAAATCCTAAAGTTTAAATGTCCCAAGCTATAACAAACACTATACCTATGTTAAATCAACCTTGAATCTGCCCCTCCAAGATCTCCTATGTCACCAAAGCTAAGGTTTCATGACCACAATTCACAAGGCTCAAAGTTAATACAAAAATCTGATGCAAGGACAGTTCTTGATAGTTTTGATTACATCTGCACCAACAGTTGGAC
The DNA here is from genome assembly GCA_037832385.1 of Rhizophora apiculata. NCBI lineage: Eukaryota > Viridiplantae > Streptophyta > Magnoliopsida > Malpighiales > Rhizophoraceae > Rhizophora > Rhizophora apiculata. Next base: position 1,955,372 of record CM075441.1, on the reverse strand, counting down.
CGTGCATTAAGAAGAATAGAAACCATGATTCATGATTGAGTACCTCAGTCTCAAATCTACCATCAATCAATTCCACAGCATCCTTAAGCATGGATACGTTAACATCTCCATTTGGCAGTGGTATAACCATGTTGTCCAGCATTATTCGGGTCAAGGAAGACCTTGTTTGAGATGTATAATGCAAAACCTCATTTACTTCTTCAAGTGTCCTGGTCTCCACCTTTGTTGAGAAGGAGATGCGATGATGGCAAAGTGAGTGCATCAAATTGACACATACAGCAGACAAATTTAATTTTGCAAATCTATGAATACAAATCAATCAGTCACTTGAAAAAATTTACCTCAACCTCCATTTGAAGGTTTCTTTCCTCCAAATACTGATCAACGGACCTGAGAGCATTTATAATACCTCCAGCTATTGATATGTGATTATCCTTAATCATAACCATGTCAAATAAACCCATTCTATGATTTCTTCCTCCGCCAATTAGAACCTAGGGTGTGAGAATGCTTCAAGTAAATTGAAAGACCATGTGTAGCTGAAGGTACTATCAACCAATATTGCACATGAGCAATGATGTGATACTCACCGCCCACTTGTCAACCAAACGTAAACCTGGTGCAGTTTTTCGTGTCTCTAAAATATATGCAGGTTGTGCAGCATCTGACATTGCCTACATAATGCATGGACAAGATAAAACATGTTAGCTTATCTAAAAAAAAGAGTAAAATGCCATGCTGTCATACACTTTACTGCACCCTGCACATGCAAATTATATTGTAACTTCAACTGTAGAAAATTATTAATCAACCTCCGCTGACTCACACAGTGGTCAAATAGTAAGGCATTTTAATGTTACAAAAATATATTCTATAATTTAAAACACAAAGCAATGACACAAAGATGCAATGACATTAAGAGTTCACAGAATCTTGCTACTAAATTAGTTGTTACTGGTTGCTTTTAGCTCATAACGATAGAAAATGAAGTCTCAGATATTTAGGCCTTGATTATAGATAGAAATGACCTACAAATCCTCTGGATGCTGTCAAAGTAATATTTTCTAATGTTTCTACCACACCGTGCAAAATTGAATTCCAGACAGTGAATTAAAAATGATCCCCAATTTGCTTCTGTTAGATGTTCAGGGAACCAAAAGCACCTTAGTTAAAGTAGCTATTCCACTCATCCGCTGCATAAAATTTAGCACTATTCTTTCAGCAACAACAATGCTGTGTGCTCGCCCTGCTCAATGACATCAATTGTTCAACTATTAAAAAAATAGCTGAGATACATTAATCTCCCAATCCCCACATTAGTTGGTTTACCTGAGACTTTTCCAAATTGCAGGCCTTTATGAACATAATCTCCATCCTTTTGTGACCACTCAACCTAATGTAAAGAACAGATAAAGAATGACCAATCATGCAAATCATAAAAGATAATATAAACAAGAATGAGTGCAGTTTGTCAAACCTTTAGAGAGGTATCAACTTCTTGAAATATCATCTCTGCCAGTGTGATTCCAGCAATGATACCATCCTCCTTAGCCAAGAAATGGGCTTCCACTTCCATATCAAGTGGAATGGTTGCCATACAAGTCACATCTCCTGCAATTTAATACATATGTGGGTTGGCAATATAAGAGAAATAACGATAACCTATCCTACTCTGAATCCTTGGCCACAAAAAGAAACATTAGTGATGATCAATTCCTGCCCTCAAAGTCCAAAAAAAAAATCTGCTGGATGACAGATTTAAATTATGGACATCTTTGTGGCAGAATACTCAAAATTTTGAATTTATCAAAAGCCTTATTGGTGAGGGGATGAACATATTTGGATGCTAATTGACAATTGAGAAAGTATACCTTGATCTCCAGCATCCTCTGCAAGTGCTAGCTTAATGGTGGTCCTCAAATCATATGTAGGATGTAAAGGAGGCTTTATTGCCATAGATTCAAATGAGATTCTAGAATTGCTGGTTTTAGTTGCAGACATGCAAGCAATCCGCCTGCAACAATACCAACCATTCAAATTGATTCCACCACCATTAAATATAATCAATTATTTATAATCTTGTTTTGAACCAGAATTGGACAAACATTGGAGATGTATATTGATGAGGAAAGGCGAGTGAAGCATTAGAAACAATCCCAGACATCATTTTATTCTGCATGAGCCACTTTATGCTCATTGTCCCCCAAGCCTACAGGACCAATACACACAACAATATCAAAAAAAGCATAAAGAAAAAAAATGCCCAACACTAACATATCAAATAAAAAGTTGTCCTGATAGAAAACTCGATGAAATGAAAGCAATAGTTGTACTCTAGCAGCAGATTAGAGATTGAAATTAGAACAAGAAGTGACTAAACACAGATTGAAAAAGCAAAAGCATTCCACTAGCAACCAGAAAGTGATTTGTAGATATAGAAAACTAAGATTGAGCATGTAATAGCTGATGGACACATTAATCTTCTCTCAGCATTCAGCAGCCATAATGGAACTAGAACTTACAGTATTTCACAGCATTTTAGCATTTCGTAATACCCAAATAACAGGAAGAGCAGACTAAACAAATCTTTCACCTTCAGCTCTTCAACCAAAACCAAATTCCAAACTAGAACCATTTTAAATTCTTTATGCTCAAATTATGAAATAGGTTGCAACAAACATTGTTCTTTAGCTTGCAAGGGTAATGAATAAGTAACATTTTCTGTCAAAGTGTCAGTCACACAATTTTCTGTCAAAATCCTTAAACATAATTTGCATAGCATGCCAGCTCAATTCTTCTTAGCCTAAATTATCATGTTGTATTTTATTTACCCCCTTGATGAAATGAAAGACCCCTGAGAATTAAAGTTACTCAAATGGATACAAGGAAGCTTGAAAGGAATCAATTACAAACCATAGTTAATTGGAAGATCAAGAACATGGTCCTAATTGAAGTAGGAATGTAAATGGAATTGAAGACATAGAGATAATCCCCAAGTAAACTGTTATGTCCTAGTTTCACTAATGCAATCAACCCCCTTTGAGCAGCCCAAAACCTCCATCTCTATACAACTAACTGTTTATCTTTTATTCACAATAATCCCTAGCCAACATGATCAGAAATTCCAGCAATTTTTCCCTCCTACATCAACTCTATTTCTCTCATTAATTGCATCAAATGACTCCTAACATCTCCTAGGACAATAGATCTTTTCTCCCCTCACAAATAACCAAAATTTTTTTAACTTAAATGCTATGGAACCAGCCCTTATAAACCCACATGGCATCAGCGTCCTTTCCCTGCACAAAACCCATCTTTCCCTTCTATTATAGCAATTAGAGCCGCTTAATGACTGGTGAAACAACAGACCCATTTCCATGTGAAAAAACCTCAGTTTCTCTTGTAAATTGTAACAAAAAGGGCACCTAAAGACAGCCTGAACAGCAGCTATTTTCACATCCATAGAACCCCATTCTTCTCTCTTCCATTCTAGCAGTTATAGCTCCATAAAGACTGCTGGAAAGCAGTTCCATTTCCCTCATGAACAACTGATTTTTCTTCTCAAATACAACAAAACTACCTAAACAAACCCCACAAGGAAGCACCTACAAATACCCCTACAACTGTTCAAAACAAAGCAACTCATACACCACATCAAGGTCTCCCTCCATTACATGAATGATAAAGGAAGTAGAAACTTACCTAGAAATAGGAATTTATCCCAAGTTTTGGGCTTTAAGCTAGAATTCCTAAATTTCTAGCTCCAACAAGCCAATCTTTACAAACCCAACTAGGAAGGGAAGCATAAAGAAGCAAGAAAAGAAATGAAATGAAAGAGACAAGAGAGGAGGGAGACAGGAAGGGAGAGGTGGCGGGTGGCTGTTTGACTTGATTTCAATTGGGGATGTGGCTTGGTGTGTGTGTTTTATGATTTTCGTGGAAAAAATGACAAAAAGAGGCCATGGATGAAGAAAAGAAGTGCAGGTTTTAGGGGGTAGGGTGTGGTTGGTGTCTTGGGTTTCCTTTTAAGAAGGTTGGCCAAAAACAGTAACAGGGAAAGAAAAAGAAAGTTATAGATAAAAGAATATTGTGGAGTGGTTTCCACTTTTGAGTCCATTAAGAAGGATCCAAATTATCCCAATATTGGAAAAGAATTGCTGCTTCCTAGTCCTACAGCAAAAATCCCAACAATGCAAAATGATCCAACATCATTCACTATCATCAACCACATATGCTCTTATTTCAAACCAGAATTGGACAAAACATTGAAGTTGTATTTATAGATGAGGAAAGGTGAGTGTGTGAAGCATTAGAAACAATCCTAGACAATCATTTTATTCCACACGAGCTGTCTCTTGAGGGCAAGTTGTATCATACGAGTCCACTGCTATAACAGACTCACTGCCTCCCCAAGCCTACAGGACCAGAATATTTTCCTGATAGCCTAAAAAGAATGAAGAGCAAAAGCTGAACAATAACCTTTTGTCTCGATAAAAACACACGGATGAAATGAAGACGCTGGTAGTACTGTAGCATCAGATTAGAGATTGAAATTGGAACAGTAAGCATAAATAGAAAAAGTGAAAGCATTCCACCAGCCACCAGAAAGCGGTTCATAAATAAAGAGGACAAGGATCGTGCATATACTAGCCCATGGACGAATTAATGTTCTCTCCACAATCAGCAGCCAAAATGGAACAAGAATTTACAGTGTTTCACAGCATTTCAGTGTTTCATATACCAAAAATAACAAACTCCTTCTACTTCAGCTCTTCAACCAAAACCAAATTCGAAACTAGAACCACTTTAAAATTCTTCTTAAGTCCAACTTACGGAATGGGGTTGCAACAAACACTTTTCTTTAGCTTATAAGAAAATCTAAAATCATTTCCAACAGATAGCATATTGTTATATACCAATTCAAAAAATGGAACAAAAAAGCATGAGCTTTATACAAGGAGAGAATATCAGAAAAGTAGGGAACAAAAAGAAAGCAGAACAAGTCTACCTGGGCTGCGCCTAACACCATCTCCACACAACTGAATTTGTTATAAGTTGTTTGGTGGCAATTAAACTGGAAAAAAAAAAAAAAAAAAGAAACCCATCATGGAGAATCAACATACTATCAAGAGTATGACTTGACACAAAAAAAAAAAAAAAAGGGGAAAAACATAACAGTCATTAAGAATCAAAGCTAAAAAAAAAAAAAATACCAAAAATCGCAATTGTGGTTGGTTGGATGAATGAGTTGAAGAAGGTTGAGTTGGTTGAAGGAACTCACTTTGCAGAGTGTGAGAGAAAGAGACAGTTGCCAAAGTACTCTCTTTTCGCCTTTCGCCTTTCGCCTTTCAAGAACAGAGTCACTAACCTACTACAGTTTTGCAGTTTGGTCCGAAATTCTTCTTCGGACTTTTCCCCGATTACACGTAAAACTGAAAACTAATGCAAATATTCATATAAAAAAAAAAAAACTGAGTCTAATAATAAAATTTTAAACTTTTTAATACAAAAATTAAATCTAAAAATAAATGGTTAGTTAATTTTTTTATAAAAAATTAAATAAAAATAATAACAAATAATCTTTATCTTAATAGACACACTCCTTATGCATTCTCATTAAGCACACTTTGTGGGTTAAAAAAAAAAAACCTGTAGAACTCAATGACTAGCTACATTGCCCCCAGCAACTCATCTTGAATTTCTTTATTATTTTCAAGTATTCTCCTTTAATTTAGATTAAGCTTATATTTTCTTGGTTCAGTACATTCAAGAGAAAAGATTTCATTAATCCTAGCAAATAGATCAAATTTAATGGTATGACCACAACCCAAAAAAAGAAAAAAGAACCAAAGGAGAAAAGGGTCTCGTGGAGAAAGCGGGCTTGTTATGACAGAAGCATGAAATAAAGAGAATTTTATTTCTTTTATTTTTTATAAAAAGGAACGTGGAAGTTGATAAATCAAGGATGCTTGGACGTGCTTTCCAGAAACCTTGTTCTATCGTATCACAAGATGCGAATTTTTTAATTTATAATATAAATGATTTTTTGTAGTAATAAATTCTCAAACTAAATATATATTTATATATTTATAATATTTTATAATTTTTTATTTAATGAATAATATTAATTAAAATTTTTAATTTATTAAAAAAATATTTTTTATTTTTATCAATTTTTTATTTCCAATTTTTTTTAGTTTCTTATCAACAATATTCTATAATTACTTTGTTCTGAGGTGCTCCTGTAGTTGCTCCATTCTCATTTGCAGGAAGTGTGGGCAAAGCCATGAAAGTGGAATTTGAAATGACGTTGTTGTAAGATCTCGGCAACATTTCTTAATCCTTAGCTTCTCGGGCCTGGGACGCAGGTCAAAGCCAGTGGGCCTTCATCTTGAAGCCTTGGGCTGAACGTGCTGGCCCAAACTTGGCAACTATCCTCGCGTGGCCTATTAGAATTTGAGCCAGGGATGAGATAACATCGTGTTGGGCCTCTACTAAATTTGTTTCGGCCTTTGGGCCAATAATTTAATATTTTGGGTTTATTTAATTGGAGCAAATCATTTACACAGGTTTCACGGCCTTCTTGTTCGTTAGAATGGAAAGATACTACCAGTGATACTTCACATTTTATTAGAAAACATTGAATAAGATATACAGATCATTAATCATTCTAACACCCTCTAAAATTAAACATATGTTTTGTCTTATTAAATATTTTAACAAATATTTAAATTTATAACTTTATAATAAAAATAAATATTTTAAATTAGCACGTAATATCGATTAAATAATAATTTAAAATTTTTCAAATCGTAATATTTTAATAAATTTTGTGAATTTTTTTTAACATATATGATTTTAAGATGGATGCTTAAATGTTAAATTTTTTGTTTACATATTCTAAATATATGATTCCGACGAGTCGTTGTAATTTTGTCAAAGTATCTCACAAATTAGCAAGCAAAAATATGATGATTTTAGAACCAATGCAATTTCTATTTTGTATATTTAATCAAGAGATGGTTGACTTTTTGGCAGTCGGAGTGTATTACATAGGGTGGGCATGCGCTCGTAGGTTCTCTTCTTTGCAAAAGTTATGTGTTTAATTAAGTACAATTAATTTTGTTGATTTTTCAATCAAGTGAAGCTAAGGACTGCCAAAAAGTTTCGTTAGGTGACTAATATAATCACTTACTTGGAATTGCTTAACTGATTGTATTATATAAATTTTTGCAGTCTATAGAAAAAATAATAATAATAATTAAAATTTTCATTCTTACATCGCTACATCAGCACAGCGAGACATTTTAGTTTTTATTTTATTATTATTATTTTTTTGTTAAGTAAGTGTAGTTCATATTTTATTAAAAGAAATAGCGCTGCTACAAGAAGAAGCAAAGTACACCAACACAGTGACTTGACATAACATCCATAGTAATCTCCAAGTAAGGGGTTGTGAATCATAAGAAATAACCCATTTTACGTGTACTGAATTTTAGTTTAGAAAATATGTCCAAAATTTCTATAATCGAGGGACATCCAAAAATTTTTCACCCATTATAATTGAAAACTAAAGTAGCTACAGAAATTCATGATGGGTCGAGAATTTCAGTATATAGTTTCCTTATATTCTTGCATTTATGCACAAGTGAAGCCTAACTTAATTTTTTTGTTTTTTAATAAAATTTTATTATATGGACACAATCAACTTGATGTGTCCCAACTACAAATCAACATTAAGTTATTATGATCATTAATTACGTATTTATAATTTTATGTTAATTGTGTAAAGGTAACAACGATATGAAGCGTGAATCCAATTTGATAAATGTTCTATTTATTATACCTATGTAATTCTTTCATATTTAATATTAAGATTACGAAGTAACATAAATCGATTTACACACCTTATCTCTGAATGATTGCGCCTTAAGCAAATCTACCATCAAGCCTGTACTTTACGCCATCATCACGGTTAACTTGATCCTGTATTCTTCCGATAGAATGCAGAAAGTAACTTGCAATTTAAAGCCAAAGCAAATACCATTCTTTTTAAGCAGCCAAGCATTGCTTGTACTGTTTAGTGTTGACCATATGAATTATTGGGTTTGGTAGGTGGAGTAGGACTTCCATTGTCTCCCACTCTTTTCCCCCTTTTTCCAGCCCCTTAGTTTTAGTTAATTAACACCATGCTTGAGGAAAAACAAAGAGAGAGTAAAATGAAAGTAAGGAAAATTGAGGGAAAGTGGAAGAGGAAAGAAAAAAAAAAAAAAATCACTCTTTTTTGTGTTTGGATAGAGGGAGTGGAAGGAAAATTATAAGTTGTACAATTCCTCATTGATCCTTGTGGAAAAATGAATTATAAATCTAGTAAGAAAATTTTCAAAATAACAAAAAAAAAAAACAAGCACTAAAAGTTAAACTATTTTTTTTATTAAATAATATAACATTAATAAATCAAATATATGTCATTTTAGATGTTTAGGCTCAAATACAAATCAAAGGGTAATTAGATCCCATGACAATTAGTATAAAAGTCTTAGTACCCTCACATCATTTGAAATTTCTCACTTGAATATGTGATAGGCCTCACAAATTATTTGATGTAAATCAACAATTAGTTTCAATTTGGAAAAGACGTGTTAAGTAACCGTCCCCGTGAATTTGGTTCGCCACGCGAGTGACACTGACAAGGCCCTTAATGCAGCATTTAGTTTGAGGCCCCTAACCAATCGCATTTAATCCAAAAAAAATTTTAAAATTTAAAATATTTAATTTTAAAATATTAGAAGTATAATAAAATTATTAAAATAAATAAAAAATATAATATGAAATGTATTATTTGATTATTTACTGTAAATTATATAATAATTATTGTATATCATCTATTTTTTTAAATTAAAAACTTAAAATTTATATAAAAAAAATATTATTATTATTTTAAATTGTGGGATCCACATTATAGGTATCTTCGGTGCATTTTCTACGGTCCGTACAGCGGGACTCTATTTCGAAAGTCTGCAATTATCTCAACGACGGTGGAATAGATTTGCCCTGTACTCTACGGCACTTGGGCCCGTGCATGTGATATGTGGACAAAACGCTTGAGAATTCCGAGGCCATCACGATTAAATCTACTTTATAATTAAAGACTCCATTCTTTTCTTTTCTTTTCTTTTCTTTTTTTTTTAATCAGAGAGATATTGGTACGCTAATTGTCTCTGTAATTAATTCTCTCGTCTTCTCGTTTTGGTACCTACGTACTTAAACATCAGGGGATTAACCCCAACATCTAACTCATCACTGTTTCCATTTTTGTAAACTCAACAGCAATAATTTTATTAAAAGAAAAGATACAACATACAGAATATATTTTTAAAAATACAGATTATGTTAAGATAATATATTTAAATTACAAAATTAAAACTTGATGCTTCATGGACCTCTTGTGTCGCAGGTATCCGATCCAGGTCAATTGCTGCCCCCACACATTGGTAGGCTTACTGCGTGGATTCTTATAAATCAGGGGTCGAGCGATTTATACTGTAGCCCATTTTTCCGGAGTTTTCTTTCCTTGATTTGATTGATGGGATCCAACCTCATGAATTGAAAGAATGGCAGCAGTTGCTAATCTATGTCAATTCGTAGGTTTCTATAATCCTAGGTCGTTTATGCGTGGTGCTTCCGCGACCGACGATGTTGCAGCGGCAGACCCCCCTTTGTTGGCATTCGGTCCATAATAATGAGGACCTGCACATGAGATGGCAAGCCCCCTCTCTTGGGATTTGCAAAACAATAATTAACACACCTAAAATTTGCAAATTGACATAAAATCATAATTTCTTTTTTCCGAGAAAGAAAGGGGATCAAAATTGAAGCCAAAAGACGATCAAGGAACAGACCGTACATGCAAGGACGTTTGGCCAAAATAGCGATGTGTATGTATGTGTGTGCGCGCGTGTGGGAGAGAGAGAGAGAGAGAATAGTAGAGAGAGGAGGTACTATTTGTTTATACTTTTACCTTTGCAGTGAAATGTACGCGAGCAATGTAGCCGTGAATTCAGCAGCTTTAAGGCATAGATATGAAGGCGTTGGATTCCAAGCAAAGAGTTGTCAAATAAATAGTCTCTTGCTTTTACCTCACATTCGTCGTCTGTTCGACCTTAAAGCTTTCGTGTGTGTTTCTATTTTTTAAAAAGAAAAAAACTTAAGCAACTAACGAAATGCTTGTACCTGTACTTTCTATTTCTTGTCACCATTACTTCCTCCCCACACTTATTATTTTAACAAATCTAAATGCCTCAAGTTTCCTATCTTTTGTTTTCTTTTCTTTGTAATGTATATTTATACCGAAAGTTCCGACCCATTGATTCCCCCCCCCAAAAAAAAAAAAAGAACGAGAAGGAAATCTTATCTTATCTTAGTCATGCAATCATATTTGGGGGAACCTATGATTATTTGTAGCCAATCAATGATGTCCATCGCTCATGAATAAGGTACCTGCTTTCCGGGATCTCACGTGAAATATGAACAATATAACCCTACATTTCGAGCTAGCCCACTCCACCCTTACATAAATTAATTGTCTTTATATTTTCTATTCAACTAAGGAACCATTTAGTTGAGCCTACGTGTCTTCATTACTCACCTTTGTTTCATTTCCGGAGGGAAGAGGAAGAGGGAAGAGGAAGTAAGGGAGCCTACCCTTGAAAGAAAGACACACTATTTACTATATTCGTTTAGTAATTGTTTCCAACTCATTAGTCTTTGTTTCTAAATTCTCCCTACATAATCTTTGAAGCAAGTAGAAACATTGCATACCCAGATATGCTACATACATATGTTATAAAACTATACATGGGGTGCCTCGAGAGAGCCGACACTGATAATAAAATGACGATCTATATTCAAAGATCCAAAACATTAAACTATATGTCTTATCTTATCTGCTTTATTTCAATACTTTGAGTTACATCTAGAAGTCATCACAGACTTACAAGGATATGTGTTAGAATTGAATAAGTGATCGACTCTTGTATTTCCCTTAACTGTTTAAGCCTGTGGATTGATTGATTTCCTGACAATATCTAGTGTAGGTTACAAAGTTGTGTATCTTAATTTGCTTGATTTCGATTCGACCCATCGGCTACTTAGGTTAGTTATTTTCACATGAATGAACGTATATATGTGTCTACATGCACAAATCCTATGTGCTTAATCATGTTTACAAATCTATTACATGGTTTCAAGCTACAAGCTTTGCTAGATGCTTATCGAGTTACATGATGCTACTAATACACCGTATTGTTTTGGTGAAAGGAAACTACAGTCAGGTCAGGGTTTTGTTGTAGATTTAACCAGTGTAAGCTCAAGGTCGAACAGACAACGAAACAAAGGCTAATCTGCAAAAGACTGCTCACTTGACAAGCACAGCATGGAATACACTCACCCGGTTGCTGCTGATGGTCCCCCATTTATTTCCTTTCTCGGTTTAAACTGCACGTAACCACATAACCCATCTGAGAAAAGCCAAATTGAGGGTGAGTTAAGGTTAAGAAAACGAATAAAAGGTTAGCTCCAACAAGAATCACTACTTTGGCACCAACTTGGGATTGGGAAAGAGCAAAGAAACTAATAATAAAGTAAGAAGAAGAAGACCAAGATGAATACCTTGTAGGAATTGGACGTAGTGCTTGTCCGTGTGCAATGGGAGTAGGGGGCTGGGCAGACTTTTATAGAAGAATGACTGATGAGATCCAATGGGTTCTTCTTTTCACAGTTGGAGCAGGTGGGGTTCTGTCCTGATGTGCATGCACGCGAGAGAAGTTTTGACTTACGGATAACACGCAATATTGATTGGCATTGAGCGGGATGGTGCATGTGCAACAAACCCCCCCCCCCCCCCATCAGTTAAACAATTTTCCTAGTATTTACCGAACAAAACAAACCGGTCCACTGCATAACATTCTCAATTTATGAGATCTGCAAAATAGTCTGAGTGTACGTAATTTTATCCTTAATAATAAAAGTTTTTATGTAATAGAGGATAAAGAAGGCATATAATAAAACAGATCAATTAATGGTATATATAATGTAATAAAATATAAAAATATTAAAAAAACATAAAAATATATATGATATTAGATATAAACATATCATAATTATTAATTATAATTAATTATTATATATAAAAAATATATATTAATTATAATTAATAATTATGATATGTTTATATTTATTCTCGCATCTAATTTTCATCTTTCTTTAATAAAACTTTTAAATATAAATCATGTAGTACGTTGAAAATGAGGCAAATTGACAGGGTAAGCGGGAGAGGTTAGCTGGTGCCCGTGTGACTACTGGAAGGATCGACGTTGCTTTTTTCCTTAAACCCCACATGACCCTACTCCTTCCATCTACCCACCTCCTCTCCCCCATTTTTTGGTGACAACTCTGGATGCTTGTGTTATAATCAATGAATATATTACTGCTAATCGAGTTATATCTTACTAACCCTTACTATAAATATATATGTATACATGAAATGAAACGATACACAATCGAAGATCCTTTGCTTCTTCTTTAGCAGAACAACATTTTTTTTTTCCTATTTTTTTCGAACGGTTAACGTGCCAGGATGCTAAACTTAGCTACCAACTACCTCGAGCCTTTTCAAGAAGTACGCACGAATGGTACCCCATTAATTTGCCCCACTGGTCATTCCGAGGTTTAATATACGCACGAGCACTAGAAGATATAATGAGAAAGGAAAAGGATTCACGAAGGAGGTCGGGGACGGAAGCAGATGAGGTTGACGTGATAGGCATAGGGCGCAAGTACTTTTATTTTATTTTTTAAAATGTAGTATGTATACAATTATATATAAAAAAAAAAAATATAAAGACTTTGAAAATGTGAATATAACTAACAAAAAAAAAATAGTTCCCTTGATCCAGGCGGATCCTCCAGCCTCCTTTCTCAAACCCTTGTTCATGTGGCGGGGTGCAATGAGAAATTGACTTCAGTTGAAGCCATGAATTAAGCTTTAAGTTCTCTATCGTGCGGGGTGTGAAGCAACGTATATATTAAAACAAAAAGTAAAATGGTAGATGACCTGCTTGGTGGAGTACCCCGTGAAATTAGCCTCCTGAGGCGGAAAATTAGTTTAAAAGGTATTTTCAGTAAGAATTTAAGATGACCCGATAATCATGAATGATGTAAATAAGGTATAATATCAATCATTCGTTACAATCATTTATCTCAGTAATTAATTATACCTGATAGTACAGATCACATCTTATCCTCTTCATGAATTCAAGTCTACCTATCTTTTTGGTTCTGTGGAGGCTATGCTGCAGAGCCTGAGAACATAAAGACACAGCAGCAAGCCACAGGACAGCCCATTTTTGCAGACCCCTGCATCAATACCTCAGAAAAAGGTAAAAATATAAAACTGCTTTAAGAGCGTTGTCTCTTATTGGGCTAGTTGCTAGGTTTGACCCTTGGACCTGTTTTGCCAAGCCTCCATTTGATATCATGATTAGTTCAGCTTATATAATAACAACTAGTGCAGTGTCCAAATGTTAAATTTAGTTATCATGAACTATATTTACGGTAAATTTTAATTATTCTAAATTTTTTTCCAATCAAAGATTTTAAAGTCAATTTAAGTACTTTTTTCCTCTGCTCTCATTTTAAATCTTAATTATTGGAAGTAAGAATTTGGCAACTTTATTACTTGGTCACCAGCTGGTTACTTTATGGAGAAAAGTCATCGTTTCATATAGTTGGCAGCAACCATCCATGGACACAAGTTCTCAGAAAAAACGATGGATGACGAAACATAATTGTCTAGGTATCAAGTAGGCGGTGGGCATATCATTTCCAGCTAACCCAAATAGTACCACTCTAGCTGGATATAATTCTAAAAACCCCCTTTTTTTTTTTTTTTTCCCTCATTTGGGGGTTTCCAGATCCACTCATTTACAACTAATTGAGGACTACATATCCACCGTTAATTGTCATATCCCCATCAGCTATTCCTTTTCTTGCCTTGATATAGCAAGATTGGACACCTACATTGCTACAAAGTCAAGAATATAAAATATGAATTATGCATCATTTGAGTACCATACTGTCAATGTCAAACCATTGTTTATTGTATCATCCTACTCATTATACTCAAAATAATAATAATAATAATAATAATAATAATAGTAATAGTAATAATAACCACCCTACTCCTTCGTTTGGTAAACTCTAAGTTATCTTGAACGACCAAAAAATTGGTTCATGTCATTTTCTTTTCTTTTTTTTTTTTTTTTTTCGGTGTAATGGATGGCCAAGAGCCGGTGGCTTACATTGTGACCAAAGGTTGAGGGTACCGACAATGTGTTGGTATAGAATCTTACTATTTTTCTTAGTTTTTAAAACCTTGTTACAAGAATTTAGGAGCAAGACCTCCCAATATCTTTTCTTGCTATTAAAAAATGTATTTAACGACAATAAAGTGATAACCTAACATCATTTTTATACCTATTGTCATTCATCTTAATTTACACTATTATTATTTTATTGATGTAATTGTACTTATATATGTATATATATATTGTAAATAATTATTTTTTAACAACATTACCTCATGATGTAATATAATTATTTGTGACAGGTGAATATCTATTTTATCTCGTTTCCCGTTTTGTAATTGGTGCAGGAATGCCATCATAGGCAGATAACTAGGAATTTTATTTCCCCTTTTTTTTTTTTTTCTCATTATGTTGGAATTTAGTTGGAACATTTTTATACTTGAATAGTAGTATAGTTGATTTATCAATTCAGTTAAATTTTTTAAAATTTTAGAATATAGAATTTTCACAAATAACTTATTATTAATCCAATAAGCTCTACTTCGGATAAGTATATTATTTCATAATTAAGAACCTGAATTGGTCCGAAACTGAATATAAACATTGGGTTGAAATGAAGCCCAAATTTAGTCCATTGGTTGGATAATCCGGCGAATTGTATTGGGCCGAAAGAGCCCAAACTGGATTATGTCACATTTATCATTGATGGGACCCACAAAAAAAAAAAAAAAACAAAACAAAAAATTTAGATGAACACGTTGAAATATTTCCTCTCTTCGACTGCGTTCGCATTTCCCGGTGCCGCTGCGCTGAAGTCGGGTGACCGTAGCTCCGTGGCGGCGGAAACCATGGCGTTTTGTTACTCGAAGCTTATGGGGCCCACATTTTCCCCTATAACCGGATCGAGAGACTCAAGCACGACCATTAAGCAGCTCCCGGCGATTCAGGTCATTCCTACTTTTCTTTATAGACTTTCGAGTTTGGTTACTACTTTGGTATAATCAAAAGTTGTCAGCTTTTTCTTATTGTTGTTGCTCTTTCGGTTCTGAGATGGTCTTGAACAAACGATAAGGTTGGTTTACGCATGTGGGTTGTAGAAATTCACGCATTGATTGGTACATTTGAATTTTGCTGGTGTTTTTGAGTTTTTTTTTTTTTTTTTTCTGTTCATTTCCATTTGTGGCATTAGAAGTAGCATTACTTGTAAAATTTAGGAAAGAGGGTGAAGAGAAGAAATTTTTATACTGTGACTATAAGCATAAGTTCATACTTTCCTTTGGTATAGTTTATAGATGGAGTTGGACCAGCACAGGACAGCAAAAGATTGTTAATATCTGTGAAGAACAGAAATTTAACCCTGAAACTATATTTTGAACGTAATGGTCTTGTTACAGTTGAGTAACAATAGTTCTACTGACTCTTGAAAAGTATGCCAAGGCAATAAACAACTATACATTGCAGTTAAGAAATGTTGGTTAGGTAATTAGGAAGCTGATTTGTTTCTTTTGATTCTTTGGTTTTTATTCCAATTGCATATGTTGTCCCTTTGTCACAAGGATTTGGATAATTTTATGCTAGATGCCAACCTCCTACAACAATCCTGCTGATTCAAGCTTAGGAGTGGTAATGATGAACCCATAACATAGAGCCACATCAACATTGCCTTCTTTCAGTACATGTTCTAGACTAACTTACATAGATCCTGCTTAGTTCAGCCCATTGAACAAGTTCTGACCGTAGAGCCAAGCTACCTAACCAACCTCCTGTTGTGTACTTGACAGCTCCCTCCAACTTCAGGAATTCTTAAAGAAGTAATAAAAGACACACAAGTTTGTCTTGGCACCATCACTTTCAGGTGGATCCAGGCTCCTGGCTGGTGTGCTTCTCACTTTTACATTCTTTAGTTCCTTCTGAGTTAATATCCAGGTCTCTTGAGGGCTAATGTGTTACAATTGCAAAGAACAATTTTCCATTTGCTGTTAGGCATACCACAAAAGTCCCCTTCTATTTATTCATTTGGTTATTAGTTCAACATAACCAGGTCTTTTGAGGGCCAACATGTTACTATTTGTATATGGTTGTCTGTTATGAAGGCGAATGTTAACTTTAGTATTTTGTGGCGAATGTTAACTTTAGTATTTTGTGGCACCTTTTGCAATTCACTTTGATTATAGTACTGTAAGTTTGATAAATCCATAATTAAAATCTGAAGTTTTTAATTTCAGATAGACAACAGAGATTGCTCTGGATTATAAGGTGACCTTAGATGTATCCTGTTTTCTGCAACCGATCTCGGAATAAGTTGTATCGTGGATTTCCATAAATAAGTTATGCCAATCAATACCTGGGGACACACATGATATGTCTGGATATTTTTGAACTTTCAGGTTTAGAATCTTTGGTAGAAAGATTGTAACCTCTCCTCTTTCTCTGTTCTTTACTTTGATCAGCTTATACTTCCTAGAGTTTGCCTTCAACCAAGTCACATATTCTTGTTCAAACAATTGATGACAATCATAACCACTGTTCAAATGTTTAACAGCAATACCAGGATACCCTCCTCACCTTCCATGTTGCAACGTGGTTAGTTGTTGATGATGAATGAGAAAATTTGCCACAAAATTGGTTGCCCTTGAAATTGACTTGTCTTTTGATTTATCTGGCTTTCTATGACTAAGTTTATTCTCAAATTATATTTACGGGTTTTCAGTGTAAGTTATCTCAAAAGGGTTCCTAGGAGCACCCATGATATGCCTGGATGTTTCCAAAATTTTGAGTTCAGAATCTTAGTAGATGCTGTAACCTTTGCTTGTTATTTTTTCCTTATTGTTATCAGTGCAGGCTCACTAGAGTCCCCTTCCAAAGAAGTTGCATATTCTTGTTTAAACAAGTGACGACAATATAACACCAACGAGGATATGCCCTTTTTTCTTCTTTGCATAGCATGGTCACTACTGGACATACTAACAGATTCCTCATATGACCATTGAATTTTAATGATTTTTCTTTCCTTCATTGGCAGTTTGGTCACTAGATTTCAAGTAACAACGATGTGATAGTGTACTAATTGTTCTCTCATTGATGCCTTATTTTCTCTGAAAGGCATATTCCTTCTGATCTGCATTTTGAAAGGAGAAGGAATGATAGTTTACAAAGTTTTTTCGTTAGAAATATTCCAAAAGGCATAGTGCATTACAGAATAACATAGTGAAGAGTGTCCCATCAAAATTGGATCCTGTTTTGCTGCATGTATCGCAGATGCTGGCCACTTCCCTGCACTGTGGAGCTCTGTTGCAATTGAACAAACTTTAATCAGCATGGGCCAACAAAAGATTATTGCACTTTGTGAAAGAATTTTGGCTCTATCATAGCAAGACCATTTTTTCATCTCATCTAGGATACATACATTTAAACAGAAACTAACCACTTGAATGTTTCAATTTTCACTTGATCTTTGAGCAAGAGGTAATCTAGGTGACATCATCTTAACTGCATGATTGAAAATGCATTCTTTCCCCCCTCCCCCTTTTTTTTATTTTTTATTTTTTCCGTTGTAATTGCAGGTGATGAGCTTGAAAGAACAGAAATTACATACACGGGCAAGCTTTAATGTTTCGCGTAGAGAAACATTGCTATATTTAACGGTTAAAACTCTCGTTGGGGCTACCATTTTCTCAACAGAATCTGCCGAGGCCCGAGTTGGGAGACTTGAGAACAAGAAGAAGGTCGCAGAAAAACTCGAAAAGCTTAGAGAGAAGGCAGGGGTATCAAAAGCAAAGCCATCACCTGATGAAAACAAGCCTCCACCTCCAACACCATTACAAACTCCAAAAGAACGCTCCGCTGGACCTCTCACCGAAGCCATTCTTCCCTAGTGCCGGCAAAGATGGTAATCGGTGGAGTTTAGTTGAATTAGCTATGTAACGTTCATGGTTGATCCTAAGGCGTTTCCCATTTTTATGTTGATACTTATGCAGCCACTTATGCCGTGAAAAAGCTGGAAAATTAGTCAACATTCTCCAAGCTCGAATGGGATCCTTTTCTCCCTTGGAAATCCAAAGGAGAAAACAGAATAATACCTTGTATCGGACAATACCAAATGAAACTAAACTCGAAAGCAACTCCCATCTGCTTGTGGGTTGCATCTTATCCCTAGGAAACAGAATGTCCATGGAGCAGCTCAAAATCATTTTATCTAAAATATAGAAATAAATGATGGAAAGACCCCATGTGAAATTTCTTTGTAAGTTAAAATTAGCTTTCCATTCCTGCAATTTTTCGACGCACAATTGACCTTGAAGATATAACCCAAGGCTAGCCATGACCAAAACAATGATCTGAATGGAGCAAACAATAGGGTGTAGTAAGCTCTTATAAGCATCATTTTTATGCCCAAGGAAATGGTCAAGAAGAAACCCCAACAATGAAAAGTCTGACAATTGAAACTCAAAGAATTTTAAGCCAAAAAAAATTTAAAAATAAAAAAGAAGAAAACACCTAAAACGACTCATCCAAGTGATCAAAAGCGTTACATGGAAACATGAACTAAAATATAATCTCCCAAGCAAATTAAATTCACAATTATACAAGAAACTATTAGTTGTAAATACTCAACATCACACATATAAGAAATGTGGCCAAAAAAAAAACAAAAACATTGAAAAGAAATGAGGCAAAAATTCAATTATACTTCTTCTCCATGTTTTTGACAAGCTGCTTCATTTGAAACCTCCAAAACAGGAAATAAGCCAAACCCAAACCAAGCAACACAAAGACCCAGACATTCTCTCCTTTGCTTTCCCTTTCTGATCTCACTTCTTCTATGCCAAACCACTCCCTTTTTCCATTCTCCATTATACCCTCAATCACACACCCATATAACACATATGCCCTATCCTCCCTTCCCACCACCACAGAGGTTGGGAACTTCTCTTCGTCAAGGGCAGTTTCGTCAAAAACCACCCCCTCTCCCCAGCTATCCTCGCTCTTTAGAAACCACAGCTTTTTTGACGACACCACCAAAACGACGCCGTCGTTTCGCACGGCCATCCCGTCTGCGCCGATCAAATCCTTGTTCAACAGCACCCTCCTCGCCGTGCCGTCGTCGGCGTCGACTTTGAACATTTTCCCGGTGTTGGTCTGAACCACCAGCAAGTACCCCTTGCTGACGTAAGCGATGCCGTTGAGACCGCTGTCTCTCCACGGAGGATCACAGGCCGCGGGATACTGCGTGAAGATCGGCGATCGCGAGAAAATCGAGGCCTCCCCTTCAGTGCTGACTCTCCAGATAAAGTTGGCGGCGGAGTTGGTGACGTAAGCGTTGCCCTTGAAATCGGCCGCCACCGCGTTGGCGACGGTCCGGGAGGATTGATCAGCGTCATTGGAGAGAACAGAGAGAAAGAGACGGCGGCGGGAGCGGAGGTCGTACGCAGCTAGGGCGTTGAATGGAGGGAGCGGAGGGGCGCTGTGAACGGCAGCGAGGAGGCGGTGGTTGACCTTATCGACGGCCAAGCCAAGGAAGGTGGTGTTAGGAGGGAGGGAGAGGTCAGAGACCAGCGTATCGACGACGCCGGCGTCGGAAACAGAGTAAATAGCGCGGTGGTGGAGGGAACCGACGAGGAAGTGCTGGGCGGAGTGGTCGTAGGCAAGGCCTTCTGGATAGAGGCTCGGAGATCGGAAATTGATGAGGTGGGGCTTCCAGGCCTGTGATAGGATGGGACCCACAAGAAGCAGGAGGACAATTATGGACGATGGGATGATCCACATCTTCATGGGTTACGCTGCTGATCAGTGACGATGACGGTAGACGCTCGTTATTGGAAGGTGGTTTTTTTTCATTTCTTTTTTTTTATTTTTTGGAGAGCGGTTCTTAAACCTGTTAGGCTTGCTTCACTTATTCTTCTGGTTTTAGAAAACTTATTATTTTTATTAAAAATATACAATTCTACCCAACATTTTATGAAATTTGACAATTCCATTTATTATCTCTTCCAACACCAACTCTAATAATTAAGGGTGTTGAATTTTTTTTTTTAACATCTGTACCATCTAGGTTTATTATTATTAATTTTGACGTAAAAGAAGTTAAATCGGATCGTTAATGGGTACAATGAGTATTTTTTTAATAAAAATTAAATTAAAATATAAAATAAAAAAAATTAAATTAACTTAAACTCGTATAAATAATAAAAAATAATTTTATATAAATTTTAATTTTTAAAATAAAATATATTTATTTTAATTTTTTATAAATTATATATAAATTTATATTTTTTAATTTTAAAAAATTTAATATAATATATTAAAAAATAAAAAATATATTATATTTTATAATAAATATATTATACAATATAAAAATTTTAATAAATTTTTTTTTAATAATAATATTATTCTTATAAATTAAGAATTATTTTAGAGAATAAATAATAAAATAAATAATTATTTTTATTTAAATTAAATATAAATTTAAATTTTTAATTTTATTAATTTAAATTATATATATTAATTTAAATTAATTTAAATATGATAATTTAAATTAATATATATTTTTTATTAATTTAAATTAAAAATTTTTAAAAATATTTTAATTTAATTTAAGTTATAATTTAAAAAAATAAAAATTTTAAATTTAATAAAAATATATTAAAATAATTTTTTAATAAAATATTATATAAAATTTTAACTCTTATTATTTTTAACCCTATCAGCAGTCCTAGAACCCTCCAACAAAAATATCTTTGATTAATAGGTTTCCACAAGTAAATTTTGTTTCCGGAACATTCCGGAACAACAAAAGAGAAGCCATTCTGACATCTCTTTTGTCCACATCGACAGCCTTAGATATTTTTCATTGGCTCCCTGAAGCCCATATAAAAGACACGGTTCCACCATCCTTTCCACTTTCATTCGTTTTCAAGAGACGGTGGCAAAGGCATCCCCTTTCCTGGTTTCTGTGCCTCTTCTACTCGGTGATTTGTAGTTGAGAGCCGAAACCCAAGATTGATTATTGTTTGGTTTGTGAGGAATTGTGGAGGTTTTAAGTATGGAGGAAAGACAGGGGCAGTCTCACTATAGCATCCTGGGTGTGAGTTCTGAGTCTTCCAGTGAAGAGATCAAGCGTGCATATCGCAAGTTGGCTATGGTGAGATGGGTTTTTGGTTTGATTTCTAACCTGGGTTTCTGCATCTCATTCTCTGGAGGACAAAGAATTGGTGATAATTGCATTGTTGGGTCGGTTTGTTTGTTTTTTTTTTTTTTTTTATGAGTGCAGCAATGGCATCCTGATAGGTGGACAAGAAAGCCCTCTCTCTTGGGTCGAGCCAAAAGGAAGTTCCAGCAAATCCAAGAAGCATATTCAGGTAATTGAATCAAGGAGGGTACATTGCTGGAGAAATCTTATTGGTATTGCCTTTTGAATCCGAAGGTTGTTTCTTATCTTTCTTTTATTTGTTGACGACAGTGTTGTCAGACGAGAGCAAGAGAACTTTGTATGATGCAGGGTTATATGATCCTGAAGATGAGGTGGGGTGGCTTGGTTTTATCCAATTCTTGATTCTTCTCCCCTTTTGCTGATCTTTGGGATACTTACATATCTTATTTTGCTTCAGGGGTTCTCCGATTTTGTGCGAGAAATGATGTCTCTCATGGCCAGAGAGAGGCAAGAGGTATGACCAGTCCGCCTTCTGTTTCTCAACCGGCTGTGTTATGATTTTGGTGATTTAAATTCCATCACACATTTAGTTAGCCTGTTGTATGTGAGTGGCATGGGAATTCACAGTTTCCAGCTAACCAATTTCGTTGCAGTAAAATAAGGAAAAGAAAAAACAAGGAAAGTCCCCATTTTGTGAGCCGTTTTTTTCTTCGAAGTACATTGTGGAACGGCATCTTTAATCTCTTGAATAAAAAAACAGTAGTCAGGTCTGGTCCCACCATGGACAAAGTTTGTGTTGTCTACTAATCAAAGCAAATAACATCGAATGGTGTATATAGGTGATGATGGTCCTTACTAAATTAAACTTCAGACACGCTCAGCGCTATGATTGAAAGAAGGCTTCTTCTCTATCCCGGTGAGCCATAATGGGCATTCAACCATGTTTAAAGATAAATTCAGCTTCCACAATTTAACATGTTGGTCATGTTCTGGAAAAGGTTGCAGTAAATACTGAGGACCTAAAATGTCCGGGTTTAGATGTTATCTATTTGTCTTTATTTTGAATGAAATATCAGGCCCAGAAAATTTTGTAATGTTTGGAATCAGCGACTAACATGATCAATTATCCCAAGATGTGAGTTTCCTTTGTGGAAGTAAGAACCCTAGGAACCTTCATTTTAGGGGGTAGATTTTTTTTTTTTTTTTAAGAATTGATTTGAGACATTGTTTATGCTCTTTGTGCTGCATATGCTGTAATTAATTTTTACTTTCAATTTCCGAAGTGGGTTCCTTGAGGAGTATCCTTTTTTGGTCCAAGATTTAGAGGGCGTTCAGAAGAGCTTTTTGGAGCCAGCTGGTGGTTGATGAATCCTCACTTGCTTTCAAGTTACACTTAACAACAATAGTTCTCAATAGTTATCAACTATTTTTACCAAACACTGGTACAATTTTAAGCTATTAGCTACTTGCTGTCAGTTTTTAGCCATCAGCTGACTTTAGCTAAACCAAACAGACCCTTCTTAGGTAACAACAGGGATGCTCTTAATGGCTGGAGCTCTTCCCTATGCCTTAACCTGGTGTATTTGAACTTCAAGTACTAGAGTGTCCTGTCAATTACAAAGTGTCATTCTTGAGGTCCACAATTTTTGTGGAATGGTTTAATAGCCATGACATACAAAGTTTCAATTAAATACAAAGACTTGGCCTTGTTTACAACATTTGTGTCTATGCTTGAACTTTTGGGTTACCCACAAACTTTTACAACAGAGTAATAAAACGAAGGTTCAAGACTGCAAGCAGGATAATGCTGAAGTATCCAAGTTATTGAACATTATTTTGTCTTGAGATTCAAGTTTATGTTATCCATTCTGTCGTGACTCTATAGTTGTGATTATTTATGCATTGTTACTGTTGTTGGAAATGTGACATGGTGAATATTTAGGCATCTGGAAACAATAGCTAGTAACATCAACTGGTTTAAGATAAAAATTTTAGATTGTATTATTGAAAGTGTGGCAATTGGTTCATGCAGGATAAGAATTACACCATGGATGAACTGCAGGCTATGTTACTGGAAATGACACAAGGATTTGAATCTTCTTCGTGGTACTCCGAGCCCTTGTTTCTTAATGATCATCAACATTCAAAAAGGATGCGGTGTGACTCAAGTTCAATAATTGATAGTGGTCTCCCACATTTCAGCCTATCAGACTGGACTGCATATGGAGAAAGCAGCAAGTGGAGCTAAGTTTTCCCAGCTGGTGGGAAAGAGGGGCAGTTTTTTCTGTTTCTTTGTTGATTCAAAGGACAATTTCATGGGAGACAAAATTTTGAATGATGCTGCATGACATATAGTGCCTGAGAATTTTTAGACCCTAGAATTAGGCTGTAGATTTAGCTTAAGATGGTTGAAGTGGATTGTTGATTGATCTTTTCAATGGAGCTATTGGATATGCTAGAAACACTAGAACATGTAGAAGACAAATCTTGTACATGAGTATTAGGGCCGGAATTAGGCAGGTTATTCTTAGGTCAGAACTGAGATATGAAATGGCTGCCATTTCATCGGATATGGGGTGATTGAGGTTGGAAGAGGTGGTCTCCAAAGATAGCTCTTGAACTTGCAATGTCACAATGGTTCTAAAGTATGCACATTTTGTTTATGTTTTTCAGGCCGCTGGAGAGGTGCTTCTCTCTGCAGCTTGGCCGTCTTCCTATGGCAACTATTGTTCGTGCTTCTACCATCCGTTCATTTACTAATAATTATGCAGGGGCAGAAACATTTTAGGGACCCGGCTCTTGGTGCATGGGGGACTCGCTGGATATGGGATGGGTTCCATGCGCAAGTGGGCTCCATTCCACTCACAAGATCCTCTATAAATGGGTCCATGTTAGAATGCCTGTTGCATGCTACCTAGCTGAAAGCGGCAAGTATTCAGACCTCACTGCTAGACGAGTTCCCCTCTCTCCACATCGACTTGACTAAAGGAACAAAAAGGCACACATCGCTAGAGTAATGGACTAACAAATATTAGCAGCTTAGTGTACAGCAGTGGGCAAAATGGCCCAAGTGTAGTGACCCCAACCACATTTATTAGCAACACCTCCAATCTTGCTGCCTGAATCCCAATTGGCTTCGGCCAATTGTGGAAAGTCTCGATGACGAGGCCCATCAACAGCTTTTATTTACAAAATGTGCATGCTCTTGTCCATATTCTTCTGGGCTTACTATTGCTCAATCATTGAGTCAGAGAATCAAGCTGGGGATTTAAAAGGAATATTGGGACTATTTAGGCCGAGAAGCTTCCAAGATCAGTAGTGTTCAAACATAAAATGAGTTGCATGATTGGGTAGATGAAGAGGAAACAATTGCTGGAAGATGCTTCAAGGAAAATGGGACACTGGCATACTCCTAACTAACTGGTCTTTTCTCATCCACACAATTTTAAATAGATTCCATTGTATACTAGCTTGTTCACTGCCATTTCCTTCAAGCTTAAGTCCAGGGAAGCTCTTTCTCTTTCATTTAATGGCTAAGCAAAGTTCAAATGTGTTGGTAGATAGAACAATAAATTGGTACTCTTGCAATAAATTATGTAGAAGTTCACGATTGGGTAGTTGAATAGGAACACAAGAAGTGCTGGAAGATTCTTTAAGGAAATGGGACGGTGGCATACGCCTAACTGGTCTTTTCTCATCCACACAATAATTTTAAATAGATTCCTTCGTTTACTAGCTTGTTCACTGCCATCTCCTTCAAGCTTAGGTACAGGGAAATTTTTTCTCTTTCATTTAATGGCTAAGCAAAGTTCAATTGCGTGAGTACGTAGAACAATAAATTGGTACTATTGCAATTAAATTATTTAACAGTTGATCACTCGAATTTTATGTTTGTAATGTAACTGGAGTGGCACTACTGAACTTTAAGGACTATTTGAAAGTGATTGTACCGGAGAGACACTCAAATTGGACAAGGAAATGGAACATGGCATTGAGGATTGATGTATCGGGTGGAGGAATTGCTACTGCACTTATATATCATCAGGGCCAAAGATCAGAAGACAGACATGAACTCAAGTTCACTTCTTGAAAAGTGTTTGAATCTACATTGAACCACCATCCCTTTTTATTATTTTTTTGGGTGAACGTTTTGTTCAGTGAAAAGGAAACATGGGTTTGCTTGCCCCATCAGGCATTCAATCACCGAAAGGGTTATCTCAATCTCTAACGCAAATGCTATCCTATATGATATGAATAGTACTGTCTTTTAGTTCGAAAATCATGCTAGTGTTGGATAGCATGGTAGACTGGCTGTCAAAATTCTATCTTTTGTTTTGTTTTCTTTTCTTTTATTGAATCTTGAATTAATTCAAGAATTTCAGATTTAAAAACGGCCTCAATACTGACAAACTCGAATTTATTAATGAATTCTCTCTATTCAAAGCCATAACTTTATTCTTGCTGCCAGCTACGCGATCGTCTTGTGCACGATTTTAGTAACACCAATTGGGGCTTTAGCTACAATAATGCCCGTTGACCAACCCTCCATAATTTTTTAAAATCCTAAAATAAAAAAAAAAAAAGGGGCGTTCTCCACTAGGCTTCCAGGGTATGGAGAGACGCATTTAGATCCTAATACAATGAATTGTGCTGAGTTATTGTTATTGCAGCATTAAATTACGCCTACAAATATGCATGCCGGATACAGAAAGTCTGGTCCCATCAAGTAGGTTGATTCAAAGAAACGATATAATTTCCAGCTATAACACACACAGGTTTTTAGAAAGTGGGTATCGAGAGTCTAGATGGGTGGTACAATAATTTAAACCCACCACATGCTAGAGGAGCATTGGAATAGGATTCCCTCGTGCTAAATAACGATGACTTGACTAAATGCCGATTATTTCCCCACCCACCCCACGGCCCCCCCCGGCCCCCCCCCCCCCCCCCCCCCCCCCCCCCAATAGCCCAACTTCCAAATCTCAAACAGACTGGCCAAATATAAAATTATATGCACTTTTAAGTTATAGTTTTAGGACTCACTCCACATTGTCAATTTGCCCTCTCGATAATCAAAAAGCACCAAAACTCAAACCACTATTTACGCCTATTCAGCATTCCCCATGCAACCCATAAGGTAGTAAAACTGCTGATATCTCACGTTTTCCTTCCAGGCTGTCGAAGGTCACACTCGCACAGCCAAACCACAGTATCGATATCTCCCACCTGCCTATCTTTCTATCAAATTTCCAGCCTCTATTAGACCCAAGGATGATGTTAAAGATCCAATCTTTTAACCATACACTATTCCCGCTGATTGTTGTTCTTTTGATTTCAGCTGTTATATTCCCAATTCATGGCCTAGATTCAAGAAAGCTTGATGAAACCCCCGTGCCCGGACCAGTTGGCGATAAGTGTAGTACATGTGTCACAAGCGTTCTTCCACCACCCCCACCACCGGCATGCCCTCCGCCACCCCCACCACTGGCGTGCCCTCCGCCACCCCCACCACCGGCATGCTCTCCGCCAGCCCCGCCAGCTCTACCACCACCTTTTCCAGAGAAGCCTCCATCAGGTAATTGCCCCTCATGTATGTACATCACCGGTCCACCAGATGACTTGTACCCAACCAAGTTTGGTAGCGCGGGGCGCACCTCGGCCGTGGGGTGGTCGGTTCTGATTGGCTGCGGAATTTTAGGCTTGTCGGTAAGATTGGGATATTAAAGGGGACCCATTTATATGCTACGGGGATATTCAAGATTCTCAAGGACACGAAACTTTTGTGTCCAAAAGAGAAAAGCTTATTTATGATCCCAAAAAATTGTCCAAATAACTTTAATATGTTACTTTAATTTATCCTATCGATAATGTGTGAGTCCAAGGAATGCGTTCAATCCACCACGTCAATGTAATTTTTCTCTTTGTTTTCCAGCACTTACAAAGCTAATCAGTTCATTTTGAGGAAGAATGAAACTGATCGGCAGAGTAACTGTGAAGAGTGTACTGATTTCATCAATGTTCCTTCAAGAGCCAAGATGTCATTGGTTCAAGAATCCCCTTTTCCGCCGCTTTTGCATGGGCAGAGCAAATGGGAGCAGTTTGTTGAATGGGTAGATCATTTCCAGGCTCAAACACGACCAAAGGACCTGTTCCCTCTGGGAGCATAGGGCCACCGGAGTATGAATATGAAAAGATATCCATTGATAAGGTTGCAGTAAGTCATTTGCTAACAAACGAAATAGGAGAAATGAAGCAAGACAGGGAGAATTATTTCTCTGGTTCTGAGCATTTAGTACTTATCAATTACATTATGTACGCAGGCAACATGCCCTTGTGTGCGAAAAATGGGAAAAAAAGGTGTCAGTTGACACCTACTGCTAAGTGGCTTCACAAAACACAAATAGCCCTACAACTACGAATTAAGTTGCAAGACCTTGATTGTGACGCAGAACTATTATCAACGCCTAGAACTCCTTAGAAATGAAGAGCCCTTGGTTATCTCTCGGAGAGGCTTATCAGTGAATCTGATTAAGTTATAGGCAAGACCCCCGAGAATGGAACCCACTGTGGGGCCGATCATGTAAACCCAGATAGATTCCTTTGTATACGCCCATCACAATGGCGGGCCCTAAGCTCCTGGCAGGATTCATTGATGCCCCAGATACTGGTCTGCAATTAACCAACAAATTTCGACACAGAAAACTTACGTCTTGGCATGCTTTTTTGAGGAACAAAGAAATTACCCAGCAACAAAGACGTTCAACATTATAGTCATTCCAACTTGCTAATTCTCCAGTCTCCACAGATTAACAATATAATTCATAATTAAAATAGATATAATAAAATTCCGTAAATCTTTTTTTTTTTTTCCTTAAACTTTATATGGGAGAGTTTCAAACATTCAAGCGCCATTGGTTTTAGTTAAATGGCGTATAGACCAATTTAAGGTTAATAGCGATTAATCCACCAATCCGGCTACTTGATACGTGCATGTTGAATTGCAATAAAACTTAAATACAAGAATAAAATGAACAGCAGCTATATAGTAAGATAAATCTACTTACCGCTGTGTTATCCGTGGCAACGCCTGAAATAACAAACATCATGAGGAGGAAGGAGATGATTGTTTCGATGATAAGAGAGCGAATGCTGGGTCCTACCGGCACGGTCCCAAAATAAGCCTCTTCGGGGACATTCAGCACAATGTGCAACGTTCCGCTGGCAAGAACTGATCCAAGTAACTGTGATAAAATGTAGAGAGGTACCTGCAAGACCATGAAGAACTGTAATTTTCACACAAAACCATGGTCAACGATTTCTGCTGGGAAAAACCTGAAAGAAATTTGAGTAGCGTAAAATATTAGATTCATATTTTTTTTAAAAAAAAATTATATATCATTTTTACTTTCAGATGTGCAAAGAACACATGTACATTTGATTTCACAACATTGACAATCTAACAATCGCTGGAAATTGGGATATTGAGTAAAAAAAAAAAAAAAAGTGCCAAATCAAAGGGAATTGTGGTTTTTCTGTTTGTTTTTTTTCAAAAAATTTTGGATTACAATTAGGTTGAATTTCCAAAGGCTAATTATGAACTTGCCTCTTGGAAAGGAAAATGCCGGAAGAGAGCAAGAGTGATGCTGACGGCCGGATTGAAATGTGCACCGGAGATATGTCCGAGGGAGTAAACCATGACCATGACCACGAGACCCCATACCACACAAACTCCTGGGAATGTTACAGCGCCATATATCTTATTTACAACCACCAATCCGCAGCCCATAAATACCACGAAATATGCCCCTACGGTCTCTGCAATTACCTAATATTATAAATATATAAGAATAGCATCAATTTCTCTTGAAGAACGAAGCACCAAAAAACTGGTTACACTGTTACGGACAATTTCATTGTGTTGGGATTTTAATCTTCAAGTTGAGGAAGTCGTGACCAAATTGTAAACCCTCGCACATCTGAAAATTCTACATTTACCTTCTGCATGATTTGAACTACTTTAGAAGGGGAGCACACGTCAGAACTTCCTTTTGTCACTGGTAATTTGCCACTCTATTGGCCTTCTTCCATTCCTTCAATTTCAACTCCTGCTGACATGTTCGCCATAGCCAGAGTTAAATTTGAGCAAAAGATTGGTCTTTAGCTTTATTGTTTCTGACAAGAAATTTTCTTATGGTGTCAATGAAGGAAGTATGTACAGAGGGCTCCTGTCGTGTTCTTTCCTCGGCTAATGTATCCGAAGATTGATGATTTATGGATTGTGAGGAGCAGTTAATGGAGGTGAGTGTTTTTGCGTTCCTTTTAAGGAGTCTAGACCACTAACAGAAATAACTGGCACAAATGAACCCTGACCAAGAAAATGGTGCCCAAGTGAAGCTCGGCTTTCCTGTTGGCGCATTACTAATTTGGTGTTGATTGCTTTGATTGAAGGCCATTTCCAAGATCAGAAAAAGGTATTAAATTGTACTTATTTCTATTTATTCAAAATCTAGCTACGATAAATTTGAAAACCAAATGAAACCAGAGTCTGAAGTTTCTGAAATTCTCGTGAGTCAAGGACACATGAATCTGTAACCAAAGATGCTTGAAACCTGATGGGCCAGTGCATGTGCTACATCCGAAGAGATCTTGTCCCAGGTTAAACATTGGGGCCGAAAATCTATTCTCAATTGGCCCAAATATGCATTAAGACAGGTATTGGATATGCCTTCTCGGGAGAGAGGACTCCGCTGGCCCAAACTTGTTGGTGTTCATCTCTTCCTTTTTCCAGCCGCCCGGCCCATGTGTCCTAATTGGGCGAATGACCTTTAAATTTTGCTGTGCCAGAAAGTCAAAGGGAAGGAAAAAAAGGAGGGAGGGGAGGGGGGGGTGTTGAAGAGGCTGAGATTCTATGTTAAATTTAGCCATAATGGGCACTGAATTATAAAATGATAATTTTACCTAATTTTACATAGAAAAAAATAAAAAGCTATTTTATTTTGTATATTTTACTGTCAAGTAAATTTCCAAATTTAAAAAAAAAAAAAGAAAAAGTAAAAGAAATAGGCTTGATTTATTGCATAATTGTGGGTTTAGTGAATTTAGTATGACTTTAACTGAAATTTTCTCTTCTTTATACTTACTAGGCTTCTTATTGTTGACTTGAATATTTTGCTACTTAAGCTTACAAAGCTTTTAAAAGAAATCTAAATCATCCACTTGGAATTTGAATGAATATGTTAGAATAAATTTGAAAAAAAAAAAAGCTTTTAAAGATAATTTAATTTATTTTATGGTCATCAACTTCAATTATAGAGATATAATACAATTTAATTTCAAAATTTATATATTGTCACCAATAAATAATTCTATAAGATAACATCACGATGTTTTTTCTCAAAAAGTTCAATTTTTATATTCCTGTAATGATGTAATCGACAAGAACTACGAAAACAAGAGTATAATCTAATTTTTATAAATCTATTTCAAGGCACAAAAAAGCATTATATCATTTGTTAGATTTGTCAAAAAAATAAAAATAAAAAGGAGAAAAATGAAGATATTGCAAGTTGGGTTTATGCTTTTGCTTATTTATATCAATTGAGTCTAAAAAAAAAAAAAAAAAAACAATTCAACACACAAAATTCCAGTCAACAAAGACATGGACAAGTGAGCAATGACTACGCGAAAATCGACAAGTCGCGAGAAGGTTGGGCCATTGGGCGTCCTTATTCATACCAAACTTTTGCCTTTTTTTTTTTTTAAAGCCATTTTAAAAGAGAAGGAATCAGTAAAAGTCCAAACCCATGAAAGAATCCAATCTACTTTACGGAAAGGTCGTTCATGAAAGCCCACAGATATAAAGATCACTGTCTCAATTTGTCATCTGGATCCAAGTTGAGTAAAACAAGTAACTCAAAAAAACCCAAAAGGATGGACCCAAAAAGAACAGAAAAGAAGAGAAAGAGAAAGAGATGATTGGGAATTGAGGGATGACATGGGTCATTGACATGATTGATCCATTAAAAAAAAGAAAAGTTTGGTTATGATGCACAAATGTGTGTTGTCATGGTGTGGATTGTAAAGGGGAGCAATTATCATTTTTTCTTCTTTTTTTTTTTTCTCTCCTGTCACTCTCAAACTCTCAATTCACCACTCCAATGGTCCCCCCCCCCCCATCTATTTGTTGGTCCAACTCCCACCCCAGCTTTATGTCTGTAGTTTGCCCTACAAGGATCATGACATTTCTCCCTTTCAATCTCTGTGCCTTGATTTTATATATATTTATGTTTCTTTCTTGTGAATCTATTCTCTTAAAATCACTGTTTCAGGATATTTGATCCAAACCCCAATTTGCATTTATTTGATACCCTTCATCATAGAACCAGAGGAAAACAAGTGAAAAAATATTTACCTTATCTTAAGCATCATTGCATGAGGTGGGTGTATTAGATGGCAAGTGATGCCTCAACCTGAATTACCCGATTTAACCCAACCGGAAAATTGATCGTACCCAACCCATATTTACAGAAAAAAAAAAAAATTGTAATCAAAATAATATAAAATTTGAATAACTTAAATTTAAAATAATTCGAAATTCAAAATACAATCTATTCAAATGATTTTAATTTTGAAACAATTAAGTTAAAATTTAATTTACTAACTCGTCACATACATCTCTTAACTTGAAATTAACCGATGGTATTGCCCAATTAACCTGTAAAAATTGTTTATGTGGAAGTTATTTTATTAGGCAATTTGGTACCATGACATGGTGGTGCACACAATTATTTGAGTCGTGGCCCCATCCCATGCATATGCCAGAGAAGCAAGCCACGCACACGAGGAAAGTATCATTATTATTAAGTTAGTTCTATTTCCCCCCACAAAAAAAATATCACTTCTCATTATCACGACAACCCCACCAAAACCCACTATGGGCCATTAGATTAATGTCTTAATTCTGATCCTATTATTAGCATTGTCCCTGTCCTTTGCCTTCACGTGCGTCCGCCATGTTGCTTTAACATATGAAAATTCTACAAGTTTAGTCCCTAATCAAATGCCAAATTTCTGCTTTTCTTTGTGGCTTTGTGGGTTTGAAGTAATAAATTAGTCTAAACATTTCAATTTGTCAACATTAGTGTGAAATTGAGCTTTCATTAATATTAGTTGAGAAGATGCATGTAAAACGACAAGTTGGGTGGCCAAAAGACCAAAGTTGTTAATCTTGTATCTGTGGTTGCATACCCCACCTACTCGATTGTGTGGTTGCAATTTGTGCCTTTTAGAGACACTTTATCCACCCCAGAGAGCATATGCTATTCGAGTCCCTGTCAGGACCCCTCTTTCATTGTTTCTAGAAATCCGTTGTCCCATCGGATGCAGGCTCTTTTATCCCGTTGCTATCTATCGAATTAAACAATAAGATTTGAACAAATCAACAAGACAATCACTGTAATAATATCCTTGGTGTTTCTTCAACAGCTTTGCCATATCCTGCTGTAGGGTACACTTTTTTTTTTTTTTTTGTATTTTAATGTTATATCCTATAAGATATAATCGTATGATTGTAGTCTGTATCTTTTAGGGAAACTTTATCCAACCCAAAAGCACAGCATGTGCCGTCCAAACTCAAGTCAGGAGCCTTTATGCCTTTTGCCTACATGTGAAATTCAAATTCCGTGTAACTTTTATTAATGTAAAAATTTTATATAATAATCAATTAATAGGAAACTTGCACAAATAATATAAACATCACATCTTTACGTTATAATAACAATTCAGTTCTATTTAATTATTGAAATTGTATCAGATAAAATTTAATTAGTCTAATTTTTATTAGAATATTAATTAAATAAAAATTTGGATTAATTTCAACAAAAGTTACACTTAAATAACCTGGAGGGATTGACTTCTTAGTTGGCAAAGTGGACGTGTTCCTCACATTAGAATCAAGTTTTGAATTCTAAAATTAGGTCATAAAAATGATGATTCCTTGCCAATCATCTGTAATCAGCATGGATGATATGTTTCAATTGAAACATGGGAGGTAGATCTAGTGTGACACGCAAACAGAAATCTGTAAAAACACCTGACCACAGCACTGAAAATTGAAAATTATTCTGACAATATCATTCAAGGTGTGTACCAGACCAGCTGGGACTCCCTCGCTACATTGCAAAAAGTTCTCCATGCAAATTTCTGACAAGATTCATGCAAGGCTGCAACGACTGCAAAAAAAAAAAAGAATGGCAAAGGGTTCATTCACATTCGAGTCTTTAGCATTGAGGGAACGAATTCAGGGTAGCCCTCATTTGAGAATCACACGAGTTTTTTTTGCAAGGTACGGACTCTCAATGAAGTGCAGGACCCAATTAGTGCAGCCAGCTGATGTAAAAGGAAATTGGGGTCCATGTCCTTGTAATTGAGGGGAAAAAAACTAGATAAGTAGCCACAAAGTCCATAGTCGATCTTGCCATACTTCATTTTCATTTAGTCCCTACCTTAGTTGGATCCTATCCTCTCAAGCCTTCCCCTTTCCATCACCCTCCCCAACCTGCAATAATACACACAATCACAACACAAAACACACCCTTGGATGTATATGCTTATTTTCAATGCCCCCCATTTTCATTAACACTCCAATCACCACATAACTAATAAGGACATGGGCATCCACATGAGCTCGGACCCACCATCGCTCGGGGCACCTGCGCGCGAATCGTACGACGATCATGCCCAGTAGTCCATTTCAAGATCAAGTCAAACCATGGACATGTGTATGCCCCGTCATATTGCATTTATTTTGACCATGTGAAATGTGGTCCGTCCGATAAAGATCGTACCATCACTTTCGCTGCTCTCTTGATTGGCATGCCATGATAGAGCCAGCCACTGATATGGATGCCAAAAGGGGGAATCGAAAGAGGAGGTCTGAATATCTAATTCGATTAGTGCGACTCTTGCCTTATTAAGGAACAAATGTCTCAATAAAAACCCAGAAATTTGTTCCCATTTTCTCTACTAATTTAAACTCAGAGAAAAAGAGAACGCAACCATCACCAATTTGGCCATGAAATTCTGAATTAAATCAACTTCGAGTATAATTGAAAGAGCAAGCCACGACAAGGATCATGTGTAATGTCTTAAGGGTCCCTTTTGTAGCAAGGTCAGTCCAAGACTGGCAAGTCCATAGATCATCCAATCATGGGTGTCAAATTGGGAATCTGAAATGGAACAAGGAGAAGGAGACACGAATCTTTAATTATGAAGCAGACCAATGGAATCGTCATTGATTTTACAAATTATCCGTTGGCTCTAGTTACATTGCTAAGAAATGACAAGAAACCTAATCTTTTTCTAAGGCAGAACATAGGTTAAGGGGAGAAAAATACAAATTCTTTGCAGGTGAATGATTGATATATACTAAGTTGACTCCTCATTATTTGTTTGTTGTAGTGATTTTTTTTTATTTATTAATTTTATTTTCTGAAACGACTCAGCTATTAACTTTTCTCATTGGATCAGTTATGCCTTTATAATATTTTTAGTTGGGAAGAAAACACTGGGGCATTGTTTGGAATTTACCTGACTAATGGAAGGTAAGAGACGGTGGAGCTAAGCATCATTGGCATTTCTCTTTAGGATTGTGTGGACTCTAGATTTAGAAATTGAGAATGAAAATCTGACTCTAAGCAACTTGGATGAGTTGATTATCTTCTTTAAATTATGTCAAAATCAGATGTCAACTTTTAATTTTGAAATTATTCACACTAATTTTAACTCTTATTGAGGCATGTTTACATGGACCAAACAAATTAAGTTTAATTAATTTTTTTTTTATCTTCATCAATATATTTAGTTGAATTAAATGTAAATTTTTAATAAATATTAAAAAAAATAAATTTTATAAATTTGATATAATGATCTAATTTATTATACCACCTAACCCAATATAATTTTTTTAACGAAATTATAAGATACTATCTTATTTTTCTATTTAGATAGATAATAAGATGTGAGCAAATGCTTTCTCTTAAAACTCTAAATTTGGTCTCATTTTATTGTTATTTTTTAATATTTATTTCACTCCAATTTTTATTTTGTATTTACCTAATTTTTTCCCCCCAACATCATTTTTCTGCTGACAGAAAACAATGAGGCCCGCCACATAAGAAATCCATCCATTGTCTCATAAGTCGGTGGAATGCGTGGAATTTTCTTCCCAAATTTATTGAGGGGACAGAAAAGGCTGACTACAGAAGTCCGGTGTGTGCGTGGGTATCTGCATCGTGGGGCAGAGAGAGC
Organism: Rhizophora apiculata; assembly: GCA_037832385.1. Classification (NCBI taxonomy): domain Eukaryota; kingdom Viridiplantae; phylum Streptophyta; class Magnoliopsida; order Malpighiales; family Rhizophoraceae; genus Rhizophora; species Rhizophora apiculata. Next base: position 1,919,549 of record CM075441.1, on the reverse strand, counting down.
AGAGGAGCCCAGATCAACGTTGGTTATTTCATCCTAAATCTGTGGCCCTGAGGGTGGTGGTGGTGGCAGGTTTAGTTAAGGTCAGGTTGACCATCACATCAACATCCACGATTGCAGCGGCAACCTGTAATCCACCTCTTCGGCTCTAGCCCGTCTTAATGCGCCTATATTGGCATAGGGCTGCTTCAAGTTAGCCACTTTCTGAATTTATTTTTTTTTTTTTTACTATAAGGAAGGCCGAAAAATCATAAAATTAAAAATTTTAACAAAAATATCTTAATCAGTTGTACTAAAAACACAATACTATTTTGTTTTTTTTTGGATTTTGATAATTGAGCTTGGAAGATAAGAAGCTTGCTTATGAACCTTCAGACCCATCATCATGTTCTAGAGCACCTAAATTTCCAGCTTGATTAAGCTAACCAAGAGTAATCTTTTACAAGCAAGTACCAATCACCCGTTGAACATTAATGCCTTACCACTCCACTCCTCTGGAAAGTCGTCCTGGAAGCTTTTCAAAACAGAAAAGTTGGGTGGATATATTGAAGCAGGAAAATGGGAGAAACAAAAAATTATATATATATAGATTGATTATATTTTTTATTAATATAAATAAATAAAATTCAAATATGAAAAGTATTTAAATATTTTTTATGACCATCATATATTCAATAAATATAATTAGGTAGCTTTGCACTATTCAAGATTTTTACGAGTAAGAATTGGCATAAATTAGCATAGAAATGCACATTTTCACTCGGCCATGTTGTTGGGGGGGGGGGGGTGACTCACTGCGACCCATCGCTTTCTCCATCGCGCTTGTTGGCCTCTTCGCATGCCTTAATTGCTCTTCAAATTAATGTCTCGTGGAGCATATTCTCAAAAAATTTGTTCAGCAATTTTTTATTTTTGCATTCAAAGTATAAAAATATAATTAAAATTAAATTTATGGGAATCTCTCGCTATGTCACTTACGATAATCTCAAATTATTATGAGGAACTTGGGAGATTACTACAATATTACCACCACATAGTAATGTTGATTTATATTTAGTGCAATTTTATTTTTTTAATTTTTTATAATTAAAATTAAAAGAAATATAAGAAATAATTACTGCACAAGATGAATAATTATTATATTTGCTATAAATAAAAAATATTTAGAAGGTAGATAAATATTTATTTTGTAATTATTGGTTATGAATATGATAAAGTTAACACACTATTATTATACTATTAGATAGTATTATTTTAAATTATTCACATTAGGAATATGAATACTAATATTTAGATTATATATATTTTTATAAGTAAAATTTGAATTATAATTTTTTTTTACTACATCATACTTATTATATTTAATGTAAATAATCACACTATTTATAATTAATTGTTGATAACATGTACTTTATTTTTTTTTTTATTTCTACTATTTATTGTATGATATAAATCTAACACATTAATAATATAGTATCAATATTTAACATTATTTTATTTAATCAAACTAAATAAAAATATTGATATTTAAATTATAATATCACAAAAGTATTTATGTTTAAATTGGAAAATTAAAATTCCAATATTTTTTGCTTTCATGTCAAACAGATTCTGAAATTTATTCAAACACTATATGTAATCTCATATTTTGACAATTTATTCCCAAAAATTTTACATTCCAATAATTCAATAATATTAAGGGTAATAATCGGTTTACTCCAAAGGTCACTTCAGAACTCCAAAATTAATTTTCTTTTTTTTTTTCCCGATAGATACAAAATTTAATGTAATTGACAAAGTGGGTCGTAACAAGGTTATTCTTTACTCTTAGTATCGTTTTTGGACTAGAAAAAAATTAATGTCTTCAAAGCTAAAGAAAATTCTTTTTGTTGCGAAAAAGGATAATTGGAAAAAGAGAAACTAGCTAGCGACATTTAGGGAGTAATATGGTAGAAATAAAAGAAGTAAACCAATCATATTTTAATTAAATTCACAGATAAATGAAATTTAATATAAAAATATTATTATATTATCATTTTATTACTCTCATATTGTTTGCACAGTGGTGCTCAACCGGAAGGCTAATATATAATTTAGAGGGCAAGGTCTTTACTTTCTTGACGGGGTGGCTAAGCGAATGGCTTTTGTGTGTCGAGAGTAGAGCTTCAAAGACGGCCTTTTCATTGACCGTCCGTCTCCTTCCATTGCTACAACTAGGTATAGGTGTAATCTTCTAGGGTTTGGCATCGACCCTCCTTCTTGCTTGTTGGTTTGGCTCAAGGCCAGGACCCCCCAAGTCATGGGTTATATGAGAGTGCGGAGTAGAGGGCATAAAATTGAACCCAAAAAAATAAATAAATAAATAAAAATCTTCTAGTGTGTGGCAACTGCTATGCAGCTAAAAGGTTCCTCCGATTGATGAATATGTTGGTGCTATGTGGCAATAATTGATTCAACATTGTATTTTATTGAGGTCTGCGTTATGGTAGAAACGGAAATCAACATGGGTATCATGGGTATTGTTCAAAATTAAATTTTAATCATAAAAAATGCATTAGGAGACAAAACTTAGGAAGGTTTTAAAAAAATGTTTCCTAAATTAATCATTGAATAACAGTTCTAGACGAAACGCTGTTACTATATTTCTTTTTTTTGGGGGGGTTGGGTTGGTGGGGGAAGGTGAGGGGGTGCTGTACAATTCGGTATCGGATATTGGAATGAATTCCTGTAACAAAAACAATTTCTTGATTTACTAGAAAATTCATAGCACAAAAATAAATCATTTTTAACAGTCATAAAATTCGTGGGTCCAGTTGCTAAAAAAAAAAAGGGAACTGGCCGTGTAATAAACTCTTACAAATAAATATTAGAAATATGTGCATTATCCAATAATTTTGGTAATATAACAGTAAGTCTATACACATGTCCTTTTACTATGCACGATTTAGTTTAATCAAGTTTATTTGTAAGATTAATCAGTCTAAACAGCATTACTCATCCAAGAAGCCCACCGTTTCAACTCATAAAGGGATGTGCCCAAAAAGATGATTAAAATTTTCTATTTATTTGTGTTTTTTTTTTTTTTTAAAACTCTTGGGAAGTGATTTGGGGGGGGGGATAAACACCAATAACTTTTGAGGTGTTTGTGACCACGATGAAATGAGCAAAAGGTGTAAAAGAGTGGGATAATCATTTGATATTAAATGAGTTTTATTACATAAAGATGTCAAGTTGATCCGTAACACACGCAAATTTATATTGTGGAGTTGCATTTGTATATTAAAAAAATTTTAAAATCTGCAACAAGCGAACTGTTATTACAGCGCAATGAATGTAACCGTGCCTGAAACGCCCCCCACTTCACTTATGTAACTTTACCGATATCATATTCAATGTACAAAAAAGTTGGGGAAAGTTGCAAAATTTGACCAATTCACCCCCTCCCCCCCCCCATTGACATCATCAAATCCTTGGCTGTACACAAGGTTGGACTGTAGGAGTAGGGATTAGTGGGCGCGTCAAAAGCTTTACTAAAAGGTAAATGGAAGCTTACCTGCTTTTGACGCCACCCTTTCTCTCTTGGCATATCTATCTCACATCGCTCGGCTAAAAACTCTTCCTTTTCTACACAAGTCAACCATGAGGTTGCTTTTCTCTGTGGCTTATGCTTTTTGTGAGGATTTTTTTTTTTTTTTTAAAGAGGCGTGTAATGTAACATCTAACAAACAACATGTCTTTGTCTGAATGGGGAAAAAGCATACAAGATCAACTTTCTGTTAACAAGGCGATCAATCATTGATGAGCAATTAACCCCCTTTTTCATCATTAAAAATCCTAGATAAATTACAGGACCAACGAAAGACGACAAACGCAAACATTGCTGGATCTAAGGACAATCAAAGCCAAACCCAAAAAAAAAGAAGAAAGAAAGAGAAAACAAAAGCCCTTTTATCCTCCTCCTCTATATATGCGTCTTCCCCAATTATATGATCCTTGTCGCTTTCTGATGGTGGGGGAAGAAGATTAAGATCAGACTTTATGGGCATGAGGGAGAAAATAATGAATGTTAAGATACCCATATGATTGCCTTTTCTTAAACTGGTTTTGCTGTTTCATGTCTCCTTTGTGGTAGATTAATGACCTCGTTTTTCTCCCTTCAATCTTCATAAAAATCTAAAAGTAGACTTTGTTTCTTAGTGGGTGCATGGTCCTTGTATCATGGAGGACTTTGCTCAAGTTCAATAGCTTTTTGTAGCTCTAAAACACTTGGGACCTTCCGCATAACACTAGAAGATCTTCTTAGCCCTGGAAATCCTCTCGTTGACTTGTAATAAGGGCATATTTTTGGCGCAATCAATGCTGCCAACTAATGTGACACGCAATCAACAATCAAAAAAATTCTCTTCATTTGGCTGCTTTATGCTAAGGAAAAGACAAATCACAATCCAAGAAGAATGTAGTAGACAAGAGTAATTGGCAATGCTATCAACATTCCAAAGATAACCCTGCAAGCAACAATGCAAAAGAGAAAAAAAAAAAAAAAAACAGAGAGAAATTAGCCTTATAGGTCCCGAATGAACAATACCCTTTTCAATGTATAAGAAAATTTTTCACTTACGCAGTGCTAAGAATTGCTGGATGGACATTGTACTCTTTGGCAAATACAAATGGAACTATTCCTTCTGGCAATGCAGCCTGTTAGACGATGGTGTTCAAAAAACCAAAAAAATAAAAAGCGGCCTGTTAGATAAAGAGTAAGTCAATCATGTCAACTAACCACTTGACAAGCAATTGCAACTTAATTTTAGTGGTTACTAACTTGAATTTTCTTTGATCATGAGTTCAAATTTTAGAAATAGTTCCTTTTTTTTTTTTTTTCTTTTTAATGAAAAATGGATATGAGGATGTCTAAACTTGACCTTACTTCTAAAACTCACCGTGTGTAAAATTTTGGCACTGGAATCCTTCTCATGATATCTATTGGATCCTAATCTATACACTAAAATTACCGTTCCCTTTTGTCATATATATCCCAACTTGTTCTATATTTTGAAATTGAGATCTCTGAGATAGACTGCTAGACTCTTGACTAATTTGGTGACCAAGTTCGGTTTTTATCAAATCCTAGAAGACAATTTTCTGTTATGTAATCAATGGTTCAATAACCTTTTCAATTATTATTATTATTTTTTTTTTTCAAATGAAGAGATTGATGGAGTAAAACATTTTACCTGGACAATGGCAACATGGAGGAGGGTACCGCGCAGGCCAACGGCAATTGAAGCAGCAGCCATCACAGCAGGGCCGGTCAGGAACCGAACGGCCATGGCGAACGCAGCGACGGCATTCCCACATGCGATTATCTTCGGTTGTAAAGCCATAAACAGACCTTTCAAACACATCAAACGACCAAGTTCAGGACATTTTACATCCAAAAATGAATAATAATAATAATAAAAAACATAGGAATTGATAGCTTCTTTAAATTTTCGGCAATTCAACTACTTTCACTAATGCAGGGCCGACACCGGGAGTATCTACCAACAATGGATACCCGCCGCCCCTGGACCACATGCGAAGCCGGCCCCATGTGTCCGCTGGACAATCCATTTACGGTTCAAGGACGAAACTCTTTTAATTTCTTTCCTGAGAACGACCCACAGAGGTCACAAGTTCACAAAAAATAATGGACTGTTCACATCCGTGGCCCCATACCCTTAACTTAGACGATCTCGATCTCGATCAAAATTTTAATGAGTTGAGTCTGAATTCAGCTCAGCTCGTTCACAATCGACGAGTGAACCAGGAATTTGAGTAAAGAGAATTGGAGATGGTGAAAGAACCAAGAGAACCAAGTTTACACGAGTTACACAAGACAAAGTTACCTAAGCTGAACATAGCCATTCCGAGGCCAGCATCAGACAGGATGGAGATTGACTTCTCTATTATTTTAGGCATAGCCCAATGCCACCTGCGATAAAATCACAAACACCAAAATCAATAATAGTATGTGGAATAATTAAATTTAAACCCCATTTCGATAAAAAAAAAAATTCAGTAATCAAAATTGAAGAAACATGATATCATCTATGTATTGAAATGTTTACTAACCTGAAAGCAATTAAAGACCAAGTAAGGCCAATTAAACTGGAGTATGTGTTGGGGTTGCGAATCAGTTTTCGCCAAACCATGATTAAAATCAGACGGGTCATCACGCTCGCCGGAGGCATTTGCTTGTTGACACCGGACTCAGGGGCTCCGGCAGCTTTCGGGTGCAGCTCGGCGGTTGAGCTGGACCCCAGCTTATTAAGTCCGGTGGGTCCTTCTTTTTCTCTTTCTTGTTCTTCTCCATCTCCTTTCCCAACAAAACTGAAGTCCTCCCGAGCAAAATCTCCAGCTTGTGCAACAGCTGCAATAACGATCAACAAAAATGAAGAAAAAAAATTAATAATAATTAAGTGAATAATTAGCTAATAATTAACAATTAAATTTGTGTTGTTTCTTGATCTTAAAGAACCTTTGCTTTCCCCATTTTGGTCGGTGACCAACATCTTTATTTCCTTGGCACCCTGGTCGGACCGTCCAGATTGCTCGGACGCGCCGAAATCATTTCCTCCAAACACATGGACACCGCCGGCTTCAGAGACCGGCGATGCGCTGGAGCTCCACACGAACATGTGGAGCTCTTTAGCATCATGGTTCATTTTATTGCTCTGCTGCTGTTGTTGCGGCAGTTGCGTTTGTTGCTGCTGCGGTGACGGCAGGCTTTTGGTGGTGGTGGTGGTGGTGGTTTTGGCTTGGGTGGGCGTCGAATATTCGGGATTCGGCGCTGGATATGGAGCGGGCACCGTTTGCGTGGGATAAAAACCGAATCTTGGGGACGATATGGTGGCCATGGGAGCAGAATTTTCTTCGAAGTTGGACGGTCTCGGCGTCGGACCCCTGGAAGTTTGAACTGAATAGAGGTCGGCTTGACCGAAATTTGAGAGCCGTCCGGGGAAACCCGGAACACCCATCATGGAGTAGAAGTCGGACGGGTTAAAATTGGACCCTCTTGGAGTCGGGTTTCGAGAGGAGCTCAAGCTGTAAATCTCGGCTCCGGTGAGATTCGACGGCCGGGGAGTGAATGCCGAGAAGGAGCCTGGTCCCAGTGATCGTCTGGATGCATTTGATTTCCGCACAGTCACGTGCAGCTTCCCGTCGTCCCCTAATTCGGCGTCGGTTTCCAAGAAGTCCTGGCCATCGAGGGAGACGACGTCGGAATCGACCTTGAAGGAAACAATGGAGGCTGCGGTTTCCGGGAACTGCTCCATGATCAGAGTCTTGGCGCCTCTGTATTCAAAGAGAAATAGAAGTAGAGTGTACCATATAATACACTGTAAAACCACCACTTGGACCATCAGGCTACCAGCGTACTCGCCGTACATGGCGATCAATAGCGGGATGCCCATGACTAGCGTGTTGGGCAACGTGGAAAGTGAAAAGATGGTAATCATCCACTCCAGGCTTCCATTTCTAGTGAAATTAGTCCATATTCCAAGCGCCACCAGCATGATTATCTTCTGAAGGGTGTCCGCCGCGATGAACCGGAAGTTCATGGCATATGGGTTGTTGGTGGATATGAAGTGGAATGAAAGCAAGGGGACCGCAAATAAGGCCACGAACCGGTTGATGCCAGAGCACTGGTCCGGGCTGAAAATCTTCCACCACTTGACGGAGCCATATGCCAAGATCATTGCCACGTACAGTGGTATCACCGCCGTCAAGACGGTGTAGAGATCATTCCATGTAATCATGCTTTCTTGCTTATTCTTGGAGTGTTTTGAATGAGTTTTTTCTTTTTTTTTTCTTTTTCTTTCTTTCTTTTTCTATGGAGGTGCTAATGGAGGAAACTAAGAGAATGGCATTGGTGGGTAATTTTGGGAGGAGGGAAGAAAAGGGAAACCGTTATTTAACTAACTGACCAGTCAGGAACAACTGTCCTCTGCTGCAGCCTTCTCCTTCCGCGACCTACTGCTAATTCTGCGCTGACAAACCTAGAGAGAGGGCGAGAGAGAGAGAGAGAGAGAGAGAGAGAGAGAGGACTCCTTGTGCTTTAGACAGGGGAAAGTTGGGAGAGGTTAGCATTTTACAAGAAATGACTCGAGAGGTTTGTGGATATATAAGGGAGTTGGAGAGGGCAGTGTTGTCAAACCCGACCCGAATTAGTCCATCTGATTGATGCTCTGCTGAATCCGTCACTGGATTAGGTCAAGTTTGTCAAAAAAAAATAACTACATATTTGAAAATTTTGGTTGACACCGCCAAATTTTTTATGATCCAAATGACCCGTAGACCCAATCAAATTGTACCAAATTGACTTCTAATTAAAATAGTACAATTTACAAAGTTACAATTACTCTTTTTCTTAATGAATTGTTCATGTATTAATTACATTAATTAATACTTTAAATACTAAAATATTACTCCGCGTTTGGACGTAATTGAATTAATTATTGATTCACTAATTGAACTTATGATTTAATAACCCAATCTTTTATTTGGATCGACCATGGGAGAAAGAGAGAGGAAAAAGTCAGCTTTATTTATCCTCGTGAATCAATTTATCCGGTGGACATAACCATAGTTTCAAGATTGAATCCTCCAAATACGTTTTACAGTAAACTTGGGCTTAATTGCCTAGCAATATAATGAAAGATGGGTAGAGATACGCAATCTATACAATGGTCTATGTGTTTGTATTTTTTTTTTTTTTTCTTTCTCAAATTTAATAATCTTTTCACTAAATTATGACACATTAGCATGAGTTGACTGTATTATTATCAAAAAAGAAGGTGTGGGGTGGGGGGGGGGGTTTGGATACCACACATCAAGACTCTGTATTTAGCTCGTTTGAACCATTTGACTTGTGTAGTTACCAACCGATCAATTGCATGGTTGGAGAGGGGCATCTGTTTCTTCACTTGACTTCCAAAAAGTCCATGAGTTAGGTCCCTAGGGCTAGTAAGTGATGCAATCACCGCTCAGTAGTTGAAACATGATGCAAGATTAGTACGGTTTTTAAATACAACCAATGCGACAAAATTACTATAAAACAATGCTTTTGTTCACATTAGAGGCAGGGGGAAAAGGGCGTTTTTATGCTTACTTGGTATGCAAATTCTTGAGGGATAGGTCCTTACTAGTGATGCACATATACACTACTTAATAATAATTGAATATTATGCACCTTGTGTTTGACCTACAACTTGAAATTTTTTTTCTATTTCTACCTATGTGTATTTTGTCGCAACGATCAAAAACTAATAGCATATTTGTTGATAATAATTGATAGTATTGTCACTCGTAAGCTTCTCAACTTACACAAACAGGATTTTCATGCATGCAGTCAAATTCTAACTTTCAGTGGGAAAATTCACTCCTCTTCCTTTTTTTTTCTTTTCAATGAAATAGAAAAATATCAGTGGCATTCCTGGGAAAACTTGCATGTTATTAGAAAATCAAAGTCGCAAGTATAGTTTCACTGAACCCCTTAACAGAAAACCAAACCCAGGACCTTTGGTTAACGTTGAATTGCTTCCTTACCACAATTTTGTATATGTTGCGTGCAGGAAAGATGAATCAGGTATGTCTTACATTACCTTCACTTAATCTATTGAATATTTTTGTAAACAAACTGCCAACTTTGATCTCCCTTTCGAATATGCAGTCATTGTCTTGCACACAAACAGAACGGGTTATTCAGCATTAGATTAATTAAGAGCGACAGTAACGTCTAAACGGCAGCCGCGCATGATGCATGACCTAAAATAGTTGAAAACAAGGGTCAACTTTAACCTTAAACTATACCAACTATCAATTATATGTCCCTATAAATATTGTTAGCAGTGAGAAAAATTTAGAGAGACTTTGCACTATACGAGAGAATTTGTGGTTGTTTTGTTGATTTCGTAGCCATATTAATACCTTCCCCTAGTTTTGCTTTGTCAAATACTCCCAGGTAATTTTTTTTTTTTTTTTTTACTTTTTTTTTTGGTAAGTAATAAACTCCTTGTTAATTTATTGCTTTTGGTCTGTTAAATTGATGCTTAAATCTAATCAATAAAATTTTCTCCATGCCAAGCCCCTTCTCTTGGGTTTCAAGCTTTAACTTCCAATTGTCCTTTACTAGATGCTTAAAGTGCTTCTAATTCAATTGATTAGACTTGAAGTCACTGTAGCTTGCACATTGTTTTAAACTAAATTATTTCACAATTTTGCTGAAGAATCTGGGTCGAGGTTGCAGCCAACTTGTTCACCAACAAAAATAATGATGTAATTCACTCTTGAAAATAGTATAGCACTCAAAAACAAAACTATTACAGTCAACAAGAAGACTATAGTCTTTGTGTTCAATTAGCAAAGTATAATGAGATAAAAATGGAATTGTTTGGAACTCTTCCAATCCATTTCAAATTCCACTTTCATCTCCCCCAGCTGCCTGCTTCCTCTATCAGTTTTCATTGTTTCCAACATAATGCTAACGATTAGCACCAGTCAGAATGAAGTCACGATAGAAAGTTTCATGTAGGTAACAAAGATTGAAAAGACCACATTTTTGATCACACAAGAGACCGTCCATGCATATGCATGCATCTTCCTGGCTCCAACTGAAAATTGTCATTTGACTATAATAGTAAAACATCCCTTATCAGTCAAAATCGAGCATTTTTGCAAACTGTAATGATTTAGCAGTAGAGAAAATGAGCAATGGTAAGTCAGAGTTGCGTAGAAGCAAAAACTTGCTTCTCAATCATGCTTATTTCTTTTCTGTTCCATCTTTAAATAAATTGATGATGGGGTTATGGAGAAATTTCGATAAAGGTGAGGAGGGAGAAACCAATACATTGGTGGCTTTGGCTCCTGTAAATTCATATGTGTTATTTATGATCTTGTATAGGTAAAATAAAAAAAAAAAGTACATATAGGCAAAAATATATTGAATTTTCTAGATTTTTAATTTTTTAATATAGATTATAATTTCTTATGTTTTAAGAGTTTTTGCACCCTATATTATATTGCATTTCATAGATGGTGCCATAACAATGAAAAAATAAAATAAAATAAAATTGAAAAAAAAATGAAATTATTTCTAGTGGAATTCAAACTTTAGGTTGTTGGTCGATTCATAAGATGCCACATGACATACAAAGACTATAGGAACTTCAACAGACCACACCATAAGAAAGTGATCCTTTTCTTTTACTATTAGCTCTTGTCCTTGTTTTAGAACTATTAAAACGTTAATCAGCCATAAATTAAAACTTCATTTTTCCTTCATTTTGATTGCTTGATTTGTGTCCAGCTGAGGTAGGTGGAATGCAATAACACAGATGGCTGTTGAACTAGCAGACGCTAGAGAATGTCACGTTTCTCCCTAATCCTGAATCCGGGCTTTGTGGGGTATTTTGGCGAGGGTTTAATACCTGGCACAAATCTCAACTGTAGCAATGTAAGAGCCCAGCCCAGTCTCAGGTTTTTGTAGGCTAACTGTAGATATTTAAATAGGCCTCAGTTGTGATCAGATTTCCATTAAGCCCAAAACGTAACCGTACTTAAAATCTTTGTGGCCCAATGGGCATCTATAAATAGTCTGTAGGAAAGCTTTCATCAAAGAAGACCAGAATGGGAACTTACATATATATGTCAAATATATAATACTTCTACAAAAAAGGCACATATTATCAATATGCGCCTTAAAGCATTCATGATATTGGGAATCAAGGCGGATATTTATCATGGGAATCTTAGTTTAAAATCAAATTACTTATTAAATATAATCATAATCTGATAGGGAAGTTGAGAAAATTACCTATACAAGATCAATATATACTGCCAATATGTATGTATACGTACATTGTATGACACAACACCAGCGTTTTCTGAGTGATATCGAGAAGAAATAAGACCATTCATTTATCATATGTACTTGAGTTGCAGAAGCAACCAATATGAAAGCTTGACTTGACCTATCCAAAACAATAACAATAATAAAGCTAGATGTTCATTTTGGAATCAGTAGATAAATTAAATGAATTCCGAGCAAACATCTTACTAATCTAGAAATTGAATTTCGAAATTAAAGATTACACATTTGATCTTACCGAGTAGAAATACATTTACGAAGTAAGACTACTCATCCTATAACCTCCTAAAGTTTATATATATATATATATATAATCCTTCGTATTGAAGCAAGTTGATGTTTACGATCTAATATTTGTTTCCCTTAAACAATTCGTGAAATTTTATTTTATTTTATTTTATTTTTTTTGTTTTTGCCTGAACTAATTAGATATGAAAAAGAAAAGTTTAACGAGCACAAGAAATGGGCGAACTCATGACCTCAAGAATAAAGAAAAGAAAATTAAAGACCTGATTTGATGTACATACTCTATAATTCAATTTTAATTTTGTAACTTTTTGTGATCTGTGTGCGTCTATTTTTAATATCTGTGTACTTAGTTAGCTCTTGAAATTATAACATCAAGGAATGAAATAATTGAAAAGAGGAAGCGAAATAACTAAATTATCCAAATATGTTAGGAACCTTATATATAAATATAGTATCCCTCTCATGCATTTTGGGGTCGACCTCCATGAACAATTTCTCTAATCTATGTTTTTTTTTTAAAAAAGAAAAAAATGCAAATCATCATCAACTAAGGTTGACTAACATGCCGCCGAAGGCTGCCGGGATTGGAAGCTGGCGGTTCCAACATTAGAGGACAAGGAGATTGCTGTGGTCACGGCAGTAGCAGCAGTGGGGGTGATTTTAATGTTACCATTGTTGGTGGCTGCAGAAGCGGTGCCCACGGCGGTCACGCGCTCGCAACGCGGGCACATTGTAATTGTGGAAGCAGGCAGAGGCTCACAATTGTGAGGAGAGATCACAGTTGGGGGTGCCACCTTCTTGGCCCTAAGCTCCTCTACCTCCCTTTGCAGCCTCCTGTTTTGCTCAGTTAATGAACTAAACCATCTCTTCAAGTACTCACATTCCAGCTCAGTCTGCTTCAGCTTGCTCCTGATGTAGCATTAATCGATGTCAACATTTTAGGGTATTGATAAAAAAATCAAAATAATGCTTGACAAAATTGAAAATATGCAGACCAGTAATTGTTTGATTTATTCTTGTATTAATCGGTTGGTGTTGTGTAAAGGGTAATTATAATGGTGACAATATTTAATTAATCGGATGTGTTATTTAAATATGAACATAAAAAAATGGTTGTATATTTAAATAACAAAAAAAAAAAAAAAAAGGTGAAAATTTCTATGTTAAGAGACAAAACAGCAGAGCCTTCCTTTCCCAACACTTTGACTTCAAGCCAAGAAAGAGGTTGCATTTATGGTAATGTGCTTGCGCCTCTCTCTCTCTCTCTCTCTCTATCTCTCTTATTGTTGTATTTATTGCTTCGGAAATTGTTGGGACAGAGGCCCCCAACAATTGGCTCCACAAGCCAAAAAATAAAAAATAAAAAAGAGAGGAAGAGAGAAAGACAACAAAAGTTTAATAATACTATTAGCCTAATTGCTCCCTTATTGCGTATAGTTACACTAACATTAATAATAGAGAAATTTTCGGTAAACATAAATTTGATGGGGTCAAGTAAATATAAATAGTTTTATTCTATACATAAAACATTTTATACTATATTAATATTTTTACAAATAATATCAAATATTCTACATTTTTTTTTTAAGTATAAATTCGGGCAATTAAACTCACTCAAATCATGTAGATGACACGTGACAATAACATTGTGTTTTTGAAAATTTCAAGACCCTTTTAAAAGTCAAATGAATTGAACTTGCATACAGTGATCTTTTTTAACTAAAAGATATATACAAGGCATTAAACTTTTTTTTTTTGTTTTAAGTTATGGGCACAATTCCATGTACGTGAGACCTAGAAGAGCTAGGGACTTAGGCGTGCATGTTTGTGTGTGTATCATTGCTCTAGAACCCAATAAGAAGACAAAGAGAAAAGTTTATTTACTTTTCAAGCTTCAGAAAAGAAGAGACAAGTGATAGACAGGATTGGATCAGGCTGTTGACGAAACAATCAATGATGGGGTTATTTCATGAGCTCTCCTGTTGCAAATCGATGCAATGATCGATGTCCAAACATCGGTCTGATTGATTGGATTTTGGGATATGGTGGTGTTCATGATATTTGGGCGTGTTTTTGGCCTCGTGTGCTAGTCATATCATAACTCCAATAAGTATCCCTTTTGACTCATTATTCTTCGGACCAGCTTAGCCATGCACTTATGTTTGGTGCTGTTATGTGTGAATTATATTATTGAACTAGATAATCAAAGGCAAGAGAGGTATGTTTCTCAATTTTATTATTAATTGTTATATTTATTAGTGAAAATAACAGTGGTAAAACTTTAAATGCAGAAGTGGCAGTTTCTTGAAGGTACTATCAAAATAATTGAGGTCTATAACCCCAACATACAAGAATAATGAACAGATAAATTGAAAAATATTCACCGGTAAATAGAGTTATGTGTCAACCAAGGATTTCCCTTTCAATTCGGGATGTTTTAAAAAAAAAAAAAAAAAAAAAATTTAGATGCCCCTGGTGAAAATAATTTGCATGGGCCAACCCTCTTAATTTCTTGGTAAATTTCCTGGCAATAGCATATGAACTGTTAATTCCCTTGACGAAATTTTCCTGAATTTGTACTAAATGCACAACTTGCATTTAATCTAACCCCTTGATTTACTCCATAAGACAAAAGATGAAAATGACACGTTAACCCCCAAGACACGTTTTACTTACGGATGAAAATTTTCAACCTAAAAACTCTCACACAAATGCATACAGCCCATGGCGGTGGGAATCATTTTTAGTAATGAAAATGACCAAAGCATATATCTTTATAAGAACCAATAACATGATACTGACTTCATAGACATAACATCTCAACTTCCAACAAGCAAAAACCCAATATATTCCACCCAAAAGGATCCCTTTCTTTTTTTTCTCCTATGATAATTGCACTGAAAAAAAAAAAAGATTGTTTTCTGCTTTTATGAGAGAGGATGATTCATAGGGGTTGCAATCAGATTCAAATTCACCTGTCCTTCTTGATATTCTATGTGGGGTTTTGAGTTTTGATCTTAACAACCAAGAATAATAATGAATTATAATCAGAACAAACATTATACACATCTGAAGGTACAGTTAAGTACCTGGCCCGACGGTTTTGAAACCACACCTCAACTTGCCTTGTTGTCAGCTTCAATTGCGAGGCCAATGCCTCCTTCTGTCTCTGCATCATTCAAGATTTAATAAAAAAAAAAAAAATGAAATTAAAAAATTTTACATTACCCTACCCTAACAAAGGTGAAGGAGTCTCGTGGAATGAAACGTTTTTACTTATATAGATGAAAAGAAGAGGGTGAGAACGGAGACGGGGAGGGTTATTACAGGGTTTAAAGTGTGGTGTTGTCGGAAGCTTTCTTCGAGAAGGCGAGACTGTTCCTTGGAGAGGCGGAGTTTCTTGCGAGGAGGGGTTCCTCCATTAGTGGTGCTTTCCTCTTCATCATCCATGGCAGTAGCGATCCATTCTTCATCTGCTGCTTCTGATGGTATTTGATTAATGTCAAAATCTCTCACTACCATCGCACAAAGCCCTCGATGATCACCTGTTATATAACATAATTATCAGTAGATCATCATTTCCAGTCACCAACCAACAAGACAACCATATTCAACATCCAATCTATAGAAGCATGATCGCTTGTAGAGGAAAATTAAAAAACAATGAAAAAAAAAGAAAAATTCAATATCATAGGCATGCAGAAGAATAAGGCATGGAGAAAAATTGGAAGATAATACCAACGAAAGGGGATGATTCAATTTGACTCAAGAAGACATAACCATAGAGAGATCCTAAACAAAAAAAAAAAAAAAGCAAGCAATCACAAAGAGAGAGAGATTGGTGGATACCAGATGAGGGAAGAGAAGGGGATGAAGAGAAGCCAGGCATCGATATGGTCAACTCCAAGCTTGAAGTGCTTGTTGGTGAAACAGCCATGAATGTTTGTAAGCTCAACAAGATGGAGGAGGAGCAGAAGAAGAAGATGATGATGATGATGAAAGATTGATTTTGTGTAAGAGAAAAAATGGTAAAGTGAAAGAAAAGAACAAAACGGAGACAATCAACAAAGCTTAATATATGAAATGGAAGAGGAAATCCAGGAAGAGTATAGAGAGAGAGAGAGAGAGAGAGAGGTCAAATAAATAATTAATGGCGATTTTGGTTTTGGTTTTGTTCTCCTTTTAAAGTCATTTTTCCTTCTGGGGTTTTGGACTGGGGTCGTTATGTCAAACAGTCTGACCCATCTGATTTAGGACACGTGTCAATCTGATTTATTAAAAAAAAAAAACAATGGTGGGGGAATAACCGGCAGAGTTTCTGCTCAAGTGCAGAGCAGAGAGGGTTGAGTCTGATTGTCGGTTCAATGGTCAGCTATTGAAATGATTGGGAGTCTAGAGTGGGGCTTCCCGAACACAGCCCCCCCCGCCCCACAACACTGCATATACCTATTCTTGCGGACTTTCCTTCCTATCTTAACGGCACCCTTTTCTTAATATGTTCTATTAGGACCACCCGCGATTGATAGACAGTCTCAGTTTATAATATTAATTACAATTAATTATTCTCATAGTCGTTTGAATTTTTATTTTTTTTGGGTACAATTTGTGTCTAGTACATTAAATTTGATGCATGCAGACGCGGTTTTCTCAATGATCTGTACACGAAACCTTATTTGCTTGAACTCTCTCTTGATCAAACAGCCGCTTTGCACATCTTAAAACATCCAGCACACACGAGTGCTTTTACCTTTTGATTTAAAGTCCAATCGGTACATCGTTAAAATTATGCCTCCAAGTTGGCATAAAAGTGATTTGATTTTAATAGTCACATTTCCAGTCCCAACAATTAAGATTACAATTCTAAAAAAAAAAGAAAATTACACACAGTATTAGACTATATATTTGAAATCTTATTTTGTGAACTCGAATTAGTTTTTAATTAAAAATTCAAACAGAATATCACGACCAATCAAAACAATTATAATCTGAAATTTCGTTGAGCATAGACTTGCTCTCTTTCTAGTGGTTGATAGGGAAATTAATTTCTTTGATTATGGCGTATGCACGGGTGTGGCACATGGGAAAACAATGTTTGTTGTGGGGGCCTGGTCGCGCAGGGCCAAGTGACAAAAGGCGTGGCAATTACTATTGAGTAACCCCATAGAATAATATTTATTAAGTAATATGATAAATATAAGAAATAAAGTGATTAATTTTATTTATTTATAAAATTAAGTACAATATAATTAATTAATTAATTAATTATTATTGTGTTATTCCATAAATATTATTATTAGCTTTTTTCATTATTGTTTTAGATAATGAGTAATTAAATGCAGTCACCTGCTGCCCAGTAAAGAGAGTCGGAGAGGAAATCTAACGCCTGCTCATGTTTTGCATTAAATGCAAATGGCAGAAGATTTAATAAAAAAAAATCTAAAGTTATTTATAAAATATTTTAATAATTAAAATTTTATATTTATATTTTAAATTTTTAATTCTAATAATGTTATATAAATCTTATGAAAATTAAAAAAAAATTATCTTTACCGTATATAATTCATAGCTTAATGGATTTTTTAATAAATAAAAAATAATTATTTAAAAAGATATTTAAATCTGATATTTATTATTTAGATAATAAAATTAATGTTTATGTAACTCTATATATATATATATATACACACACACACACGTTACAAATTTTTTATGGTAGCATCTCCAAAGACGACAAACCCAGAGACGCACGCGCGTACGCACAGCGAAGCAACCGCATAGAGAAAAATCAAGGAAAAAGGCAGAGAAGAGAAAAGACAAATGATTAGGTCTTGCACCCTTTCGAACTCCGATGTCCCGTGGGTACGCCAAAAAATTGACTCAAAATTGTCACCGAAAATCAAACTTTGGAATTTGGTCAAACTGATTTTCCAAGGGTTTATTTTGCATTCGTTTTCACATGGCCATGGCCACGTTGAACGGGACAGTTTCGAAGTCTTCCGCACTGTACCCGGTAAATACTTTAGGAAAGACCAAACAAATTTCAGTGAGCATCTTAGACTTTTTTTCTTTTTTTTTCTTTTTTTTTTTTTGTGTGTGTGTTAAAATTCTAATGCCGAGTTTCCTCAATATGGAAGAGTCTTAGTGAGAGTCATTTCTAATGAACTTTAGTCTAAGAAAACATTTTAGGTATAATGAGAATGATCACTTTCGATGGTCATACCAAGAATATTGTGACATAGTAAATATGGGACACTTTGATGGTTGGGAATTTGACCTTTTAAAATTAAATATTGTATTGATTATGGGAGAATTGTTCCGGAAAAGTCCTGAATTGGTCTGACTTAGACTTATAATATTGTTTATAAATACAAACAACTTTGACTAATATTCCTTTTTACTAATTAACTATTTTTTTTTTTTATTTCATTTATGACAGCCCACATACCATTTAGTGCTCAAAACATCAATTTTGACTAATCGACAAAAAATAATGTACGAGAGAATCTGTAGAATGGAGAATGATTGTCCTTTTTGTCCAACTCCTAACCCAATATATTTTCCTAACGCAACGCAACCCACTTGGAACTGATATCACAGCAATTTACTAGTCGGGACGGCAATACCAGGCGTACAATTTTTAACACAAGAATAGAAATAATAGAAATTGTTTATTTTTCTCTCACTTTTTGCATGTATATGTGCATGATTTTATTTAATTTTGTTTAGCTATATTAATCAGTTATGTGTTGTCTTCGTTTTCAACACGGAGAGAGCAGTGGGAGCATCTATTATTTCGCGGCCACAACGCATTAAATATCTTGCTGGCTGGGACAATTGAGGGAGGACAAGGGAGACTGAAATGATGGCGATGACTTTAAAAGCCAAGACATCCTTGGAGAGTATCTCCAACATGGGATCGTGCTTGTCTGCTTTTTTTGTGCTTTCCTGGCAATTTTGCACTAGGCATGTCGGGAGTTCCACTCAGTCCAACAATGAGCCCTATATGCGGAGATGCATTTTCTTGGCGATCCGGCTTTACTAGCTAAGGAGAGGGGGGGGGGGGGCGTCAACTTGATTTTCGTGAGACCCTCAATGGGGAAGGATTTAAATTGTAGCCTACTTACAATTGCAATCATGGCTTCAGGATTGCAATTTTTGAGATAATTGTGACCTACTGACCTCCAATCAACATTTCCTGCGGCCAAATTGCCTTGGTCACATTTGTTGCAGCCTGCAATGTAAAGCTTTGCTGAGCAAGTGCCCACCTTTTGCAATTTGTGATTTAAATAATAAATTAGAAAGGTTATAGTGACACAAGTTGTGAGACAAACCTCAACTCACACATCGCATTCAAGTCCCATGCAACAAAAGTCACCAACCAGATTGGTCGAAGATTTGACATCCACATTAGAAATTGGACTTCGAAATTGGTGTTGCAATAACCAAAAAGGTGCCTTGATTTTCAATGGCTGCGATTTGCTAATTTTAAGTGGACCATCATAACAAATCGAGTAAGGCATGATGCATTATACATTTCCATGGTGGGCTCTCTCTTGGTTCTTCCATGTTTCTACACTTTGTTCGCTATAAAACGGAAAAAAAAAAAAAAAAAAAAAAAGTGTGGTCAGCCAGCAGGTTTTTGTGGACATATTGCGCTTTTGCTGCTTTGGCCTTTTTAGGGTAAAGGTTGGATGGAGTTTCATTACATAGAAGAAGAACAATCCTCTGTCTTTTGTAACTTCAAATAAAGCAGTGTCTTGTACATAGATTCGTTTTCTTAAACTGTTTGCATAACTCGAATATATGATTTTCATGTTGTAATAGAATAAATTTACTGTTATATCAAGATTGGTCCTCCTTAAAGATTAATATGAAATGAATCAAACTAAAGCTTTGCTTTTAAATGTTTTTGACATTCTTTTGGCAACACATGATCTTTCTTTTCAGCATAATCATGTTTGTTGGGATTAAGCACTTAATATCACAACAAAAGCTTAAACTATTCATTCACATGTAACTTTATTTCTTTAAATCATTTCAGAGTCCTATTCAGCATCCATTTGAAGTCCCATAAGCCGAAATGTTAACCCCAAAGTCTAAAAATTAGTCAATAATCTCCCTCTCTCTCTCTCTCTCTCAATATTATCCGAGAAATATGCTTTGTGGTCACACTAAAAATTTAAACAATTAATTAACGTGCAACTTTATTTCCTTGAATCTTCTTACAAACGTGTATAGCATTGAGGGACAACACGACGCGTATCATAAGCAAGCATCATGTGCCGAGATGCAAGTCCAAAGTCTAAAGGGAATACTGACAATATTAGTCAACAATGCGGAATTCTTCTCGATTCTGAGGTGCGTGTTCATGCTGCGATTTGCATCCTTGTCACAAAAGAACGGGCTTTCTTCATGGTAGGAGGAGCCGAACAGGACACCAGGAAGTTGCCCACGCCATTCACCCTGTCACGTTTTCATGTCCAACTTGACATGGGAGTTTAGCCAATGAAAACATTCCGCTAAAAAGGTGGAATCAAAGATGAACTAAAATCCTTTTAGCTGACGTTGTGGTCCAATGTTTATTGCACAGATATTGACTTTGTGCTTGTTTAGTTTGGTTGACTAACCGATGATCAACCTTATTCTTTTCATACGTCCTTTTATTTTTGGCTCAAACCATCATACTGAGGATTGTGTATTTTATCGAATAAGCGATGCTTTCGACAATTGAGTTACATGCCGTGACAAGGCTGTAATGCTTCCAAGCTTTGGTTATTTGTCAGGTCCTGCAAAGTCATGCAAACACACCCCGCGCACATAGTGCGTAGCGTTAGATTAATTATTAATTATATATTTATAAACGCATGTGAACATAAATAATAAAAAAAGAGATCATAAATATATAATTAATTTCTTTATTTTAGATTGAATTTTAATGTAATTGGTATGATAAATATAAATCTTTATTTAGTTTTATTTTTAGAAAAAAGTATAATGTACATACATTTAGAGGAGAAGGTGTAAATAAGTACCTATTTTGTGCGTTTAATAATTTTGAATAGCTAAAATTGATACTTATTTGTAGGTTTTATTTTTGTTATATGCACGTCATATGTTTTTAAGGAGAGAAAAAAAAAAAAAGAGACCCACGAGGGGCCACACTCGCCACATCAAATGCGTCTCTCTATCTGTCTACAATCTCCGTCTACGTAACATTTTCCACCTCAATAATACCATACATGTCTGTGCTATTTTCATGTAATGTAATGAACGTCGACGCAAAAGGCGTGGGGTTCCAGGTTTTGATGGTGAGGTTACGGGAAATTCTCCTTCTCTCTCTTATAGAATATGGAACATCAGTGTCGACCCCATCGTGGTCACTGGGTAATGAACCAGACATGGGCCCCCCTTGTCTTCTTGTCCTTTTCTCTTGGGTTAGTGGTTTTTGCCGAAAAGGATTGGGATTGTAATCTGAGTGGATAGCATATGGGCCCAATAGCCTCCAAAATATATAATTTTGCCTGCTATTCTGCCCAAAAATAAATAAATAAATAAATAAAATTATAAAATCTTTTGCAAATTCTAAAGGGTATGGGGATCTGATTAATTAGAGTTGTTCTATTAAGGATACCATTAGTGTTTGCTGATTGGAATTTTATGCTTTACAACTAAGAGGGAGTTGCTCTTTTCCCTGCACTCATGAGAATTTGGACATAAACACCAGCTTGCCGACAAGATGTTCTCAATAACCTTAAAAAAATTGGAAAAGGAATTCATTATCCTTTTCGTTTCTAATTTTTTTTAAATAAAAAAGAATATTTAAACATAAAATTGACGTGGACCTTATTACAGTCCAAACTAGGATTGAATTACGATCAGATTAACTAAACTCAAAATCGAATTGATCAACAGTGCAGTTAAACATAAAAGTAGAAAAAAAAATTAATTTTTTTTAGAAGCATAACAAAATTATCTACATAAAATTCTTATTTCAATTTATCTTTCATATATAAGCCTGTTGATTTCACCATTATGTTCATATATGAACTTTGAGCAATTGACCCATCTATAAACCCGAACTCCAGATTTTCTTGTTTCAAAAGTTTAAGCCCTTGCCTTTTGGTTCATTAAAAATATTTTTATTTTTATAAATCCTATACTGAATCTCCATTTCTTGAAATTATAACTTAAAATCTTAATAATAAAAAGTTAAATTTTTAATTGTTTAAATATTTCTCTAACAAATCAAGTCCTTAAATTTTGGGCAATCTTTTATCTCCTTCCATTATGGTTGGAACTGGAAATGACAACTTCCTCCCTAAACCGAGACATGTTACTGCTAAGTAGAATTTTTTTATTTTTTTTGTTTTTCCCAACACCTCTATTACATTTCAATAGAACTCTTTTCCAAGTCCAACAAGCTATCAACTTTAATGACTTACATACAACAATAATATTAATCACTCGTGATTAGCGTAACAAGAGAATGCGTGGATTAACCGTATATTCTTAGATTTAAATTATTATAAGTGTATTCTAATGAGAGACGTACCAGTAAATCATGATTTACTTGAAATGGATTTCTCATAATTACATCTAACCACAAATGCTTTGGGGGTTGGGGGGGGGGGGGGGGGGGAGATGTCGGACAGCATCTCACTGTAGGATTATCCGGCTTTATTGGATACCCTGAAGATCAACTGCAAAATGTGTGCTTTCATGGTGAGATGACGGAATGTGTAAAACGGCTTCTGGAATTCAAAAGCAGCCGAAACTCTCCTTTAGTAAGTCTAACTTGAAAGAAGCCCTAAGCAAGTTTACTGCATTAGGAACTCATTCACAATAGTTTCATGGAGGGGCAAGTACACATAAAACCGCAAAAAGCAAATATCTTGGCTCTCCCCCCACCCCCCTTTCACCCCTCCCCGGGGGCGCATGGAAAAAGATAAAAAATGCGCATATGGGCAATTTAACAAAGAGATGCTAAAACTTTTTAGTCATCCTTATATGCAGCAAACCTGGTCTTCAACTAGATTCGAGAAGTTGCCTATGTTTCCGTCTCAATCAGTCACCAAGAAGACACAGCGGTTGTCGCATACTAAGCTCCACTTTGAGTGCGGGAAATTGCTCCAAATCATGTGATTGCCCCAGAATTTTCTGCATATAAATCAACCATTTGTCTCATAGAAAGCCCTTACACGGAATAGAACCAATCTTAATGGCATGCATTAAATATGCAGGAAACATAAATTGGCAAACAGCATTGCAGCCCAGGAAAAAGGAAGTGAAAAAGGAAACTTCCATCTGAATTATATACCATGGAAAACTTTTAAATTCATCATTGACCAAAGTCCACAGATTAACAGGAGCCAAAGAAAAGATGAAATTAAAGCAGGTGCTCTAGTCTGCTTGACTATTAAGCAACATCTTGTGCAAAATGATATGATATCCATGATTGTAACAGCATATTTTGTAAATGGGCATGATTTTTTGATGCGAGACCACTAAAATTATAGATAATATTTTCTTTCCCTGTTTCAAAGGAGGGAAGAGTGCACAGGTTTCAAAGCACCTACTCCTGAGGCCAGGTGACTAACCACCAGGCTACCGGCACAATGGTTAAGTGTTCAACATAAAATAATTAGGGCCATACTGTTCTATTCAGGCCATCATCTCCTGGTGATTTTGCATGGGAGTTCCATTCAAGATAGAACTGCTATCTTTTGCAAAAAGATAAACCTGCCTAACTTCAAATTTCCTGTTTACACAAATGTTGTAGGGAGGAAAGGAACATGAAACAAGAAACAAAAACCAATAAACACGTTTATGCAACATACAGATGTTTGCATTCCTATTACTGCAACACAGGACAGAAAGCTCATAAGAAGTATTTGTGCCGTAAATGATATTATGGTGAACAGAACCCAAGAAACCTCTCGAATAGAAAAAGAATAAAACTACTCATAAACTGTAGGTGCATATGTAATTCAGCGGAAAAGAAATCAGTAGTTTAAAGTATGATTCAGAGAACAAAACCTACAAGCACAGCAGCATGTGCTTCTTGCAAGATATTCCCATCCATCTCCAACCTGGCCAGGGGAAATTCTGGAAGGTGTCCTGATTGCTTTTTGCCAAGTAAGTCACCAGGTCCACGAAGAAGGAGATCCATATTTGCCAAGTAAAAACCATCTGATGACTTCTCAAGCACCCTCAAACGCTCAAGGCTACTGGCTGTAGAAGTTAATAGTACACATTTGGACTTCTTAGTTCCACGTCCAACTCGCCCTCTTAGTTGGTGTAACTGAGCTATTCCAAATCTCTCGGCATTCATGACAATCATCATAGATGCATCCGGAACATCAACACCAATCTCAATTACTTGAGTGGAAAGCAGAATGCGAGTTTCTCCAGATCTAAATCGTTGCAATGCTTCATCCTTTTCATCACTCTTCATTTTCCCATGTAACAAGCCACAGTTGTAATCCTGAAACCTACATGCTATAGATTCAAGATCCACAGAGGCTGCACGGAGCTGAGGGAGCTGTTCAGATTGTTCAATTATTGGATACACTAGATACACTTTTCCCCCTGCTTCTAGTTCATCTAGCATCATCTGGCCAAAGTAATATCATTAGTCTAAACTTTGATATATAAGAGGATAGGACAGAGAAGGCAATCAACACAACAGTTTGCACCTCCTATTTGTAAGGCTTAAAGATCTCATAAGTCCACATATTGAAACCTAAATACAATCAAGCATATGAGCTCCAAATTGCATATAATTTTACCCGGTAGAAATACTAAGGACAACTCAAATATACTAAAGCAAATGATCTTTCACAAGATATACCTTCAAGCAGAAGAAACAACCCTATTTGTTCCTCTATTCCAACTCTTTTATTGGCACAGGGTACATGATTTTACAATTTTGTACACAAACATTTTGCAGTCAAATGAATGTTTTTCTTTGCTCCAAAAGCAACAATCAAACCAAGTGAGTGTCATATATTACAAAAATACAAACAGATCTTGCAAAGCATCCAAGACATGGTACAAGACAGGTAAACAACTTATGATACAACAAAAAACAGAAGATATAGTACAAAACAAGAAAATACTCTGTGAGGTTACAAAATAAGGAAGACAGGCACAAGACTGGCAAATACCTTGTAGACATCCTCTAAACCGTCAGAATTTCCCTCAGTGATGTGTGTTTCAACTGGAAGTCTTCCAGGAGGCAAGCCAGTTATCTGTCATCAAGGAACCAAGAATGCCTTAGGGTGGCAAACATAAAATTACATACAGTGTAAGTCCCAGATCCCCAATATAGAAGTGAAGCCCACTGAATTGCAAACAATAGCAGAAAATATCCAGCTTAAAATCATTGGCTGGAAGAAAATCCCCAACGCACAACTTAAAAACAGATTAGCTAAGAAGTTTTCTGAACTGCTTTTTCCTACATAGCATAATCAATTTTCTCCTGCAATAGGGAAGGAATCAAAATTCACCAAAGCAAAGAACACATAATGTTTACTAACCTACAACAACATACCAGGTATGTATGTATGTATACACACACATTTGAAAAAAGAAAACTGGCCCATGGATACAAATATAGACAAAGCCCCAAAATTTTCCCCACATTCTTTTTTGTGCACGAGTCCTTAAAGATGTCCCATATATGTCCACATTAAACAACCACCCCATAACATATAAATGGGTGGCATTATGCCATATATCTATTTGACGGCGATTACAAGAGAAAGTTTAAGGGAAGCATTTAAACAGATTGACCAATGTAAATATATTCCATACATCTCAATAAAAATTGCAAGGAAGCTAATTTACATACTTGTGTTAGGGACATATCCCCATACAGGGCCAGAGCAAGTGTCCTCGGAATAGGCGTTGCTGATAATGCAAGAACATGCGGGGCCATGTAGAGATCACCTTTGGAGGATTTATCAGCAGTGACTGCTGCTATTCCTGAATTTGGTGAGCCATGAAATAACTGCAGCTATAGGCATCTCAATCACCTCACCCATACTTTTCTGGAAGCTTAGAAAAAGATATTTGGAGAAGCACAGAAGATTGGAATATTCACATTTTTCATGTAAGGAATCACAAACATTGTTATTTAGTAATCCATTGATTTTGGTCTCTATATTCTTCCACCCGGAAGCCTCAATTAAAATACCATGCAACTCCACCAAACAAAGAAGTTCTTCAAATCAGACTGAGCAAAGCAAAGAAAGTTCACAAATAGTTATCCATAGAAAACAAAGAACAAAAGAACATTTGGAAGACATTTGCTTTCCTTGGTTATTATTAGCGATGTTATACAAATCAAAATAACTTGCTTATAATATTGACCAGATGCTGGCTCCTGCAGGACTGAATCCTGGACCCTCCCCTGAAAACATCTGTTCACTTTTCAGTCTTCTGATAATGCACCAAGGAGAAGCAGCAAGAGACAATTAAATATGCTATCCAATGACTGTACAAATTCAAAGCATGAGATAAAGAGGCCCGACTATATGATGTCCTCTATCTTCCATCCTCTGCAAAATTTTGGGGGGAACAGTTATAAATATTTGATGGGAAGGACCTTCCTCCACTTTCTCTAACTTTGTCCCCTTCAAAATATGAAAAAAGATGCCACTTCCCTCCATCCATCCAATTTTTGTCATGCTAACATTGATGTGTTGCAATTAGTTCACAATCCACACACAACCATTCCTGTTCCACTATTCATCATGTTTGCCTCGTCATTGAGACAGATAGTGCTATATTTGCATGCACACCTCCAATTAGGATTTCCATACAATCATCTTTAAACTTTGAGCCATAACAATTTGTAAGAACATCTATGAACCCTGGCTTCAGCTATTACCCACATTACAATTTAAGACCATTAAAAAATGATACATTTCTCAGCTATCATCAGACAACAGCTTTTACATTTTCTTTCCATCAATGCATCTGCTTCCTGGAATCTCAATACCATTTAGGCTTCGTAGAACCTCAATATCTCAGCTGACTTGAAGTAAAGAAATAACACAGTAGCAGTTATGTAGGAACTATCTTAACTAGTCTTTAGTCCCTAGATGAACCTGAGGTGTAGTCCTTAAAGTAACAACTTGTCGACAAAGCTTTAATTTGAATTTGTATGAGCTGTCATTAGCTTAAAATCAATGGGAACTGAAAAATATGTAACATTGGGTAAGGAAGCATTTAACTAGCTCTAACACTTTGATTAAGTAGACTGTAACTGTTATTCCATGTTTAGATCAAAATTTGGTGATGATGAAAAAAAAAAACTGATAAAAAAGATTATTTTTACCCTCAATAACAGCTTTGTTATCCTCCACAAAGAGAAGGAATGAAAAGGGATAAAAAAAAATTGTCAAGTGAATTAATGGACACAAGTTTGGCTTTGAAGCAACCTTGACTTCCAAATGCAGTTAGCCAAAGCAAAACTGGAAGCATTAGACAAACAAATTGCATGTGCAAAGAAAATTAACTAAGATAGCAAGCAAAACAGTCAAAAGACCAAACTTAACATCTAACAAATGAAAGGGACAAATGAACCATCTATTTGAATCAGCAAAGCAATAATACCTGTATCCCTTATGATTTTATTTTCACCCTAAAAAGCATCCCATCAAGAACAAGAAAAAGGAAAAAAATGAAAACTAGAAATAAGAGCATAATGAAAAGACAGAAGCCCATAGAGGAAAGAAAAGTAAAATGGGTACAGCAAATGCTAGCCAAGGGGAGAACACAACCTTACTGTTAAACCTTCCCCTCTGGATTACGCCAAAGCGATGTTGCTCATCTACAACAGCAATACGCAGAGCTGAGAATTCTACCTTTTCAGATATCAGACTGTGGGTTCCAATGACCATAGAGATATCTCCGTTTTGGAGATCCTGTCAACCAATTAAGTCAATATAAGAACATCACAGATTGATACTAACAAAAGAACAAATCACTTGACAAATACACATGCCTGACGGATCATCCGTGACTGTTTCAATGGGGTTGAACCTGTTAATAAGGCAATAGATGGCTTGAACTGGTCCTCTTCCACTTTCTCTAACAAATCAAGCAAGAGTTCATAATGCTGGATCGCAAGCAACTCAGTTGGAACCATGAAAGCTGCCTACAGTTAGGGAGCAGATCAAACAACAATGTGAATCATAGGACACCTCCACATATGGAAGTAGAATAAGTTTCTGGAAACATTTATCATTCCTAGCACAGATAATCTTTAAATAACCAACTCAAAGTCATCAAAAAAGCTGACAATGCATAAAGGCTACAAACTGTTAAATTCAAAATAACACCGATGGACTGACCAACCTGATAACCAGAGCCAATAACCTCCATGCATGCCAAAAATGCTACTATAGTTTTTCCACAGCCAACCTCACCCTGTTAACAAAGAACAAACCATATAGCCGATAAAACCTCTATAGATATCATCTATCTCAACTAAGCATGTCATTAAGGTCACTAAAGATCCTTTTTCTCTTCAGTAATTATAGTCAATTGCTTTCCATCCTTTTATGTTTAAAAGCATTTTAAGAACGACTCATACTCATAACTTTCTCAATCAGTTTCCTGCCACAAATAATGTTCAGTATCCTTATTCTTTGTTTTTTTTTTTTTCTTTGGTTTGATAGGGCCAGGATTTGAACCTTGGAACTGAGACTAAGAGCCCCACAGCTCTACCACCAAGCCATGTGGCTGGTTGCATGGTATCTACATTATTTTTCACTTTCTCCCACTACTAAGTTATGTGAGCTCGTGCTTTTTGCTGCCATGTAACAGTGATTCTAGGTAACACTATTTCCATGTTCATGGAATTCACAATATGAAGATGCCTTTGGCCAAGCCTGATTATGAAATATCAAATCATACACAGCCCACCTAGAACAAGTTCTGCTCTGCTCTGAGTTCACTTCTATTTCTCTTAGTAAGAGAGAAGACTTCGGTATTCAACCTTTTTTCTCAATTTCACTCACTACTGTAGATTGCTATGACCCTCCACTTTTTTTTTTTTTTTCTATTTCAAAGACCAAAAAAAAAGAAAAAACCACTTGAAAAAGCAGTTTCCAGCGATGCGTCTGAACAACATACCACTAGAAGTTACCCCTGGGTAGGGTCAAGCAGGCTGGATCATACTTTGGGTTTGGATATCTACAAGATTGCCACAGTTTGTTATGTGGCACAAACAAGAGACTTTAAGTCATGAAATCTTAATTATGTGGGAGGCATTTTGGTATCCAAGCCATGACATGGCACATTTTTAGCTTTCAAAGTGACAATCTTGCATTTAGGCAAATAATGTGGACTTCAAGCACACTAATTATTGCCACATCTTTTAGTCATAACTCTTCTCAGTAAATCTTTCAGGGATTTAGGTAGACTCATTATCTGACTAACTCAAGCCATAGCTTTTGCATTGGATCAAAACTCAAGCCCTAGCCATATTAAACTGGTGAATGCTAGCAGTGGATTAGACTTCCCACTTTTACATATTTTTGCATATTAAGCAGTGTCATTTCCCAATCTCGGTCACAGTCCCTACATCTTAACCTGATCAATTGTGTCCCATTGTCTTTCCTCCCTAGCAATAAGATTTTCAATGGAGGCAAAGAGAGTCCTCTAAAGATTGTAATAAAGCTATAAAGGCCATTAGAAAATCTGTCTTTGTGGTTCAGAAGCTTATCCAAGGTTCAGCAAACAAACAAGACCCAGTAAGGGAAAGAAGCAAGAGGATTAATGGTCACAACAGATGCACAAACAGATCCAATTGCTTTCTGTCAAAATTCTCAGCCTAAAAAGATGCTACCATCTTATCATCTGTCATTTCATTGTCATTTGAATTCATTAGTGTAGCTATATGAACTCCAATTGCTAGAGGAAAAAGCCATCTTCACATTTTACAAAATATCAAATCCAAAGTTTAGGTCGTTTCAGGAACACAAAGTGAATATGAAGAAATTAGAAACAGTAAAGTAGACTCAGTAATGAAAAAATCTCACTACTGATGCAAATTGAAACCTGCAAAAGTCGATTCATAGGAACAGGCCGCTTCAGATCCCATATGATTTCTGAAACAGCACTAAGTTGGCTAGAAGTAAGAGAGTATGGAATAGCCTTCAAAAATTTTTTGGTGAGACCAGACCAATCCTCCACATAAACAGCACTCAATTCAGGTATTCTGTACTTGTCCAGCAGACATTTCTTCTCTATTGGTGTACCAAGGCCTTCAAGCATTTGAAACAAGCGTCCCAACTGCAGAGGTGATATGCAGAGTCTACATGTGATTGTTTGCAAAACAGAAGACTAAATCCAATCACCATATGAAGAAATGAAAAAATTCAGGTAAATAGTTAAGGACTTCCACATTACAAGCAACCAAATATTTTGCCCCATTTTCCTAACAAAGTTCACAAGCTTTATCCATGATTTTTAATGCTGCCAAAGTTGAGCCATTTTCTATGACAGAAGACTTGAAAAGCGTGATCTTGTTATTGCCCAAGCCCTACTTTGTAATGGAGAGAATGGTTTGCATGAGTCCAACATTATATATTCAAGGGTAAACTCAGATGAGTATTTTAGGTATTCAAGTACAGAATCTTCACATCACTTTGAAACCTGTCATCAAAACTTGTGCAACCAACCACAGGTGTTACAGGGTGGGAGCCATGAGATTTGAGACTGCTACACATGGGATAAGATTAAGTGAACACCATCAGGATTAAAGAGCATTTATGTTCATATTTGTCTGTAAGATGTTCACTTCATTGAAGATAATGCTCTCATACTTTACTTGCTACCATTGAAGCACCATATTTTTCACTGGAAAAGAAAGAGTCCAGCAAAAATGCAAACCCAATAGATTAAGGAGGTGGAGGGGGGGGGGGGGGGGGGAGGACAGAGAAGTAGCAATGACAATCAGATAAAATCCAATAAGAAGATTCACTGGTGATTTATTCATGAACAAGGTGTCAACTGGATGGCTGAACACAATCTGACCTTAGGACACCATGGCTCTCTTCAGTGGAAACCAATAAACAATGAGAAATAGTCTTCAGGCTATATCTCTTGTGAGAAACAAGCGACTTCATGCAACCGACCAAAAACAGACTACACAAACTTCACAGTGGTAGCAACAACCAACATAACAATAAGAGAAGAGTAAGATGCACAGAAGAAAAAAAAAATTACCTGTAGATAAAAAAATTCATCAAAAAGAAGCCTTTTCCGAGCTAGATCAGCCTCCCCCACATTCTTAGGCTGGTGGATTCCACTATATGCCTACATTGTCAATCATCAAAATATGCACTGTGGTGAGAGATCCAAAGACATGCATACTTTGTTGATCTTGCACATGACTGTTAATATTGACTGTTTAATGTTAGCTGGCAAACCATAATTCTTTAAAACCTTAACATAAAAAATTACTAGTGTAACATTAGCAGCAGCAGTAGCTGGCCAGCAATATAGTGCTATAAATAAAGGTAATTGTCAAAGAAAAGAAAAGCATAGTATGGTAAAGAGTAAGGTCAGTAAATCATAATTCTGATGGAATCTTTGTCAGATGGAACAAGAACAAAATAGAAGGGGCAGGACCCTAATACATAAGAAGCATGCAAGAAAGCCCCAGAGAGAAATAATAGAAAGAAAGCACAACAGAACAGTACACTGTAATGTACCAAAAATTCCTCAACAGATAGAAAAAAATAGCTCTCATGGAGGAGAATGAGTTATAATTTGAACCTCCCAACAAAAAGAAATTTAACCTGTGAATTGAGGTGCTCCAAACACAATAAAAGCTTAACATCAAATGATCCCCTGACAGGCAATAAGAAACCATCCCCTCCCCCGCCCACCCCCCCCCCCAAAAAAAAACACTCAAAATCCCCAAAAAAAATTTCCACAGCAATTATTGCTCTTGTAAATGCTAAAAGACATGTACATCCTAAGCATCATCCAGCATGTAACTTACAAAGTGCACATGAAAGTTTCAAGCCCATGTTTTAGGATAAGGATGAAAGAAAAAGGAAGAAATGGAAATGATGAAAGGGAGTAAGTAACCTTCTTCATCCCTTTCCTTTCTCCATAAAAAGCATAGCTAATCGATACCCCACTTTGCTGCACTCACATATGGTGTACCAAGGGGTTCCCAAAAAAAAAAACACCTCAATAGTAAAAAAGACAATTGAACTGAAACTGTAGGACTAGGAAGTCTCTAACACATTATATCCTTCCTGTGCCAATTTGAGTTTTAAAAAGACAATCAAAAGGAGCTCCCAATGATACCAAGTTCACTTCTGCATGGTTTTATTTCATATCACAATCCAAGGCAGGTTATGTCTCCTTCATAGCCAGACACATATTTGTATCAAAATCCCAAAGTTTGACCTCGACATATATATGATATGTGTGTGTGTGCATACATGCAATTTTTTCTTCAAAATGGGGATTGTTGCAGGGACTGACAGAGAAAGAGAGTGCATCCCCAGATTAGACCACTGCCTCAATTTTGAAGCAACAACCATCTGATCACAACCCAGTAGTTTTGAAGAGCATTTGATAATGGCAAATATCCAAATAATATATTTTTGGCATGGAGATCTTTTATTATTATAAATGCATCAAAAATCACATCCACTTTGATCAGTCAAGAGGTATAACTGAAATACAGTCCCAACATTTTTGTGATTTTGCATGTAGTAGCCACTTTAATCATTTTATTATCAGTAATTTTGCATACTTGATCATACAAGACTAGCCTGGGATTCTTCATTAAACTCTGCATATACAACTGGGAAGCAACCACTATTAAGGCATTTAGAAAAAAATCAGATCACTAAGAATATTAACACTGTATTAGTACAAATCAATATATGAAAAATAATAAAAACAATTCCTTACATCACGGAGACATAAAAGTCCAAAGTCCCAAGCAATTTCTCTCGGAATGGGATCAACACCAGAGGGCAAGACCTGCACAGCCCTGGAAAAATAAAAGATCATCTACATTATTGTTTGTAGACACATATTTAGAAGTTAAGACCTCACAATTGACACCAGAGGGAAATGTACGAGTTCATATTTGTATTCAGATAATACAATGGCATGGGTTACATTTAGGGCATGAGTACTTCTCCCTTTTTATTAATAAATAAAGAGGATGCCTCACTCTATTATTCACAAATAATGTTCTTTTTTTATTTGAATCCACCCTTCAGCACATGCAAGCTTTAACAACAATTCAATTAAGTTATTTATTCTGGCTATCAAACGACTAGTTTCATAAATATTATGCAAACTTGAGAAAAAGATAATACACTCTTACAGTCAGCAACTTTGGGCCATGAAATCCAGGGACATGAAATGTGGCCTCAACCAGTGAGCATGACAAGCCCCAAACCAGTTTTTAATTGCAATGAGGCAAATTGTTCACTAGCTTGAACTTAAAGGGGAAAGGAATTTTCATTAATATATATGTCTCTGTGTGTGTGCATGTGTGTGTGTGTGAGTGTTCAGCTGCAGAAAATCTGTGAAACACAAACCTTGCAATAACATTTCTGAGAAAATCAGGACTTAGGCCTCCTTTTGATGGGTATATAGGATATGGCTTGCTTTCTGCATGAAGAGAGGAATCTCCACCATCTTTTACCACATCAATATTGTAGTCCCTAATTTCATAGTGATCTTTGGTGTGCATACCTCTGACCTACATTGCAGACCAATAATCAGGTATCTTCTCCTGATATGTCCCCAGAGGGACAAAAAAATAACCAAGTAAAGGATCAATAACAAAAACAATAGCCTCTTGAAAAAATAGTTGTATATAGTGAAACCATAGCTCATATAAATGTAGAAGTATTGACTACTTTGGTCGTTGTCAACTCTACTAACCAACTAGCAATCAAAAAAAACATTCCCCAGTTTCTTACATCTACATGACTGCAGCTGCCACTGAATTATGTGTTACCTAAAAAATGATTTTATGTGATAAGAGAGTTGAAAAAGTAAACTACATGTGATAACATCTGATATTGGACAGCCTATGAATTGAAATATGATCACCATTTGAGGCATAAATAATGTGCTTCAGGCTCAGTTAGCACTTGACTCTTCCCATAAACAATTCATTAAGCAAGAGCAAATTCTACCTTTTAGTGCAAAACAAGGAGAGAAAAGAGTATACCCATAAATGCAAGTGGACAAGGGGCAACACCCTCAAAGAACAAGAAAATAAAAGCAAAAATGAAGGGAAAAAAAACTCTTCAAGTTTTAAAGGTCTATAGTTAGAGATCAGGAAAATGAACAGGTCACTGTAGGGCTCTCCTTTTTTCCAATTGAAACTTCACTAACACCGAAACCTCAACTACTGAGAGCAAAGCAGATTTCAAGTTTTCAGCACTCTATACATATCAGAAAGTTGAATACACAACAATAAAGTTCCTGGTTCTCTTGCCCTTCCCACTTAATTTCTTAAGTGCAGACAAACTAGCAGCAATATTTCCTCCCTTTGAATTGCCCCTGAAATACAAAAAAGCCATTCTTTTTTTTTTTCTTGGGTTTTTTCTTGGCTAAGCAAATGTCCATCATGACCCATGAAATCTTAAACAAAACCTCCAGGGGTAAATATAGCACTTGAGATCAACAGTTAGCTAGCACAATACATGATTCAAGGACGTATCACCATGTATTAAGTGCATTACCTTGAGAAAACAAATTTACATATTTGCATGACAACCCAATTTTGCAATTCACTCCTTCAAAAATATATTGCACAAAATATGGCTACTCATTGGAAGTTTGGAACTATGGTCTATTCCTCTAATTAATGTGAATATATGGATTGTTTCATCTTCCATTATAATAGTTTCCCAGACTAGAAAGACTGGAGAATGTAATTGCTTCAGAAAATGAAAATCTGATCTTATTTTCTAGAAATTGAGTGTATTAAGGATTGGGATAAAAAAATTGAAAGGTCTTCCAAAGGCCATACACTTGGGAAACAATGTTTCTGAGAAAAAGTTCTTGTTCTCAATAACTCTGTCCCTTTTTTAGTTTTTTTTTTTTTTTTTTGGATAATATCTGAGGAGAAATGGACAATATTTCACAAGTAAACACACTGTCTAAGCCATTAGAAACCCAAAGGTGCAGTATGCATCACAATAATTATTTGAGATTCAACATAGATGGCACTTCTCTTTTTGCAGGTATCCTTATCAATCCTCTTCTGGTCTTGCATCAAGAAATTATTGAAAAATATCTTGAACAGGGGAAAAATAAAAATAAAAATCTTCTACAAGAAACCAGAGGCAACAGCATCCCTTCTTGATAGGTATCATTACAATTTCATACAAAGCAGAAACTCCATGGAATCACCCAGCCAAAAAAGAAAGAACTTAACGAAATATGGATGTGCTACTTGCAATTTATTCATCTTTGTTCATACTACCATTCTAGCAATGAGTAACAAGAAAACAATCAAATATACATCTGATACAAAGCAAAGAAACCAAACACAATGAGAAAAATCAACGCACCTTACCACTGACACAAACTAGCTCTCCTGGTTTATGCTTCTCCTCAAGGCATCTAAGAAAAGGTTGACTGGTAAAACGAGTGCCAGAAAAAAATCTCTTGAGATGCAAATAAATGACTCTCTTTTCTCTACCATAATCATTGTCACCAACCCTTATATCCTGAGATCCATTATCTTCAATTTCACAACTCACAACAACCTCAAGAAATGCAAATGAAGAACGGGTTCTAACTCCCCTGCAAGAGAAGTTAGATAGCATCACACCAACATGCAAACTTTCTATCAGACATACATGCATATAGATGTTCACAGTTTATATATTAATGAATAAATAATTCTATTCATGTGCACATATGAACATATCAGATGTGTGACTGCATGAGATTATAACAAAGAAAATTGATAGTTTTAGTAACACATCCAGAATAAAGGTGCATAAAAAAAATCATAAGTGATAAAACAGTCACAACTCATCTATCAAAAGCAACACAAGCAGGGGCTTTATCTGCAATCGAAAATACACCCGTTAATTCAGGAACTCAAGTCTTGGAAAGGCTAGCAGTGTCCCCACCCCTCGTTTTGGCTAGGAACAAAATGAACATGTATTGTCACCTGGTATGTCAGGAAATTTTTAATGCCCATCAGCAACCAATTAGCTTCATCATTCAGATCTCAGTGCATATGAGTGTTTCCAAAAAGATCAATATTCTGCTAACTTTTTTGCACCCTGTCTGACTCCTTGGGTTTTACTAATTCAGGTTACTTTTGTTTGCCTTCTTCACCTAATAGATAATATTAAGCAACACATCCAAAAAAATAATAATAATAAAAGTACAAAATGAAAAACTAAAATGACAATATGGCCTTGCAAAAGTTGTCTTACTTCAACAAATAAGAAATTTAACTTGCTGCAAACAATATGTAAGTACCTTGAAGATAATACTTTCCCAACAGAAATCAAGTACTGTCCATCATCAATTCCAACCTGTACGTTCTGCAAATCAGCATAGGTTCGAGGAAAATGATGCAGCAGTTTCCGTAACTGCATGGACACAATAAGTGCAATTTGAACCCATGCCTTCTTTCAAGTATAAGAATGTAAAAGGTCTTTGCATTTCATTTAATCGCGAATAGACCCACCGTATGAAAGCCACAGTTTTCCAGCTGACGACATTGCCTCTTACTTAATCCGGGTATAAAATTGATTGGCCTGTCAAGAAATGCAGCATCTAATATTTGTGATTCAGGCCCAGCTTCAGAATAAGATTCCTTGATGCTAACATCATGGTATGATTTTTCCTCAGTTTCCAAAGTCATGTCTGGAAAGGGTACTGGCAAACTAGATGTATTTGCTTCTCTTCTTTCTTTTAAAGTGTATGCATTTTCACCACCTGATTTACTCATTATGGGCAAATTTTGGGCTTTTAATTCTTCAGCCATGGAAGAGCTTACACCTAAAAGGGCATGCACAGATGGCCATTTTTCACAACAAATATCAGGACCTGCCCATTCCAAATCCAGAGTATCTCGGATATATCCTTTGTAAACTTCAGTTGCCAAAATACTCTTCAATTGGGAGCAACTCATAGAGTCATTATACAGTTCCACTGGAGGAGAACTACCCAAAACAATAGAGGGAAATCTTTTACATGCCAAAGAAAGATCAAAATCATCTGCAGCATCTTTGAAATTTTCACCAAATTGCAATCCAACCTTTTCATTTTCTATTAAATCATCAAAACCATCATAACCCATCAGCACTGATACCTACAAGATACGAAATTGCAAATTAAGAAACATGCAAACTGAAAAGTTAAAACTTGACCACACATATGAAGTGCTAATCATATTGCTTTGTGCAACTACCTAACAGATCACTTGACCACGGTAACTGACATCCATTGAATATCAAATGTGAGCATGCTAGAAAGGAGAAAAGATGATCTTATGCAAGTTCCAATACCAAAACTGTAGGTTTACTAAATCAATTTTGGTTGTGGATAAGAGTTCATTATTGAGTCATGTCTCCTGTTGTGTTGTACTTTACCAAAGCACATCTTAGCCATCAACTATCACAAGCATTGGTTGCTAATCCCTGGTTATAAGCTTACATGGCATACATCTTTTTGGAAAGTTCCTCATGGCAAGAAATGTATTCAAAAAAACTAGACAAATATATTACAAACAGCCAACAACCTCTATTTTCCCCCATGCAGACAAAGCAGATTGATACAGCACTCATGCAAACATCACATGCACATATATTTACCCTATTAAGCAGCTTTGACTGGTTTGAGATGCTGGTTATGCCATACTCATTTACTTCTTCCAACAGCTTGTCCGCAAACTTATGTTTTGATCGAGAACACAATGTTAATATTTTTAAGAGGACATTATTAAACCTGCAACCAGTGAATGCAACTCAACACAACAAAAAAAAAAAAAAAAAACATATTTCCGTCAGAATGTTGGAAAAGAAAAAGTGAATGCCTCAATACCTCATTTTTCTACCCAAATGGTTCTGATATCCTCTCTTGGCTTCAAAGGCAATTCCACACTTCAGTTGCTTCCCACTGCAACACTGTAATGCAATCTTTTGGGCAGTTGAAATTTTCAACACAACATAATGAAGTAAAAGCTTTTATCAAAGGAAAAGTGGATGCAAGGAACCAAGATAACAATGACAAGTTAGATGACCAAAATAACTCATAGGAGATGGTTTAACCAGGTTTCAGAAGGTACACCCAACTCAGAAAAACAACCAAAATGGTGACCAAATTACAAAATAACAACTACCATTGGAATCAGCAAAAGGGGTTCAGATATAAGGTGAACAATACCACGTACAATACACAAACCTAATAAACAAATTGGCAACAGCTCCAACCTCCAAACTATCTTCCTGAGTAACTCAGCAACACTAAGATCAATACCACTACAAGTTATACAAAATGGGGGGAAAAAATCTTGAAAGAAGAAAATATACAAATTGGGCGCATTCAAAGTAATAGAAAACAACAAAAAGAAGCAACAATTCTAAGCTTACAAGGCCACAAGATTGCATAAGTGACAGAGTCAGAGCCATGAACTTGAAGACCCTCTACAGCATGAGCCAGACATTCCAGAAAAATATATTAGCCTGCAATAGGACACACAATTTCACCGAAATCAAGAAAGAGCATAGAAAAACGAATGAAAATGGGAGAATTCTTGAATTTTCAGTTGACACAGCCATTCTTGAATTCTTACTCTCAAAGATTTTAGAACCATCTTGCTACTTACAAGTGTTAGGACCAATGTTTTGAAAACT
Source organism: Rhizophora apiculata (assembly GCA_037832385.1). NCBI lineage: Eukaryota > Viridiplantae > Streptophyta > Magnoliopsida > Malpighiales > Rhizophoraceae > Rhizophora > Rhizophora apiculata. The sequence goes on along the minus strand of CM075441.1, from coordinate 1,880,504 downwards.
GGACTGGATTGGCTGGTCGGAGAGGTAAAATGGGTACCAGACTGTAATCTGTTTCGGTTCACTTTAAAAACCATTTGTTTTAAAAACCAGTGATCAAACCAATAAATTGACCAATTAGACCATAAACCGGTGAACCAGTCCCAGTTTTTTAATTTCCATTAGTTTAAAAAATTTATAAAAAATGATAAAAATATTTTTAAAAAATATTTTAATTTTCTTAAAAGTAAAAATCATATTATTAAAATATTTTTTATATATTTAATCTTAAATATCAGTTTTATCAATTTAAATTCGGTTAAACCGGTTAAACCGTGAACCGGTCAGCTTTCCGTTTCAATGACCAGTTCGGTTCTGAAAACCTTGGTTAGGACAAGGTATGGGACTTGAGTCCCACATCGGTCCTTCCTCTTTCATTCCTCTTTCTTGTTTCAAACAAACCAAACAGCCTTTTTGTTTTCCTTTCTTTTCTTTTTCTTGTTTCTAATCCACCAACCAACCAAACAAATAGACAAAAGAATGAAGAAAAAGTCGAGAAAGCTACAAGGAAGATCGTACCTCGGACGATTTTGGCGAAGAGAGCAGCGCTGTGTGTGTTTGTACGTAAAGTGGCCGTTGGCAAGTAAGAGGCAGCTCCTCCCGAAGCGGTGGACGGTGGACGACAGGCCGTTTTACCACTTTTGATTTGAGCCAATTTGCTTGGATACAAAAAGAGGAAAGAGGAATATAAGGAGGGGGAAAATGGGAGGAATAAAAATTGAAATAAAAAAAATTTACTTTTTTCAAGAAAAAATAATGTGAGGGAAAAAATTTAAACTTTTTTTTATTTTAAGAAGGGATAAGGAGTGTGAAAAAAATAATATTTATTATAATTTTAATTTTATATTTATAATAAAATTAATAAATATTAAATAAAAAATTTAATATAAATAATTTAATAATTTTATAAATTATGTAAACAAATCAATAAATTTTTTTTAAATAAGAAGAATAAATTGAATAAATGGGGAGAAAAGAAAAATTAATATTTTTTATATATTATTTAAATATTTTTAAATATAAGTATATTTTTTTAAGGAATAAATAAATTTAATTAATTTAATTAAATTAATTTAAAATAAATTAAATTATTAAATTAATAAAAATAAAATAAATTTAAAATATAAAATAAATTATATAATATTAAATATAATTATTATTTTTAAATATAATTATTTTATATTATATAAAGTAGAATTTATTTTTTTTTATATTATGTTATTTTTAAAAATTTAAAAAATAAATATAATACGTAAATAATAAATAAAAAATTATAAATAATAAATTAAAATATTAATTATAATTCATGATAATTGTTGTACTCACAAAACATTTATTTTTTGCGCTAAAAAACGAAAGCTTATGGGATGTGCATCACCTCCCAAATCAAATTATAAAGAGTTGTTGGAAACATGGAGGCAGCTACAAATCTCAGATTATCCTTCCGGAATTCTGATGCAGAAGAGAATTCTTCTCTTGCTTGTCGGTAGAGGCCCCTTCGCATACTTACCGACGGACAACAATCATTTTTGAATCATTTTTTATTCATTACTTGGTATTTGGAATGGTTAAAATCAGAATTTCCTCAAACAAAATTCAAGTAATCTGGGATGGGATGGATAATACTAATACTACGTGAAAGAATTTTTTTTTTTTTAATTTATCTTTAAAATATTATTTTTTAATATAAATAATTTTTATTAAATAAAATTATTTATTAAAATATTTTAAAAAAATTTTAATATTTCTTAATAAATCGAATAGATTATTTTTTAATAATGTTTAACATTATTCATTCATGCGGGATGTGTGGGCTTAACGGGTTCAAAAAACTGTAATTAAAATCAAAATTCGACCCGATTAACTTAAACTAATGATACAGGACTTAATCGACAAAGAAAAAATATTGGAGGGTTGCATTGCAAATATAAATAATGAAGTTTCAGGCATAATTTGGACTTACAATTGAGTCGCATGTTGTTGATTTTATTTTATTATTATTATTATTATTTCATTACAAATTAACAGTCTCAAAAGCTCCTTTGCTTGTTTCATCCCTCCCTTTGACTGTGCTCCCTGGACGGAAGCTGTTCGACGAAACGTTGCAGTGACTCGTCTTTGGATTTCAGGTGCCGCTAGCCATCCTGCCTTGCTTAATCATGACGAACCTCTACGATTTATACGATGACTTCAAAGATGTACTAAAGATTCGAAAGTTTCGGAGAATCGTGTCCTATACAGGGTTCTACTGCTTTGTTGCTTCCATCACCTATTTCTACACTAACAATACGTGAGTCCCAATTTCCATATCCCTTGCTTGCTACTTTGTTTTTCTGTTTTTAACTTCATTTTGGGTCTCATTTCTTTGTTGGGGTTAGTGTTTTGCGCTTTATTTTTTGGCAGGGTTTTATGGTCTTCCATCTCTTCTTTGATTTTTCTGATTGTTGTTGGGGTCAACTGGAACTGACCCTTCTATCAGTTTTGGGATAGTTATTCAGATTTTTCTTTTTTTCTTTTTTTCTTTTTTGATGAAATTTCAATGCCTTTTGTCTGTAGGACTCGAGCTGGGTATTCTAAAGCTGATCAAAACTCTGTTTGAACTTCATTTTGGATCTCTTTTCTTTGTAGGGTTTAATGTTTTGCATTTTATTTTTGGTGGGGTTTGTGGAATTCCATCTCTTCTTTGATTTTTATGATTGTTGTTGGTGGGACCATCTGGAACTGATCAGTATTTGGCTCATTATTCAAATATTATTTGATTTGCTGAAATTTCAATGCTTTGTGTGCTGCAGAACTCGAGCGGGGTATTCTAAAGCTGACCAATTTTATGCATCTTACCCTGCAGGAACTGAGCTTCTAGCAGACACGACTAAGGTCTGTAAGCAATGTTTGTTCTTCTGTGCAGTTTTTTAAACTGCATGTTTTGATGCTTAGTTGTTTATGTTTGGTCTTTTGATATGGTTTGGTAAGATGTTTGCAGTTATATAAAACAGCTCTTGGGAACTGCTTTGAATCTGAGGATTGGGGTCCAATTGAGTTCTGCATCATGGCTAAGCATTTTGAACGCCAAGGGAAATCTCCATATGCATATCATGCAGTAAGAGATGAAACTTCTTATAATCGACCATTGTCTGATCTCTAATTTGCAAATGTGTTTTGATATTTTGACAGGCACACACCCATGCACATACACTCATTGTCCATCAAGTTTCATGAATGACCATTTTAAAGATTGAGCCTTCTCCATTTGCTTTGATGATCTTTTATTTTATTTTGTTCTCGCAAAATCCAAGAACTTCAATTGGGATAATTATTAATGTGGATGATTGTTTAAGTAGCTTCTTAGTGCTTGGTGATGAATGTGTACCATAGCCGCATGGGTTCTGGGAATTATTTACATGTGGAATTTGTTTTAGATAACTGACAATACTAGAGTCTGTTGTAACAAAATGTTACACAGTGGGGGGCCTTTTATGCAATTACATTTTCTGTTAACTCTGTCGAAAAGCAAGGCTTATTTTCTTAGTGTCGGCACTATGCAAAAATTTACCTGAATACGTACTTATGGAATCTGATTGACCTGAGAGGGATAGATTATTTCACTGTTAGACTGTTAGAGAACCTACTAATGTGTTTGTCAATGCCTAGTGTGCTTGTCATTTCTCTGATATATTTGCTTCCTTTAGCACAATTTGATTCTAACCAGTATGACAACATGGAGAATTACACCTGCTAATAGAGTGTTCTGGAGTAGTTATTTCTTTTTCCCCTGTGCTTTCTGATCTTGTGCATCTACATTCTTGCAGCAATATATGGCACACCTTCTTTCTCATGGACAACTTGATGGAAGTGGATAGAACGGAAGTGCTACCCTGCTGCCAGATAAATGAAAGGAATACTTTTAGCCATGCAATCATGAAGCTGAACTTGTGGCAGTATTTATGTCATCAGCTTACATAGACCATTAAAAGTTTCATTTTGTTGGAAGATTGCTTCAATGCTGTTTCTGTTTCATATGGCCTCTATCAACTGCTTCATTTTGCAAACAATGCTGTTAAATGCCAAATGCATTTGTTGATGTGAATATCAAGTTTTATCCATCACTGAGGTTAGACTATCAGCTTGAAGATATAATTATATGGATATTATGTTTGGTTTATTCTCTCTAACGTAAAGAATGTACTAGGTACAACACCAATCTTTTACTTCTTAAATTTAACAATTGCGTCTCAGTTTTTGCTTCTACACGATTAGGATATGCATATAACTTAACAGTAACAAAAAGGACAAGATATCATTGCCTTCGTGCATAATTTTCTGGCTTGGTTGCTCACACTCTAAGCCATGTTTTATTATTGTTGAGCAATTTGAATGGAGATTTTGGCCTACACAAGGATGACAAAAGAAGAATGCTATTGTTAGACTGTGCCACAGCTTAGTGTGGTAACGAGCAGTAGTCTCATACCGAATTAGATGGACAACTAGACATGGTCCTAAGAATTTCGCAAGGACTGTTGAACGGTTTGGCTAGGGTAGGTTAATGCCGGGCCAAATTGTTCCTGAGGGTTTGCAAAAGAACCTACTGCCACCAACCCACCAAAGCAGTGAGAAGATTAGTCAAACTGAATTGAGCAGTCCAAACCGTTTTGGGTCGGTTTCAAAAGTTACAAGGCTAGCTGCTCTGCGTAGCCACTTCTTCAGGTCTTCTTTGGTCTCATGCACTAATAGTTGAGTTTTTAAACGAGGCCTTAAACTTCTTATTCTGGAGCCTTTACCATGGAATCCATTCACATAATAAAATAAATTGACCCATTTCGATGTAGCCCTTATCAATGTTGAAACTGCAGCTTCCTTGTTCATCATCATTAAGGAAAGAAATGGACATTGTTCTTGCACCGAGTTTCTGAGCCACATCCCACAATTTTACATGAGAATGCAAGCACCAAAGGTACTGGTAGCAAAGTACATAAAAGGAGAGTCAATGCAACAGTATCCTAACACGCAGCTGAATAAGTGAACATTACACAACATAAAAGGGGAATGGTTTTTTCGTTGTCGTCATCATCAAACGGAGGACATTGATAATGCCCTAATATTGAAACTGCATTTCACACTGTATGTGAAAATGCAAGCACCAAGAGTGTCCATAGCGGTCTACAATACACGGAGAGACAGTGCAAAGTCTACATACTAAGAGCTGTGGCAGCTAGCTCAGCTAATTTATTCTTGAACCACCACTCTTCGCGAATCCCGCAACGTAAATTAGACAGCCTGCACCTTGCGCTCATTTCCAATCAGACCAATACACCTAGAAACATCGCTGTCACTCCTCATCAGGCTTCGAGTGCTACACTTGGGCTTAGTAGGGCTATTCTGCATGGCTATTGCATTTCTGTTAGCAGATTTCAATTCTTCGGCCGCCTGCACCTTTGGAGGGCTCTGCACAGTTGCATGAGTAGGAGAGGCAGCATTACCCTTAGCATCATTATCAGATTCATCTGTTGTGCAGACTCTCTCCCTGTGAAAAGGTAAAGGACTTAGGCAGGGCAAAACAAACACAAAAGAAAAAGAAACACACCTAGGCAAAACTGGAGAAAAAAAAAATTTCCAGCCCTCACCTAGGCAAGGAGGTGGCATGCTTCCTGTGAAAAGGACTGTTTCTCTCACTTCCATCATCTTCCTCCTCAAGATGCGCAAAGTGTTCCTTATATCGATCGAGTCCACTGGCATAAAATTCCAAATTCACACAAGTTAGAACAGCCAATGACGCTACCTAGAGAAACAAGAGGTGAACAAACACCATTTTGATATGGTAAAGTTATACAGCACATGCAGTTAAAGTCAGTGTATGAAAGGAATAGTTCCTGTTAGGGTGGAACTTATAAATGTCTCCGTTGAAAGTTCAATGTTGCATAATATCACAATAGGCTGGTTTGACATTGCATAGCTAAATAATGGCTCATCTGTGTACACAAACAATGTCATTGTTCCACCCCAAAAAATAAAATAAAAAAAAAAAATACAAAAGAAAAAGAAAAGTTCAAGCAACATGTCACAACATGTTAAGCAACATCTTTTGGAACTTCTGAATGATTTTCTTTTCTTCCACTTTCCCTTTCCCCTTTCAACTGTGAACAACAACTATTTGAACATTAAGACTAACCTTGGGTACACAAAGTGGGTCTGTTCTGTGCCACGGAGGTACTCTTTTAGCATCTCAGGATGATACTCCAAAATCTGTTTTGACTTTAAAATTAGATTAGTCACTAAGGAAGATACCATCAAGATGAGCAAAATCTAGTATGAATTGAGCAAATCCATACCTCCCTATAAATTAGCTCTCTTACATCATCTTTAGACAATTTTCTCCTTTCAAATTCAAACTCAAATTTTGAAATGGGTTGTCTTGATGTTTCATGTTCCCTGTCTGACAGACTGTCAAAGTATGGATCAGCTAATGCCTGCAGAGAGAAGCCATAGAAACCTTATTAGGAAGGAAAAATGAATGAATTTTTGCAACAAAAAGACTCATATTTATGCTCCAAAATGGTATGGATGGAAACTTAAGACTATCATTTTACTAAAGCTGACCTCTTCAGCGGAGGGACGATCTTTCGGATCAAATGCAAGCAAACGCTCAAGTAAACGCAGAGCTAATGGGTCTGCATTTGGAATTTTTTCTGCGAATGGGATTGGCTGCTTTTTCCACATGCTACTCAAATACTTTCTTGCCTTTTCATTTCCAACCTGCAGGTGTCAGGAGTGAACCAAATTTTGACCATTCATATGGAGTTCTATTACCTTTGAAGCTACAAAAATACCTATGGGAAAGATATGGCAAGATATTCAAATGGGATAACAGAACAAAAGCAAATGTAACCAACCCGCGCAATGGTTTCAGGAGGTGGAGTGCCAAGCAAATCAGTTATCAGATCCAATTCATGCACCACATTTTTTCCCGGAAACAAAGGCTTGCCCATCAGCAGCTCTGCAAATATACAGCCTATGCTCCAAATGTCAATGGCAGGAGTGTACTGCAGAACACAAATCCAATAAGAAGTATTAGTATTCACACTAGAGTTGCTTATGCAATACAGTTACTGAATACTAAAGCAACAAACACAATCCACTAGGTGTAAAATACATAACTGAATTTTAGGTAAGCCAACCAAAAACAATAAAAGCTGGAATAAAAACAATTGAAGAAAAAAAAAAACCTTCTGTTTTATGTTGCCATCACATCACACAGAACAGCACAAATGGAAAAAGGAGATTAAACAAACTCAAACAATCGCACAATGGAATCTCTGGTTGATCTCTCATTAAAATTTCTCAAACACCACACAGCCAAAGAAACTAGTGGGCCACGATCACACACAATGACAAAACAACTGACAATCAAGGCTTGAGCATAATCTAGGCAAAGGTCCAAATCTAGATAGCATTTTAGCTGAACAAAAGATTAACAATGTTAAGATTTAAGAAAAAGTGTTTGGGGAGGAATTAGAGAATCTACAAACTGGTAGCCCCCCACAATACTAATATAATTGTAAGTTAAGAGAAATACAGAATGGCCAAACCACCCACATACTAAAAAGACTCTCTTACAATCAGAAGTATTAAAATTTCAGTCAGCTGTACCTCTGATGCCAGAGACTTTTAGGAATAACAATGCATCATTCAACTCAAAGTTTAGAACCACTGAAGGAAACGAAAGAGGGAAAGAAGCTGTTTTTGCACAAATATTGAGGAATAAAAATTTTCAAAAACATGTCAAGAGTTACTTGGACATGAATTTAATTTTTATATATGATAAACTTTGTTTTCATATCAATTAAAAAAAAATACACTTCTTTTACTGATATTTACTACTCTTGTAAGCAATTATTGCAAAAAGATTACACTTAATAAGCCCAAAGCAAAGTGGTAAAATGAAAATTGAAGGAAAATAAGGGACTTGCCACAAAAGAAATCACCACTAATAAAAAGAGGAGTTCCATATTCTTTGGAACTCTCACAATAACAGGATACAAGCATAAACAATAGTACTCGGCCAAAGAGTCTATCGATGGTCAACAGAACCCACTCAGATGGCCAGAATAAAGATTCTCCTGGTTACCAATCTGGCTAACTTGTTAAAACTGCAATGCAGGAATGGAGCAAAAAAAATACAACAGCCACAATTCAATAACAGATCAAAAGCTATAAGCTGGCAATCAAGCTGGCATATCTAATGGAGTCTGTTTGTATTAGTTTCCAAGATAGAGTAGGAATTTAAATGCTTAACAATCATGTATTCCATATCATATTGACTACTTGATGAAGTTCAAATCAGTTTATAATGGCACAAATACCAGCAATAAAAACAAGTTGTGGGAACGAAGTGTCTAAAACACACAACTTTGCAGAGTCTGATTGCACAGAACATAGCTTTCATTTTAGATGAAACCATAAGTAAATTTGAATAGGAGAAAAATAACAAGAAAAAGAAAACCCAAAACACCAAATTTTGGACCTGGCTATAAAAAACAGAGCATATAACCAAATAATGTTCACAAAGCACATATATCACATGTAGACATGCATTAAACATGCCTTGGAGGAAAAAGAACCACAGAGTTCAGGTGCACGGTACCATCGAGTCGCCACATAATCCTAGACAATGAAGATATTAGTTAGCAAATGTATACCACTCTAACTAGCATTCAAAATTTGCCTCAAAAACAACTAACAGAAAATTGCAAACTATACTGCACCAAGAAGACACATACAGTCCAAAAAATAGCAGAAGGGGCATTACTAAATGACACACGAGCTAGCCCAAAATCACACAGCTTCAGTTTGCAGTCCGCATTGGCAAGAATATTTTTTGGCTTCAGATCTCGATGGAACACCTTAGCTGCCAAAAACAACACAACCCAAGAATTAATCACACAAAAAAAACATTAAACCCACTTCCCAATATTCACATAAAATCAGATCAAAAAGCCCCAAAAACTTGATTACCCGAGTGAATATATTTGAGGGCTCTAAGCAACTGGTAGAGGAAGTACTGGTGGTGTTCAGGGCAAAGATCATCATTCAGTCTAATGACTTGATGGAGATCAGATTCCATCAACTCAAACACCACATAAATATCCTTGAACTCTCTGGGAGAAGGGGGAAGCATGATGTGCTTGATCTCCACGATGTCCGGGTGACGAAGCAGCCTGAGCAGTTTGATCTCGCGGAGAATGCGTGTGGCATCAGAGACATGCTCGAATATGTTGTTCATCTTCTTGATGGCAACTCTCTCTCCAGTGTGAGTGTCTATTGCTGATGCAACCACGCCATAGCTTCCCCTCCCCACCACCTCCTGTATCTCGTACTGGCTTGCCTCGCCGTACTCCGTGAAGAATTCCTTGTCAAGCATGGTCTAAAGTTCCAATTTTTTTCCAACCAAAGAACAAAATATCAAAACCCAGATCAGCATAAAGAAGAAAAAACAACAAAACCCCAAGATTGTCTCAGAGAAAATACATCAGGCGCAGGTCTCAAGTTCAAATCTTTATGATAGATTAGCCCAATTAACATGTTACTGGGAAGAATTATCCAGTTATTAAAGGCTAAAAAAAAAAGAACTCTGAATTATTTAATAAGGAAATGAATGAAAAACAAAAGAGAAAAACAGAAATGGCTACCTTATGGTTGGGAAGACCACAACAAGACGGGAAGGCTGAGGGATGTGGGAGGTGAGGGAACGGGAACTGGGAGCTTCGTGGAACATGAATTTGTGTTGTGTAATAAAAATCTATGCATTTTAGGGGTTCAATTCAAAGCATATATGTAGACGTGGTTTGTGGTTGTTTGAAGAGATGGTGGGCCGCGTACGTGTGTTGTTTGTGTGTACGTGTGGTTGATACTCGTGTTGTTGTGACCGACCGACGAGAAGACTTTTGAAGTTTTCAACCACATGTGGTCAGAAATGGGCAACACCTGGCATGGAATGGAAACCAATGAAAAAGAAAAGGGTGTTAATTAAAAAAAAAAAAGGGAAGAAAAATGTATTGTTTGGATTTTAAATTGGAAAGAAAATAATTATAAATTTGACAATTTGTTTGAATTTGAATTGAGGTGTGGAAAAAAAAAAGAAAAAAAAATAGAAAGTGATTTTTCAATAACTATTTGGATATGTTAAGAATCAATAAGAAAATAAATAAATAGTATAATTTTTATTTAGATATAATGAAAAGGTATAAAATTAATTTTATAAAATGATAATTATATTTATTAGAAATATTAAATACAAAAAATATTTTTAAAAAATAAATCTTGAATTTTACTTATCTTTATAATTTTAATACGATTTTTAAAAATAAAAAATTAATTCATAAAATACTTGTTAAGTTTTTTTAACAAATTTCATCAGACTGCATGATATAACGTACTAATGTGTAAAAAAATAAAAATAAAAAGCAAAAAAGGCAGAACATTGACTAGGGGCTAACATAACTAAACACAAATAATAATTAAAAAAACATGAAAATTCTGAAAACAAATATTCACATTATTAAAATTCTTATTTTTAGATAAAATTTACTCTATTAATTTATTTGTAATTAATAATCAATAATTATTTTATACAAAAGCTTATCCATATATAAACCATAATCAAATGAAACCTTTAAATAATACTTTATTTTCTTAATTTTCTTTTCTGAAAATCCAAAATAAATAAGAATAAAACACTACCAGAGACATGGGTCTCCTGTTTTCATTTGTTAATTCAATCTCCAAGGAATCACATGTTCATTACCCATAAAAAAAAAAAAAAAAAGAAGCTGGGGAATGCAAGGCACTATTGCCATTCTATGTCTTATGGAGAGTTCCATTGACTCCCATTTTCTCAGCCTTTCTTACTGAAGTCGTGAGAAAATATTTTTGTGGGCGCCACACTAAGGTTTCTTATTCTTTTTAAAATATTTTCTTTTCCACCCATTACTCCAACAACCAAAAATCCTTCTCCTTATCCCCATTCTCTCTCTTTACGTTTTTTTTTTTTTTTTATCCTTTCCTTGCAATCCAAACAAAGGTTGAAGAAAATGTTTATTTTATGATTCCACCAAAATTTTTATCACCTAAATTGGTGAGAAAGTGTGAGAAAGAAACAGAATTTTTATAATATTTTGAAAATACCCTTAAATTTTTTATTTAAAAATACAAACATTACACAATTTTTTCACTTAATTTTTTTTATTAAAAAATATAATATAAATAGTGTAACTTTATGAATTTAAGTTGGGATACCTGTTAACGTTCTGATTTAATAGATAGGAAAAACTCAAACTAACCTAAACAATAATAACTATTAGTATGTTTCTTAAATACTCTCAGTAATTATCAAATCTAATTCTCTAATTTAACTTTTATAAAGAAAATTTATTATTTGAGTAATGACATTCTTAACAAATCTCTCAAATACTCGGTTGTATTAATTATCAAATTTAGAATTTTGATTTGAACTTAAATTAAATACATACAATGGATAATTATCAAACATGATGCTCACTCAATTTTATTATTGTTATAATTTTCCTTTTTGAGTTATGATATAACAGGTTTGAGCTTTTAATGCATGAAACTAAAATTCACCAAACCCGATGACATTGGAATCTTTATGACATTTGCGTGTTGTGCGGCGTTAGTTTGACGAGGGGTGGGGCTGGCGGTAGGTGGTGGGGGGGGGGTCAGGAGGACCCGGAAAGACCCTACACCAGACAAGTTCTGGCATGGTAGGAAGACAACTTTTACTTTAATTTATTGTTTAGTGGGAGACTTTTGAATGGAAAGGAATATACAGAACCAGCGGAATTGGCAAGCGGCGGTGATTGGTCATAATGGTCAAGTTTGAAAGGTTCAATAAAGTTTTTCTTTTTGTCATTTTTATCTGATAAAGTTGTAGTTTGGATAATAATTTAATGTGTTATTCCGTGCACTAGCTCACGATCTTATCTTAACGCTTTTTTATTATCCTGAAAATTCTTTGGGATCCTTTGATTTCAAATAGAATTTGTATGGCATCTGATACATATGCTCGAATATTTTCATCTTTTTTATGACCACTCTCGCTCTTACGTGAGAATTAATTGTAAAACAAAAGTAGGATTTTTTAAAACCAAAGTAAATTGCTCTTGACAATGTTTAAAAAATATATATATACAGGTAGAATTTGTGAATTTTTAACTCCACAAAAAAAAAAAAAAAGTTCTTAAGATTGGAGTCGCACGGCGTTGAATTTGGCTCCTTTTTGTAGTTTTGTTTAAATCTTGGCACCTTCTGGGAAAGGTCTTCCTCGGTGAATTTGTTGATAGCAAGAGAGAGAGCGTACGAAAATTCCAATATTTTTTTTTGTGGGTCATGACCTCTTTTGGCAATTGGGATAAATCATAAATAAGTCTGAATTATGAAAAAATTATGGAATTGTATTCTGCCACCACACAAATCATGGGTGATTGTCGAAAATTGGATGAGTATGACAAGCCATAGTTTCTTGATTTGAAAATTTCAAAACCCAAATTCCCTTTTTTTTTTTTTTTTTCTTTTTTGGCGAAAAAAATTTAATAAGAAAATTTTAAATTCCTCACCAAACTTCCTCTTCAAAGTTCAACGGTCACCACAGATTCGAGCTACAAGGATGAGGATGACCCATTACATTAAACTCAAGGGACATCTGACAATTCAAGTCTTAAGACTTGTCTCTTTCTCAAATTGCACTGTAGATAGGGACTTGTTGGTCATAAAAGACACGTTTGCCTCGTTGAAGCCAAAAAATGATAAAATAGAAAGGGAGGCGACCTTTTTACTTTGATATTTTGTAGAAAACTCAGTAATATAGTTAGATGTTTGCTTTATAACATGAATGCAGAGAAAAATTGAAAAGATGAGGAGAAGCATGTGAGGCTTTTTCACAAACCAATAATCATTCTTTGTAAATCAAGCAAGCCTCAGCGTATTATTCCTTCTGATGTAATCCAGAAATTGGAAGCAAACCATTCATTAGCAAGAAAGTTGACAATCTTTCAATGAAAAAAGAAAGGTGGTTTATTTTAACTGTAACAACCGCCTCAAATGCTGTCATGAACAATACTGATTACACTGAAACATGACATGGTTAAACAAATCATGCTGGTTGTTCTTTGACTTCAACTGGACCCCGGTACTAAAGTCTGCACTTCTTCTCCTTGGGAGGCCTTCCTCGACGTCGTGGTGCCTGCTGTTGCTGCTGCTTCTGACAGGATGTTAGCAATGATGCATCCAGTGTCGTAGCGGTGGATCCTTTGGTCTTCAGTTTGGGAGGCCTACCTCGGCGTCGAACCTGTGGTTGCTGCAGTTGCTTTTGGGGCTGCACATCTTGATTCCTATCTGAGGCTGACCTAGTTGTTGGTACCATTATTGAATCTGCTTCTACATTTGATTTTGGACGTGCTCCACTGCCTTGAACCTCCAGTTGCTGCTGTTCCTCATTGTCATACCTATTGTTGGGGAGCAAGTGTGCACCCAGAATCACGTCTTCATGAGGCCTTAGTTTAGGGGGCCTCCCTCGGCCTCGACGCTTAGGTGTCTGCTGAAGCTTACAAGGATGCTGAGGAGGCCTTTCTGTCCCAGACATATTGGGATGTTGCTCTGTATATTTAAGTAATTCAGATGAACCAGATATTTTAAATGGACATAATTTGGTGACTGAACTTCGAGGCCTTAGTTTTGAATGAGGTTGGTCTTCCTGCTTTGAAAAGTCATGTCCTTCTGCTTCCATTACAGGCAGGGAAGACTCCTCAGATTGAACCCTAGAGTACACACCATCATTACCTTTGTCATCACAACATGAGGTCAATATCTGGTCACTGGCATCAACTTGTTGTTCCTCCATCAGATCTTGTTCCCCCACCAGCTTATCTTCCAACATACACAGTTGTTGCTGCTCTTCTTCAATTTCCTTGCCATCATCCTCATCTAGGCAATCCTTTCTTCTTTCCATCACAAATACTGAATGATCATAATTGCCCTAAGGACAAGGGTGAGGGGGGATCAAGAACAAAGATGTTATCTCATAGATAATCGATCAACAACGAATTCAATGCTGTTGATAAGCATAACATAACCTTATTCATATTATCTTCCCTATTCAGTGCAAGCTTCGTTTTCATTGTCAGAGCTATACTTTGTTGTCATGTTGCCAAAAAAGAATTTACATTTGTAAAGTCTGATGCACAATAACACCAAAAACATGTTTATTACAAGCCACATGACAATGATGATGTGCAACTCTAATAGGTTCAAAGCAATCCCTAATGTGCCATAATGCCAGAAAACACATGGATCTTCTTTTTGTTAGTCAAATTGCTATAGGCACATTATACAGCTTCTTTAAAGCTTTAATAGCATAAGCTTAATACACTGCTATGAGTAACATCAAGTTTGCTGTTTTCTTACATTGCTAGACCCCAGAAACAAGTTACATATATTGCAATAGATTGTTCCCAATATGGAAATATATGAATCCATCACTATGAATGAGCAAAAGATGTGGCACCTCTATTTGTTGTTCAATCGCTTCTATTGGTTGCGTTTCCACTTTGTGTTGTTCTTCAGACACCTTGTTTTGCTCTGCCTTTGATTTAATCCTTTCTCTTCCTAGTTCTTCAGCATTCTCTGGTTGCCCACTTGCCTCCCCATTTTTAGTCACTTCAAATTGTTGTTGCCTGTCTGAGTCACTTGAGTCCTGAAGCACGTCTTCAACCAATAAACTCGGCTCCTCTGACTCATTCCTATCTTTATCTTTGCCCTGCCCACCTTTACATCGTGGCCTCTTCCTACCCCTCTTCATTATATTTCCAGAATCACCATTTTTTATGGGAAGCATATACCGTCCATCATTTGACTTCTCTAAGTCGAGGTTTCCACAAAGCTTCCCCAAATAATGACTTAAAAAACTATCATGGCCCCATGGCAAGCCTTTATATTCTCTTCTAATAAAGGCTGATATTGCCTCCTTACTCGACCCTCCTTTCTCATTCAGCTCTAGAATTGCCATTCTAATCATCTGCAAAGGAAAAGGAAACAATTAAGCAGAAAATAGACAGGAAGAGAGAGGGGGGGTAAATAAGAACAAGTGATAAAGAAAGGGAAAAAAATGCAAACTTTTTCCCCTCCAAAATTCTTCCCTAATGATGCTCAGCGTTTTCTGCAGGTAGTTTCCTTACCGTGAAAATGAAATTGAAATTCCATTCCAAATAGAAAAAAAATAAAATATAAAAAGGAATGCAAACTTCTGCCAAAAAACGTTATTTCCATCAAAGGTTGGCTAATTAAACAACTAACTTTAGTTCCTTAATACAATAAAACAATTCCCATCTTTCATAAATTAAGCAAGAACCCCATCCCCTCCGAAGAAAGGAAAAAAAAATCCCACTTTCTTACACTATCCCTTTTTCCATTAAAAAATGTAAAATCAAAGCCAATTTTTCTTCCAAAGGTAATGAAAGGATTAACCATACAATGCCTTCAGAATTTTCGATTAAGTAAACAAAATAAAACCATTCCAAAACAAGCAATTAACCAAACAACAAAAGCAAAGGCCCCGAGCGCCAAAAGGAAATTGAATTGTTTAAAAAAAATTAAAAAGCGAAAAGAAAATCATACTGGACAGCGAGCTACTTACAGAGGCATATGGTGGGTGTGTTGGGGTGTGGAAATTGAGGAAGAATTCATGCAGCCTTTTCTCAACGTAGGTCTTCAGTTCAACTGGGTTAACCTTTTTAAATCTTTCCATACCCAATAGATTTTCGAGCACATTGTCTCTCAGCTTGCCCATTATGTGCTCCTGCCTATTCTCTGCCTGGTTTAGGGTTTTAGGCATGGTTATCAGACCTTGTTGGCCTAGGAGGAATGGAATGGAAGGCGCCTCTTGTCGGTGAGGATGTGTAGCATAACAACGAGGAGGAGGCAGCGGCGGCGGAGGATAACCTGAAGGAAGAGGAGAAGGTGGAGGAGCGAAATGTTCGGGGTGGAGGAGGCGTGGCCCAAGGCTATGGCGGCTAAGGGGAAGAAGAGTGCGACGATGACGACGGAGGGTGGTGGTGGAGTTCGTTGGACAACCAAGCGCCCCGTGGAGGGGCTGAGGCTGCGGCTATTGATGGAGGTGGTGGACGCAGACGCGAGACCGTGACAGAGTTTTCGTTCGCGCGATGTATTTATTTCCAAAATTGCAAACCAGGCTTGACGCGAGAGGGGGAAACGATGTCGTTTTTAGTTTAGGTTTCAGAACTCAGAGGTTCGTGACAAGGACTTTTGAGAGTCCATTTTAGGCAATAAGGATTCCTCCTTAATCCAAATTAATTTCTGTTATTAATGCCCCCTTCTTCCGAGATATCTTCCCTTTTTTTTTTTTTTTTGGTCAATCTAATAGCTCAAATCATATACAAATGCAATTACAAAATGGAAACATATTTTTGTATTTTTTTTATTAAAATAACATTATCTTTGTCTCTTGCATGTATACTAAATTTCAAAAATTGTACCCTACCGGGAAAGCAAATTCTGAGGACTGATGTTGAATCCCATTAAATGTCTTAGCTGAAATTAGAAATCAGGACCTTTGATTTAACACTAAACAAATTTACTGATTATTAAATTACAAAATTCAATGATTATTCACATTTTTATTAAAAAAAAAAAATATCAATAAACTTGAAATTATGACTTTCAAGTTTTCACCATTATAGCAAGGCTGTCTCTTCTAACACATACAAATATTTCAGCCAATCTGATGAACTAGTTGCTAGTAGATTGAAATTCTTGGCCTTGGAATGATCCCTTCTGTTCTGTCTCTCATCATGGCAATTATTACATTTCTTCCACTTGGGTTCTTTTCCAAACAAACAGATTGATCTCTACAGATAGCCGGCATTCCGTGTGTTAGATCAAATTGTTTGTAGTTACAATAGCAGTATACTAGCAAGGCATTGCATTCAAGGAGGTGTTGAAAATTGGTATTAAATGGTGTGCAAGCTAGTGGAACCCAAGGGCATTCTTTGAGACAGAAGATTATTAATACAGACCAAGAAAACAGAATTCCTGATAGAAGGGAATCAAATGAAACGAAACAATTAAAAAAAAAAAAATAAAGAACTTGCATTAGCGTTCCAGGCCTTCAATAAAGTAACATAAATAAAACTAATTTTAACGTAAAATTCATTCTACTTCTTTTTATCAGGTAGTTGCAACTCTCTCGCTCTCTCTTTACAGTCTGAAGCACAGGTTCTCATAGCAGCATTACCTCACAGGATGAGATGAAAAAATAAGGCGGGCTGCGCTAGTAAAATTATAGGCACGCCTCAGCCAACTTAAGCCTGAACATTTTAAGTTGCTTGTAACCTCAGAATTGCAGTGCGCTAGAGAAGGACTGGCCAAAGGCCCAATTGCCTGGAACAATGTCTGGAAATACCCTGGTTGCCCCATCGGTAGTTGTGACCCTGAATGACAAAGATTGGCCATTGAGATATGCATTGGACTGCCAGTTAGCTCCCCAATTCCTTGGCATCGCCATCCAGTCTGTTTTTAAGCCTTTGATGGACACAGATTGAATGGATCCTGCCCCTGCCACATTGCTAATCAACACCAGCTCAAAGTAGTCCCTCCCATTAATAGTGAATCTAACTCCACCGTGCTTCTTGCAGGGAACCCTGTTGCAATTGTTGAACCCGACAAAGACATTAGGACAACCAATGTATATAATAAAGAGCTTGTACAAGCAATTTGTAATCCGTTGGTACCTCTGGAACAGAACAGGCACTATTCCTCCCCTGTAGATACCGATCTTTTCCCAAGCAGGCTGGGCCATATCGAAATGCCGAAGGGGAGGGTTGCACCAGCCTCCATGGTCGTCTGGAAGAGCGTAATTTGGAGGGCAGAAATTTGTTGCCGTAATGGTCACAGAACTCCCTCTAATGCACCATCTGGGGTCAGCACCATGATCACATACGATTCTGTAGCACTGTCCACATGAAGCTCCATCGTTGAACAATGCAGTGCTCAATGCAGCCGTTCTCGTCCCATAACCAGTCGAATACAAGTTACCATATCCACAAGCTCCCCCTGCAGCAAAACAATCAATGATTCGGACATTTACAAAGTATATAAAAAATGCGTTCCAGCGCACGAGTCAGGCTGTTTCCACAACTCGAATGCATTATATAAATCGATGATAGATTGAATTCTAACGGAACGGTTGGATGCATACCCATAGTTCCCGAGGCATCACTTCCCCCATAAAACGTAGCATGAGCTTTGGTCCACCCAGAAGGCGTAAATGCGTTAACATTGATAGTGAGAACATAGCAGAAGAATGGTATCAAGAAAGCCAATGCAACGACCAGTTTTGCCATTTCTTAAGGTGAAGAATGGAGGTTGGGAAGTGGTGTGTATTTGGAATTATTGGCACTTTGCCAGCACAAGAACGGCAACTATAAATGAGGACTAGACTCCCCTTAATGCAAGCAACCTCCCATGTGAGGCTCTGCACGTTAGCCAAAATTGAAATAATTTTTATTCTTATTTTGTATACGTCAACTCTGAAGAATCAAACTCATTTTTACATGTTCTGAAAGACGACTCTATAAAAACAATGAGTTCTATCAAGAGGAGAAAAAAAAAATAAAAAATGAGTCGATAATTAATTGTAATTAATAATTAATAATCCTGCTTCCGTCACGTCTACTCTATACACTTTTTGTTTTTTCGTCCTACTAACCATTTTATCTGCCAAAGCTTGCAACTTTTCGTGGGGTGACGAGAATATTTAGTCTCAGATCGCATCAAATACTTCACATGGTGTTGTTTGACCCATATGCCACAATGCCATTTTTCATGTGTGTTGTGCACATGTCCACAATTTTTGACACCCCAGTTGTAGCGGTGATGGGTTTCTATTATTGTTGTTTTTGGTGTGATCTTATTGCACAAGCCATCTCCGTCGGTGGACCAGGTTGTCACTTCATGGACCAGGGGGCCTTGGAGTCTCTTGGCCGGATTGGTTACCGACACTTCGAATTCACTTTTAAAAAAATAATAATAATTATCTCGTACTTATAGCACAACTGATGAAATCTTTTTATCACACAATTGAGCGCAATAATTTATTACGAGGAGATAGGCAGGAGTTGGCAGGATGCCCAACTGGCCATGAAACGAGTAGGGGTCGGGTGGAATAACGAAGAATAAATGCAATCCAGGGAATATTACCCTACCTGTATCAATAAAGTGTTCGCAGACAAGACTTTGATCTCTTTCTTCTCTGTTTTTCTTTCAGGTTTTTTTGCTAGCTCAGCGATTATACAAAATCCTCAGGCAAGGAAGCAATTAAGAAGAAGGTTGGTGTCATACGGGGGTAGTTCTCACAAGAAGTCATCAAAGAAACAACTGACCATATGCTTTGACATTTTCCTTTTTTCTTTTTTTTTTGGAGGAGATGCTTAGATATTTTTAATATACTAGAAATGATTGGAACGACCCGTGTTGCGCATGATAGAGCCTAGGTTAACGTTTGTAGATTCCTGTTTTACTAATTAGCTTGCAATCTTGCTCGCATTATTAGGCAACCACCCCAGATATTCCAATATTCCTTTCCCTTTCACACTTGAACTACCTTCCGATTTGGTATAAAGTAACCGAATTAGCAAAAGGTTGAAGAAGCTACGTTAGCAGCATATGCAGATTCTATAAAAAGATTTTCATAAGCGTGGTCCCCGGAAAAATAAAGATAAAGATTACACTTGTCCTGTTGCTGGTGCATAACGCGGAGCTTCACTCGTGATCCCTGATAAAATCGCTAAACAAAACTTTAAATCAAGAAACAGAAAAAATAGAAAAGGGGGCTTTGATCAAGTGTACCATATCGTTGGACAGAACGTCAATTTTTTGAGAAAATAAAAAAGTCATAGTTTATATATACATATATAATAGCAATAGCAGATCAATAAACAATTACGTCTTAAAAAATACATGTCATTTCCTCCCGAATTCTTCTTAGATTTCTTGTAAAATATTCCGATGTCAAAATTAGAACAAATCCCCGTTTGACGTCGGCCGACAAAAAAGCAGAAACGTAAATACGTAAAGCAATATTTGTACCAAAATTTTACCCGAATTTTTTTTCTTTAAAAAAAAAAAAAAAAAGGAAAAACCAAATATATAAATAAAAGAATGCACTGCTCACAAAGAGTTACAACTTTCAGGCACCCTGCCTAAGACTACAACAGAAAAAGGGCAGATCAAAACGCCAGTCTCAAACTACAGAAATTAGTCTATGGAGGTCACACAAAAATATGTCCTAAAGTCAACACTAGAAGTTGGGTCCTTGGGGAAAAAGGCAAATTGAGAAAATATAAAAGATGATAAACACGGATACTGGAGAACAACTGCCATCATCTGGACTTGCATGCAAGAGAAAGCAGAACGAGTTTTTCATGCAGCTGACTGGATTGGCCCGTTAGATCTAAACCCACGACCCCTTCCACGGTTTCCCCTCCAACGGCCACGGCCTACAGCATAATATACAATGATTTAAGCAATAAATAGTACAGACAATAGGGTGCATCCACATTAATCAAAGGAAAAACACTGTTCTTGTGTTGTCACCAAATAAGTATGAAAAATCCTAGAGCAGGGAAAAGGAAAAAAATGTAGCCTCTTGTAACTTAAATAACTACACCAAGGAGGCCTGTTGTTTTATTCCAACTGACTTACTATTCCAACCCCACGCTTTCATTATCAATGCCAACCTTTCATAACCTGCTGCTTCAACAAGGAGTGTACATGTTGACAAGAAAACTTCAAATGTAGGCTGTTCATCAAGCAACTCAATCCCGACTAAATCAACTTAATTCGAAATAAAACTGTCAACCCATTGAAAAATGGATTGGATTGAAAGGTAATGTGGGAAACCACAACTTGCAGTTTGGTTGCAGATTTGAGAATTTAAATCCTCAATCAAACCAAACTGAACCGCCAATAGTATTCATGGGTTGTGTTGTCACAGGCACAAAATGACTAAATATTTGATAATACTGTCCCTACTGATTTAGCTGTATTTATTGTAATCTCTAGTTGCACACAAGTTATTCTAAATTTGGATTTTATATTTTCTTACTTTTGTATAATTATTATTTTAATTTTTTTTCTTTGTGTTTGTATGCTCAATGTGCTTAGGATGAAATCACTCAAAACCATTGAACTGACCAAGTCAAACTGCAATCAACTATATTGGTTTAGCTAGTTTTTACTCGTTGTTCACTTGGTGTGAGTTTCAAAATTAGTCAAATCACTATTGGCAGTTTGGTTTTGACGCATAAGCAAAATCAACCCAAACCAAACTGCATACAGTGTGGGAAACCAATCACTATGAAGTTCAGATTTCACCAGCAAGAAGCAAATTGGGTAAGAAAGGATGAATGCCAGAAATACTAGAAGCCATCCTATGAGGGCCAACAAAACAAAAGGCTATAAATGTTCACAATGAATAGCAAATTGGGCCACAATGAAAGGAAGAAGAAAGTACCACGGCCTTGTACAGGTGCGTCATAATTGTAGCCCATATCTTGCTGCATATCAGCAGGGTAGCCATTGTATCCTCCCCTGCCACGGCCATAGAAACTTCGTCCTCTTCCACGACCCCTTCTCCTGCCACCTTGGTTACGGTCCCAACCTCCATCGTCATACTCAGCAGGGACAAATCCATTCCCTGAGAAGGTTAATGCATCTGTCATACCAGGTAGCAGTAACACTTTAACAGAATATTCACACCCTCATCATTTATTTAACAAAATTACCACATATCTCGACATATATAATGAGCTTTCCTAAATAAACTATCAAATCAAATTCTCACATATACCTCTACCCTTTGCCCGGCCTCTACTGGTCCGACCTCTGCCTCGCGCATTTGGTAAGCCCTCTGCAACAGAAAACAACATAAAAAAATGCATATATGGAGATCTTTGAACAAATATATTTATTGGGATAGCACATTACCAGCATCATAATCAAATTCTGTGGATGCCTTCACTTGCTCTGCAGGTAATGGATGCTGGTACCTGAAGGCACAGAAATTCCATGAGTGACAACATACATCATAAAAACTCATTCCAGAAAATGCTTCCACAAGAATATCATAACACTGTTTAACAAAGTGTAATAATAATACAAATCGGAAAGAATGTTATTATGTTGACAATGACATAAAATGTCAACATGAACTGTAAAATACTGAAAACTTCCTGCTGCTTGCAGGAATCATGGTGAAAAAAATTCAAGGCCTTTTACAGCCTTTTCAAAAGTAAATGACCATTTGAAACATTCTTGATTGAAAGTTCCAACTCAAAAACAATTGCATTAACAAACTATTTAGTGCGTAATGAATCATTTTTACGTAAGTACTGCAGAAACTCACCCAATATCTGATGAATTCAGCTCCTTCTTGGAAAGGATTATTGTAATCATAGACACATGTCTTGTAGTTTCCAAGCTGCAAGTATAAAAATATTACCAGGGGTTGTTTGCATGGCTGATGAGTGAGGAAGGGTCAGGGGAGGGGAAGAAGGACATGCATATTAACTGACACTGCCAAAAGCATAACACAATAAAATTTTTATTTTAAAAGTTCTTACGGGAGGAGGCCTTCCTCAAGGGGTTCCCATGTATCAGTTATGTCTGTGGATCCAATTGAAGTGATCTGATGAAGACCGACAATTCTTCTCTGCAGTGCAAGATAAAGGGATGTATTATTATCCTGTATAAACTTCTCAGACAATTGATTTCAAAAGAATAATTACAAGTATAAAGTAAAAGGTGAAAAAAGAAAACCTTGATAAGCTCCACTATGGTCACAGTCTTATTAATGGCACGTCCCATTGCCTTGAAAACAATTTCATTCGAATCCTTCTCCTACAAGATAATTGGTAAAACAGTCAACACTAGAGAAAGATTAAGACGATAACAACTATAAATCATTAAAAAAAAAACAAACATATGTCATATCTCCACAGTTTCTCACAGACTTCCAAGATCCAGCAGTCTACATACCTAGCAAGCGTAAGCACATGCCCATTTTACCTTAAACATGGGTTGACAAATCAACCAAAAAAAAAATCCTGGCAGTGATAGATCCATCTTAGGCCCTTAGAGCAGCACAAACAGACACAATGTTCATTACATCTTAATAAATTCACCACTATCATATCTAATTTTGTAAATAGTTAGAGAATTAGCAAATTCCCAGAAACCTAAAGCTATTCAAATTTTAAACACCTAAAAGATTTCTCTAACAAGTTGAACTACCTCGTACAGATCCCAGTTTGAACCCAGAGACGTCAAAATCCCCAAACCATTACAGCAATGAGAACAACAAAACCTTAATCCTAAGCTTCATAATTCCTTACAGAAAAAAAAAAATAAAAATAAAAATTCAGAGTATAAAAACGATAGATTACTTGAAAAAGAGACAAGGCATAAGAGATATAGCTGCGCATCCTTCCCTGACTGGTAATTCGAATCTCGTTCTCATCAATCGGCGCCTCCGCCTTCGGCTTCTCCACTCTCTGATACCTATCCATCTTTATTTCCACCGCCACCCACACAAAACAACAACAACAACAACAACAACAACAGCAATCACAGAAGTCAATTTCAAATCTCCACACCCCAACCACAAAAAAAAAAAAAAAAAAACAAAATAAGAATAAAATAAAACAGAAACCAATTAGCAAACCCTAAATCAACTCAAAAACCATAAATTTAAATACCTTTGTCAAAAACCCAAAAAAAAAAAAAAAAGATGGATTTGGAGATTACGTTTTTGGACGATAGATACACAAGAGCCCTCTTTTACGGCTTCGTTTTTTCTTTCACGCCCTAAAACCGCCCACTACCTGTGCCCTTGCTTTATATACTAACACATAACGCCACTCTCCCAAAACTACCCTAACCGCCTCCATCGCTCTTATCCGGTTCGATCCAAACCGGTCCTATTCCATTCTTTTCTCAATAAAAGACCAAAAAAAATTAAAAAAAAAAAAAACTAAAAAACAAAAATCCTTTTTCTTTTTACCAAAAAAATAATTAAAAACTTAAAAATAGTGTAATTACAAAAATACCACAAAATATAAAATTGAGTTTCTTTTAATAATAATGATTATGTCAAATATTGTCTCCAATCCCATCGTTCACTTCCTCTGTCGACGGTGGCTTCGCATTGAATCCCAGGCTTAGCCTATATCTGCTGAGCCCGGTTCAGACACCAAATTATCAGTGAGCCGCGCCACTCTCGTCAGGTAACAATCTGTTCATTTTTCATTTTTAAAGGTAAATCCAATGCCCTTTGTTCTTAAGGTTAAAACCCTTTTCAATCTTTGTAATATTTGCCTCCTAAATCGTGAAAGTTGAAACCTTTTCTTAAAAATTTTGGTCCTCATCAGAGTTGCCAAACCTGCCTTCTTGAAAATCCGTGTTAATATATTTGTTTCAATTTTTGGCCTTTTCCTGTTCACTTGAATTGTAGTTTCCACTGCACCTATTGTAGTTAGAGAATTGTTATTAACGGGCAGGTTTTGGCTTTATACGAATTGAAACCTTTTGCATTAAGTATAAAAAACCATTGTTGCTGCTACCTAAAACAACGTTTTTTTGCATATATAAGGCCAAGATCCCTGCGTAAATATTAATTACCTTGTAGTTAATATACCATTAGTTCAAGTTTTTAGCAGTTGTGCTGAAACTATTCTGACAAACTTGCTGTTTGAGAGCATCTCCATATGTAGTAAGTACTCTTTATTAATTAGCTTACTTTAGTTTAAACTGTGGAGAGAGAGCAATAACAAGAGAGAGAGAGAGAGAGAGGGGGGCGGGGAGAGATGACTAATACTTGTATTTCTTTGACCTGTCAATATTTAGTTGAAGAATAACAGGAAAAGGAAAAACTGGCTTGTTTGTGTAATGGACCGGTAGAAGAGTTGACTGTTGGGATGATATTAGGGGCTGTTTGACACATGCTTCAAGTTAACCGTTTTGTTTGTATGTTTGTACAATGGTTTCTTTTTTTTCAGTCAAAACTGGAAATTAAATTGCCATTGGATTATTGATGGTTCAATATAAGACCATGAGGAGAGCATGTTTTTTTTGGCATTGAGTTACATTTAGGAGTTTGTGAGTAGATGGCATTGAGACGTTTCTTTGGATTCTCTGATGGTGAGTTAATGAGGTCTGATTGCAAGCCTTGCTCGAGACTGATGAGGCATACAGCAGGAGTTTTTAGCGTTGGAGGAACTTTGGGATTTTGGATTCTCTGTAGGCTGCATTATGGTAAGGATTAATCTGACGTCTATGTGTCATTATGTGTTTCATTTTTGGGCTGCATTATAGTGGGAATTATCCTGTTCTTTGTGTCCCTTTTGTGTTTTTCATTTGTACCAGGTTCATAAATTGCCAATAAGTGGGTGCACATTTGAACCTAATTGAGTCTAATGGAAAAAAGAAGTGTTTCTTTTTAACCATCTTGGTTTTTTGAGATGTTTGCCTAATCAATTAAAAGATGAAAACAAGTATTTGATCCAGTAAGGATTAACCTGCTGACTGATCTAGTATTTGATCATGATTAGCTTTTTCTTGGCTTTGGTTTAGTATCATTGCAAAAGTTAAAAATCACTGGAGTCAACTTTGAAAGACATGCACCATGTGGGAAAATTTTGGTGGGGTGGTTTATGGGTTTGTAGTCTAATAATTCTGATGCAGGGTATTTATGTTTGGCAGAGTCTGAGACAGTTGAAAGGGTAATTATCTTGGAAAATTATTTAGACATAAAAAAATCGTTTGCAATAAAGAAGCATGGCTGAAAGGAATTGTATAAGCTTACGTTGAAACTTTAACCTGAGGAATATGGTAGGAATCAAGTGTGTGCAGCTGGCACTGTAAATACATTCCTATAAATGATGGAGGGAGACAGACATAACACATATTTTATTCTCCTCACTTCCCTTTGTTGACTCTTGATTGGTAAAATTTGAAACCGTGCAGTTGAATATTAATTAAAGATGTGGTTTTTGCTGAAAAATATATGTTTATCTTCTGCTTGTCTCTTTAACTCTCTGCATCCTGTCTTCTCTTCATTCTGCTTGTTACCCATACAGTTTCTAAAGTCAACACTATAATCTGCAGGTCCTAGAATTTCACTTCCAAGGAGTCTTCGATGGGCTACCTGTGGAGCTATTTCTGTTGGTTCAACCTCTGCATTGCTAGTCCGACTCTTCAGTCCTGAGTGTGAGCCACAGAATATAGCTGCTTATGACAAGTGACCGTAGCACCAAGGTTTTTATGAAGGTTGAAATGCTTAAAACTATTTTTCTACCGTCCTTAAGACTAGCTATTTGTTGTCCTCTTCAGCTTGTTTCATGGGTTAGCTTTTGTTTGATCCTTGGTTAGTTGAGAAATTTGACTAGACCATCCTTACATCCTGCACACGGTTTGACCGTTCGAAATATTTATTAAACCGGCCTAGTTTATTGCCATATCCATACTGATTTCTCTTTAGCAACTACCTACTTAGATCAGAATCGTCATTTTTCTATTGATTTAATTGCCAATGATGCAGCAACTTGTCAATATGGCATACAATTCAATTTGTTATTGCTTATCTCCGGACTGCATGGCTATTTGTCTATTTGTGTAATACTTTGGCAGAGGGACCACTCAAAACCCCTCAAAGAAAGAGAAAAATAAAAAGAGAAGTAATATTGTGGATAATAGTCTTAACAAGACAAACTCCTCCCGAACGTTGAGGAAGAGTTGAAGATTGAAACTGTAGCTACTTGTGCTGTCTGATTTATGGACACTTTGGATGATTGATACCCATGTCACTACGTTTCTCTCTCTTTCTCTCGGACTAAGATTTTAATTTTAAATTTTAAATTTATGTAACTTTATTATTAAATTTTGTGACTAGTAATTAATGCAACATTTCTCTTGTGAAATTGGGAAGCTGAAACATTTTTGTGGAGGCTGCCATGTGGTCTAAGCCTGATACTGACATGTTGCTCCATTGGTGGTTAAAGCAATTGGCTTGTCCCTCCTCGAGAAGCACTATAACGAAATTAAGCAAAAGTTGATGGAGGAGGTTGATGAGGACTTTGTAGTTGTAGTTGAAGGGGATGAAACAGCGGGAGAATAGAATGACGTCTGCTAGAGATAAGGGGTGTGGAGTTGAGAGTTTGGTATTATTATCCAAAACTTCAAGTACTAATCGAAGTAGGTGACAAAAATAACATTACAGAGAGAATTTGTTAGCCTTATACCTCAAAGAAGTGAGTATTTGTATTAGCGAATTTTAAATAAGAGATAACGAGTCTCCATACTTGTTGTAACCTCTTTCAGTGCACATAAGGTCAAATACTTGACCCCTAATAGAATTTGACTCACAATTGTGTCTAATAATTGCATCATTAGTTCGACCATGCTGAGCGATGTTTTAAAATTTAAATTTTTATTAAAATAAATCTTCAATTGTAAAATATCAAACACAGCTAAAATTTTTGATTGATCAAAAATTCTAATTGAAAGGAAAAAAAGAAGAAAATTTTGATGAATTGTTCAAAGAAAAAATCACAATTATATTTATATATAAGAGATAAATAAGTAATTATCTAAAATATAATAATAATTCAACTCTATTTGCTCCATATACATAATTTTATTAGTAATACATTTTAGTTTTATAAGAATAGAATATTTTTAAAATATACATTTCAATTAGGTTTTGTTAACCATGGTTTTCTAAAACCAAAGATGGTTATTGAACCCAAAAAATCGATTTACATGAATTTAGTTGACTAGTTGCGAATCCTTTAGGCTTGGGGGTCCAATACAAAAAGGTCCATAACCAATCTCACATTCTCTACATGGTTTGTATCAATGAACAAATAGGTTTTGGCATTCCACACCTCAAGCCCAAGGCTCGGCTTCAGCTGAAACAGCAACCTTGCATAAGAAGGGAGACTAAGTGGAAAAGATCCCGTCGATGAACAACATAAAGAATATGCTTTCTAGGCAAGGAACAAAGCTCCTTTCTTCTTCAAGAAATATGCAGCAATTGCAAGTAAAACAACCAATATAGTAATCCAAATGCTCTGTCCACCTGGAAAGAAATAGAAAAAGGGAAAATGAAACACTTCCTAAAAATATGAAATGCAGATTGACAAGGAGACACAATAGCAAATGCATGAACCTCTTTTTTCTTGATTGCTTCTGAATGCTTTAAAATTGATCAATGAAAAGCACACAAGTTTGTTCTAGATCTGGATGCACATACCACTTTTCTTGTCCCGGACTAGTGTCACCCTTGCACTTGAGTCCATAGATGCAGAGACCAAAGCCCTATATTTAAATGTGATGTTTCAGTGGCAATTATTACTCCTCAAAGGGGATCACAATTAACCCAAAAAGCTGATTACAGTGGAATATTGCATCCCAGATTTGCAGTGGCAATAGACTACCAACCTTGAATCATGGGAGAATCCCAACGTGGTTACTATGCCTAGGTGTGCTTCCCTGATCATCATCTGAATCCGCATATTGGTTGCATCTACAACTAGCACATCTCCTTGAGCAGTGCCCCTGTAAGACAATCAATTTACAGCAATCAATAATTTCAATTATAGAGAGCTCTATAAAGGAACTAAATCACCAAATAGTGAAAATTGAAGATTCTTTACACTGCAAGGTGCTTTCCATCGGGTGAGATGTTCAGGGACGAAATTGGTTCATTGACTATATGCTTTGACCTTATGCTTACCCATGGGCTTGTCTTCCATGTCACAATACTTCCACCTTTTCCTATTCAAAACAATGTTGTTGGTGATCCGTTCATAAAAGAGGAGAAGGGGGACTTTTTATTCCATTTGAAAAAATAAAAAATAGAACACCTGTTATTGCAGCAATGTACAGAACTTGAGTCTTATCATTAGGTTGAGAGAATCTGCAGGAAGCAAAAACCTCATCCTGCAAGTCACACAACAATCCAATCAACGCAAGAACAATGAAAAAAGATAGAGGATCAGGCATACAGTGAGGAAAAAGCACAACTTCTGAAGATGTGAAAATTTTAAACACTCCACACATGAACCAACATGTGGTTTTTGGTTGTAGATAGATAATACAGATTCAAATGAACCACATAAACATTTGTATTTAATGAGCTCAAATCCAATCCACTATATTCCTGCAGAAGGTCAAAACACATGGACCATCATTCTGGCTGTCCATTAGCAAGATAGAACAGATCTTCCAGAAGGGAGACAACAATCAAAGGTCCACCCAAGCCTGTATTAAGCTTTTCACCCTGGAAATTGGTATGTTCAGTGGCTTACACTTTCAATAGACAAAGAAGTTACAACTGTTGATGAAGTCACATCCCAAACCCTGCCAGGGCCACGACCTCCCAAAGAGACAAGAAATTTCCCATCAGGGCTGCAACAAAATTAAGCCATACCATCAATATTGATTCAATAATAAGACATACAAATGGTTAAAGCATCAGGAATAAAAGATCTGACTTTTTGACAATTTTTGTACAACCTGAAGCATAAGTCCCTCACAGAAGTATGAGCTTGAGCTTCATTGAGAATAATTTCCATAGTAGGCCACTTTAAAACCCTTAAATTGCCATCCTGTATTGCAATAAAGGTCATGACATCTTTTGTTACTTTGTCTTGAATTAAATGAGATCAGGACCTCATGTTCCAGGTTTTTAAGTGAAGGCTTGAATATTGTTTCACTTCCTTTTTTGACAAGGCCCTATGTGGTGTTGTTGTTGCTGTTAGTATTAGAAGTGGCAGAAGTAGCAGTAGTAGTAGTAATAATAATAATAATAATATCATCATCATCATCATAATATTTTCATGTTAATAAATTTCTTATTATTAATTTTTTTTGGTTACTTTCTTGCTATTAGTGTATACACCTTAAAGCAACAGTAAGGCTTCTGCCACCTATACTGGGGGTCACAGGTTCAAACCATAAAAACAGTGTCCCTGCCAAAGAAAGGGAGAAGTTGCCTAGACCTGAACTTTCACAAACCCTGCAATTACTAGCCCTAGTTGTATTATTCATGATTATGGGCTCACTGCACTTGAAGTTGAAAATGCCTAATTATATGCACTGTCAAGAAAAAAATAAAAAAACTGAAGTTATCCACAGTGCCTTGGTATTCCTAGAGTCTGGAGTGCATTAATCCTTTTCTGCTTAATTAACTAAAGGTCAGAACCCCCTTTCAAGTGTGGTGGCCTTTAAGGATGGAGATGGACTCAGCAGACTGTGCCACAATTTGCTGCAGATTTGTCTGCATCCTCAAGATCACAGGGGCATTGGTTTGTTTTATCTTGACCAAAAATCATTAATCATTTCCCATGCTTGAATAATTTTGAAATGGAATGGGCATCATCAATAAAGTAATAACATGTTGATGCAAGCCAGAAAGGAAGAAAAGAGTTGCTCATAAGTTCTTTACTTTTGGCAGAGCATATACTCTGTACATGACAAGTGTTGTGCTTTTCAACCTTTAGAGGAGTGAAGCACAACCATTTGAATTGCACAAGATCCAAACATGAAGAAAAATCCTAATTTAGTCAGCCTTCTTTATGTTTAAAATGTATTTCCCTTAATTTGATGCATCAATATCATTCAAAATAGTGTGCAACGTGAAGAATATCTCTACCTCGCCACCAACAGCAAGAATTGAACCATCAGGGTTAAAGGCCAAAGCTAGTTGCTGGCCAATGTCTTCTAATTGGGTGAGTACTTTCTCAGATGCTTTTACACCCAGTTTATTGGCTTCGTTGTCCCTGACTTCATCCCACTCAAAAAACCTACACAGCATAACAATAGCTTAACAACCATCCCTTCTTGAACTGCAAACAGATACCAATTCCAAGGAAAAGTTGGCCACAAAATGGAGTAAAGAAAAGAGGACCAAAAACAAAGACTTATGAATATCCACAATAAAAATTCAAAGGCATTTAACAGTTGAGATGCATTTTCCAGAAACAATATAGGCATCATGTTCTGACGAGACCATCTAAATGATGAACCAAAGCAAAAGCTTTCAAATGCAATTATCATTGACCCAATTCCCCACCACCCCGCATTATGAGCTTTTTCATATTACACCAAATCTATCCCATGTTTCAACTAGATGCAAGGTAGTCAAACTTCATACGGATCATTGTTTAATTCAAGATCACACACCATATATCATAGCTTTCCTTGAGTTAAAAAAAATATTATTTATGCGAACAAATAATTAGGTCTGGTGATTACCGGCAACTTTTGGGCAACGCACAAATCAAGCCATCGCCGCCTGGGTGAACAGCCATTCTATATGGCAAATCAGAGCCAATTCCAAGCTCAGCTACCTGAAAACAGAACAAAGGAAAGGCACAAAATTGTAAACAATAATACGTAAGTTAAATAATTCAACATTGAAAACAAAAAAAAAAATAAAAAATAAAAAAACAAAGCAATCGCATTTAACTATATACGCAATGCAATTTTCAAAATGATGAGATCAGATTTCCGAGAAACAAACAGGAGCACCAGAGCACGTCTCAAAAAGATGGCATTCTGCAATAGAGCCGAAATCTATATTCACACACATAAAAAAAAAAAAAAAAAACCAAAAAAACAAAAATGAGAGGGAAATCGACGAGATTTGATAAAGAATTGAGCTCGTGAACAATTTCTTTAACGTACAGGCAGAGGAGAAAGAGAGTTGGAGGCGAAGTCGAAACGAGCGAGAACGATGGCGTTAGGGATGCCGCTGCGGCCTTCTCCGCCACCGCCGGCCAATACGACGTAGTTTTCAGAAGTAGCGGCGGCGTAGTCGGAGGAGACATCTTCTGCAGGCGGAGCAGGGGAGTCGTCCTCAGAGGGATGATCTTCTTGTTTTTGTTCTCGGGAGCGGTGGAGCTTGGATCTGATCTCGTTGTAGGGAGCCCAAGAGGCGGCGTAGAAAGGTACGCCGTATTTTTGCAAGCTCAGAGGTTTTGGATTCCTTCCTCTCGCCATCTGACGGTGGTTGGTGGTGTTTCCGGCGAATGGCGGTGGCGACTCCGAGACGCTTTATGTTTCTCCTTTCCCGACATTTGGGGGCCTCCCAAAATACGTGGGTCCCATTGGTATCGAATGGTTCTGATGGTTTGAGCCCGCGCTCAATTAGGGTGTGAGGGAAAAAAAAAAAGAGGGTTAATTAGCAAAATTAAATTTTCCATTAATTCAGATTTCAATTAACTAAAATTTTAATTCAATTTTAATTTATTTTAAAAAATTAAAATTTAAAGTTTGATATTGATTTTTATTAATTTTTAAAATTTCAATAATTGAAAATGTATATGTAATCTAATATTTCTATGTTAATGTAATAATTTGAATGAAATTCCAAGCTATATGGTAACCCTTCTCAATTCACGCCCATAAGTAAGCTTCTTAAAAATGGACTTAAAATTTTGTCAACACAAGGAATTGCATTGATACCCAGCAGAACATTGCGTTGCTCTAAATTTGTGCTACAGATGCCTTTTTTTTTTTTTTTTTCTTCTTCTTCTGCCTTTGCCAAAATAGGGAATGGACAATGAAAAATACTGCCCTAATAGCAAAATATTCTGCTGTTATACGTGGCCAGATGATTGACACTTCAGTGTGGATGAGATGGAAGCCACAGCTTCTGCTACTGTCAAGTAAAGGGTATCTGGCCTCATGAGGTAACGGTCTTTGTCAGACCTTTGCAATTTCTCCATCACCTCACCAAGAGGATTCACCAACACAAGCTGTGCCAATCATAAAACAATGTCAGCAAGGTGAGAAAAAATGAAAGAGAAAAGAATCAAAGCAAGATCAAATTTAGAACTTCAATGGGTGCTTTCTTGCCTCAGCTTCCTTGCTTTCCAATGCTTTCTTCAGGTCCTTGAATAGCCCAACTCCGGTTGTGTCAATTGCATTCACAGCTGAATATTGTAGAAACAACAATGAAAATCAGCAAGGTATGGTTGTATGCTTCTTGCATATTGGTGATCGCCATTGCACACAACAAGGGGTTTGTAAACGTCATGCATGCCAAAAAAATTTTAGAAAAAAATGAAAAATGGAAAAGGGCATTTCAACTCTTATGCTGTGAGGTTTAAGAAGTATTTATTAGATGTATAGGCCATATTGCTATTTTAAATGGTAATTGTTTGTTTCTACAAATTGAAATTAGAGCTTATAATAGAATAACTTTATTATTATACTAAATTTTTTCTTTTAAGTTCAAAAAATATAAGAAATTAAGAAATTTTACGGTGATAATTTGTGGAAAATAGCTTACTTGATAGATCCATGACCACAAATTTTATGCTGGCATGTTCCTTCATGTCATTTTCTGCTTCATAATCTTCTACCATTCTCAAAATCCTGTTAGGAAATTTCCACATACAAAGGTGAATCATTCAAATTATGTTATAAAATGTTCATTAGTGTTCTTAATGAACCATTAGAAGCTACCAATCAACCTTTCTTTCAGGTAAGTTGTGTTAGCAAAGTTGATTGGAGCCTCAATGCTGAAGACGAGGATGCCTGGGACCATCCTGGCTTCCTTGTATTGATCGACATTCCGATATATATCTGTGTCGGGTATGTTCCCCAAAATCGGCACCTTTGGCCTTGTCACTTGCAGCAGGATCTTGAATATAGACATCCCAATCTAGGGGCACAATGAATAAAACAGTAACCAAATACTCTAGCATTCTTGGTACTTCATGTCAAAATAAACCAATGGGAAAACTAAATGCAACACTCATAACTTTGCATATTAATTGTACGATATATATATATATATATAAATTATTAAAACTATATATGTTTGGCTTATTTGAGGTTTTAAACTAATCATAAACTTTTGGAAATTTTTTTGAATGAGTTTTAAACATTTGAAAATTCTTTCCAATTTCGTACATTCACAAAGTTAATGACTTAATTATTTTTTCTCCAAGTTTATTCTAAATTAAAACAAAATACAAATATGTAGGATTAAAATAAAAAGCTTCAAATATAAAAGGTTACATTGCAAAAATTAAAAAAATTTAGGACTAATTTTATACTTATCCCATAATATTATTAAAAAAAATACATTTTTTAATTGAATTAAAAACTGAATTTGATATCTTAAAATTTAATTTTACATTCAATTTTTGTTAGTAATAAAATATTTTGTTATAAAATTTTAAAATTTAAAAATAAAAAGAATTTCCTGTTTTTGAGTTAATAGGTCGATCGTTTAAAACCGAGTCAATAGTTTAAATAGGTTTTTCGATGAACTAAATCAGCTTGGAGTTTAGATACTAATTCACCGGTTTAACTGGTCCGTTCGGACCAAGTTTAATAATTACGCTTGCAACATCAACCGTGTGTTATGGTCGGCCTAATGGGAAGTAGTTACTCACCGCGATTGCAAGGCCTGCCTGGACAGAGATAAAAAGAACACCGAGGAAAGCAATCAGAAGCACAAGGAAGTCGAACTTGTCAATCTTCCAGACATGGTAAGCGGCCGGTACATCTATGAGGCCAACCACTGCTGTTACTATGATGGCCCCCAATACTAGATTTGGTGTGTATTGGAACAGAGGCATTAGGAGGAGCAATGTCACCATCACTGTCACTGACATTACAATGTTAGAAACCGCAGTTTTGGCTCCTGCATTATGGTTGACAGCTGACCGAGAAAAAGCTCCTGAATCGTAAAATCCCAGTTACAGTTTTTTATCAGCTGATGGCAACATCAGACAAAAACAACAGGAACAAAAGAGAAACGATGAAC
Organism: Rhizophora apiculata; assembly: GCA_037832385.1. Taxonomy (NCBI): domain Eukaryota; kingdom Viridiplantae; phylum Streptophyta; class Magnoliopsida; order Malpighiales; family Rhizophoraceae; genus Rhizophora; species Rhizophora apiculata. The sequence goes on along the minus strand of CM075441.1, from coordinate 1,845,547 downwards.
AAATGTATATGCACCTGTTGTGACATAGCAAGAAGTGGCAGATCCAATGATGTTCATTATCCCAATTGCCATCATTTCTTTGTTGCCATCTACGTTGTAGTTCTTTAAAGCTGCAAAAGTTCTCCCAACAGCTACGCCCTCCTGATTGCAACAGAGTTTAATGCAAATAAGCACCAAAGTCTTCTATCTAATACTTAGTTATCAGAAATGCTTTATATGAACGAGGAGTGTTCTCGCTCGGGTAAGATGTGGATTCTTAAAGAAGTGTTAGGTTACCCTCCTGATAGAAATTACAAATATGTAATAAACAGTTGTAATAATTATATATATATATATATTTTATAATTTATCACACGTTAAGATAATTCGCTAATAAAATAAATTATTGATAATATTTTTTAAATATTCTTGACAAACGATACAAAAACATATTTTACTATATTTTGAGACATTAATGATTTAAAATATGGTGAGACAAACTCACCGTGAGTGATATGATTCCTGTAACAATGCCAGCTTTTATAACCAGCCCAAGATGGATTCCATGAAATTTCAACATATTCCATGAAGGAGGATTTAGCCCTTCTTGCAATTTTCCAATCTGAAAGCCGACCAGATCGATTAGGCATAATGTTTCACATATAAGGAGCAATCAAATGGATTTACTCCAAAGATATTCAATAGATACCACACTGATCCCATCGCGTTGAAGCTTGAATGCAAAAACAAGGATGGTTGATAGTATCACGGACATAAGTGGAGCTCCAGCTGAAACCCAAAACAACTTTGGTCTTTTCATGCCCTGCATGCCAACCGTCCCATTTTGTGAACTCTCTCTATAAAATAACTCACTTAATGTTTAGTTTTCTTTCTTTTTTTTTCGTTTGGTGGTTCACCCAATATTAATTTCTATTTGCATAATTAGCTGCATAAGTTTCTGTGCTATTCCATTCAATTTTCCAATTATGGGTGCAACCAAATGTAACTAACAAGAAGTTATGGAGTAATTTGGTGGACTTGTGGGAGGTAGATAAACTGCCGTACACAGTAACAATTGACACTACAGGGAATGATCCATTAAACAAGTTTAATGGAGTAATTTCAGAAAATTATACAGAAAATAAATTATATATTTAAGAGAATGAGGGAAAATTTAAAAAAAAAAAAAAAAAAGTATAACCCCATTCTATAACCCCTTTGCAAGAGCCTAACCAAAGTCACTGAAGACCTTGTGGATTAGTGAAGCTCCTGCGAGACCGAAATGGGCTGCACTTGAAAGTTTGTGACCACCTAAGCCCATTTAAAATGGACTTCTTGTCATCGGCCTGCTCACTTATAAATTGATTTTTTTGAATTATTCTTTCAATTCTATTTTCTTTTCAAACATATTTCAAGTTCCATAGAATTTTTACGATGATGTGTTGTATTTAATAAATTTTTTAATGGACCATATTTATCTAAAAATTTTTCATGAACTGTTCTAACAATAGCATGACAAAGTCACATATGTCATGCAAGCAAATTAAGTATGTTTAATGAATATCGTATATTAAATGGAAAAGAAAAAAAAAAAAAAAAGAAGAAAAAGAAGCAAATTCAATGAATGGGTGTAGACAATCATAATGGTTGGCAATAAATTATAGCAATTGCGTCCAAGATTAGCACACATTTGATTCTTCGGGCAAATTCAACCTTTTAAGCCCATCTCCTTCTTTTTTCTTTTTTTTTTTTCTTTTAAGTTAAATGGGAAAGAATTAAGAGGTCTTAATCTAACAAAAGAGTTAATTTGGCACAAAAAAGTTAAATATATCAAAACAAAATTATTAAAACACAATTAAATTATTCACAATTGAGTCTATCCAATTTCTATATATGTGTGGATGTGTTAATTCTTCTTTATTTAATTCATTCAAAAGACGAAATTTTACAATTAAAAATATTATATATATATATATATATATATATATAATTAAATTGATCGTGAATGAGTGTGTCCAAATATTCATATATGTGAGCGTCATAATTCTTCATTTCTTCTTTATTTAATTCAGCCAATGGAAGAAAGATTACTCACAAGATGTCTGGTCAGCAGCAGGAACGCGAGGAAGCAAAAGCCCATCAGTATTGTTTGCCATGACCACTGCACTAATGGGATTGCCATAAATTATCCAGTCAAAATAGATATTTATCCTCAATTACTAGATTTTAATTGCGTTGCTAAAGATAACTTTTGAACCCCATATCATTGAAAAATCAAGAATGTAAGAAACTGTTGCTACTTCAATAAAGGTCTATTACTTTGTTCTTCCTCGAGCAAGCAACTCCAAATCATACTGGTTTTTTTATATATATATATATAAATTTTAAATCATACCTCATTGGTTGTGTGGAAAACGGAGCTCAAAACTGGGACCAAACCCATCTCTGTGGTGAAATGGGTGATTCCTAGGAAGCTTTTAAGCTGTTGCAGAGACACTATAATGGCTGATCCAGCCATGAATCCGATTAGAGTAGCTTTTGAAAGAAATTCAACAACAAAGCCTAGCCTGCAGCAACGATGTTCATGCCACACATTGTCAATTAAGCAGATTAAAAATAATTGAACGGAGAATTTTTCTTTTTTTTTTTTTTAAAAAATGATATACCTTAGAAATCCTAAGGAAGCTTGGAAAAGGCCAGCAAAGAAGGCAGAAGAAAAGGCAAGTTGAAGAAACAAGGGGGGGTCTTGTGTAGGAGACACCTCTTGCCTAAGCATTGATCCCAGAATCAGGGAAGCAATTGAAACCGGCCCCACTGCCAGGTCCCTAGAGCTTCCAAAAACAGCATACACAAGTGGAGGAACAAAGCTTGAATCTGCATTTAGTTATAAAATAACAATGGGAAAAGCAAAATCCAATTAAACAATCTGTCTTGTGGCTTTAAAGAAACATTGCACACGTTAGAATATCAAAAGTACAAAGTAAAAAAGTGTTCTACAATTATGTATACTCACATAGGCCCACTATGGGCGGTAAACTGGCAAGCTTAGCGTAACTAATGCCCTGAAAGAAGATTGAAACATCAAGGAATATTGTGCAACAGTTAGAGATGAAAGTTAAGAACAAAAATATATTGTTTTCATCATTTTAGATATATACGTTAAACGTAAAAATTAAGAAAAAGTGAAAAAGCAGCCTGTGGAATGGCCAAGCTTGCAATGGTAAGGCCAGCAATGAGATCTGATTTAAAGAGCTGGAAGCTGTAGTTAGGACCCCATTGAAGAATGGGGAAAATATACTGAGCACCAAGTATCCATTTCTTGCTAGTTGGCTGCCCTTTGAATTGGCGCAAAGGGTCATCAGGGAAGAAGGTTTCTTTGAGTCTAGCCTTGAGCTTCTGTGTGGTGCTTCTATGGGGTGGTGAAGCCACTTTGTGCACCTCCATGGGTGCTATTTCCAGGGAATGAGAGGGCAAGTTATTGCCGGAATTCGGCTCCATCGTGTAGGAATGACAAAGAAGTGACCAGAAAAACTTCTCTTGGTTGGTTGGTGTGCTTTGTGTGATCGGTGTCTCCAATTTATGTATCTCGAGGCCATCAATCAACTTCTCAAGAGAACTCTACTAAACATGGCAGTACATGTCCATTTGGCACCAAGAAAGAGGGCGAGAGTGGTCCCTATCAAACAGTAAAACACTTGGAATTAGAAATGAATGGAGACAGCAAGACACCGTTAATATAAGAGTCTTATTACATGAATAGAGAGAAATAAATAGATGAGAGTAAGACTTATGTGATACGTAAATTTTATATTTTAAAATATAATTTATTTTTATTTTAAGTTCTAAGTTTTCAGCATAAAAATATATAATATACAATAAATATTATAAAATATATATACTATTGTGCAAAAAGTTTAAAATTTACTTTTTAATGACTCGTATATATTATTATTATTATTACTGCAAATTTTGCCGTTCGTATTGCACAGAAGGTGTTTTTGGGCGAAAAGCTTTAATTTTTTTTTTTTTATTAAATCTATTGGTGAGGCCTAGAAGTCCACACCATTTCAGCTCTACCTTTATCTTTTTTTTTTTTTTTTAAATTATGTTCATGAATATTTTTTCTTAATATAATAGTATAGATATTATTATAATAGTGACAAAATTGAGTTAATGAAGAGAAAAAAAAAATTAAAGAAGTTGTATTATTTTAATAATAAATATTTCCAAATGTGCTCATTTGTTTGTCCTGTAATTGCTTCCTATAAAAAAAAAAAAAGGATATAAATTTAAAAGTTATACCATTTTAGTATGAAAATGCATCTTCCATTGGGTGCCAATTATTAATGTTTTGTCAAAATCCAATTAATTGTTTCATAGTCTAATCAAAACTTGGTTTGCTACAAAGATTAGGGAAGAGAAAAATAAAAATGAGTCGAGTTTGGGATGCATGCTAAGTTTACACTTCTTCTTCTTCTTCTTCTTTCATTTTTTTTTTTTTTTTTAAACACCGGTTTTTATGTTTCACAAAACTATTTTAGCATTTCTTATCTCAGCTAAGTCCCCTTAAATGGGTATTTTTCCTTTCTTATATTTAGTATTACGTTAATTTGTCTAGAAATGAGTCAAATTAGGAAACGGCTGAGGGTAAACTTTGTGGCTATATAGGTGACCAAAGTCCTAATAAATCCAGTATTTAACCATCAAAGAATAAGAAATAAGAAAAACACAATTTGACTTAATTTTAAGAAGTTATTATGAGAAAAATATAAAATAACTAATCATAATTTTTTAAATTTTTTTAAAAATAACCAATCAAAATTACTTTAAAATTATTATTTTTACTGGTATCTCTTAAGAATATGCCAAGAGGGCATATTCTTGGCAGGTCCATTTTTCTGCGACATACAGTTTTGCTTGGCCATTCAATGATGGTGCACTTCTCTAAGCCGATTATGCATTTTATGACTAAAATTGCTTCCTATTAATTGATGCAGCTTCAGAGACGAGATTGGGGAGGAGAGACGGGAGGGGGGAGGGGTGTTAAAGCTGAGTGCTGGGAATACACGTGGGTGTGGCAATTGGGACAGTCGGTTAAGTATGCAAGCATGTCATGGCGTGTCGCATTTCAGTGGCTAGCCTTGCAGTTTTGTAATAAACGAGGACAGCAGTCCAGGGCTCTCTCTTGTCAATTTGTGCATGCAAGGGGGTTTTGTACTGTGGTATACTAATCCTGTATTTACGTAACAAGTCTCTTTTCCTTTCTAAGACGGATGCGTTACAGAACACATGGTCAGTGATTACATCAGTTCACTGAGAGAACAACTATTGTTAGAAATTGCAGAAATCAAACTCACTCCTGCATAAGCATGAATTCTACAATTGTGAGTCATGCTAATATGACGAAAAAAAAAAGATAGATGGACAGGGCAAGGTAAACATAGGATAGATGGGTCCTGTGAACAAAAATTATTATTATTATTATTGTTGTTATTTTGTTGAATTTTAAATTTTTTTTATGCCAAAAATTACACAACGTGCAATGCCAAAAATATGTGATTAGAATGTACAATGAATTATTAAAAAAAATATATAAATTTTTGCCTTATGGCACACTATATCCTATTTGTTACATATTCTTCGCCTTTGTTCCACATTTTATATATATATATATATATATTGAAAAGGGGGTAAGTGCTTCCAAAAGAACGAATTCGTAGATGGGACCAGCTTATAGTCAACGGGAAAATACCACGGCCAAAAAATGGTCCACGAGAAAATACTTCGGAATCATGATATAAATTGTCAAAATCATATCATCATGTTCGCCAGGCTTTGTTAAAAGCTTTTTCGTTCTATCTTCGAATCTTAATAATTTTATATTGCAAGTAGTGATCTAAAGTAATGAAAAAGAAGTTGGCGAAATGTCTAGAGATTGTAAATATCGAAACCGTGACCTGCCCCGAAGAGTCCCAATCGCATAGGGAGAAACGATAATTAGCCACATTAAAGAAGAAATATCTAAAACCCCGTAAACCCTGTTTTCCAATCGTTGAGGCTCATGTGGATAACTATTTATTCCCAGTAACATAAAAATTATTTCAGAAGCCCAATGAGCCACCTGAAATTGGGAAATGAACTCGCACCATGCACTCATAATGTACAACATAGAGTATCACTTGGATCTACAGAGATGTTTGTTCGGTCTACAAGGAAAGAAGTCTCATTTTCTTGTGTTCTAAGGTTCTATCCTTGCAATAAGCGTTAAATCTTGAATAAACCTGATTTGGACGGTCAAAAAGAGTGACGGATCAAGGTAAGTGCCAATTTCTCTTCAAATATAGTTACATGTTGTAACTATGAAAATAAGTGAATACTATTAAGTGTAAAAATCCCACTATATATATATATATATATATATGATTAATATAATTTGACAATTAAATTATTTATATTTTAAGTAATTATACGGGATACTTAAAATTCTATATAAAATAATGAGAGAAATTTGCAATAGCTTGTAAGAAAAATGATGAAAATTAAGAAGTGATATTTTTGTGCCTTGGGTATATTGAATCAACTGAGACATCACAAGGCGAAAAAACAATTTGAGCCAAGAAATTGGCCAAACTCGACAACTTCCATGAACAGGAGAACAATGACGATAAGGATCACAAGCAGGTGAGAGAAGAAACGGGCAAAAGTAATCATTTGTTTTAGAAACTAAAGCAATGTCAATGTAAAGACATAAGGTGAAAGTGAATAAAAAAAAAAAAAAAAAGTGACAACAAATTAACGACAAGTTTTTGTCTTTGATGTGCTTATCCTCATCTTCTTTTTCATCTACTTCAAGCCACTCAGCCATACATATCTTCTTTGCCTGCTCACGCATCTTTGACATTGGATACTTGTCTCTTGAGCCTGAAATGTGGTATTTAAAGCATGGTGTGCAAGCACTTCTATGTGCTTTATTACACCTACAAGTGAACATAGGTATACAAAAATGTTTGAGAGACAAGACCTATATTGTTAGTTATAGTAAACCATTATAATTTCTTAATTTTTGTATTTAGATGAACGAGTTAGATTTTATTTTATTCATCATGTTTATCTATCTCGTCGTATGTATAATCGAACACATGCATATAATAGATGGTTTTTCTTTGTATTATCATGATAATTAGTTGTAATTATGTATAAAAAAAATAAAATTATGATAATAATGTGAGATATAGTTATGTGTATGTCCCTCGTCTATTCAACGACGGGGGAAATGTTTCCATATTTCTATTTCCAAACCACTCGTGATGCGGCTAAATACTAGTAACAAAAATGAGAATTTACACTGAAATATCGGATGCATCTCTGCAATTGAAGATCTGAACAAACATTTGTATTGTAAGTAGGTTAACAAAAGATTGTGAGGTTAAAATTAAATAGGAGGTATCACAGCGTATTCATTATCACAAAATGTTCTAGACTTGTGAATATCTCTATCCTGAGAAATCTCATCGGTGTTAACAAGCCACGGGGAGCATGAAAGACATGTCCCATATCTTCTCCACCGCCAACACCACTACAGCACAGTTATATTGTTCTCCACAGAATAAAAAGGTTCCTTGGCCCCTTCACTACTTTTTATGGGATATGGTTGACATTGAAAGGACCGCATTTTCCTATTGATTAAAGACCACTTTATGTCGTCCTAAAAGCATAGATACACATGACCCAATCTTTTTCTTTTTGGTGTATTAAATAGGAGGTAGGTATATTACTCCACATTTTTCACAGTGAATTTTGTGCTCATCGTTACCACAAGAACTCTAGTCATACTTGGTTGAATCTTGGGTGACCTTAGCGATTGAGACAATCCAGTAAGTATGACTTGTCACAAGTTGGTAAAAGATTGTGGTCCTCTTCCACAAAAATGGAATCTTGTTCCTTTAATCTCGAAGAATCAATAAAAAAAAAAGTCCCATCATTGCCCAAAAGGGGTATCTCACTATCCATAATATATTTATCTCATCATAGATGTATTAACATCAATGAAGTTAGCTACCAGGATACAGTGAATAAAACTACCCCGCTGTTAAAAGTTCAAGCTCAACTCTCTCAAATTCCCACAAAAATGTGGGTTTTAATTTCCATATATAAAAAGTATCAACACTAATATGAGATACGTTCTATTTTCCTAATTACATCATTTGCTTAATTGATGCAATTATATCATCTAATTATAGGTGTCACAATCTCATGCACACACAGGTCACTCCCCACCCTACTGGGTTAATCAAATGCAATTCAATTAATGCTCATGCAAACATTTATTTGCATAGTAATTACATATATAATGGACAAGATAATAATACACACATTTTTTTTTATTTTATTAAAAAATCTATTAAATTATAAATTAAATAATAAAAAATATTTCTACTCGAGATTTTCACATGTCTAAACAAGATTCATTTACCTATATTTTAAGTTTTAACAAATGAGCTGGACTTGAAAAAATTTTAAGTCCAACAAGAGCGGCATTTTCCAAGCCTAACAATCTCTCTCTCTTTTTTTTTTTTTATCGTTTCCTTGTTTTCAGCTTTGTTTGAGCTTACATATGATTATTTTGCGATCTAATTATGAAACAGTTCCATTTTTTAGTCTCAAATCTAGAGATCAAACCCCACTTGTTACATGAGGAAAAAAAAAAAAAAAAAAGAAAGAAAAAGACAAGTTTGAGTGCCATTTGAGCCACGGATTGGTATCTTGACTAAAAAGCATAAAAATCATGTTGTTATTTGCCACCAATTATTGTAGCCTTTTCCTTTATTAGCCTAAAAAGCTTCCCCCATTGCAACATGGCATCGCGTGTTTGGAGCATTGCCGTTGTGTCTCACTCATGTAAGGTGATGATTCCTCCTTTAGGGAAATCACAACGGCCGTGGGGTCAAATAGTCAGAGTTTATTTTCACGAGGCACGTAATCATTTCGGTCAGTAATAACCATGTCACTTGTGGGCAGTGAGACTTGAATCCAATTGTGTAGTTTATGCCTACCAAGATAGCAAAATGCAAAGACTTGCCTAAAGAATAATAATAATAATAATAAATGAAAATTTCTACTGAAAACGCATTTAATCATGCAGGTAGAGCAAGGTAGTGGAAAATATTAAAAGGGGTTAGTTGGAATTTCAAAGATATGACTGAATTTTGGATATGGATTATATATTCTAATCATCCAATGAAAAAAAAAAAAAATCTGATCGTATATTCTTAACAATGCTGGTGTGAGGTTTGTATGGTTATTTATTAGTGTTGATTAATTTACTTGTTTCACTTACACAAAAAAAATAAAAATAATAAAATAAAATAAAATAAAAATTGTCTGTTTCGTCATATCTGGATCTGCAGTCCTCGTTTACATTGGGCCAGGCTGATGTAGGCCCGATTTTGTTCTTACAACCCTAACTGTTTGGTCCAACCACCTTGAAACCCTTGTTTACTAAAACCCTAGAACCTAAAACCGTATGTTCCATTTCTGCTGCTTGCTGCCCTCCTACCAAGCGCCTCTGATCTTAAAGCCATATACCCCACATAGATTCTGAGTGACCCAAAAGCAGATATCTGAGTAAAAATGGCAAAGCGCTTGATTCCCACACTCAATCGTGTGCTGGTGGAGAAGATTGTCCCGCCGGCCAAGACCACCGCCGGAATTCTCCTCCCCGAAACATCCACCAAGGTTTAACTTCATTTTTGCTTTGTTTTCTTCTTTGTGGGTTTTTCTCAAATGTTGTTGTACATGCGTACGTGTGTCTTGTTGTGTAGGAGATTGTACTGATAACTTTTGTTTTATGCTTAGCTCAACTCCGGCAAGGTTGTTTCGGTGGGTCCGGGATTGAGGACCGATGAGGGGAAGACAATTCCGACATCGGTCAAGGAAGGCGACACAGTGCTCTTGCCTGAATATGGTGGGACCCAAGTCAAGGTCGACGAGAAAGAGTATGTTTCTTTGCTTCTTTTTTTTTTTTTTTATTTGTTTTTTTGTGTATGTAATTGTGTTTTGTTTCCTTGTTGACTTTTTTCTTGTCCTCTATTTATTTATTGATTGTTTTGATTGTTGGGTGTTTCTGTGCAGGTATTTTTTGTACAGGGATGAGGACATCCTCGGCACTCTACATGAGTAATTGGTTGTTGTTGTTGTTTGTCCATTGATTTATAAATGGACCGAACTTATGGGAATGAAAGTGAGAACTTATCCATCTGTTTCTATGCTTTGGCACTTTTCATTTTTACTGCTTTGGTGATTGGTTGAACCATATCATATCATGGATTTTCAATTAATTGTATTAAAGCAATCTATGCTTTTAGATGGCCAAAGCAATCTGTGAGTGGATTCAAAAATCTACTTCATTAACTTATAAAGTTACTCAATTGTGACCTTGAGTTCATGGACTAGGATTGTGAAGGCGATCTTCTTGTGAAAACTAGAATAATTAAGTAATTCCCTGACCTACAATATAGGAGCCTCCTTGGGATGTCCTGTTTTTGGTAGAGAATTTGTGGAGCAGGATGCTAAATGGGATATCAAATGTATTGATTCATGCCCAAGATGTCCATTAATCAAATGGGAATTTACTATTAAATTTGGTGGTGGCATCTCATTATTTTGCTCTTAGGTCCAATTGGGACTATAATGAATTTGTGATGGGGCTTGCTTGTTAACTACTTAGCATGGCTTTTGAGGGGAGCTTTTTTCATGCTTGTTTCTAGTGCTGAGAATGGCTTAGTTTTATAGGCATCATTGTTGTTAATTAATTAGTATTTTGATAGCTGTTTCCAATCCTCAGTGTGGTGTATTTGTATGGGCAACATTGTTACTAATTGATAGGAATGCATAGGGTGTTGGCCAGCTGAATGGCGTTTTGCCTGCTTTTCAGCTTTACACTCTTACCGACATTGAAGTGATACGATACAAAAGTTGCTACTAAGTTTTGACTGACAAAATTTTTTTGATTGCGAGCTAACAATTGGTTTCAGTTATTCTAGATTTTTATCAATCCAACTAAATATAAATGTCTGTATTCTTGTGGGTTTTCTTCAAAAGATATATGGATTTCGTGGAGGACTTTGTAGGAAGTTTGCACATGTGAATGAGTAACAGTCTTTTTCGTACTGTGAGCTTTATGTTTTTTCTTTCAACGCATGCGTGTTCCCAGTACTTTTGCCATATAGATTTAGGTGTGATGTTAAGGATTGAACATTCATATACAATCAGAGCAACTGCTAGATCATCCAAAAGAGCTAATGTGATTAAGCCATCATTTTCTCTTCCCTTATGTATGAACTTACGAGTGAAACTTACCAACCAGGCATACCTTGCATTTGGTATTAGAAATAGATGAGTTTGGGATACCGCATAAATCTAATGGAGCACATGCTGGAGGCTGTTGAGTCATCTAGTGGGAATGATTTGGATTGACTTTTTGGTTCTTATTTTCTGAATTGCGGCCACGACTTTATCATTTGCACCTCCTGTGATTGTGGAGAGAAACAGACAGTGGAGATAGCTGGAAAACCGGTGAATTGGTTTAATTGTTGAAAGAGTTAATATTACATAAAATGAACATCAAATGGATACTGTAGTATTTGGCATTTTTTTTAATATAATAATTAATTGTAATTAATGATTATAATAAATTTGTGTATGTTTCATATTTATTTATCGTCGTAACTTTTTTGATGATGTTAAAATTGAAATCCTTTTTAGGATTGATTTGAGATTATAGAAAATAAATTCAAAATTCTATTGTAAAAAATATGAGAATAGAATGATATGATCATATGATTATATTAGTCTTATGATTTGAACAAAATACCATTAAGATTCTACTTTAAAAAAGAATTTAGCCCAATATCATTAACTTTATGTATGATTATAAATGTAAGAACTTCTAATTAAAATTTAAATTTTAACAACCTTGGTTATATAGCAATAATACCGAGACTTTGGGTAAAAACTGCAATTGAAAATTGGTAGGGATCGTTGTTTCTGATGGGTTAATTCCATTGATTGAGGAAGGGGTTAGGTGATGGGTCCGATTCACGCTTTGTTTTGGCACAAAATTGAACTTGATGTTAATTTTGTCCCATTGTGCGAATGTCTGTGAATAAATGAAGCGAATATCCAATCTGTCCTACTCAGTGACAGCTTCTCAACTCGGCTGGTTTCAATTACACGCCGGAGGAATTTGGACGAGTTTGATGGAGTTCGAATATTATATTATTATAATTATTAATTATATGTTTTAATTCTTTTTAAATATATAATTACAATTGAAAATAAGATTACACATATATATATATAAAACAATTTAAGGGTTGTAATAGTGAAATTATTTGTAATGATGCTTATTTTGCTTTTAATCAACTAGTTGAACTGTTGTACAGGGATATTTTATATGTGTAAGCTTAACCAAAATTAATACACTGTGCCTTGGGGTTAATCGGATAACAAAATTTGTTTCCTCTTGCAAATGGGTTTTATGCTTTAACAGAAAATTTTTGACGGAACCGTATGGCATTCGGAAATGTAGTGGTAGTGAGAGAAGAGGACATTCGGAGTATAATTTGTAATAAAAATTAAATTAAATAAAAAATTGTAAAATCTAAAATATTTTTAGTATTAAATTTTAAAAATAATTTATATATATATAAATAATATAAATTATGCTTCGATATTTTAAATTATAATAATTATTTTTTAGAATATAATAAATTTTTTATTAATATATATTTTAAATAATAAAATAATAAAAATAACATTAATTTTATTAATTTAATAATTTTTAAATAATAAAAAAATATAAATTTAATATTTAAAAATTTTATTATTATAACAATTAATTTACCATAAATTAATCTTTTAATAATTAATCAAAAATATTTAATTTGAGTAATATAATTTATAAGATTTATATGAAAATTTTGATATTTATTTTAATTTTTTTTATTTTAGATAATATAAAATAAAAATATTATTTTATAAATATAATAAAAAATTTTACTTTTAACATAAAATATAAATTTTGTAAAATATATTTTACGCAAAGTTAGAAGCAATGGCTGGCAATTGGCGTATAAGGTCGAAGCAATGGCTGGCAATTTGCATAGGGTCGCGGGTGTCGCATACGGTGGGGTTATTCTAGGGCTGTCAATGAATTGGGACCCAGCTAGCATCGCCCGAAAACAGCCCAATCGGGGTTTGAGAATTGCAATCGAAGAACCAAAATTTTTGTCTGCATTCGCAGGAGACTTTGTCTTTTTTCACCCCAATATTTATGCTAATTTGTCACCTTTGAGAACTGTAACGGACGCTTTTGTCATTAAAGCCATCCCCTTTTTCGCGGAAAACTATAAGCTCAAAACAATTTCAATGTTAAAGATTCAAATTCTCTTATTCTCTTTTAACCCCAAAAAAAAGAAAAGAAAAAAAAAAATCCTTACGTTTCTGGAAAGATGAAATTCCATAAAGGACTCCCCCACATATTCTTTGCTTCCAAACACAACAGTACACATAAAAGACGAACGCACACGAGCAGAGGAGTGCACGTTGCGGTTCTCTTTTTTCTTCAGTAGTTGGCGAGAATCACCACCATGCCATTTCTTGCGCTACACTACAGCTAGAAAGGTGCTTCATTTCCTTTTCCCTTTGACAGCCTCATGGCGTACCATTAATTGTATTGAAATCTTTTATATATATGTTATATAAAACGTTCTGAATTAGTATGAAATTTTTGTATATTGCATTAAATATTTTCCCTTTTTTTTTTTCTGGGGTCCGTGAGTTCGTGCAGTCGTTCTCTTAATTGTATTGTGGGTTGTTCTTGACTTGCGATAATAAAGATTAACTGGGAGAAAGGATGGGTCTTTGCCCATAATAGAGCTGTTGGGAAATTTTTGTCAAGTTGACACATTGTATTAAAATGTCCCATACCTTGATTATCCAAATTAAATAGAAAAATATGAAGAATTTCAAAAGCAATTAATCCAAAGTCTAAATTATTTGCATTTCAACTCAATTGATTAGTTTAATAAATGCAAAATCAAAACTTAGTGCTTGAATTTAATTTATATAATAATTTTTTATTATATTACATACTAATTAAATTTAATATATATTAAAAATATATATTTGAAATATATAATTTTTATATATGTTATAAATAAAAATAAATTTTTATATTTTAATTATATATAAATTTTATATTATGGAATGATATGTAAATTAATTATTTAAATATTTATAAAAATATTTAATAAATAAAATTATTAATAAATTTTATTATTTATAGAATTTATTTTTTATGTGTTATAATATAATGATTTAAAAAATTATTTTATTTTTTAAAATTTTAAGATAAAAATTTTATTTTTTTATAAATAATAATTTATTAAATAAAATTATTTATTAAAATATGATGAAAATTATTTATTTTTTTAAAAAATAATATTTTATAATAAATTAAAATTTATTGGTGATATATTATTATTATTATTATATTTATTTATTTATTTATTATCAATTTGCGAAACCAATCAAATCAGACTCGTTAACAACGAGGAGCCATCACCATCTACAATTGATTAGTGCTCAGACTAAGAAAACTCAAGAAAACTTAATATTATTCTAACAACAGCGAGAACAAGGAGGAAACCACTGCCACACACAAATGCACACAGAAAGCATTTTCCTATCCCCTTCCGTTTAGTTTCCAATAGCCTCCTGGCCAACCCACTCCCAACGGCACGTGCCCTCTCTCTCTCTCTCTCTCTCTCTCTCTCTCTCTGTAAAAGGCATTCAAACATAAAAGTTGAGGTTTGGGAGAAATCAAAAGACAGCACAGACGCACAGTGGAGCGCATGCAGAAAAAATTGGTTTATTATGCAAGAAGACGGCGTCGTAGCGGAGGCAGAGAGGCAGCTGCTGCAGGGATCCAAAAGAATCGATTGATTAATTAAATGCACCCTTACAGCCGGTCGCCGGGCAGCGCCCACACCACACCGTCACCACCGCAGTCGCCGCGCCGCTCGCCACGGTACCGCGGAAGGTCCAAGTCTGGCCGATTCACCCCGGCGCCTAGCGGGAACATTGCCCACCGCCTTGCTTGGCTCTTCCTCTCCGTGCTTCTCCGTCGCCAGGGGATTTTCCTATTCGCCCCGCTTTTGTACATCTCCGGGATGCTCCTGTATATGGGAACGGTGTCGTTTGATGCCGTTCCGGTCATTAGACACAGGCCTGCTCCCGGTTCGCTCTATCGGAGCCCTCAGGTTTACGCCAAGCTCCGACCCGAGATGGATGCCGATAATTCCTCTGCTGATGCGGTGACTTTATGGCCCTTTTAATTTAGATTTCTAGTTTCATCCTTTCTTTTGTATTTTTTATTTTTTGTTACCTTAATTGGATTAATTGTTGGGATCTTCTGGTATTATAGTGATTGTGGTCTTAATGGAATAGTTGTTGGGCATTGGATTGGGTTTGGTTCAGAGATGACGGAGTGAAATTGTAGTAATTGTTCTGCCATCAGCAATTGTTAGATCTTGCCGTTGCCACTGCACCAGAATTGCGCTAGTTTTTCTTTCATGGGAATTGAAAGAGAGGTGTCAGCACACTGCTGCTTATCTCTTTCGTTTCTTTCAAGTTGACGGAGCCCAGGTTGCTTGCACGGTCCTCACTGCCGTGACTCCCACTTGAAATATGGAAATGCAGCTAGGGGATTTAAACATGCGACCAGGAACCTAACCTACACAATCCTAAGTTTGCCTTTCCCAAGAAGCTAACCATGGGTAGTTTCCATTCTGTGTTATTTTACGAGAAATACTTAAGTCCATTGTCAGATGTGATGGTTCTGATACACTGGAAACCATGTAAATAGAACAGCCAGCTTTAGAATAACTTGAAAGCTATGCTTAAATCAATTGATTGGTGTGGCAATATTCTGAGGATATCTCTGTAGCCAGGTGAGAGACTGAATGGGGCGTAGAATTAAGGTAATTTGAAAAATAGGTGTCCTATTCATATTTTCAACTCGACTGATTGCTTACGGACAAGTGTGATAAGTTGTTGGAATGATTGGTGAAATAACCTGAGAGTTTCTTTGTAGCTTGGAGGCAGCTGAAAAGATCTAGGGATATCTTTTGAATTTCTAATGCACCCTTCTTATCGTTAGATTAAATATCATGCTATGATTGTAAACAAAAAAAATATTTGTCCTTTCATTTACTTCAAAAAGATATATTTGTGTGCTGAGTATAGATTATTTTATCAGAAGGCAAATGAAATTGGTCCCTAATTCTTTTTCAATGTAGTATTGGTTCTGCCCCCATACCCCTAAATTACCTTCACACAGCAGGGTTTTCTTCATTTTAGCTTCTTGTACTTAACTACAGTTTAGAACATTTGTCTGTTCAGAACTTTAATAGTTTGATTTTTCTTTTCAGGACTCGAATTATTTAATTATCTTGCATCAGATTCTATGTTTGTGGCATTTTTTCTTTGCACTAATTACTAACATAAGAAAAATAATTCGTTGTAGTTATCTACTGTGTGGAAGAATGGATATAAAGGTGGTGTGTGGAGACCATGCGTAACCAAGTCTTCAGGAGGTATGAACTATGTTCAGGAGATAATATAGTATTTCATATGCTTCTGAAATAGTTTGTATCATGTCTGTTGCAAATGCAGCATATGACTTTGTCATGCCTATAGGTCTTCCATTCTTGGATAACGATTTGACTACTTGAGAATGTGATTCTGAAAATTCTTCTCCTACTGCTTCATTCTATAAGCAAGAAATTTGGCCGGACTTCATTTGTAAACAATAGCATCTGTTGATATGGCCAATGAACTTTATTTGCTACCCATATCAAGCTCCATTGATGTATAATCGAGGACTAACATTTTCCACATGGGCAACACCTTAGTTGCTTTAGCTGGTTATTGAAATTAATTGTTGGAATGTTGGAAAATTACTTTATGTTTTACTGGTCTTTCATTCCCAGTGGATGAGAATCACACATTGTGGGGTTTGGAGAAGGGTCATAATGGAGTAACCTTACTATTACACCAAGGCTCACCTTTCTTTATGTTTTACTGGTATCTACTATTATTTCAAGCTGTTTGTAATTCCCCTGTTCTCTGCTCCAGGGGGACTTGAATCACCAAAGAAACCCATTACATAGAAAATTGGTGGGGCCAAATAGGTGGTTATTTATTATTTGTTGTTACCTGTGTTTTCCATTGTTTTCAGCAAGAAAGAAGAAAGAGAAAAATTTTACAGGGGTTGTGAATAATCCTAAGCTGATTACTTTATCTTACAGTAAATATTGTCTTACATCCTTTACCTTTTCCTCCCCAAGCCTCACAGTTTGAGAGCCTTGTGCACTTGGAATGTTGTTTTATCACTTATCTTTTCTTTTGTGTTGCAAATATTTGTCTCTTGTCATGGTTAGTTTCTATGTCTATCCATATTCAGTTGTGATTGTTGTGTTTATCCTGGTAGGCTTGCCGGAATCAAATGGTTACATATATATTGAAGCAAATGGTGGTCTGAATCAGCAGAGGACATCGGTTGATCTCTCTCCTTTGTTTTACCTGTTTATACTTTAAAATGCAACTTGTTTTTTTGTAACTGCAGATTAATTTGTTATTTGAAATATTGTTTGACTAAATCAGCAAAATTATTTTTGATTTGCAGATAGGTAATGCAGTTTCAGTGGCAGGTTATCTTAATGCAACACTTCTAATTCCAAATTTTCATTACCATAGCATTTGGAGAGACCCTAGGTTAGTCAGTAGCATATCTTTTATGCACCGTTTTGGGGTTGCCTGCATATACTAGCTTTTTACATTCAATAAAAGGACACTTCTAATCCCAAATTTTCACTATCATAGCTTCTTGGGGAGGTTACTCAGCAGCATATCTTTTATTCAATGTTTTGGGGTTGCGTGCCTGTACTAGCTTTTTACATTCAATAAATGAAGTTGCTGAAAATAGTGTGGTAGGCTTAGCAGTACATGACAGTGGGAAAATACAGACATTGATCTATCTTTTGAATTAAAGAGGATTAAGATGTGGTGATGATGCATTCTCTAGTTTCCATCTGATAGATTGAGCTGATAAAGGCCATCTCACTTTAAATTTGCTATTTTTTGGGTAATACATGACCTGACTATTCTAGACACCTGTGAATTGACCAATCAATTGCTTATATTATCTGTCTAGGCTTCATGGTGACATGGCACAACTACAAAGAGAATGCTTTTGACTGACAGCATTAGACTGCTCAAATGTAATAGTGAATACAACATTTCAATATATATTTTTGTGAATTTTCCTTCAATTCGTGACATTTCACACGTGAAGATGATAATTTGATCTTTGGACTCTCAATTAAGGGCTACTTAACATGTGATTTCATCCCAATAAGGACAAGCTGCTAAAAGGATTAATTTGGATTAGTTTGGTGATATTTTCCTGTTGCCTCTCTCAAGCATTTGGCAATGGTAATGTGATCATTATGCCAATGGGAATTTTTTTCATGGTTTTCTACTTCATGGTTCATCAGAATTTCTTTGCTTAATTGAGAACATTTTGGAGCCAAATATGTTTCTTTTTCCCAATTTGACAAAAGTATTTGTCATTTGGTTTTTACTCTTCCAGCAAATTCAGTGATATCTATGATGAAGATTATTTCATCAGTACCTTGGAAAATGATGTACGGATAGTTGATAAGATTCCGGGGTATCTTATGGAGCGTTTTGATCATAACTTGACCAATATCTACAACTTCAGAGTAAAAGCATGGTCACCCATCCAGTACTATGGAGATGTTGTTCTCCCAAGGCTACTAGAAGAAAAGTGAGTGATGGAGCTATGTTATACTATCGTACATATTTTTCTTGTTTTAACTTCCTTATCCTTCCTTCCTTCTAAATAGCAAGTATTTTCATAATGGGGTCTCCTACCATCCCTATGCATCCAGAAACATGATGTATTCTTTCTAAGTTCTGCAGTATCTCCTTTATATTTGATTTCAAAGAATAGTTTTGGGCAGTCTATTCGGTAGTTTTATGGATGGTTTTCAAACAAGGCCTGTGTGCTTGTGAAACTTATTAAAATTAAATTTCACACTTAAAATCAAATCATTCTGATGTTTGGTTTGCAGATCTCTCTGTTGAGAGGTTTGTGTCTGTACTGTCATCATCTTAGCATTGCGTTATCTTTTACTTGGGTACTTAGCATGGATTACATTATGTTCATTTGTGGTGATTGGTCAATAAATTACAGCAAGTGTTTGTGAATATGTTAACACAAGGCATTGTTTTCTGATCAATTTTGCAGGGTTATAAGGATATCTCCTTTTGCAAATCGCTTATCGTTTGATGCTCCTCCAGTTGTCCAACGGCTTAGATGCTTGGCAAACTATGAGGCTTTAAGATTTGCAGGTCCCATATTGACTCTTGGAGAAACTTTGGTTACAAGGATGAAAGAACGCAGCGTGAATTATGGTGGAAAATATGTTTCTGTGCATCTTCGCTTTGAGGAGGTTAGTTCATTGAAGGAGATGTGTTTAAATTCGACTGTTGTTTAATGTGAATGCACACTATGTAATTCCCATTTTTCTTCTGGTTTCTTTGAGATGTCCATATTTGTTTCTTATGCTTATCATCATTTGTAATGTACAGGACATGGTAGCTTTCTCTTGCTGTGTTTTTGATGGTGGAGAGCAAGAAGAAAGAGACATGATTGCCGCAAGGGAAAGAGGTTGGAAAGGAAAATTTACAAAGCCTGGTCGAACCATACGTCCTGGAGCAATCAGGCTCAATGGGAAGTGCCCGCTTACACCATTAGAGGTAATATGTTTTTTTGTTTAAAAAATATTTCTCCTTTCTACTAACTAGTGGTAGAAAAACTTAAAAATATCTTTATTTTTACACAAGTTTTATTACCATTTACACACAGCATTCTTTGTAATGTTACCCTATGATGTGTGAACTGTGGATAGTTGCTAATGCACATGAGTGTTCATTGAGATGAATTTGTGGTCCAACCGTCCAAGAAATGAGGAAGTCACTCCTATTTTTCTCATAAAAATAGTGAATGTTGCTTTTGTCCCTTTGTCCATTCCCTACTTTTGAATATAGGTAGTTTGGATGGCTGTTAATATTGCACTGTATTAGTGTAATTATGTTGTAGTACTCCCAGAGATTAATAGACCTGTTTTATACAGCTCCACTGGTGCTAAAGGTCATTGAGCTTATGCAATGTGTATATCAATCTAGTTGTTGTATTCTATGCTTATTTGAACTGTATGATACTGTCTAATTTTTCTGTCAGGAGCATTTTGGTGGTCTTTATGTGTGGCTTTCACTGAGAATATGAGGCATATCGTATCTAGGAATTGGCTGTCTGTGTGTTAAGTGTTTTGTGACTTAGAATTGTTAATTGAAAAACCATTCATTGCAGCCATTAAAATGGGCAATTGGTTGATGGAAAGATTATATTAGAGTAATTTACTGTCTCCTACTCTCTTGTACCTGTGTGTGGATTTCGTATTGATACTTCATGGCATGACTTTTGCTCTGATATTTTTTCCATTTTTCAATCCTCATCAGGTTGGGTTAATGCTTAGGGGAATGGGTTTTGATAAAAACACATCCATATACCTGGCATCTGGAAAGATATATAATGCGGAAAAATATATGGTGCCACTGTTTGAAATGTTTCCAAATCTGCAAACTAAAGAGATGCTGGCATCAGAGGAGGAACTTGCTCCCTTCAAGGTCTGGAGAAGTTTGTGATTTGATTCTTCTTTCTTTGGGCCTGTCTTACTGGTCATTGGTTTGACTTGGTTTGCTTCTTTCAGAACTATTCTTCAAGGATGGCTGCTATAGACTATACTGTTTGTCTTCACAGTGAAGTGTTTGTGACAACTCAAGGTGGCAATTTCCCTCATTTTCTGATGGGTCATAGAAGATTCTTATATGGTGGACACTCAAAGACAATCAGGCCAGACAAGCGAAAGCTAGCAGTGCTTTTGGCTAATCCAAATATTGGGTACGCATTGCTCCACTGTTTTAAAGTTATGTTGTGATAATAACGAAGATTGTCATATTGCACGAGTGAAAATGGTATGGAACAAGGCAATATTCGTTAGTATTTAAGTTACCAAAGATGTGTTTTATCCTTGAAATGGTCTTCCAGATCTTGCTGTGCTACTCAAAAGTACCTGCTTATAAAATTTAAAGGTAGTGTCATTTTATTGTTTCAGAATTGCAGACCCTAGATCACCCTTTATCACTTAGAAAAAAAAAACTGAGTAGTTTATATGGTTAAGCCAAGCTAGCTATTGTTAGATTGAAGTTAAGTTTTAGGCCTATGTGGACCAGCTTAACCAAGCAAGTTATTATTAGACCAACAACTAGGCTGGGGGCACTACAAGGAGTGAAACGGAAATAATGGTGTATTTTTCCATCATTTTCAGATGGAGGAGCTTTAAGCGGCAAATGTTGAATATGCGGTCTCACAGTGATTCCAAAGGATTTGAACTCAAAAGGCCAAATGACTCGATATATTCATTTCCATGCCCTGATTGCATGTGCCCTACAAACAGGACAGAAAATTCAAGATCTTCATCAGCTACGTGATCTGCTCTATGATATATATTGATACTTGCTTGTACTTGTGAGCACACATTGCTGCTGACCCCCAATTTTGTGTGACCTAATTCTTTCATTTTTTCCCCCTCTATTGCGGTGAGAGGGCATCATACCCTTTGATTTTTGGAGCTTCAAGGATTTATGGAGGTCGCATTCGTCTGATCCTTTCTCATGATCTGAAAAGTGTGGAAACTGCATCTTTTTTGCCCATGATGCCAGAGAACACACAAATAACGTTCTTTCACCGCACATCTAGCCTTGGCATGGGATTTAACCGAGCATTGTTTTCGTGCATGCTGCTGCAGCTGCTGTATCTAACGAGCTGTAACATCACACCAGATTCTTTGGTACTCCATAGAGTGTTATTTCTGGGACCTGTAAATTTTACTTGGAGCTTGTCCCACATGTAGAAACAAGATGAGGCTTGTGTACATTTATCAGAAAATAGTCATCGATTTTTTTCTCTTACATTGTTGTTCTGCTTATCATTTCAGGCACTTTATGTTAATTATGCTGTTTGTTTTCTTTTTCTTTAGGATTTGATCATGGGGAATATGATTCGGGGTTGTCAACCTCTATCTCATAAATCCTCAGTTCCTCCGAGTCAGGGTTTCCTAGTCAAACAAGCTAGCTAATGCCGGATCTTGCAAACATTTAATACGAGTGTTGAATTGGCAAAAATGAAAAGGAGAGTTTTTGTGAGTATAGGGAAAATATGTGCTTCCAAAATTGGTTTTGCGTCTTGTCTATGTTGATGGCTGCAAAAATTAGTGTAGTTTTTCCTTGACATGATTAAATAACCATATGCATTTATCAGGAAAAAGAAAAAATGATCATATGGAAGAACAATTAAATGCAGCTGTAAAGGATAGTGCTAGACGGCCATTTGCATTTTATGTGTTGGATAAGCAGAATCCTTAAAAGAAATCCTCAAAATTTTCAGTTGCTAGGACTGGAAAGTGCAGTGCAGAATGTGCATCAGCGAGCTTAGGAAAATGGTTTATCTCCTTCTTTTTAGGGTTGTCTTAATTTTTTGTAGGAAAATATTTGTTATACACACAAGTAATAAATATTTTTTATTAATAAATCATGGCATATATAATGATAAAATATTATTTTTTTAATTATGAACTTTGATTTGTGTTATTTTTTACTAATTATATATAATTTATAGAAGAAAAGGTGTATTTATACAATTACTTTCCTTTTTTATATAGGTCAATGTCACATCCTATGGCGCACACACAAGATACGAGGATGAATACACAATATGATACGAGCAAGATAATGCATCCGTCCAAAATTATTATAAAAACATAATATAAATATAAATATTATTATAATATATAAACACACATTTTTATGTGTATAATTTAAATGTATTTAATAAATTTAATATTTTTAACATATAATTTATAAAAATATTATATTAATAAATAATATATTAAAATTTATTAAAAATTTTATAAAAAATATATTATGTATGTGACATAATATTTAAGTAATTATAAATTTAAATATTTAATATAATAAATAAAATAATTTTTATTTTATTATTAAATTAAAAAATAATATATTTATAAAAAATATGTTATGTATATATTTTTAAAAATTTTAAAATTAATTTAATATATATTTAATATGTTAATTAAAAATATTTTGTATACATATTTTATTAAAAATATTTTAAAAATTTTAATTTTAAAATTTATTATTTTTATTATAAATTTAATTTATAGATCATATCATAATATTAATAATATTTTTTTTATTATTTTAATTTAAAATTTAAAATTAAAATTTTAATTTTTTTTAATTTAAAATAAATATATCATAAATATTTCGATAAATTTGAGACCAAACTTTTGATACTTCATTCAACAGTCATACTTATCATCCAAATTATATATATTTTTTTACATTTATAATAATAACAAATCGGTAATATGCTTTAATATAAAATTTTTTAATATTTAAAACACATGTTATTAAATATGAGTTAACGTACAAGAAAACATACTTAAAATTGAAATTTTAAGTTTCAAGAAAATTTGAGTGCGGTATAAAATGTTCTTCTATATATAATATGAAAATATTTTGCGTTGATTGCGATCACAAAGGATTTTCCGTAAAGAAATAAAAAAGAGCAAAAATCAAAGCAGAAAACGGTCATGGCAGTCACCCGAACCCTCACCGCCGACCAGTTGCACTTCTTCAACACTCAAGGTCGGTCTTCTCTCCCTTCTCCCTCTCTTCCACCTTACTTTTATTTTCAACGATTTTTCATATTATTATTATTAATTTTTTTCGGAATAATAGGATATCTGGTGATTGAATCGTTTGCGCGTTCCGAGGAGACGGAATCAATGATGAACAAAATGGACAAATTACTCGCCGATTTTGACTCTTCCACCACTTCTTCCATCTTCTCCACCAAAAATCAGGTTTTCTTTTTTTTTTTTTTAATTAATTGCCCCCTTTTTTTTCATTTATACATTTGTAAATATAATTAATGTTTCTTGTACTTGCATAAATAGTCTATTTATACTTTTTTTCAAAAAAATTTTTTGGTTTATTTTATTTTATTTTATTTTTCAGCAACAAGCGACTGATGATTACTTCTTCGAGAGCGCGGAGAAAATTTCGTTCTTCTTTGAAGGTAATTTATGTGGTATTAGATTTGCAAGTTAGTAAAAATTTGGGGCTTTTCTTTAAATCAAAAAGAAAAAGGTGCGAAGCATGGTTTATAGTGGGTTCTAATGCAAATTGATGTGAGCTATCCAATTTTTCTTGTTTAGAAATTTTTTTTATTATTTTTTTAAAAATATTTGGCAGAGAAAGCATTTGGTGATGACATGAAGTTAAAGCAAGCTAAGCAACTCTCAATAAACAAGGTTGGCCATGGTAAGCGCATTGTAAAGTTGTAAGCTTATTATTTGGATGTTGTAAAATCATCTTGGAAGTGAGATTTGTTGCAGCAGCTGAAGAAACAATGGTGATATATGTTCCCTTGGCTCTAATCTTAAGGACTTGGTGTGTGCTTGTTTGTGCAGCTTTACATGAGCTAGACCCAGTATTTAAAAGCTTCTCTTCCAATGAGAAAGTTTCAAGTTTGCTCTTGTCATTGGGTTACAAGAGGCCAGTGGTCATTCAGTCCATGTACATCTTTAAGGTATTACATAATCAAACCTACTCTACTACTATTGGACCATTGGGGAAGATGGGTTTGCATCTTTATGACAATTGTATCTGCCTATTCTTATTTCTTGAAGCCTAGATTCTAAGAAGGCACCGGAGGTTAAGTAGCTTATTATATTTTCACCCTTTACATTCTGCTTTTTCAATATTAATCCTCTGATGGTCATAGTCTTCTGTACACTAGAAGCTGAGTATTTGCTTCAAGTAAGCAGCTTACTGCATAACAGATCTTGATGTAATTGAAACCATTTTCTTTCTGAGTCTTCATTTTGAACATAATAAGGCAAGGCCTATGTTGGGATGTAGCTTGAAGGCCAACCCAGGGAGGTTAATTTGGAATGAAGTTGGGCTTTTGTTTCTTCATTTTACAGATATATCTTAGGTTGGATTTGCTAACCACAACTTTGGACTATGTGTTAGACTTCATACACAGCTGTCGACTGCCTTCTTTATTTGGATGTGAACAGATACAACAATGAGAGACAACTGTGCTCAATTTTATACTTCAGTAACCATTGTCACATTTTCGAATTTTACTTCAGATGATCTAAAACTGGATCAGCATCCTCTCTTTCTCTGGAGAAAAAAGAACAAAAAAGAATAGTGGGTTGATATCTTCATATTGCTTCTAAAGGTCTAGGCTTCTTCTTCTTTTTTTTTTCAAGAAAACAATTGCCAAGGATGAATGTCTGATTTGTTGTCTTTTATGCGACCTTGCTGATGACTTTGGCACTTATTGCATATAGAAGTCCAAGAAAGATCTCAAAATTCACTAGTCAAAATGGTTATTTATAATTTTTAATTGTTTCTTTACACATGATTTTGAAATGTTTGCTTGATGGTATTTAGAAATGATCAACATGGTAACATATTTTTGGAAATAGACATGCTTTTGCCAAAGTGTTCTCCTATTTCAATGCATGAAATAATCCTTGAACTTGTTATCCACAGCAACCAGGTATTGGGGGCGAAGTTGTTCCTCACCAGGATAACTCATTCCTGTATACTGAACCAACAACTTGCACGGGGCTGTGGCTGGCTTTGGAAGATGCAACAATAGTAAATGGTTGTCTCTGGGCCATTCCTGGATCTCACAAAAGTATCTTCTTGTTCCTCACCTCCTTCGACCTCACCTCCTTGTACCTTATCCTTAGCACAGATTAGAAATTGGAATGTTCAATATTTATTCATGTTTCCTCAATTTTGTTTCCTTTCAGATGGCCTGGTCAGAAGGTTTTTAAGAGGGGAGCAGGGCGTGTACTTTGATCGGCCATCCCCTTCATACAATCAGAAGGATTTTGTGCCCATTGAAGTCAAAGCTGGTTCTTTGGTTGTCATTCATGGCAACCTTATTCACCAGAGGTGAGTTAGAATATGTTGTATGGCTTTCTAACCATAGCAATGGAAGAGGGAATTTTATGTCTAGGGCTGATAGGCTCTTTTGCTTTCTCTCTCTCTCTCTCTTCTTGTGCATAACAACAGCTTTGAGAATAAGTCCCAAAAGTCAAGGCATGCCTACAGCTTGCACGTAGTGGATACTGATGGCTGCAAATGGGCACATGATAATTGGTTAGTGAATTAATGCAGTTTATTTGCATGATGTGCCAGAAAAGGATTATTACTCAAGACTCTTGTCTGCATTTTTGACCTCATGGGCAGTTTGGGTTTTGAATTTTTGAAACTATTTTCCTTTCTTATACTAATCCTCTCTTGTTTGTATCTTCTCATAGGATTAGAAGAAAAGTGGAGCCGGAGCCACTTTATGTTTCTTGATGTTAGCCTGATGGTTCCACCTGTAGTCTGTTCTCATATTCCGGACTTAATTGGCCTTCAGCTGCATTCTGTGATGCTTGCTCAATTTCAACCTTGTTAATTATAACAGTGAATGTGTATATTTTTTATTATTTTTTATTGTTTTTCGTACTTAAAATAGATCATAATAAGGATAGATCAATGCCATACTCGTGTATTGTATATGGTGAATGTGATGGATCAGTTAGCAACAGATTCAAGACATTGGCAGCTGTAGAATCTGCAGAACAATATGTTGCTACAGGGCCAATCATCCGGTGGCAGGCTAAGGTTTGTGCCATTCACAACTTTTCCAAGTATTTACTGGGAGCAAAGAGCATAAAACTTAAATGGTTGGGGAGAGAAAATTAATTATGTCCCGTGCATTACCAGGTAGTTTAAGCTCTATGCTATGGTTTCTAAATTCCAATGCAATAATATACAATCAGGTACGGTGCGGCACTCTCCATTAACAAAGTATGGAATACTGGAAGAAAAGCATGTATTTTAATTAGCTCAAAATTCACTTCTAAAATGTACAAAATTGTCATCATAAGCATCCAATGACAAAATGTTTGCCACATTTTGCCAGAAAATAGTGGTCATGAGCTTTTATTGCAACCTATGAGTTTATTATTAAATGCAAATTTATAATCGCAACGGTTCTTGCTGTGTTACTAATAAACTTTCCTACAAAATTAATTTTGTACATAATTAATAGTTGCAATGATATTATATAATTAATTTTGGACTTATAAATTATTAAAAAATAATTAACAAAATTATACAATACCATAATAAAAACAAATTAATAAAAATAATATCATATCTGAAATTATAATAATTATTTTTTTAAAATATGATAAATATTTTTATTAATATACACTTTATGAATGAGATAACAAGAATATAGATAAAATATAGAAAAGAATTCACTCAGGTATGTCATGATACCTTTTTGGAGATATGAAATAATTACTCTTATATAATATGTCTAAATTTATTGCTCTTAAATGAATAAAAATGAAGTAAAGTATAAATTATAATGAAAATAAATGATTAACATTATAATCGATAGCAAACACATAATAACTAATGTTTGATTTTTTTTTTTTTTTTAAGTATGTGAATTAAGCTTTTATATATATATATTAATTTCTAACTGAAATCATCATCATGAATCGTAATGCATGTTTTTCTTTGACAAGAGTCACACCATATCATATTTTGTGTCGCCAACTTGAATATTTTATCCCATCAGATCATCCCCAAGTAGATGGTAGGCCTAACTTTTTGACCTATTAGTGAATTATAAGCTTAAAAAAAAACCAATGCATTTTATTTTATTTTTCTCTTAAAAAATAAAAAGGCAAGTAAAAAATGGTCAAACATTAGGCCCACAGTGGAACCCTTTTAGGACGGTCCGAAAACAGGGCTTAACTAACTGCCTAGCACAATTGGCCACCAGCCTCCAACGCTGGGGGATAGGTGGGGATCCTAACCTCCGAAACAAATTCATAATTGTGGGATTTGGGAGCTTCCTTTTTTTTTTTTTTTTCTTTTTTTCTTTTTTGGGTGCTGTGCATTCTCTTTGATGTTTTTGAATTCGTTTTTTATTTCTCTCTAACAATTAACAAATTAACTACTGACTATTGTTGTGATAAAAGATTAAAAAAAGAAAAAAAAGGCCCAGCTTAAGACATTTGCACATTATGTACCGAAAATAAAGAAAGAAACATTAGCCCAACAAAAATTGAATAAAATCAATGATGCATGTTTAAAAAGACTGTACATCTCTCTTTTTATGTAATCAATGGCCTACTGAACTTCCAACCGCAGGGAGATAGAGAGAGAGAGAGAGCAATGATTTTTGTAGCATCATTGTTGATGTATTGACTAAAATTAGTTGACTTGCCAAATTCATGATCTACCAGTGTGTTTATAATCTAATCAGAAAAATTAAGATATGTTTTCTTTCAAAATTTCGATGGACTGGTTCAAACGTTGCACTACTCCTCCTTCTTCGGAGGGCAACGAGGAGCATGCATACATTGATAACTACTTGACAAGCACATATCATGGAACCTTGAACGCACTAATCAATCCATATCAGATCATGATCAAGTCTTCTCATTTCAGCTATAATTTAGCTGTCAATCTGCCATTGGCATTTATAGCTGCTTTTCTCTGAATACCGTAAATGTAATCGATGGTCATAGAGGCAGATTCTCTTCATTCTTATTTTGACCATGAAGTGATGATGCTTGGTCCCCTCACAAGCAACCACAAATGCTTTTCACCAAACCAATAAAACATGGAGTACTAAATTATACAGTATTGGCTTCTTTTTTTTAATTTTTCTTATTCATTTTGTAATTTTATTAAAAAATCATTCAACATAATATGGACTTTTAGACGCAATTTCATTGGGTTGAAAATATGAACAAAATTATTAAGTGAGACATAAAAGTAAATTATATATTAAATTTTATCATGTTTTATCGAGTTGAAAACTTAAAAAAAAAAAAAAAAAAAAAGAACTTTCATGCTTGTAAAAAATTAATAATGATTTAGGATATAAACTCTCTTAATCATAAAGACACTCTAAAAAACAACATTCAAACCTAAACTTTCGTACGAGACCCGTAAATAAATTATACATTAAATTTTTACCGTTAGCATACGTTTTTTTTTTTTTTTTCAACTTTTGGCTGTCATTTCTCAAAAAACAAAAAAAAAACAAAAAAAAAAAAAAATATATATATATATATATATATATATATATATATTTATTTATTTATTGCTGTTCTATTACCCGGCCAGATCGACAGTCTTAGAATGATTTGACAATGCAGTAGAACATCATAAAGATTCTTAAATAATCCAACTTTCGATAGGTGAAAAGTACAAACTTGAATTTATTAAGATCGCTTGTCTTGTATATAATTTTACCTTTTATTATTAAAAACTTAATATTTACGTGTGACACCTAGTTGAATTGTTATGTACAACAGTGAGTACTCGTGTGTGTTGAGTGTATTATAACTAGTATTTTTGTTAGATGCAGCAGAAAAGCATGCTCACCAATTTTAATTTACCCGCGACTTGTGCATACAAGTCTCCTTTTCTACCTACTAAAGGAGAAGTTTGTCTGTACACTTTTGTTTTTTTTTGGGGGGGGGATAATGAACTCTAACTGTAACTAAAACTTCAAAACTTTCAACTGTGAAAACGATATCAGTGCTATAGAACCCTGGTTGCTTGTGGGGTTTGTTTGTGTAATTGGCATCGCTAATAGCGGCAGACGTCAAGATGCATGTTGCAGAAATTTGACATATCGAAGCCAAAACAGTATTCATAGAGGACAGACAGAGAGGCAGTAATAGGAGCAAAAATGCGAGGGGCAATTGCATCAGCCTAAAAGAAATGAATGCTAATTAGATCAGAAAGAAAAAGCAAACCCCTCGAAACTAGGTATATATAATTAATTAACAAAGCCCTATAAATATTGTAAGAGTAACACTTATGCACAACTTGCTGCAACATGAAGCAATGTATACACATATAGTACAACCATATTTTCAAAGCAACCACACTTTTCTTTCTTCCATTATATTTTTCTTTCAATTAAATTCGAATAATGTGCTCCGGAGACAACGGCTATTAATGCTGGCCAGACCCACCTACGACACTCTCTTCAATCAACAACAGAGAGGGTAAAAGAAACAAATGCAATGGTACAAAACCAAAAAATAAAAGCACAAATGCCAAAAATAAAAAGGAAGCAAAACCAAAGCAAAGAATCGTGTGGTGTGTGTGTGCGTGTGCGCGTGCGCGAGAGAGAGAGAGAGAGTGGTCAGTGTAGTAAAAGGTGCAAAGCCCAAGGATTTCAGTGATATAAGTAAGAAAATAATAAGAAGGTTCCACGAATCAAGGGTCAAAATATCATGTGACTAGACCCATAAGATGAGGAGCACCTAAAGTTGAAAACCTTTTTCCCATTCTAGCCAAGCAACTCTGGTGCTAGAGAGAGGGAGAGAGATAGAGAATTATCCAAACCCCACTTCCATTTATATTCTAACTGCATTTCTATGGCCTTCTGGTGGGTAGTCTAAGTGGAGGTGCTGCTAGCTTCTTGCTGCACACAATGACAGTTCATGTTAAAGAATGTTGGGTGCAAACAGGAGGGAAAAGATCAAGTTCTGGAGCTAGAGCTCTGATGGTATTCTTCTTTTGGATTCTGTTAATTCTCGCTCAAGTTTGTGTCCTTTTAGCTGTTTCTTATCAAGAAAGTGGAGGGTTTGTACAATCATCTGTGCCAAGCAAAGCTCGGTTTCTGGACACACCGTGGTTTCAATTTCATGCACCTCAAAGAAGCTGTCAAGAACAAGCTCAAACTGTGGGTGGTGCTGAAGGAGATCCAGAGATGGTGTATGAAGATGATAAGAGGATAATTCACACAGGTCCTAATCCTCTTCACAACTAGCTAGGAGAAATGGAGTCAATCAGCATGTTAGGTTCTGTTAAAATCACTGTCAAATATGTCTTCTGCCTAGCTAGCCATCAGCCTTTTGGTTCTTTACTTTTGTTTTCTTTTGAATATTGAAGTGAATTAGAGAGAGAGAGAGAGAGAGAGAGAGAGAGAGAAGACCAGGAGCGTCGGCTTTAGCCTTTTCCGTGGTGTTTAATGAGGATGGTGTTGGTTAATGATCATGGGGAAGTGTAACAATTGGCTGTTTTGAGAATGTGTGGGAGAAGGAAAATGGGAAAGCCAACAAGATCAGAAGGCTAGTGTTAATGCTCTTGTTTCTTTTGCAGTGTTTTGCTTCTGCTGTACGCCCTGCTGCTGCAATACATTGTGTTTGAATTTAATTCGTGTAGTTACTTTCTGCTCTGCTGCTATGCAGTCATTGCTCTTGCAAAGTAGCAAGACATCTATCTTGATTTCCTTTCTTCTTCAATTCTATTTTTTTTTTTTTTATTGTTATTTTCAGATATTGATGGAAGTGCAAGTTTTAGCATAATCATAAAATTAGTTCATTGTAAATTAATTTTTTATTTTAAAGAAATTATATTTATTATATAATATAAAATTGTGAGTAAGTTATACTAAAAAAAAGAATTAAAATAAAAATCCCCCTATTCTATTTTCAAAAATTTTGATCTATATGTATTCCAGTCCCAGCTAGAGAAAAATGCACTGTATACATGAAGCTTGTGTCTTATGAAAAAACCAACCTTCATGGCCAGCAACTGAAAGAAGAGGGAAAAAAATACATGGCGCAAACTTTTTGATAGTATTTGAATTTGGTAATATTCGACCATGTTTCAGGCAAGATTTTCTAATTTGAATTAACTCATTACTAAATATAAAGGTGAAAAAAAAAAAAAAAAGAGTCAAATTAACTTAATAACAAATGTTATGGAGAAAAAAAAAATATAATTATGACATGATTTACAATAAATTTAAATAAGATTTGGTTTTGTTAAATATAAAACCCCGTGTATTTTACATTGATGAATAAAAAAGTAAGAAAATACAGCAATCATATATTGGAATTCAGGCATAATTGCTAATGGTGGTCCTGGCTAGTTCCTGTCTAACGGAAAACAACCTTAGCATCCGAACCATTTGACAAGAAAAATCCCAAACATGATTGTCCCCGGACAAGATGGACGGTGGATAAGTAAGCCACGTGGGGATTAAATATAGGTGATGCATGTTCACGGCGGTGTGCGTATCATGAATTGGTCAGCGGCTGTGGCGATGCTCTAAAGGTGAGATCTATAGAGAAGCCATGGAAATTTCCTTGGAATCAGTCGTGGCAATTCTTCCCAAGGATGTATATCAGAGTTGTGGATGAACGCGAATGTACATCGGGTACAAAGCAAGGACCAGGGAGAATTGCACTTCCCTCATGAAATGAATGTTTGCTATTGGGGTGTCATCATAGATAGCCTTTAAATGTGAGAGTTAAAGAGGGTCTGACCAGAATGCAACTACCCCCCTCTCTCCTTGTTGATGGTTACCATAACACTCTTGTTTATTGCTTCTACCCACCCACGCTCTTGCTTTGCTAGCTCGATTTTGCATTCATCTCTTTGATGACGTGTGGATGTGTATCTTCGCCTGCATTACCATCCCCAGTTCGTATGGGAGGCAAGAGAAGTGCAAAGGTCCTACTAATGAGTTGTGGCTCAACGATACTGGAATGGTTTGTAGAATTAAAAGTCTTGACCTATAGAAAAAAAAACAGAGAGCGCCCTTGAGCTTTGTTTGTCGGCAATAGAAGATTGACTTCCAAGTTTGAAACTGAGATGCATCTAAGAATTTAGCAATTGCTTGACCCCCAAAGCCACTGTCTTCTATTCTCTAATGGTCAACTTTTGCATATTATACTATACAATAAATTAAAATTCATCTTATTGCACTGTCAAAACCATAATTTAACAACCACACTAGAGAGGCAAAAAATAGAGAAGTTTCTCTTTTATATTAGGAGATATATTATATTGTGAGTTATATAATAAAAATATATATATTGTTTATTTTCATAAACTTTATATCATTTTTTTAGAATTAAATCTGTAATCTTAAAAATAAAAATTTAAAATTTTAATTACTAATTTATCTTGAAAAAAACCTTTTTAATTGGGAACTTCCCTTAAATTCCATATCTATTATTTTGTAGGATTTTCATTCCTATGCGTAATAAAAATTACATTATGCTCTACAACATAAAAATTTCTTTTCTATAGTAAATCTAAAAATGAAAACGAGTATTTCTGTGTGAGGCATTGATATGGACCTTTAATTCCGGGCTTATGATCCAAATGCATTGCTTATTTTAGCCTATCACAGCAACCCATCTTGTTTGACACATGACTTCCTATCATATTGTGGTGAGCAATTTTAAAATTTACATTTTGAATGAAACGTAAAATCATTAGTATTTAATATTTTTAAAAATTTTTAGTTGATAAAAGTGTAACATAACTTAAATTTAATCATATAAAATAATTTTTTTTTTTTTTTTTTGTATAGTCATCAAGAATATTTCATTTTCTTTTAAAATATCAGGGAATGTTAGCAAATAGCTAATTATGTTTATTAATAGAAGATCACATGAATGGTAATTTATTAACTAAAATAACAAAATTTAACTGCAATACCAAACTGATTTTATGTTAATTTCTCAATAAAATGCACCATCTTCATCCCCTCACAAGAGTCTGAAAGGATAGACATTTCCATCGCGGGGGAACTTCTTATTATTATTATTATTATTATTATTATTATTATTATTATTTGTTATTTTCTTTTTCTCAATCATCGCAATTCTCTTTTATTTCTACCATCCAGAAATTGGGGGTTTATAATCTTTAAAGCTAATCGTTCAAAGCAATAATCACCAATTGTGATTAGCGACAATAATACACGGCGTCTGACATGAGACGGTAGCGAACAATAACGTTAAAGTCAAAAGAATTTGACTTTTTCGTTTTCCGTTCTAATTTCTTTTGTCAAAAGTAACGTGGAAATAATTCCTAAAGTAAAAGTTTGGTGATTACTTTGTATGATTTTCCAGTCATTAGTCCAAATTTGAATATCTTTGATGCTTCTGTCCTGAAAAATGTATAGATTTGTATGCAAAGATATGTATTGAATTCTAAATTCAATAATTATTGTAATTAAATGAAAGATTTGTTAAAAGTCATTACTATTAAATGATAAAAAATTAATAAATCACCTTTTATTTTGACACGTAAAGACATGATGAATATTTTTATAATGACTTTTTAGTTGTTAATATATATATATATATATATAAAAGGATCTCGTTGGTGCTGGGCCGTAAGGGCCCATGAATTTTATTTTTTGTTTTTTGTTTTTTTTTTTGGCTTTTGGCTTCCTTCTTCAAGAAGATCAGCACCATAATTCTATTGAAAATTTAAGGTAAGAAGATGATACAAGTCTTTGAAACAGAAGTGCAGATATCCTCAACGCACCCAGACCAAAGGGCTCTTTTTTTTTTTTTTCTTGTTCTTTTTTTTTATTTATTATTATTTATAAGAACTAAAATCTGAATTTATATCTAAAATTAGCATGATTGATGATTGATGTAAATAGACACCCATGAAGCATAGCGCAAAATGAAAAAGACACCCATAGGATAAATATTAAATGATGAATTCCTAATCCTACCTTTAAACACTTATATATCTGCAATGCATTGGTGATTTTTGCTTCATTACCCAAAATAAATAAAATTTATAGGAAATACAATAACCACAACGAATTATTATCTTTTATCTAAACTAATTATTTAATTATAAAATAATAATATTACTGTACTATGAAAATAAAACTAGGTTTACATGTTTCACAAACAATTTATCTTCACAATACAATCGACTTATAAAAACCTAAAACTCTCACTCTCTCTCTTAGCCTCGATGGCTCAAATTAAAAATGGTCCGGTTGTTTATAAAACTAAGAAATTACCTAAAAAGCAACAATCCTCGGCTGAATCTATGTGAATATTAATATTTTCAAATCTAAAATAAAATTTATAAAATATTTATGTGATGATATTACTTAATATAAGAAATATTTAAATATTAAATTTAATTTTAATTTTTTAATTTTAATAATTTATAATATTTAATATTAACTTAATAGTTAGTTTAATTTTTTTAGTATCTTAACATATATTATAATGTACTCAAATTATATTAACAATTTTCATATATATACTCAAATACTCAAAATTAAATAAAATAATTTCTAAAAAAAAAATTATAAATTCACTCTTTTATTTTTTTAAAAAAAATATTTTTACATTTATTTTAAAAAAATACTCATAATTTATATTTTTTTCTTTAAAAAGAAAAAAATTACTTTTAATTTTTTAAATTAATTTGAAAAAAATATTTATAATTTAAATTTTTATTTTTAACATTTAAATAAAATAATTTTTTTAATCAATATAATAAATTCACAAGTCATCTCAATTTAATACTAGTTACAAAGTAAAAAAAATTGACCAAATTTAAATAATAGGATTATCAAAATTAATTGGATAATTTGTATTACTTGAAAAAATTAATGAGTGATAATTTAAATTATTTGATATTAAAATAATTTAAAATTTAAATAATATTAAATAAAAATAATTAAAAATTTAATTAATCTAAAAATTCAAAAAATTAAAAATTTAAATAATTTAAATTTATAAAATTTAAAATGTGAATAATTTGAATTTAAAATTTAAAAATTTACAAAATTATTATATTCAAAATTTAATAAAATTAAAATTTAATATATATATAATTTAATTAATTTAAAATTTAAAATATTTAAAAATTAAATAATTCAAAAATTTGGTAAATTTAAAACTCCTCGATTTGTCATCTAAAATACTCAACATGGTCTCATATTAAAAAGAAAAAGAAAAAAAAAAAAAAAAAAAGCTTAAAGTTGACTCGACCCCTCTTTTTGGGTCACATCTAAATTAACTACAACGCGTGTAACGCGTTTTTGAATCCCTATTGGATTTGCATCCCGAATGGAGACTTTACGTTTGGATCTGATCTGGAAAAGAAAAAAAGAAAAGATTGGTTGCCAGTGTATGTACGATCCATTAAAAGCTTTTGTTACGATAAAACTGGAAGGTTACGTTTACTTACAGACAATAACATTTGAATACATGCTTTTTTTTTTTTTTTTAAAAAAAAGAAGAATAATATTTAATAATTATTATCATTACAAAATGCGACGTGAGGAGGACAGTGCAATTTCTACCCCTGGAAACATTGATATCAGCTATTAGCACAACATTCCCAAAATATGTACAACTTTGACAACTCATTTCTTTAAAAATAAATATTTATGTAAATACAAATATATTATTTAATTATTTTTATTCGATGTCGAAGATATCAATCAATACTGAATTCGAAATATACAGAAAATTTGAAAAGGAATATCTAAGCAAAAATTGCAAAAGGTAAAAATGGAACAAAAACAAAAAGACAAAAAAAAAAAAAAAAACATCTTAAATAACATTTATATGATTTTGGTTATGATAACAAATTGGCAATCCTAATTTTTTTTTTTTTTAAAAAAAGAAATTTTAGGGGGCTGCGTGTTGGTGGGTGCAAGGGTGCACGATCTAGCTACCATGATTTTTTTTTTTTTTTTCAGAAAAATCAAAATTACTGCATTTATAAGAAAATGTACTTCACTCTTTATTTTGTTGTCGAAAATATTACTATAATCAACCCAAAAAAATTTTATTTTTTTTAACTAAAATGTTTTGTATTTTTTTAAGTCTAAAATATGGTATATTTCTAAGAAAATATATTTTATTTTTAAAAAAATTTACTCTTAAAAAAATTACAATAAATCTTTTAATGATACTCTAATAATGACCCATTTGAACATACATCTTCAAGTTATTAAATTCAAATATGACAAGGGCTGTGAAATTATAAAAATAAATAAAATTATTTTTAATATATAATTAATAGTATTATATATAAAAATTTTAATAAAAAATAAATATTATAAAAAAAAAAAAGAGATATTGTCCAAAATTTCATAACACATCACAGCTCATCTGTATTTATAAATTTATATAATCACAATTCGCATTAGGACCGCCGCTCTCTACTCCCAAGCCACAGCGGCAAAACTAAATTCACCCCAGCCTCCTCCGCCATCCACCCACCACAACCACCACCGAGATCTCCTAATAGTGTGTCACACCATGACCGCCGCCGCAATCCGAAGACCCCCATATACTCCCCGATCTCCGCTTCATCGCCCCGGATCATGCTAGCCGCAGCCGCAGCCTCTTGGGTCCGCATGAGTCGGAGCCGGTGTCTCATCATCCTCCTCTGCTCCCCAATCCTCCTGCCTCTGTTCTGCGCCACCTTCCCTCTCCTATGTATCGCGGAGCTCTGCATCCGGCTCTGCCAGAGAAAGAAAGAGCCGCTGCTAGGAGGCCAGGTCGTGGAGGGGGAGGAAGAAGGCTTCCGGGACTCCGAGCGGCTGCTGGAAGAAGGACGCGAGGTTGGGCTGTTGCAGAGGTACTTGGAAGATCAGCTGCTGCTGGTTAGATCTATCTATCAGTGTGGCGATGAGTTTAATATTGGTATCGAAGACAAAGTCGAAGAAAGTCAGAGTCTCGATATCAAGTCTCCTCTTTTGGGTTGAATCGATTGTTTTTTACAAGCTCTTTCTGTCTCCTTCCACTGTTAAATTTGATTGCTAGCTGATTTTAACATGGTGTATTGTGGAATGTTTGCTTTGAGCACACTCTAATTGAAAAGAAAAAAGTGTTTTTTTTTTTTTTTTAGCTTTAATTTTTAGATTAGTTTCTGTGATATGGTTAGAGGGTGAATCAATGTTGGTGGTGGTGTGAACATGGAATTGTTGAACATGGCCAATCGTTTGTGTGTTGTACAGAATATACATGCCGCTTTTCTATTCATGAATGTGGGGATTAGAATGCTGTGCTGCCAAGATTTTTTCAGAGAAGCAGTGTTTTTTTTACAGGAGGATAGTTGTTGTTGCATACTGGATGGACAATATTGTATTTGTAGGTGGTGTGATCGGTATAATGAATTTTTATCTGAGAAAATACGTTAAAAATATAATATATGATTTATATGTTAAGATTCACTTAATATTTAGGTCTTTTAGATGGAATGCTTTAAGTCATTTTGCTATCTTCAATACCAGGAGTTGATTTTGGTTGAAACTGCTATAAAAAAAAGAGTCTTTTGTTCAAATAAAAAAAAATTAACGTGGAAAAGTTCATGGCTGAGTAAGAAATTAGGGTTTTCATTGAGATTATAGGGATATATAAATTGACAGCAAATCCGGTTTAGGGAGAGTGGATTCATAGATGATCCTATCCTAGTAGAGTTGATGTCAAATGCCAGTTGTGAACTCTATTAGCAATGAGCTTTAGCTCTTTCCTAAACGAAAGAATTTGAATTCGATTTCTAGTTAGAGCTTCTTGTATATGGTGAAATTAAGAGTGCTAATCTCGTCCCTCATTGGTAATTATTATTATTATTATTATTTTTTTCTCCCTAGTGTAATTGGCTAAATGCTCTTTTTTAAACAATAAATAAGTGAATAAATAACTCTATTATGCCATGTGCATGATTTAGTGATTTTTTTTTCTTCGTCTTCTCAAAAAAATAAATTAAATAAATAACAAAAAATTAAAATTTCACTGCATGTAATTTCGAGGATAAAGATGTCCAGAGTCTTTGAGCTCAAACTTCCTTGCTTTAATCCCCATTTAGAAAAAGGCATTGATAGAAAATCAGTGTCTCTTTCGCAGAAGGGCCTAGAACTCCTTTTTATTTTTTTATTTTTCATCTTTCTTTTTTTCTTCTTTCAAAGGAAAAGACAGGCGCTCCGTATAGGTAACTACTATATATATATACACACATACGATATATGGCTACACAATTTTCTGACTTTTCACAATTATTTTACGTGAAAAAGCAATTTTATTAAGGAGACCCCAATAGAAATAGAAATTGAAGCAGAGAGAACTCCCCAATATTTTTTTTTTTTATTCGCATAGTATCATCTGCAATAAATTAAAAATTTAAGCTGTGATAAATATTATTATTTATTATTTATGAAAAAAAAAAAAAAAAAAACCCTTACATTTCAAAGCCGCAGAAAAAGATTGCGGTGGGGCGCTGAGGGCTCAGTCGGAGAGCGCTGCAAGTTAAGACAGAACATAAAAAACACAAAAAGAGACAAAACATGAAGAGCTTCTTCAAGATTAACAATGAGTCAAAAAAAATTAAAAAATCAATGACGACTTGCTCGCTGGCCGATTGTGCTGAAAATCAGGTTTCTTGGAAGCGAAATGGGTCTCCAAAAAAACAAAAAAAAAAGAAAAAAAAAGAAACAGACGCTGGGTTTTTATTAACGCATTGTTTGGGAGGAGCTCATCGTGGCGGACGAGGACATGGAGGAAGTTTATGAGCTTCGTTTTGCTCAACCTGATCACGATTGTCTATGGTAACTTTATGTCACTTACGACCTTTTTTTTGGGAGTGTTTTCCCTTATTTTCACTTACATGTTTGTGTCCCTATAAACTTATGAAGAGAATAAGGAAACCCAATTGTGAAAGGAAATGAGGAAAAATTATATTTCTGTTATTGAGTTGCGTATGAGTGGCGGATGGAGGGTAGTGAAACAAGTTCCAGCATTTAAGCTGCCAATTGTGCAGTTTTTCATGTCTTGTTCTATGATGATCAATGCAGAATTAGGAAGTAACTTGTTCATTATTTGTGCATTACTATGTATGGATAAAGATTTTAACTTTGTTTTATAATTTTGCTATAGCTAGTAACATCCTAGTTGTAAAAGAAGTTGAAGCACTTGTGGATTCAGTGGCTTTTACAGTTGTCTGGTCTGCTGTATGTGCAATTCCATTCATCCTGTTTGTCTTTTGAGCCCGTGATGATGGTCATACTCGTGATGCAGGGAAAGAATTGGGTTTTTAGCTTAGTTTAGGATATGTAATGCAGACTATTGGACTGCTAACATCAGATGCCGGCCGTGCTTCATTTATATCTGTATTCATTGTAAGTTTCTTATTCAGCCTCTAGTTATACTAGGCATCTTTGTTGCTTTATACGAGTACTGAAAGTGCAGTAATTTTGCATAATTTGGATGAATTTATCAGGTAATCGTGGTTCCATTGCTTGGTGGTATGTTAGGGGCAGTAGTTCCTGCACTCACTTGGCTTGGAGCTCTCATGTCCATCCTAGGACTTGCTTTGCTGGAATTGAGTGGATCTCCTCCCAGTGTAAGTGTTCTTTGATTCCTCTCTGAGTTGATTGTAATATGATGCTGATTGTAGCATTAAAAAGCATTCTTGAGTTGCTGTTTTTAATTTTTCTGGTAAAAATAAAGAAGTCTAATTTTTGATGTTTTTCTAAGCAATCTGTGTTGTTTGTTTTCAGATTGGAGACCTCATGAACTTATTAGGTGCTGGGTTTTTTTGGCATCCATATGTTTAGAACTCAACATATATCAAGGAGCACAAATAAAAGTAACCTTTTAGCTCTCCTTGGATAGGAGGTGTGTGCATTTCTTGAATGTATGCAAAATGGAGCTTGATTACCTCCACTCATGATTTGAAGAATGTGAGCTTCCATTTAGGTTTGTGTTACTCTCATCTCAACACTATGGTACTTTGTTGGAGGCTATGTTGGTTGCATCCAAGCTTCTGACCTATCATCTTGGATGTGGACAACAGCGTGGCATTTGATGGCTGTTTTCCCATGGATCCCTCCACTTGACATAGGCTTATTCTCAACTGGTTTATGCTTATGGATGGAGGTATTCATCTTAATTAGTCAATGTTAAAGAAAACAACTGTTGATTTTAATAAAAGGTCTCTTTTGCTTTTCTCTTGTGTAACCTAGTCTTTCTCGACATCTTTTTGCAGTTCAACTTTCAAAGGCAAGATTAAAAAAGATAAATGAAAAAAAAAGGTAAATGAGCTCAGTGAAAGCCAGCTAATCATTTTTGATATTGTCTCCTTCTCTAGCTGTATAACCTGGCCCTTGTACATAATGCCTAATGGCTTTATATTGGTTTATGCCTCCTATGGATTATTAGGTGGATTTTGTTAATGGATCAACTGCATGGTATTGAATTCTAAAATGAGACCTTAGATAATAAGCCATGTTCAGCAAGATTCTTACTGAAACTCTCTGCCTAACAAACACTATGTTTAAACATGGAAAAGCTTTGTCTTATAAGAGAAAAACAGTGAGTGAGAAATTTAAGCAACACACATTGTTGGATGATCCCATTTATGTCAAAAGAATGAGACTGGAATTGAAAAATCCAAGTCTAGGATTGTTGTGTGCATACATGTGGTTCTCCTGGAGCCAAAATTGTGTATGCATAAGTAAAATTCTCTGTTGCTTTCTGGTCATGGTTTTTGATTTAAACCAAATTGCTACATTTGAGTCTTCTTTTTGATAATGGTCTATGGAATTGGTTTCAGAAATTTTCAGGATGTGTGTGAGCCATGCCTATGGGCTGTCCGATAAATGAATCTTAATAATATTGGTTTGTTTGGAGTTTTTGGTAGATTTTCCTTATTAGTAGTCAAACTAAGTGCCTAGTAAAGTGAATGGTGAGAAATGATTCATTTAGCTGACCACAATTAAATATGGGAGTAAGTCTTTGTTGTTGTTGTTGTAAGTTAGTTAGTTAGTTGTTTACTCCATGTCCAGACAAGAAGTTAACCATCTGTTATTGATTGTGCAGATGGCTTCCATGTGTGATGTATCAGCAACAGAAACGGCAATAGTATATGGGTTGGAACCAGTGTGGGATGCTGGATTTTCATGGTTCCTCCTTATGGAAAGGTGGGCTGCCATTGGTTGGATTGGGGCTGCTCTTGTGATTGGTAAATGAATTTGTCCTTACTATCTTTATTTACTGTCATGTGATT
Organism: Rhizophora apiculata; assembly: GCA_037832385.1. Lineage (NCBI taxonomy): Eukaryota > Viridiplantae > Streptophyta > Magnoliopsida > Malpighiales > Rhizophoraceae > Rhizophora > Rhizophora apiculata. The sequence goes on along the minus strand of CM075441.1, from coordinate 1,803,346 downwards.
GCCATACTTAGTCAAAGAACAGCTCAATGTCTGCTGAGAAAAAATGCCAACCAAAAGGATTCTCCACTTTTGGAATGCACACACCATTTTTGCTGGATTTCTTCTCATTTTCACATATTACACGTGATTCTATTCTTTTCATGCTTGGTTTTCTGTGACCTGCATCTCATGGAATAGAAATGGTCATTGGGTTCAAAACTATTTCAAAATTCCATGCCTTTCCTTCATGTTTGGCTTATTGGGTAACACTTGTACACACTTTCTGATTTCTGCCATCTGAGGCTTTTGTAAAGGAAGTGAACTATAACTTTGTTGTTTGGTATACTTTGATGCACCAATATCCGACACAATCTAATTATTACAGTCTGAGGAGCCAATAGAAAAATGTTCAATTTAAGGCATGTTCTAGTCTTTGGGAAATATGAGTTTTTCTTTTTTCTTTTTTTTCTTTTTGGATCCATTAGGAGACTCACTGGGCCATGAACTACACGATTGTAGTAGCTCTCTCCATTCCCTTAAGACTCATACCACTTTGCCTAGGAAATAAGAGTTTTTAGTTGGCTTCTTGGCTGTTCAACGTGCCTTTATGTTTTCCTAGCAAGATGTATTGTATGGCAGCTTGCTATGGTAGAGATAATTGTCTGGTTCTTTCCCCTTTGTCCAAGGAATCGAGGATGGTGAATTAGTGATGCCCTTATTAGGATTAGGTGGATTTACATAGGTGAAGATTGGTGTTGGGATTAACATTGAGAAGCTATTCCCAAGAGCGGGATTCAGAGAATTAACGAATTGCCTAGACAATGTGTGTGTGAGAAATAGAAGTGATCCCCATGGAAATGCTATGCGGTATGCCGATGATCAATGTGCCCCCTCAAATTGCTCTTTGGCTGAGGAGGCTTTCTGGGGTCGTATTACTATTGGCTAAGCCTGACCACAATTTCGGTTTGAATAGAGATCGTAGTGGTCTATCCAACTGTAATCAGAGAGGGGTTTGGTCTGATCAAGTTCGGGATTTTTACGGACGGATCCGATGTAGTAACTGGACCGAATCTGTGAATCGGCTGTTAATAGAAAATGTGAGAACCGCGCGAGTTAGATCGGGAACCTAAATGGGACCAGGTTGGGGTTAGCCCTACTACTAGCCATATGGGAAATAGTGGGAATTGCTTGTGAACTGGCTGGAACCTGCTTTAATGCTATAATGTTCATAACGTGTGAGCAGGAAGTGGCTATGTTAATTGACGAAAAAGGAAAAAAGGAAGGGGCTATGTCATTGGGAATTGCCTTCCCGTCTGTTGGCAAATTTTCATCACGTTTGGACTGTGGATTTCTCTTCTAAATCTTGAGTTTAAGGTTTTGGGCTTACCAATATTAATTTTATTGGGCCTTCGAGAGTTGCTAACCGGAGGAATTGCCCTCGTTGTAAATGCGTCTTAAAACACGGAAAAATTTATTGGGGGGAAAAACTAAAAATTCAAAATGCTCCGAGCCAAGACCCTCTCTACCTAGTGATGTGTACAATGTCAGTGCCGTAGTGCATTATCGCTTGCTTCATTTCCTATTTCATTATTTCAAGGCAACCGTTACAGCTGAGACGGCTGAAGTGGCCTGCAAGTTTCGCATCTTAAAAAAAGAAAAAAAAAAAAAAAACACCCTTTGGAAAGTAGGGTCTTAGTGTTGGTTTCCTCTGGGATAAGAATTTTTGGGAGTCTTAGACCTATGATGATTTTTGTAATTAAATTTTAAATTTTCTTGAGTTTTCAAGTTAATTTTAAACATTTAATTTTTATTACATAATTATTTTAGCAAGAATTTTCACAAACTATCAGATATATAGTTTAATTTATGACAAATTGTATAAAAATTATTGGAAATATGTTTTTTAAATATATTTACCTATATATTTTTGTAATTCCCTTCTTTTTCAACATATTAGAAAGCAAAAATCCTAAATTTTCTACTTTTATTTTTCAAACTTATGAGAAAAGAATTTAGAGTTTTTGTTTTATATATATTAAAGAAAGGAAAATTTGACCAAAAAAAAAAAATACATGTAAATATATTTTTATATATTTAAAGTGTATTTTGGAAGGTATGTATAAGTGAAATTATGTATCAAACATTTTTATTAATTTACGTTAAAAAAAAATCATATGAGTGAAAATTAAAGATTTAAGACTAATTGAAAAATTTAAAAAGATTTAGAAATTAATTATAAAAATTTAAGACCCGGTTGAGGATTTATTCCCTCATTTTTCTCGTCACATGTACCTAAGTGAGCTCGTATTTTAACCAATTGCAAGATATAAACAAATGATGAGATTATTACCAAAATGATGATGTGGCGTAAAATTGAACATAATACACTGCCACACTTTTGATAGAGGACTTCGCCTACGAAGAAGATCAGCATTGTCGTTGAAATTCATTCATACGATGTGCAGCAGTTACAATGGCGTTGTCTGATGTTGTTACTCCAGTCTGTTCTTTATTTAGAGAAATGTTTCCTGTCACGATAAACCAAAAAAAAAAAAAAACGGGGGAGTTCTAAAAGAATTGAAAATTATAAGCTGCAACAACTTTGCAAGACAATCTCTGTCTAAACCTACCTTTTCTTTCAACTAGAGTCGCTGAATCCTATGATCACAAAGGGAGAAAGTCAGGTGAAGCTGAGTATCAATCAAACAAATAAATTTATAGAGCATCATTGCCTCTCATGTCATGTGCTTACAACAACTCTGCAAGACAGCCTTTGTCTAAACCTACCTTTCTTTTCAACTCGAGTCGCCGAATCTTATGATCACAAGGGTGTTGCCCGAAAGGGTGAAAGTTAGGTGAAACCGAATATTTAACAAATTAATGTAGAGCATCATTGCCTCACATCTCAGGTGCTTGGCGACCTCCTTTTGAGATAGCCAACAAAATGCTGTATTCGTCATGGGAAATAATGTTCCATTTTTTTCTTTTTTTTGGCAATATAAATATGACAGTGGTTTGTCTATCATTTTCGTACCTGTTATATATATATATATATTGACCAAAGTTTTATAATCTAAATCTACGTCAATCAGAGTTTTTGCAAATCTAAAGGAAAATTGACAGCAGGTTGCCACATTTCGTATTTTTACCAAGTATTTTGATATATTTACTTCGTTACTCTTTGGAGTTCTAAATTTTTATCAGTTTTTTAAATGTGGTATTGTTGACCTTTGTTTTGTTAAATAAGTTCTATGTTTTTATTTTTATTTTTTCTGTTTGATTTCATTTTTGGATGTAATTTACTTATTTATTAAAAAAGATATTTTATTAAACGAAATATATTTTAAAAAATTATAAATAAAATAAAAAAATAAAAATATATGACTCATTTGATAACATAAAAAATAATAATACTATATGGACAATATCCATAAAAATTTAGGATAATTTTTTACTTATCCCCTACAAAACATCAACCAAATTCCTCCTCCAGGAAAAATCATTATATCTTCTAATTTCATTTTAGTTTTTTTCCACATAAAATAAGGAGATTTTTAAAATCAGTAAATTTGAGGGATTATATATATATATATATATAATTTATGTAAAAAGATAATAATAGTCAACTGTATAATTTATATAAAAAGATAATAATAGTCAACTATATACAGAAACCATGCCGAATCCTCGCGCTTATATATAGGGAGATGCTTGGCAAAATGGTATACCCATCAACAATAATTTGCCTTCATCAACTGGGTCTTTCCATGAGAGCAAAATGCCTCTAAAAGGCAGAGTTGGAGACTGAGGTAGAACTGAAGTCGACTCCTGACCAGTTCTACAATGTCTTCAGGCGCCAAGCCCACCATGTTCCCAAGCATACTCCTAGCAATATATACAAGGAGTTGAAGTGCATGAAGGTGACTGGGAGACTCAAGGCTCCATCAAACTCTGGAATTACACTATAGTAAAGATCATGCTTGAGCCTAGTAAGTTTAATTACAAATTAGCCAGGAAGATTATATGATGTCCAACCTGGCCTCTTAATTGAATCATTCATCCATTAAACGGCTGCCGACTTATGTTGGCTACTTGTAGTTCCCTGATAAAACTCTGCGTTAAGTGTCTGGTTACCCGGCCTTTGTGGCTAGGGAGGGTGGGGCTTCGACTTCCGCCAATTTGGGTGCTTGCACCTCATGTGGTGTTTTCGAATTTGTTACTTCCCTTTCTTCTAACATCTAACAAGTTAGCTATTTACAATTACTGTGTTTGAAAAGAAAAGAAAAAGAATATTAACCCTAATGGTACTTATATATATATATATATATATATATATATATATATATATACATGAGCCGTAATGATCAAATATTTTTTTAAAATTAGTTTAATTAAATATTAAAATTAAGTGTAATTGATAATTAATTTAATATTTTTAAAATTAAATAAATTATTAAATTAAAAAATTTTAAAAATTTTAAATTTAATTATTTTAATTAAAATTAAATTAATAAAACTGATATTTAAAAATAAATATACAAAATTAATATATATAAATATATATTATAAATATATTAATAGATAAAATATAATTATATATAAAATATAAATTTTTTATAAATAATTTAAATTAAATAAATTTATTATAAAATATATTACAATTTATATATTTATATTAAAAAATAAAATATTTTAATATAAATTAACCAATTTAAATTAAAATATAAATAAATAAATCATATAAATATTTTTAAATTTTATAATTAATAATTTTATAAAATTATAATATAATATAATTATTATTTTTTAAAAAATTAAAATATTAAACAAGTTTATTGTATTATTCTTAATGTAATAATAAAAATTAATATTTATATCTTTTATAATCTATATTTTAAATTTATTATTTTTTAATATTTTATTACTTTAAAATTTAATTAATTAATTAATTAATTTAATAATTAAATTTTATAATTAATTATATATTAGAGTAAATTAAAATGAAATAAAATTTAATTCTTAATTTTTTAAATTTACCTAATCAGTCCAATTCAATTTTAAAATATTAAATAATTATAATATATTAAATAATTTTTTCGATATAACATATAATAATAAAATTTATTATTATTATTATAAATATTTACTATTGAGTTCAATCATTATTGATTACCATATTAAAAATCTATTACTACAATTATTTAGCATAAAGATACTATAACTGAATTATTATTATTCTAAATTTATAACAATAAGTTCTGTATTTTTGGTATTAGTAAATTTTGATGTGAAATAATTTTTTTATTTTTTTTTCTTGTTCATATCTACTCCACCAATAGCTGTAGAATCAGAGCAATTCTTCAATTTTCTATAAATCTCTCACCTCTTCCAATATTTGAATTTAAAACTTCTAAAATATATTTTTAGGTTATTAATTGTTAATGTGAGACTAAATGTCTACTTTCTTGTAATGGATGTAAGACTTGGACCAAAATCTTTTAGTGTCAAAGCTTTAGTTTTTTCTTTTTTTTTCTTCCACCCCCCCAGCCAGGGGGTCGTTGGTGTATGTTCATACTTGTTATATTAAACCGCATCGCTTTATGCTTTGATGGATCGACCTATATAGGAGGAAAAGCAGAGGTGTTAAAAGAGAAGGTTGAATATGATGATGTGGACAAGACAATGACTCTAAATGGTCTGGAGGGGGATGTCTTCAAGATTTACAAGGTCTTTAAGCCTGTCTGGAAATTTGTACCCAATGGTCAGGGGGGCCTCGCCATATGCTCAATTGAGTATGAGAAGTTGTATCCGAATGCTCCATCTCCAGACAACTACCTGGATGTTATTGTCAGTCTTACGGAAGACATTGATGCAGGCATTTTAAAGGCTTAATAATAAGTCGGTGCAGTGAACCTGATGTGTTTGTGCATATGTATGTAGCCCAAGTTGTCCCAGGAACTCTTTCAATAATCTTGCGGCTCGAGGACGACTTTATGCTTAATTATTTGCTTTTGAATAATGTGAGGATACTCTTCTTTGTAATCTTCTTTGGTGATTTCGTGACATTTCAGTATTAAATAAAATGAATTTATATTGACATATACAATGTGAGAGCATGCATATGCTCCATTAATTGAAAACACACGCTGCTTGATAAAATCCACAAAGGTGACTGCGGGCATGATTCATATTCTTCTTTGTCGGCTGAATGTTCCGAGTTATTAAGGCTACCATGTGATTGCCAAGTTCAACATACTTTGAGAGAAGGGAATTTTTGTGCCGATTTTACAGTTAATCTTAGGCTTTTGAGAGGAGTTGATACGATGTTTTGGGAATCTTCCCCTCCAGACATGAGTTCATTGCTTCAAGCAGATGACTGGTGCAAGGCTCTCAAGAGACGGATGATCGTTTTACTTTAATTCTCTGTAGTTTTTAATTCCTATTGTTATCCAAAAATAATTAAAAAAAAACAAAAAAACAAAAAATGAAAACACGCGCGCGCTGCTTGAAAATACAAAAGATATATGTTACAATATGCAAAGATAAAAAAATCAACAATAAATGTAGCCGAAAGCTTGTAATCCATATTATACAAAAGAAAATGTAAATAATGATTACAAAATAAACAGGAGATTACATAGTGTCATGCAATCAACAAAATGATAATGAACTTATGGAAAACTAGTGATGGCTTCGGTTGAGTGAAGAAAACATAAATTATAAAAACTGATAGGTGATAAATAAGAAATAGAAGATAAAAGTGACTGAATAAAAACTATCGAAAAAATAATAAAAATGTATTACTATATTGTAGCAATTTAAAGTTCATTACCCATCTCTCTTTTATATTTACATGTATTATATTTGATTAATTTATTCCCATCAAATCAATAACACATAAAATATTTTGGACTTCATTTTCTAAACATTTGTTTTAGATGAATAACTAAGGTCAATTTATTAAAAGATGATAAATTTTGTGTACTTTTACAAATTTTATATCACTTTTAATTTGTCACAAAATGTTAAGAAATTTTATTAGCAAATATAGTATACCCTAAATAGATAATAATATATTCCGTTAGTTTTATACACACAACGGATACTTGTCCATAATTGTTCACGTTCACTGCATCAAGAAACACTTTTAGCAATGGTCAAACATTGTTGCTTAATAGCATTAAACCGCGACCCAATCTTTAAATTAGCAATTTTTTTAGTGCAACTTTTTATAGATGCCACAATAAACTTTACGTAATGATTTTAGAGGTTATTACCATGGAGAAAAAAAAAAAAAAAACCATTGCAGTAAAGGTTTAACCCATTGATTCTTGGCATCAATAGTATTGGTTTTTGAGAATTTTACTCCGAGCTTCATAAGTGTGTAGGCAACGTTTAGTTAGTCAACAAAGATAGTTTAAATTTGCTATTTCATTGATTTTAAATCATAAAAATAGCAATACTAAGATTAAAAGGTAGTCATTTTAAGACAAAATAATAATAATTTTTTTAATTTAAAAGTAGTAATTTTGATACTCAAAAGTAACAATAATGAGACATAAATGTAGCAATTTTAAGTAATAAAAATAATAATTTTGTAACATAAAGATAATAATTTTGAAAATAGAAAGTAATAGTTTTGAGTAGTAAAAGTAACAATCTTAAGACCTAAAAATAACAATTTTAAACCTAATGGGAGTGGATTTTAGTAATTTAAATATTAATTTTTAGATTATTTATATTAATTTTTTATTTTATTTATTTATAATTAAGATATATTTATAAAAATATATAATTTTTAAGATAATAAATATTTTATTTATTTATTAGTTATCAAAACAAATATAAAAGATTTATAAATATAAAATTTATAAAAGTAATATCCTTATATGAACACATTTAATATAATTTATGAAATAATCAACCAATTAAATAAACAATTTAACTCATAACATATCTATTTAGTAAATATTATTATCATATACATTATCATCATTCGATAAAAAAGAAAACAATTAAATAAGTATATTAAACATATGTACTTGTTAAAAATTAAAAATATAAGTTAAAAAAATTAAAGATATAATCAACTAATTAAAATTGAGTAAGTAGGATTTACAAATCAAGTCTAGGTGTACCTAGTTTCAGTGGATTATGGGCACTTGCTGAAAATTGACAATTCCCTGGCGTATTATCGGAGTGAAGATTTCTTGTGCCATTGCAGGTTTTTGAACTCTCAAACTCTTTTACACTTTAATTTTCAAATTTTTTTATACTTCATTTTCCATATTTTGTTGAATTGATTGCATTAAATCTTAAGGCATTCTCACAGTACCCTCAGCATCTTTCTTTCCCTTCAAGGATGCTTGGGATTTTGTCACAGACAACTTTAATTTTTTTAACATGAGGATAAGGTTATATACACTAAATTTTTTTAAGATTTAATAATGCGAGAGTTTTGTATATTGAGTTTTGTTTTTTTAGGAGCACAACTTCCGTTTCCTGTTTTCTCTCTTTTTCAAGCATATGTGTACTTTAGGGAAAAAGAAAACATAATAATATGGTATTTGGAATATAAAAATATAATATATTGAGTTTTAATATTTTGACAAAATTCACACCTAATTATTGACGAAATTGGAAGTGTCAGAATTCAATAAACCTGTATATACATACATATATATATCAATTATATTTCCCTTGATTTTTTAAATAAATAAAATTAAATATAATAACTTTGAGGAAAAAGTTACGAAGGGAAAGTAATCGGTGAATAAGAAAAGACGGGGGAAGGAGCCTGCAAATTATATATCTGAAAAAAAAAAAAAAAAGGGTTTTTTAGCGTAGGGACATAGGTTTGGTCTACTTTAATTTTTTTCCACCCACATCTGCGTTAACTGGGCTCTTTAATCAACTGCAAGGTATCAATCGCCAGATAGTGAGATTGGCGGGCGTTTATTAAATTACCAAAATGATGATGTGACGTAAAATCGTAAATTAATACACTGCCACACTTTTTGATGGAGAACTTCTCCTGTGAAAAAGATAAGCATTGTCGTTGAAATTAATCCATATAAAGTAGCAGTCGCAATGCCATGGTTTGATGTTAATACTCCAATTCGTTCTTTATTTAGAGCAATGTTTCCTCTCACAAACAAAAAAAAGTTGAGTCCTAAAAGAATTAAAAGTTAAAAGTTTCGACAACTTTTGCAAAACAATCATTGTCTAACCCACCTTTCCCTCAACTCGAGTCACTGGATCTTATAATCACAAGGTGTTGCCTGAAAGGGAGAAAGATGAAGCCGAATATTTAAACAAATAGACTTAGGGTACCATGGTCTCACATGTCATGTGCTTGGCGACGACTTTCGGACATAACCAACAATATCTTGTATTAATTATAGGAAATAGTGTTCCATTAAACAAATAAATTTACAGCATTATTGTCTCACATGTCATGTGCTTGCCGACGACTTTCGGACATAACCATCAAAATCTTGTATTAATTATAGGACATAGTGTTCCATTATTGGCAATATGAATACGATAAACAGTGTTCCATTATTGGCAAGTGCGAGCAAATTTCTAAAACTTGGTTCGCATAAAAAAGACTCCTCGTTGATCAGCTTACAATAATCCCACCAAAATTTCCTTTTTCTTCCTTAACCAACATTTTCTAGAATAAAACTATTGCATTTAGTAGAAAGCACGTGGACTTGGGATAAGTAGATTGCACCATCTAATTGACAGTATCATTTATAAAATATATAAATAGATATAAGTAATTAAAAATTTACAATAAAGAGAAAATTAAAAAAATATATATAGCATTATATCTTTTGAATATTTTTATAAAAATAATATAAGATTTCGATAATTTTTATATGTATTGTGTATCTATTACTCTATTTGTGTGTCATTATGTGTAAAAATATAAAAACATTTGCAAGTAATTTAAAGTAAATAAATTGTATCATCTAAATACAAAAAAATAGGGATAAGTTGGATATTTTAACAAGTGAATGAAAGAGGTAAAAAGGAGAAGAAAAGCTTGACATTATATTATTCTTGCACGTGTTGTATTTGAGTGCCATCGTGTATAGAAACTTCAATTTTGCCGTTGTGTGGAAGTTTGGCTGAAACAAGCAGAACATCTTGGTATCATAATATCAAAAATTTGAGTCGTATAACAATTACTATTAGCAGAAAGTCACAATGAAGAACACAATCACATTAATGATCAAGGCAATTCTACTTCATATTTTAAAATACTATATGTCATCATATGATAACATATTAAAATCCCAACATCTTCACAAGTCAAGATAGCATATGCAAATTTGCATATTACACATTTCACAATTGTAGCCTCAAATGATAATAGCCACACACACAGAGATACATATATTTTATAGAAAAAGAAGATAATAGTCAAACTATATACAGAAACCATGCCCAATCCTCTCGCCTATACATAGGGAGATGCTTGGCAAAATGGTATACCCATCAACAATAATTTGCCTTCATCAATTGGGTCTTCCCATAAGAGCAATATGCCTCTAAAAGGCAAGGTGGAGACTGAGGTAGAACTGAAGTCGACTCCTGACCAGTTCTACAATGTCTTCAGGCGCCAAGCCCACCATGTTCCCAAGCATACTCCCAGCAATATACAAGGAGTTGAAGTGCATGAAGGTGACTGGGAGACTCATGGCTCTATCAAATTCTGGAATTACTCTATAGGTAAAAACCATGCTTGAGCCTAGTAAGTTTAATTACAAATTAGGCAGGAAGATTATATTATATCCAACTTGGCCTCTTAATTGAATCATTCATCCATTAAACAGTTACCGACCTATATTGGCTACTAGTAGTTCATTGGTACAACTCTACATCAAGTATTAACTCCACTGGACGCCAGCTGCCTAGCACAGCTAGTCACCTGGCCTTTGTGGATGGAGGGAGGTAGGAAATTGATTTCTTCCTCTTCCAGTTACTCACAAGTTGTGAAATTCGGGTGCTTGCATCCTGGGGTGCTTTGCACCTCCTGTGGTGTCCTCGAACTTGTTACTCCCCTCCCATCTAACACCTAACAAATTATTTATTTATTGAAAACAAAATAAGGTATTAACCCCGCTGGTACTTGTGAAAAAAAAAAAAAAAAAAATGTATTGGTCCCAGTTGTTATTAGGATTTAAAATTATTTTAATTAAATATCGAGTTAAAATTTTTAACAGTATTAAATTTAAACATAAAATAATTTTTTTTTATTGGTCTTGGACCAATAGCTTGACAATTATAATAGTTTTTTCATTTTTTATAAATTTCATCTCTCTCAATATTTGAATCTAAAACTTCTAAGATATATATTTTTAGGTTATTAACTATTAATATTACTTGAGACCAAATGTCTACCTTCTTATAATGGATATATGTTCATACTTGCTATATTAAACCGCATCGCTTTATGCTTTGATGGATCGATCTATATAAGGAGGAAAAGCTGAGGTGTTGAAAGAGAAGGTTGAATATGATGATGTGAACAAGACAATAACTCTTAATGGTCTGGAAGGGGATGTCTTCAAGATTTACAAGGTCTTTAAGCCTGTTTGGAACCTTGCCCCTCAAGGTCAGGGAGGCCTCGCCATATGCTCAATTGAGTATGAGAAGTTATATCCAAATGCTCCGTCTCCAGACAACTACCTGGATTTTATGGTTAGTCTTACGGAAGACATTGATGCAAGCATTTCAAAGGCTTAATAATATGTCGGTGCAGTGAACCTGATGTGTTTGTGCATATGCATATGGCTCAAGTTGTCCCAAGAACTCTTACAATAATCTTGCGGCACGAGGACGACTTTATGCTTAATCGTTTGCTTTTGAATAATGTGAGGATACTCGTCTTTGTAATCTTCTTTGGTGTGGATGTGGCACTTGTAATCTTCTTTGGTGTGGGTGTGACATTAAGTATGAAATAAAGTGGATTTATATAACGTGAGAGCATGCGTATGCCACATCAATTGAAAACACACGCTGCTTGATAAAATCCATGATTTATATTCTTCTTTTGTTGGCTGAATTTTCCAAGTTATTAAAGCTGCCCTGGGATTGCGAAGTTCCACATACGTTGGGATAAAGGAATTTTTGTGCCGTTTATCGAATAATTTGAGAGAATCCTCCGCTCGTAACGAAAGGCAGTAAAGTTATTTTATCATAGTTTATTAAAAACAAATTTAATTCTTCTCCAAATTTTATAATTTGAGAATCTTATATATTGAAACTTTATTTTATTATTATTATTTTTTAATTTGTGTTTGTGCTGTTCAGTGTGCCTGTGACATAAGTATTAAATTATAAGGTGGCCATTATTAGAGCTGATTACACCCTTATGGTCTCTTTATGTTCCCCCACCTGCCATATTAATTTAAAACACAGGCCTGCTGAATGCTGACGAACATCCGAATACCCGGCTGTTGCCCCGTGGTAGAATCTTTGTTTTTTTTCTTTTTTTCGAAGAAAAATCAGTGAAGTTTAGAAGGGATTACAATGCTAACTAGCCATCCTATGGCTTGGCTAGTTAGATCCGAGGAGGGAAAGGATAGATTGATCAGGGATGAAATTCATATAGATTTACTCATATATTAACTTTATTATTACTCCAGCTCGTCGTATTTGACGTTTTGGGGCAGAAAAATAGTGATGATTATTATGGATGTTAGATATTACTGATATTAGTTTTTTAATAAATTATTATCGATTATAGTTATTGGGAAGAATATAACCCTTTTTCGACGTATGACGAAATTTATTTTTTTTAACAATTTTTTTATAAGTTAAAATAATTTTATTAAAAATATATATATATAAACAAAAAGGGCAAAATAGACAGCAAGATAAAGACGAAAACACCACATTCAGGAGCAGGGAAGAGACCATGTGCGCACTTAATGGAGTTTACTGCAGCGTGCCATCGTTGGGATTGATAATAACCACAATGCTTGATACAGTAAATCAAATAAGATGTTAAAAAAAATATTGAAAAAATTATAATAAAGATGTTATTTTATAGTATTTTATTCTTTTGTCAATTTTTATACACATATAATTTAGACTACGTAGACATTTTGTCATTTTTCATATAGATAATATATTTTTTTTTCTCAAAAATATAAATTTAAAAAGTATATATATTATTTTATTATGACGGTGTACATCCCCGGTGCCGAGTAGCATTTTCGTTTAATTAATACTTGTAAATGTCCGGTCCCTAGACATTGCCAACGAAGACGCTGGAACCATAAAACAACACACTGCTCACTCTCTCTCCCCGCAAGTTATTGTGGACAAAGACTGCACAAGAATCTATTTTCATCTGCCAATTCTTTTTTCTTTTGGTGCAATAAAATAGATAATCAGCAACATAGGGCCACAAAATAATAACTATAACCCACACACGCACTTTTTTTTTTTTTTTTTCAGGTAAAAAAAAAACCACTTGGTGTGTTCATCTAAAATACTAGATAGTAATATTTGAAAAATAATAAAAAAGTAATTAAAAATAATTATTAATTACATTTAATTTAATTTTATAAAAATAAAATAACTCTAAAGAAAAAGCTAGAAAGACACAAGAATAGGTCGACAAGATACTACGGATAAAGTAGTCTGCGAATTTCATATCTTACAAAGATAGCTTTTTGAGCATAGGCCAACAGGTTTGGTCTACTCTCTCTGTGTTTTGTTTTTTTCCTTTTTTTTTTTATCACCACCTCTTCATAACTGAGCTCTTATTTTAACAAATTGCAAAGCACAATCTTGGCGACGACTTTCGGACATAACCGACAAAATGTTGCATTAATTGTAGGAGACTTGATTATGTTGGTGGTTCGTCTGTCACTTCCGTTCCATGGCTACCTGTTTCTAATATTTTGAACAATTGCTTTATAATCTAACACAAATGGACACCAGAACGCCACGTCTCATGTTTTATAACCAACAAAAATGTTGTATTAATTATAGGAAATAGTGTTCGATTATTGGCAATATGAATATGATAGTATAGTTTGACTATCACTTTCGTTGCATGGCTACCTGTTTCTAATATATGTTATTATTTAAATTCTTAAATTTTTATGAATTTTTAAATATAATATTGCTACCATTTCTTTTGTTAAATGAGTTTTATACTTTTTTTTTCTATTACATTTCATTTTTGGATATAAGATATTTGACTAAACGGACTACGCTGTAAAAAATTTTCAAATTCCGTCTTAAAAGGGATTGGTACAGTAAATCAAATAAGATGTAAAAAATAATAATAATAAATTGAAAAAATAATAATAAAGGTGTTACTTCATAATATTTTATTCTTTTATCAATTTTTATACACATTTCATTTAGATTACGTGCACATTTTGTCAATTATCATATACATAATATAATTTTTGTCAAAAATATAAATTTAAAAGTACATACATTATTTTATTATGATGGTGTACATCACCGGTGACCCCAACATCGCTACCCGTGCCGAAATAGCATTTTCGTTTAATTAATACCTATAAATGTCTGGTCCCTTGAATTTGCCAACGAAGACGCTGGAACCATTAAAAACAACACACTGCTCATCCGCCAATTCTATTTTCTTTTGGTGCAATAAAATCGATAATCAACAATGTAGGGCCACAAAATAATAACTACAACCCACACAAGCACAAATTTTTTTCAGGCAAAAAAAACCACTTGGTGTGTTCATCTAAAAAATCACTTGGTGTAATTATATAAAAATTATGGATTGAAATTTATATAATTTTCGACTATTGACATTAATGTGAGTTCAATTAAGTTCTTTTCTCAACACAAATCAATTATTCACAAATAACAATTTCGTACACACCTTAAAATTAACAATTGCCGCACAACTTTGCTTTTGCAAAGGGATTTTTGTCGCAACTCAACTTGTAACTTCTAATCTTTAATGAAACGTAAAAGTTATTATATTATATTGTTACTAAGTGATCATATATTGTGAAAATAAAATTAAAATTATGTATGACGAATTTTTTTGAGATCTAATAATAGAAGAGTCTTGTATATCATTTTTTTTTTTTTTCAGCACACTCTATTTCCTGTTTTTTTTTTTTTTTCTCTCTTCCTCTAACAGATATGTGTTTTTTTTGGAAAAACATAATTAATATAGTATTCAGAATATAAATATTTTGACACAATGTACTCCTAAATTATTGACGAAATTGGAAGAGTCCAAATTCAATTAACTTATGAGTGCATTGATTGGGAATCAAAACATAAACGCGTGGTTCAAATATGAAAATGGTTATCATCAACAATGCTAGGATTTATAAGTTGAAAAATGCTAGATAGTAATATTTAGAAAATAATAAAAAATATATATCAATTACATTTAACTTACTTTTATAAAAATAAAATTAAATATAATAACTCTAAAGAAAAAGCTTCAAAGACAAAAGAATGGGTCGACAAGACACTGCGGATAAGGCAGTCTGTGAATTTCACATCTTAAAAAGATGGGTTTTTTTTTAGTATAGGGCCAATGGGTTCACAAAGGTGTCGACTGAAAGGGTGAAAGTTAGATGAAGCCGAATATTAAACAAATAAATTTAGAGTACTATGGTCTCACATGTCACGTGCTTGGCCACGATTTTCGGACATAACCAACAAAATGCTGCATTAATTATAGGAAACATGAACACGTTGATGGTTTGTCGTTCCATGGCTACCTGTTTCTAATGTATTTTGAACAATAGTTCTATAATCTAAACGTAAATGGACACCAAAACGCCACGTCTCATGTTTTATAACCAACAAAATGTTGTATTAATTATAGGAAATAGTGTTCCATTATTGGTAATATAAATGTGATAGTAGTTTGTCTATCACTTTCGTTGCATGGCTACCTGTTTCTAATACGTGTTATTATTTAAAGTTTTAAATTTTTATGAATTTTTTAAATATAATATTGTTATTTATTATTTTGTTAAATAAGTTTTATACTTTTTCTTTTTTTTTTTAAATTTTATTTCATTTCATATTTTAAACATAACGTACTCATTCATTAAAAAATATAAAAAAACAAAAAATACTCTAAATTTTATCTTAAAAAAATTTAAATAAAATTAAAAATAAAATTATTCAATTCATCTGATTAAATAAAAAGAAAACAAAATAATACTATATTAAAAAATTTATAAAAATTTAGATTAATTTTTGACTTATTCCCTACAAAACATCAACCCAGTTCCCTCTAAGGAAAACCAATTATATCTTTTAATTTGATTTTAGTTTCTTTCGACAAAAAGAAAAAAATAAAGAAAGAAGTTAAAATTGATGGGGAAAAAAACTACATTGGCATAGCAACTAGAAAGCAATTTCCGCATGCAAGAATTTTATTGCCAAGAGATTGCTATCATAATAAGTGTGAGCAAATTTATAAACAGGTTTCACATAAAAAAGACACCACATAGATCAGCTTACAATAATCCCACCAAAAATCCTTTTTTTCTCAATTAACGTTTTCTAGAATAAAACTATTGCATTTTGTAGAAAGCCATACTACTAGCAGAAAGCCACAATGAAGAACCCAATCACATTAATGTTCAAAGCAATTCTAATTTATACTTTAAAACACCGCATGTTATCATAAGATAACATATTAAAATCCCAGTATCTTGACAAGTCAAGATAGCACGTATGAATTTTCATATTACAAATGGCCACAAATGATAATAGAGCCACACACACACACACATATAATTTATAGAAAAAGATGATAATAGTCAACTGTATACAGAAACCATGCTCAATCCTCTCCCTTGTATATAAAGAGATGTTTGGCAAAATGGTATACCCATCAACAATAATTTGCCTTCATCAACTGGGTCCTTCCATAAGAGCATTATGCCTCTAAAAGGAAAGGTGGAGACTGAGGTGGAACTGAAGTCGACTCCTGATCAGTTCTACAATGTCTTCAGGCGCCAAGCCCACCATCTTCCCAAGCATACTCCCAACAATATAGAAGGAGTTGAACTGCATGAAGGTGACTGGGAGACTCATGGCTCCATCAAATCCTGGAAATACTTTATAGGTAAAGACCATGCTTTGGTTGAGTAAGTTTAATTACAAATTAGCCA
This sequence comes from Rhizophora apiculata, assembly GCA_037832385.1. Classification (NCBI taxonomy): domain Eukaryota; kingdom Viridiplantae; phylum Streptophyta; class Magnoliopsida; order Malpighiales; family Rhizophoraceae; genus Rhizophora; species Rhizophora apiculata. Next base: position 1,786,202 of record CM075441.1, on the reverse strand, counting down.
GGAAGATTATATTATATCCAACCTGGCGTCATAATTGAATCATTCATCCATTAAATAGTGAACGACCTTCGTTGGCTACTAGTAATTCACTGGTAAAACTCTACATTAAGTATCTACCCTACTAGGCACCAGCTGCCTAGTACAGCCAGTTGCCTCGCCTTAATGGATTCGGAGGAGATAGGCGTTCGACTTCTACTTCTTCCAAATACTCACAAATTGTGAAATTTGGGCACTTACGCCCTAGGGTGCTTTACACCTCTTGTAATGTCTTCAAACTTGTCGCTCTTCTCTCTTCTAATGCCTACCAAGTTAACTATTTACTATTATTGTGTTTGAAAAAAAATAAAAACAAAAAAGTATTAACCCTACTGGTATTTATGAACAAAAAAGAAAGGAAAGTATTGGCCCCGTTACTACCATTTGAAATTAGTTTAGCTAAATATCAAGCTAAAATTTTTGGAGGAATACAAGTTCAAATTACATTAAGTTTTACCAAAATAATTAATTATGACATGTTAAAAAGTTTTTCCAATATGATATGGTAACAAAAATTACTATTATTATAAATATTTATTATTTAGTACCAACTTCATAGGTTACAATTAAAAATTTATTGCTATAGTTATTTTATAGAAAGATGTTATAATTTAATTATTATTGTTATAAATTTATAGCAACAAATTTTATAATTTTAAAAAATAATTTTTTTCATTTTCAATAAATTTTACACACTCTCAATATTTAAATGAAAACTTCTAAGATATATTTTTAAGTTATTAACTAGTAATGTCACTTGAGACGAAATGTCTACTTTCTTATAATGGATGTAAGACATGGACCAAAAACTTTTAGGGTCAGAGCTTTAGTTTTTTCTTTTTTCCCTTCCATCCCCTCTCTAGCTGGTTGGTGTCTGTTCATCTTTGCTATACGCTTTGTTGGATCGATCTATGTAGGAGGAAAAGCCGAGGTGTTTAAAGAGAAGATTGAACATGATGACGTGAACAAGACAATAACTCTTATTGGTCTGGAGGGGGATGTCTTCAAGATTTACAAGGCCTATAAGAATGTTTGGAAACTTGTACCCAAAGGTCAGGGAGGCCTTGCCATATGCTCAATTGAATATGAGAAGTTACATCCAAATGCTCCATCTCCAGACCACTACCTGGATGTTGTGGTTAGTATGACAAAAGACATTGATGCAAGCATTTCAAAGGCTTAATAATATGTCGGTGCAGTGAACCTGATGTGTTTGTGCCTATACATATAGCCCAAGTTGTCCCGAGAACTCTTTCAATAATCTTGCGGCATGAGGATGACTTTATGTTTACTTGTTTGCTCTTGAATAATATGAGGATACTCGTCTTTGTAATCTTCTTTGGTGTGGGTGTGACATTAAGTATTAAATAAAATGAATTTATATTGACATATACAATGTGAGAGCATGCATATGCCCCATTAATTGGAAACAGACGCTGCTTGATAAAATCCACAAAGGTGACAGGGATCATGATTTATATTCTTCTTTGTTGGCTGAATGTTCCGAGTTATTAGAGCTACCATGGGACTGCCAGGTTCAACAAACTTTGAGAGAATGGAATTTTTGTGCCCATTTTATGGTTAATCTTGGGCTTTTGAGGGGAGCTGATATGATATTTTGGGAGTCCCCCCTTCCAAACATGAATTCATTGCTTTAAGCGGATAGAAAAAAAATACGATTAAGTATAAAAATTACCTTAAATATATACCTCAATGCCGTTTGGATAAGCCATAGGTCTCCCACTCGAGATTACCAAAAATAGTCAAGGCTGGGCCCGATGTCGCCACCTAACACATGACGCTGCATTGATCACTAATTTCAAAAGAAAGAAATCGGCCCAAAACTCATTGAGAATAAAAAATCTCCGGCGCAACCCCACCGCCACTCAATTATAAGAGGTAAATGAAGTGACGGATACCAAGACATTAAAATAACAAAGAAGATAGGGAAGCGTGCGATCCATAAACAGGGTGACGAAAAGTGATATGGGTTATTCGTCGCAAATACAAACATCGAACGAACATGTTTAACTTTGTTTCTATTAATAAATGTTATAGTTTATTTCTAATAAAAGTGGCTTACCATATGGTTCTCTAGTATTTTGATAATTGATGGGTACCGACCAGTTCTGCTGAGATGTGCATCAAAAGAAGCAAAGAATAAAGTCTATGACTTTGGGGCTCCGGGTGTAAAACTTAAAATTTTGGGTTTAGTCATTCACCCTGATTGCGAAAAGAAATAATCTCTAGCGCAACCCCATCACCCCAGTCAACAGAGGAAAATAAAATAATCAACACAAAATAAAATAAACCGTGTACAGAAAAAATCCTCTCTATACAACATAACAATATGAGGTGAAGCTTGATCAATCATCTCGCTCTCCTAGTTTGGTTCTCAAACATCGGCGGTCGAATTGAAATTTTGCTCATTGTAGGCAATAAAAATGTCTCTGTTTGGGAACGTTGAGACTGATGTAGAAATTAAGTCTCCAGCCGAGAAGTTTCATGAAGTCTTCAGTTCTAGACCACACCACGTTTCTGGTTATTCCCATAGCAACGTACATGCCCGTGATTTGCATGAAGGTGAATGGGGGAAAGAAGGCTCTGTCATCTGCTGGACTTACAAGCACGGTGAGCTTATTTCCAACCTTTTATCTACTGTTCAATTAATTCTACCGACACCATTCTATATGATCCAAGATTAATTATCGTCTTACGAGCATGGTAAGCTTAATTCCAGCAAGTTCAATTTTTGTACACAAATAGGTGGTTGCCTAGTCATTATAGAATAAGTATGCATAGAAAAATTGGAAAATAACTCGTTAGTATGCAAAAACAGATGGGGAGACTAAGATTGCCAAGGACGTCGTTGAATCCATAGACAAAGACAAGTTGTCAATCACTAGGAATTTAATCGAAGGAGATGCGCTGAAGTAATTCAAAGGCTTCAAAATCACTCTTCAGGTTACCCCAAAGGGTGAGGGCAGTGTGGTGCACTGTGTTGAGTTAATTGACATAAAAGTGACCCTTGTTTAACGTATGACCCAAATAATGGATGGCTTAATGTGATGGTCTGTTAAGTATAACGGTGGTTTTGGGTTAATGGGTTTGAAATCCCTCCGCTCTCCCTTCTGACAGATAACCGTTACAGATAGGGAGAATCTCCCTATTTTCAGGGCAACGACTGCTGAAAAATGGATGAATATATATATATTCATTATGGACATTTTCTGGGCTCTCTCAACTATCAGAGAAAAGCGTAAAGAATAGAAAGGAAAGAGTAGGAGAAAAGGTAGGAGGAGAAAAGGTAGGAGGAGAGAAGATAGGAGAAAAAGAAAGGAAAGCGTACAGGGCAGAAAAGAGAAGTTTTCCCATCTCTACTACCGAATATCAGAATAATGGAGAACGGTATGTTATTCTGATTTCCTATTCCTTTTGGTTTTGTTATAGTTTTATTACTAGTGTTCGTATCAAGATAACGATCCTACATGATAGAGACAAGAAAAGTCTAACATTTTGGTATCAGAGTCAGGTTAACGAATACTGCAATTTATTTTGATTTTAGTTATTTGCGCCGAATTATTTTGTTTTGTTTTCTGGCAAACGGAAAAGCGTATTTTCAATGTATTTTCCATATATTATTGTTTGCTGTACTTAACGGATGCTGACGGTCGGCGTTGAAAGGGGAAACGTCGGCCATGTAAATTTGTACTGCTGAAACCGCTGGTGTCAAAAAAAAAAAAAAGGGCCGACCGCGAAGACTGTACACCGCCGGAACCCGAACGGTTCTGGGTATGGCGGATCGGCTCCGATGAAGGCTGTGTCTCCGTTGTCAGTGGGAGACCCGAATCGGTCCGGTCTGATGGGCATGACGGAACAGTCTCCCTGTGAGGCTGATGCTACGGGTCGGGCGTGGGTCTGGTGGATGGCTGCCGTCGGAGATCCGACCCGAACAGGTTGGTTCACCCACGTTTGCCTGGTCAGAGGCGATGTCCGGGAAGAGCCAACGCACCGGGGTTGGCTGCCGACGGCGACTCCCTCAAATGAAAGCCGCCGGACGTCGTCGGGAAGAGCCGACGGCGATGGCAGAATGGGGCCAGCTTCCGGGCATGCCCGTGGTCCCTGGTCGGAGGCGGGTCTCCGTCGTTCGTCAGAGACCCCGATCAGAGGCAGCACGCGGGCCGCCCGTGGTCCCTGGTCGGAGGCGGGTCTCCGTCGTTCGTCAGAGAACCCGATCGGAGGCAGCACGCGGGCCGCCCGTGGTCCCTGGTCGGAGGCGGGTCTCCGTCGTTCGTCAAAGACCCCGATCGGAGGCAGCACGCGGGCCGCCCGTGGTCCCTGGTCGGAGGCGGGTCTCCGTCGTTCGTCAGAGAACCCGATCGGAGGCAGCACGCGGGCCGCCCATGGTCCCTGGTCGGAGGCGGGTCTCCGTCGTTCGTCAGAGACCCCGATCGGAGGCAGCACGCAGGCAGCGCCTGCGGTAGGCGGTGTTGCCACCGTCGGTCTCCGATCGGAGGCAACACGCAGGCAGCGCCTGCAGCAGGTGGTGTTGCCACCGTCGGTCTCCGGTCGGAGGCAGCACGCGGGCCGTGCGTGGTCTCTGGTCGGAGGCAGCCTACAGTACGGTGGTGTTGCCACCGTCGGTTTCTGGTCGGAGGCAGCACGTGGGCTGTGCCGGTAGAAAAAAAAAATTAAACCTATTAAAAAAAAAAAGGTTTATTAAAGTCACGTCAACGTGAATCAAATATTAAAAGCCTGTTGGTCACCAAAGTGACCTGGCCTGAAAGGATTTGAATTGTTGATCGTGAATTTTCAATTGTTCATTTTTGATGCTAATATTATATATATATATGAACAATTGTGGTTATTAATTATACGGCTAGGAGATCATCCAAAGATGGATCATTGCCTATAATTAATGACACTGAAAGGGGATTGATTGATGTACTGAGCAAACATGATTGCATATCCAAAGATAACATTCATGTTAACTCTAGTATTATTGATTAACCTATTAAAGTATATTTAAATTAGCATTATTATTGATTACAGTTATGTGTTTGAGGATCACCCAAAGGTGAACTTAAATATATAGTCAAAGTTTATAATGCATGTGTCTGAATCCATTAGAGTTTACTCAAAGCATTAACATGTAAATTTGGATTATATTTGCAGCTTCTAATAACGTTTTCGCCTTGGGCAATGCAACGATCAAATTCAATGGGCTAAACTATGCAAAATGGTCTGAGCATATTCAGTTTCATTTAGGTGTTTTGGGCTTAGACTTAGCAGTCATTTCGGAAGAAAAGCCTGCAGCCATAACTGGGACCAGTACAGAATCTGATAAGTCTTTTCATGAGGCTTGGGTACGGTCCAATAGGCTGAGTTTGAATTTGATGCGAATGACGATGGCTGAAAATGTCAAGCCCTCAATGCCCAAGACGGAAAATGCAAGGGAATTTATGATGAGAATCAAGGAATACTCTCAATCAGACATAGCTGATAAATCCATTGTAGGAACCCTGATGAGTGAGCTGACGACCAAGAAATTTGATTGGTCACGGCCTATTCATGATCATGTGACCAGCATGGCTAATCTAGCAGCAAAGTTGAGAACAATGGGTATGGATGTGAGTGAATCCTTTTTGGTTCAATTCATCATCAACTCACTGCCTCCTGAATTTGGCCAGTTCCAAGTGAATTATAACACTATTAAAGAGAAATGGAACTTTCAGGAAATTAAGGCCATGTTGGTTCAGGAGGAAGGGAGATTAAAGAAGATGAAGGATCACTCCATTCATCTCACTGTTCGTAATGATGCTAGTGGTAGCAAGTCTAAACCACATCACAAAAATAAGAAGAAGGACAAAGCCTCCATAAAAGTCTCTGGAGGTCAGATCCAAAAGGATCAGAAGTGCTTCTTATGCAAAAGGATGGGTCACTTCAAGAAGGATTGCCCAAAAAGAAAGGCTTGGTTCGAAAAGAAAGGTATGTACTGTATATCAGTATGTTTTGAATCAAATATAATTGAAGTGCCCAATAATACTTGGTGGTTAGACTCTGGAGCTACTATTCATGTGTCACATATTATGCAAGGATTCCTTTCAATCCAGCCCATAACAGGAACTGAGAAGTTCCTCTATATGGGAAACAGAATGAAGGTACGAATAGAAGGAATTGGGACGTACAGATTGATCTTGGACACCAAGTGTCATCTAGATCTAGAAAAGTGTCTCTATGTTCCTGAATGTGCTAGAAATTTGGTTTCTGTTGCAAAGTTGGATGAAGTGGGATTTAATCTTAAGATTGGAAATGGTGCATTTTCATTGTATAGACATTCGTACTATTATGGATCTGGTACTTTGATTGATGATTTGTACCGCTTTAATCTTGACGCTATGTATGCTGATTCTCTATTTCTTGTTGAGCATGGTATTGGTAACAAACGTAATGTGCATGATGATTGTTCTGCTTTCTTATGGCATCAAAGATTGGGTCATATATCCAAAGAAAGGATATTGAGGTTGGTAAAAAGTGACATCCTGCCTCAATTGGATTTTACTGATTGGGATGTGTGTGTTGATTGTATAAAAGGGAAACAAACAAGACACACATCGAAGTACCCAGCCATGAGAAGTAATGCGCCTTTAGAATTGATTCACACCGATATTTGTGGCCCCTTTGACATTCCTACATGGGGTGGTGAAAAATATTTCATCACATTCATAGATGACTACTCACGGTATTGTTACTTATATCTACTGCATGAAAAGTCCTGGTCAGTAAATACCCTGGAGGTGTTTATTGATGAAGTGGAAAGGCAGTTAGATAGAAAAGTAAAAGTGATTAAGTCAGACAGGGGTGGTGAATATTATGGAAAATTCAATGAAAGTGGACAATGTCCTGGTCCATTTGCAAAATTTCTTGAAAGTCGAGGCATATGTGCACAGTACACAATGCCTGGTACACCACAACAAAATGGTGTAGCGGAAAGGCGGAATCGCACACTTATGGATATGGTTAGGAGCATGTTGAGTAACAATACTGTACCTTTATCCTTGTGGATGCATGCATTAAGAACTGCAGCATATCTGCTGAACAGGGTTCCCAGTAAGGCTGTCCCTAAGACTCCTTACGAGTTATGGACAGGCAGGAAACCCAGTTTGAGACACCTCCATGTTTGGAGTTGTTCAGCAGAAGTAAGGATATATAATCCACATGAAGGAAAGCTTGATGCAAGGACCATTAGTGGTCACTTCATTGGCTATCCTGAAAAGTCTAAAGGATATAAGTTCTATTGCCCTAACCATAGCACAAGAATAGTTGAGTCTGGTAATGCTCGATTCATTGAAAATGGCCGGTTCAGTGGGAGTGGGGAGTCACGAAAGGTGGATATTAGAGAATTACAAAATGAAAAATTCACAGTGAGTACTCCTACTCAAGGTGGTATCCCCACACCCAGTGTTTCTACTCAAATTGTTGTTCCTTTTGTTGCATCACAGTCACGTGACATGCAAGGGCAACAAATTGATACTCGAAACACGCAAAGTGAACGCATAAGAGATGAACCAAGTGACAATGTGCAATGTACAAATGAACAAGTGATACCACAAGAAATGGCATTACGGAGGTCTACGAGACAGAAAAAGCCAGCTGTATCTAATGATTATGTGGTTTACTCACTTGAACATGAGTCAGAATTGAGCATTGATAAAGATCCAGTCTCATTTCAACAAGCCATGGAATGTAATGATTCTGGAAAGTGGCTCAATGCCATGAAGGAAGAGATGAAATCGATGGATGTAAACCAAGTCTGGGAACTAGTAGAGTTACCTAAAGGATCAAAACGAGTTGGCTGTAAGTGGGTCTTCAAGACCAAGCGAAACTCGAAAGGTAATATCGAAAGGTATAAAGCCAGACTGGTTGCCAAAGGTTTCACTCAAAGGGATGGTATTGACTATAAGGAGACTTTCTCTCCAGTCTCTAAGAAAGACTCCTTGAGAATTATTATGGCTTTGGTGGCTCATAATGATCTAGAGCTTCACCAAATGGATGTAAAGACCGCCTTTTTGAATGGTGACTTAGAAGAGGAAGTATGTATGGACCAACCTGAAGGTTTCACCACCACCGGGCAGGAAAATTTGGTGTGTAAATTAAAGAAATCGATATACGGACTGAAACAGGCTTCCCGACAATGGTATCTTAAGTTCAATGATACCATTACGTCATACGGCTTTGTAGAGAACACCGTTGATCGGTGTATCTATATGAAGATTAGTGGGAACAAGTTCATTATATTAGTCCTATATGTTGATGACATTCTTTTGGCCGCTAATGACATGAGTTTGTTACATGATGTTAAGAAATTTCTCTCTGAAACTTTTGAAATGAAAGATATGAATGAGGCATCTTATGTGATTGGAATAGAGATATTCCGTGATAGATCACAAGGATTGTTGGGATTGTCTCAGAAAGGGTATATCAATAAAGTATTAGAGAGATTTAGAATGGAAAATTGCTCTACAGGAATAGTTCCAATTCAGAAAGGGGACAAGTTCAGTGAACTGCAATGTCCAAAGAATGATTTGGAACGGAAAGTAATGGAATCAATTCCCTATGCCTCACTGGTTGGAAGCCTGATGTATGCGCAAACATGCACTCGGCCAGACATTAGTTTCGCTGTTGGAATGTTAGGCTGATATCAAAGCAATCCTGGAATAGATCATTGGAAAGCCGGAAAGAAAGTCCTTAGGTACTTGTAAGGCACCAAAGATTATATGCTTACTTATAAAAGATCAAGTCATCTTGAAATAGTAGGCTACTCGGATTCAGATTATGCTGGATGTGTAGACTCGAGGAAATCTACATTTGGTTACTTGTTCCTCCTAACTGGAGGAGCAGTTTCCTGGAAAAGTGGGAAGCAGTCTGTCATTGCTACTTCCACTATGGAGGCTGAATTTATAGCATGCTTTGAGGCTACTATTCATGCATTATGGTTACGGAATTTTATCTCAAGGCTCAGTTTGGTCGACAGTATAGAAAAGCCGTTGAGAATTTACTGTGATAATTCCGCAGCTGTTTTCTTCTCTAAGAATGATAGGTATTCTAAAGGTGCGAAACATATGGATTTGAAATACCTATCTGTTAAAGAAGAAGTGCAAAATCACAGAGTGTCTATTGAGCACATTGGCACTAAGTTGATGATAGCGGACCCGTTAACTAAAGGTTTGCCACCGAAAACATTCACTGGACATGTTGATCGGATGGGCATATTGGACAGGTCCTCATTCTCTTGAAAGTCAATATTTTGTACTGCTCATATCATTGAGACACTCTTGAATTCAATTAAGGTCATGGTTTTGCTTGTACTTTGTTGTCTCTGTTTAGTTGTATACAGTTATAGTTTGTGAGATAACTAATGGCATATATGGACATGACAATTTAAAGTTTCAATGTTTCTCAGTAAGGTTATTCTGAATTATCATGATTATGTGATACATGGAAGGAATCATGTCACTGAAAGATATGTGACCGCCATGATCCAATCGTTTTAATTCAATCAAGTATTGTGATTTGATAATCTTTAAGGATTGTGCACACTTATTTGTTGTTGATTCATCAAATCATAACAAAGGCCAAGTGGGAGATTGTTGAGTTAATTGACATAAAAGTGGCCCTTGTTTAACGTATGACCCAAATAATGGATGGCTTAATATGATGGTCTGTTAAGTATAACGGTGGTTTTGGGTTAATGGGTTTGAAATCCCTCCGCTCTCCCTTCTGACAGATAACCGTTACAGATAGGGAGAATCTTCCTATTTTCAGGGCAACGGCTGCTGGAAAATGGATGAATATATATATATTCATTATGGACATTTTCTGAGTTCTCTCAACCATCAGAGAAAAGCGTAAAGAATAGAAAGGGAATACTAGGAGAAAAGGTAGGAGGAGAAAAGGTAGGAGGAGAGAAGATAGGAGAAAAAGAAAGGAAAGCGTACAGGGCAGAAAAGAGAAGTTTTCCATCTCTACTACCGGATATCAGAATAATGGAGAACGGTACGTTATTCTGATTTTCTATTCTTTTTGATTTTTTTACAGTTTTATTATTAGTATTCGTATCAAAATAACGATCCTGCATGATAGAAACAAGAAAAGTCTAACACACTGGACCACGGAATATGAGAAGCTACATGACCAAATTATAGATCCACATCCAATACTTCAAGTTGCAGTCGACATCGGCAAAGACATCGATTCTCATCTTTCCAAAGCCTAGAGGCCATAAGCTTCTCTCTAATGAAATAAAGTTAGTTCCATAACTGAAACATTATGCAGTTTAATGTGTGTGCGTGTGGCCGTGTGCTTGAATTCTGCGTTGAGGGAAGCAGCATCGCATATGAAAGTGATGCTTCTTACTAAAGATCGTGAGAACGCCTTGGCATTTGTTGTGTTGTGTCCCATCGTGTTTTGCTCAACAAGACACTATGACGTTGCTTTTCCCGATAAAATTGACTTCTCATGATTCTATATTATTCTTAGAATTGTTAGGTAGCCGCCTTGATACATAAGTAATGAATGGATGAGATTAAAAATTATTTTTAATATTATAATAATTATCATGTTATGATATATATTTTTTAATTTAGTATTTGTATTTAAATTATTTTTTTACATTAAATAAATTTGAGAATTTATGATTTTTCAGTTATATTCTCAGATATTATTACTGATCAGAATCAGAAATATTTGAATTAGTGGCGCAATTTGGTTGTGACCACCATTGTGATTAACATCGTCCACTGATCAAAATTACTTTGGTTCGGTTGAGAGAAGAAAACATAAATTATCAAAAATGATCACTGATAAATGAAAAATAGAAGTTATAAGTAAATGAATAAAAATTTTAAAAAATAAATAAATAAAAAAGAGCGGGCCGAACTGAAACGCACCAAAGCCCTAAACATATTTTGGCCCTTCAATTTAAGAATAAAAATTATTACTATATCGTGACAATTTAAAATTTTTTACCCATCTCTCTTTAATATTTACATCTTTTATACGTGATTAATTTATTCTAATCAAATCAATAATTTATAAAATTTTTTGAACTTCACCCTTTAAACATTAGTTTTTAATTTGCAGCTAGTGACAACATATTAAAATATGATAAATTTTTTGTATTTTCACATATTAAAAATAAGAAAAAAGAATAAATAATATATAAATATAAATAGTTCATAAATTTAATAATTTAAAATATAATATAAAACATGTAAATATACAGTTTATTTAAATTTTTCTCAAAGCTTTAACTATATTTGAAGAGGGAAAGGTTTGCTAGGTCTGAAAGGATGGATCCATCATCATAGATGAAATTCATATATTTTTACTCATATATTAACTCTATTATTAAACTAACTCATCTTATTTGACCTTTTGGTGCAGGAACATCGTGATGGGTACTATTGATGTTACATATTAATAATGTTAGTTTTTTGATAAATTATTACATATTATAGTTATGAAAAAGATATAACCCCCCTCTTGGCGGACGATGAATTTTGTTTTTTTTTTTTTTAACAATTTTTTTTGTTAGTTAAAACAATATTATTAAAGAAAATATATTTGTCCATAGTATATATTTACAGAGAAAAAGGGCAAAATAGAAAGCAAACATAAACACGAAAACACCGAATCTAGGACCAAAACATGTGCACACTTAATTTTTAATTAAGGGCCTCATCATTGGGATTCATAATAACCAGATAAGCTTGATGGAGTAGGTCAATTAAAATGTATATAATAAAGATATTATTTCATAATATTGTACTTTTTTTTTTTTTTTTTTGCCAATGTTCATGTACATTTCGTTCAGACTATATATATATATATATATGACAGAGAGATAAATAATTAATTTTTATATAAATAATATAGTTTTTATTAAAAAATATAAATTTTAAAAAATACGTATTATTTTATTTTGAGTGGTTTATATAATCCGTGACCCCTACATCGCTACCCGTGCCGTGTAGCATTTTTGTTTAATTAATGCCTATAAATGTCTGGTCCCTTGACTTTGTCAACGAAGACGCTGGAGCCTACACAAATTATTGTTGACAAAGCCTGCGCAAGAATCAATTTTCAACTGCCAATTGTTTTTTCTTTTGGTGCAATAAAATAGATAATAGCGCCACAAAATGATTAACTACAACCCCCACATGCACAAATTTTTTATAGGTAAACAAACCACTTGGTGTCTACATCTAAAAAAATATTTGGTGTGATTAGATAAAAATTACGAATTAAAATTTACATAATTTTTTATTATTGACATTAATGTGAATACAATAAAAAAAATTTTTCAATAATTTAGTGGCAGCAAAAAAATATTTTTTTCTCAACAATAATCAATTATTGACAAATATCTAAAAATCACAATAAAAAGAAAAGATAGGTTGTGCATGAACATGAACAAAATGGGAGAAAGGATATGCATCAAATCCCAAAACTACGCTAGCCCTAAAGCTTTCTTTTTCTGATCTCATTTTTGGCTGCAGAAATTGGCTTTAGTAAAGGGATTTTTGTTGTCGCCTTAACTCGCGACATCCGATCTTTAGCCTAACATAAAAACTTTAAGTAGATATTAAAAAAAAAATTATATTATATTAATTCACATATATGTAATATAAGATATAAAAATATTCTGTACCTTTATTTTGTCTTTATTTGCGTTCTCACTTAATCATACAAACACCATTTATTAATATGTTCACCACAACGGTATCAACACATCCAATCTCATTAAAAATGCATCAATCACAACAAAATATTAAAATCTACAAAATGCAATATTCCCGGAAAAATAGCTGCTGAAGGTAAAACGTCTAGTCATAATTGGACACAATTAACAAAACAAAACAAAACATATATTATTATAGTATATAACACAAAAGAGGAATTAATAGAGAGAAAAATGTAAAAAGTTTATTTTTTTGTTAACTGAAAGCCCGGAGATTCTCAAGGAAATTGGAGACATTGAAGTAAATTGTGGCTTATATGCAAAGAATATTTTTAAAACTATTTTTGGAGGTTTGAAAATTATTTTTTGATTTTCTCATTGTTGATATTCGGTTATATCTAATACTTTTGTTTTCATACTGTTGCATTCATCGTTTATTATAACTTCTATAATATATTTATGGTGTGTTTAAATTTAAAAGGAAGTGTGAAAAAAAAAATTGAGAGAAAAAAGATATATTTTTTTAAATTATTTTTTGGATATATTAAAAATAAGTGAAAAAATGAATAAAAAATAAAATTTTTTGTTCGTATGTGGTGAAAAAAAAAAAGAAGTGATTGTTTGATGTTCATTAAAAGACAATAATGTCTCTTATGTGGTTTAAATAAGAAGTAATTAGAAATAGGTTGATGGTATTATATATATATATATATATATATTATTTATTTTTATTTTTTAAAAAATTTTTTAAAATTTTTTTGATGTTTTTTATTAAAAAAGTAAAAAAATTAAAATTTAAAAATAATTAAAATTTAAGTATAATAAATTTTTAGATTTAATATTATATTTTAATTTAAAATTTTAAAATATTAAATATATTATTTTTTAAAATTATATATTATTTAATTTTTTATTTTTAATATAAAATTTTTATTAATATAATTTATATTTAAATTTATTGAGAAATTATTAATTAAAAATTAATTTTTTAAAATACACTTAAATTACTCTTAATTTTAAATTTATATTTTTTAAAGTGTGGTATTAAAATTAATCCTTAAGTAAAAAATAAATATAAATAACGTTGATTTGGTAAATGTAAGTTCAAGTCACGTGGTAAGTCGTGACACGCCCAAAAAAAAAAAGAGATAACACGTGTAAGTGTAGTTTCCAAGCATATTAGTATACTCATATTTTAAAATTAAGTTTGACTCACAATTATTTTTGTTGAAATTGTAATGAATTTTTAGAAAATTACATAAGAGTGAATACAATGTAAAAAAATTTACATTTAAAAAGAAATAAATTTTTCAAAATTTTAATTATAAATATATATATATATATATATATATATATATATATATATATATATATATTAAAAATTTAATGTATGAAAATTTTAAATTAAAATATAACCTTAAATTTATAAATATATTGTTCTCTATACGTATTTTTAAACAGGCACGATAGCATTAGTCTAATCAATTAATGCTAGGGCCCAACGTCTCCCTCTAACATAACAATACATTAATGATGGATTACTGGTTTCGACAAAGCAAAAAATTGGCCACACACATGTCCTCGTTCAGAAGATAAAAGTCTCTGGCGCCAGCCCCCACAACCCCTCAGTAATGGCTAAATACTTGTCATCGTTGAATCTCTAGCGCAACCCCGTCACCCATCAATCAAAAGTGGAAAATAAAATAATCGACACAAAATAAAATAAATCTTGCACAGAAAAAATCCTCTCTATATAACAATATGAGGTGAAGCTTGATCATTCACATTGCTCTCGTAGTTTGGTTCCTAAACATTGGTGGTCGGATTGAATTTTTGCTCATTGTAGGGGAGAAAAATGTCTCTGGTTGGGAAGGTTGAGACTGAAGTAGAAATTAAGTCTCCAGCCGAGAAGTTTCATGAAGTCTTCAGTTATAGACCACACCACGTTTCTGGTTATTCCCCTAGCAACGTACATGCCTGTGATTTGCATGAAGGCGAATGGGGGAAAGAAGGCTCTGTCATCTGCTGGACTTACAAGCACGGTAAGCTTATTTCCAACCTTTTATCTATTGTTCAATTAATTCTACCGACAGCATTCTGTATGATCCAAGATTAATTATCGCCTTACAAGCATGGTAGGCTTAATTCCAGCATGTTCAATTTTTGTATACAAATATTTAATTGCCTAGTCATTATAGAATAAGTAGGCATAGGAAGTTGGAGAATGACTCGTTAGTATGCAAAAACAGATGGGGAGACTAAGACTGCCAAGGAGGCCATCGAAGCCATAGACAGTGACAAGTTGTCAGTCACTTTGAATTTGATTGAAGGAGATCTGTTGAAGGAATTCAAGAGCTTCAAAGGCACTATTCAGGCTACCCCAAAGGGTGAGGGCTCTGTGGTGCACTGGACCTTGGAATATGAGAAGCTACATGACCAAATTATAGATCCACATTCGATACTTCAACTTGTAGCCGACGTCAGCAAAGACATCGATTCTCATCTTTCCAAAGCCTAGACGCCATAAGCTTCTCTCTAATGAAATAAAGTTACTTGCATAACTGAAACATTATGCAGTTTAATGTGTGTGCGTGTGGCCGTGTGCTTGAATTCTGCGTTGAGGGCAGGAGTATCGCATATGAAAGTGATGCATGCTAAAGATTGTGAGAACACCTTGGCTTTTGTTGTGTTGTGTTGTGTTGTGTCCCACCGTTTCTATCAATAAAACGTTACGGTGTTGTCTTTCCTAATAAAATTGGCTTCATATGATTATGTATTATTCTCATGATTGATAGGTATCGTGCTTGATATAAGTAGCTGATGGATAAGATCAAGAATTGTTTTTTTATATTATAATAATTTTAATTAAAATATATATTTTTAATTTTTATATTATGATATTTTTATCTAAATTTTTTAAATTATTTTTATATTAATATTATTAATAAAAAAATATTCATTATTTTTTGTTAAATTTATTATATACTTTAAATAAGATATTATTTAAGAATAAAATATTAATTAATATGACACATCAAATATAATTTTAAAATTATTTTTTTAAGAAAATAAAAGAAATTTTATATTTTTTTATTAAAAAAATTAAATTAAATCATTAAAAATATAATTTTAAAAAAATATATATTCAAATTAATATAAGTTAACTTATCATATTAATCAATATTTTAAATTTTATATATTTTTTTTTTATTAAAAGTAAACTTAGTGGATTTAACAAAAAAAAAAAAGTAAGAGTAAGAACATTTATAACAAATAGTATTACATGAGAGGGTAGTTGTAAAAGAAAAAAGATAAGATCTTAAATTGAAAAAATTTTATAATATAGAGAGTAATTTTGAAAAAAAAAAAAAAAACAAAAAATTCTTTCAACCGAAAGTCATTGTAACGTGGAGAAATAACTTTAGTGTGATCCCTAGTTGATCAAACAATTTGTGACATATTTTTCTTAAAAATAAATTGTGACATGTTTGTAGATGACATTTCTACGCACTATACCCTACAGAGATTATAACGAGACATTGAAACGAATTCCTAGAAGAATTTAATCATGTTAATTTCTTATTATGTTAATATATCGTTGTAAATCTATATTTCTATCTGGGTAGGCTTGGTAATTAGTCGAATATTGGGTGACAAATGGAAATAATCATCGACCTCTCCACACTTGAAAGTAAGGCCACCAAAACATAATTCATCGACTTAATTTTATTAATGAAATTCTATTTTATTTGGGATCCCGTTATCTTCTTAGTATCAAAGCCTTCGATCGAGTGGGCCTACATTATTCCAGTGTCACTTCTTGGTATATCCCTGCCATGTTTATAGACCATTATACGGAATCCACCTGCTTCAAGGTATAAATTGGCCATCTGCCAGCAATAAAATTACTCTATTTAATTTAAACCCTTAATTAAAACAAGGTTTTTCAAATTATCGACCATACCAAATTGAACTTAGCTGTTGGCCTCATGCTATTAGAAGAGCATGGGTAATAAAGCACCAACATAACAGTGCACTGATTTAAACAAGCCGATTACGGCTGGAGGCCCATGTCATAACCTTTCGTGTGTTTAGTAAAGAGTAATGGGAGGAAAGAAACAAAGATAAAAATTTATTGTTATACTAAAATTGATAGTGTTAATAAAAAGAATTAGTTATTTAATAATAAAGAGAGAAAATAAATAATTTTTCTCTCTAATTTTAAAAATAATAAATTTAGTTAGTAAGAAGAAAATTGAACTTTTCTCTCCCAAAATGTTATCTAAACACAAGGTTAGCCTCTCAAAACTTCTTTAGCTCCATTCTCATGATGGGCAGATTCACTTTAGAAATCAAAAGAAAGCGCTAAAGGTTTTTGCTGCCAAATAAAATCTTAAACTTAAAATTAAAAATTAAAATAATTTTACTATTAAATCTTATAAACAATGACCCATCATTTGTTTATTGCGCCCTAAAAGTTGCACCATTTTGCTTGTTGGGTGAATCTTCTGATGCTGCTGTTGGTCGCCCCCTATATTTTCAGTCCGAGCTTGCCGCAATATGCGACGGCCTGCCATGGAGCATGACCCTAAGTTGTTTTGGGCTAGCAATCAAACTGAGCCGATCAAAGTTCAGCACTTCTTAGTTCTCTGGACTCTGGAGACGATGTTTGACATAAAACGTGGCACCATATGTAATTTAGCGGGCTGGATCGTTAAAACTCTACGTCCAAACTCGTCTAATTTGAAAGCCATTAGAAGAACGAGACCTGGACGCACGCCGGGGCCTTCATGAAGAGCCTCCTGGAACACTACAACGGACATTGGATCAACTTGGACATTGTGAATCGGCCCAATAGAAGCTAAGATGGGGGACTCGAAAATACAAGAATGTATGCCTCTTCGTACATGTGTTGTATAAGATAAGTAAGAACCGTGGTCCCGCACAAATACTTCGCACCAAAATGGCATGGCAGATCGAATTCAGAACCTCAGGTAAGCACTAGTCCAAAATGTCAACCCATGAAAGTTGCACTAGCCAGGGTGAGTTTACAATCAAGCAAAAGCCTTTCAAGTGTTTGATTAATTAGACTAGCTGGACTCAAACACCATGCCGTTGAAATCTGTGGCGAAACGTATCAGCTAGTCTCTAGCTTCTTGATAACGTAGGCAATGTTAATGCCAGACAAGAAAAGTGTCGAACTACGACGGAAGAATAAGTCAACACTGAGGGAAAGGATAAGAGGAGAACAGAAGGCACCCCATTTGAGAAAGAACATGGTCATATATCATAGCATTAGTAATAGTTTCTAGTTTGCTGGGATACGGTAAGGTTTCAATCAGCTTTCTGTTAGACTTTTCTTGTTTCTATTATGCAGGATCGTTATTTTGATACGAATACTAGTAATAAAACTGTAACAAAACCAAAAGGAATAGAAAATCAGAATAATATACCGTTTTCCATTATTCTGATATCCGGTAGTAGAAATGAGAAAACTTCTCTTTTCTGCCCTGTACGCTTTCCTTTCTTTTTCTCCTATCTTCTCTCCTCCTACCTTCTCTCCTCCTACCTTTTCTCCTACTCTTCCCTTTCTATTCTTTACGCTTTTCTCTGATAGTTGAGAGAGTCTAGAAAATGTCCATAATGAATATATATATATTCATCCATTTTTCAGTAGCCGTTGCCCTGAAAATAGGGAGATTCTCCCTATCCGTAACGGTTATCTGTCAGAAGGGAGAGCGGAGGGATTTCAAACCCATTAACCCAAAACCACCGTTATGCTTAACAGACCATCACGTTAAGCCATCCATTATTTGGGTCATACGTTAAACAAGAGCCACTTTTATGTCAATTAACTCAACAATCTCCCACTTGACCCTTGTTATGATTTGATGAATCAACAACAAATAAGTGTGCACAATCCTTAAAGATTATCAAATCACAATACTTGATTGAATTAAAACGATTGGATCATGGCGGTCACATATCTTTCAGTGACATGATTCCTTCCATGTATCACATAATCATGATAATTCAGAATAACCTTACTGAGAAACATTGAAACTTTAAATTGTCATGTCCATATATGCCATTAGTTATCTCACAAACTATAACTGTATACAACTAAACAGAGACAACAAAGCACAAGCAAAACCATGACCTTAATTGAATTCAAGAGTGTCTCAATGATATGAGCAGTACAAAATATTGACTTTCAAGAGAATGAGGACCTGTCCAATATGCCCATCCGATCAACATGTCCAGTGAATGTTTTCGGTGGCAAACCTTTAGTTAACGGGTCCGCTATCATCAACTCAGTGCCAATGTGCTCAATAGACACTCTGTGATTTTGCACTTCTTCTTTAACAGATAGGTATTTCAAATCCATATGTTTCGCACCTTTAGAATACCTATCATTCTTAGAGAAGAAAACAGCTGCGGAATTATCACAGTAAATTCTCAACGGCTTTTCTATACTGTCGACCAAACTGAGCCTTGAGATAAAATTCCGCAACCATAATGCATGAATAGTAGCCTCAAAGCATGCTATAAATTCAGCCTCCATAGTGGAAGTAGCAATGACAGACTGCTTCCCACTTTTCCAGGAAACTGCTCCTCCAGCTAGGAGGAACAAGTAACCAAATGTAGATTTCCTCGAGTCTACACATCCAGCATAATCTGAATCCGAGTAGCCTACTATTTCAAGATGACTTGATCTTTTATAAGTAAGCATATAATCTTTGGTGCCTTGCAAGTACCTAAGGACTTTCTTTCCGGCTTTCCAATGATCTATTCCAGGATTGCTTTGATATCGGCCTAACATTCCAACAGCGAAACTAATGTCTGGCCGAGTGCATGTTTGCGCATACATCAGGCTTCCAACCAGTGAGGCATAGGGAATTGATTCCATTGCTTTCCGTTCCAAATCATTCTTTGGACATTGCAGTTCACTGAACTTGTCCCCTTTCTGAATTGGAACTATTCCTGTAGAGCAATTTTCCATTCTAAATCTCTCTAACACTTTATTGATATACCCTTTCTGAGACAATCCCAACAATCCTTGTGATCTATCACGGAATATCTCTATTCCAATCACATAAGATGCCTCATTCATATCTTTCATTTCAAAAGTTTCAGAGAGAAATTTCTTAACATCATGTAACAAACCCATGTCATTAGCGGCCAAAAGAATGTCATCAACATATAGGACCAATATAATGAACTTACTCCCACTAATCTTCATATAGATACACCGATCAACGGTGTTCTCTACAAAGCCGTATGACGTAATGGTATCATTGAACTTAAGATACCATTGTCGGGAAGTCTGTTTCAGTCCGTATATCGATTTCTTTAATTTACACACCAAATTTTCCTGCCCGGTGGTGGTGAAACCTTCAGGTTGGTCCATACATACTTCTTCTTCTAAGTCACCATTCAAAAAGGCGGTCTTTACATCCATTTGGTGAAGCTCTAGATCATTATGAGCCACCAAAGCCATAATAATTCTCAAGGAGTCTTTCTTAGAGACTGGAGAGAAAGTCTCCTTATAGTCAATACCATCCCTTTGAGTGAAACCTTTGGCAACCAGTCTGGCTTTATACCTTTCGATATTACCTTTCGAGTTTCGCTTGGTCTTGAAGACCCACTTACAGCCAACTCGTTTTGATCCTTTAGGTAACTCTACTAATTCCCAGACTTGGTTTACATCCATCGATTTCATCTCTTCCTTCATGGCATTGAGCCACTTTTCAGAATCATTACATTCCATGGCTTGTTGAAATGAGACTGGATCTTTATCAATGCTCAATTCCGACTCATGCTCAAGTGAGTAAACCACATAATCATTAGATACAACTGGCCTTTTCTGTCTCGTAGACCTCCGTAATGCCATTTCTTGTGGTATCACTTGTTCATTTGTACATTGCACATTGTCACTTGGTTCATCTCTTATGCGTTCACTTTGCGTGTTTCGAGTATCAATTTGTTGCCCTTGCATGTAACGTGACTGTGATGCAACAAAAGGAACAACAATTTGAGTAGAAACACTGGGTGTGGGGATACCACCTTGAGTAGGAGTACTCACTGTGAATTTTTCATTTTGTAATTCTCTAATATCCACCTTTCGTGACTCCCCACTCCCACTGAACCGGCCATTTTCAATGAATCGAGCATTACCAGACTCAACTATTCTTGTGCTATGGTTAGGGCAATAGAACCTATATCCTTTAGACTTTTCAGGATAGCCAATGAAGTGACCACTAATGGTCCTTGCATCAAGCTTTCCTTCATGTGGATTATATATCCTTACTTCTGCTGAACAACCCCAAACATGGAGGTGTCTCAAACTGGGTTTCCTGCCTGTCCATAACTCGTAAGGAGTCTTAGGGACAACCTTACTGGGAACCCTGTTCAGCATATATGCAGCAGTTCTTAATGCATGCATCCACAAGGATAAAGGTACAGTACTGTTATTCAACATACTCCTAACCATATCCATAAGTGTGCGATTCCGCCTTTCTGCTACACCATTCTGTTGTGGTGTACCAGGCATTGTGTACTGTGCACATATGCCTCGACTTTCAAGAAATTTTGCAAATGGACCAGGATATTGTCCACTTTCATTGAATTTTCCATAATATTCACCACCCCTGTCTGACTTAATCACTTTTACTTTTCTATCTAACTGCCTTTCCACTTCATCAATAAACACCTTCAGGGTATTTACTGACCGGGACTTTTCATGCAGTAGATATAAGTAACAATACCGTGAGTAGTCATCTATGAATGTGATGAAATATTTTTCACCACCCCATGTAGGAATGTCAAAGGGGCCACAAATATCGATGTGTATCAATTCTAAAGGCGCATTACTTCTCATGGCTGGGTACTTCGATGTGTGTCTTGTTTGTTTCCCTTTTATACAATCAACACACACATCCCAATCAGTAAAATCCAATTGAGGCAGGATGTCACTTTTCACCAACCTCAATATCCTTTCTTTGGATATATGACCCAATCTTTGATGCCATAAGAAAGTAGAACAATCATCATGCACATTACGTTTGTTACCAATACCATACTCAACAAGAAATAGAGAATCAGCATACATAGCGTCAAGATTAAAGCGGTACAAATCATCAATCAAAGTACCAGATCCATAATAGTACGAATGTCTATACAATGAAAATGCACCATTTCCAATCTTAAGATTAAATCCCACTTCATCCAACTTTGCAACAGAAACCAAATTTCTAGCACATTCAGGAACATAAAGACACTTTTCTAGATCCAGATGACACTTGGTGTCCAAGATCAATCTGTACGTCCCAATTCCTTCTATTCGTGCCTTCATTCTGTTTCCCATATAGAGGAACTTCTCAGTTCCTGTTATGGGCTGGATTGAAAGGAATCCCTGCATAATATGTGACACATGAATAGTAGCTCCAGAGTCTAACCACCAAGTATTATTGGGCACTTCAATTATATTTGATTCAAAACATACTGATATACAGTACATACCTTTCTTTTCGAACCAAGCCTTTCTTTTTGGGCAATCCTTCTTGAAGTGACCCATCCTTTTGCAGAAGAAGCACTTCTGATCCTTTTGGATCTGACCTCCAGAGACTTTTATGGAGGCTTTGTCCTTCTTCTTATTTTTGTGATGTGGTTTAGACTTGCTACCACTAGCATCATTACGAACAGTGAGATGAATGGAGTGATCCTTCATCTTCTTTAATCTCCCTTCCTCCTGAACTAACATGGCCTTAATTTCCTGAAAGTTCCATTTCTCTTTAATAGTGTTATAGTTCACTTGGAACTGGCCAAATTCAGGAGGCAGTGAGTTGATGATGAATTGAACCAAAAAGGATTCACTCACATCCATACCCATTGTTCTCAACTTTGCTGCTAGATTAGCCATGCTGGTCACATGATCATGAATAGGCCATGACCAATCAAATTTCTTGGTCGTCAGCTCACTCATCAGGGTTCCTACAATGGATTTATCAGCTATGTCTGATTGAGAGTATTCCTTGATTCTCATCATAAATTCCCTTGCATTTTCCGTCTTGGGCATTGAGGGCTTGACATTTTCAGCCATTGTCATTCGCATCAAATTCAAACTCAGCCTATTGGACCGTACCCAAGCCTCATGAAAAGACTTATCAGATTCTGTACTGGTCCCAGTAATGGCTGCAGGCTTTTCTTCCGAAATGACTGCTAAGTCCAAGCCCAAAACACCTAAATGAAACTGAATATGCTCAGATCATTCTGCATAGTTCAGCCCATTGAATTTGATCGTTGCATTGCCCAAGGCGAAAACGTTATTAGAAGCTGCAAACATAATCCAAATTTACATGTTAATGCTTTGAGTAAACTCTAATGGATTCAGACACATGCATTATAAACTTTGACTATATATTTAAGTTCACCTTTGGGTGATCCTCAAACACAGTAATCAATAATAATGCTAATTTAAATATGTTTTAATAGGTTAATCAATCATACTAGAGTTAACATGAATGTTATCTTTGGATATGCAATCATGTTTGCTCAGTACATCAATCAATCCCCTTTCAGTGTCATTAATTATAGGCAATGATCCATCTTTGAATGATCTCCTAACCTTATAATTAATAATCACAATTGTTAATGTATATAACATTAGTATAAAAAATGAACAATTGAAAATTCACGATCAACAATTCAAATCCTTTCAGGGCAGGTCACTTTGGTGACCAACAGACTTTCAATATTTGATTCACGTTGACGTGACTTTAATAAACCTTTTTTTTTTTTCTCTGCCGGCACAGCCCGCGTGCTGCCTCCGACCAGAAACCGACGGTGGCAACACCACCTGCTGCAGGCGCTGCCTGCGTGTTGCCTCCGATCGGAGCCGACGGTGGCAACACCACCTGCTGCAGGCGCTGCCTGCGTGTTGCCTCCGATCGGAGCCGACGGTGGCAACACCACCTGCTGCAGGCTGCCTCTGACCAAAGACCACGCACGGCCCGCGTGCTGCCTCCGACCGGAGACCGACGGTGGCAACACCACCTGCTGCAGGCGCTGCCTGCGTGTTGCCTCCGATCGGAGCCGACGGTGGCAACACCACCTACTGCAGGCTGCCTCTGACCAGAGACCACGGCCATGCCCGGAAATGAGGCCCCATTCTGCCGTCTGAAGGGAGTCGCCGTCGGCAGCCAACCCCGGTGCGTCGGCTCTTCCCGGACGTCGCCTCTGACCAGGCGAACGTGGGTGAACCAACCTGTTCGGGTCGGATCTCCGACGGCAGCCATCCACCAGACCCACGCCCGACCCGGAGCATCAGCCTCACAGGGAGACTGTTCCGTCATGCCCACCAGACCGGACCGATTCGGGTCTCCCACTGACAACGGAGACACAGCCTTCATCGGAGCCGATCCGCCATACCCAGAACCGTTCGGGTTCCAGCGGTGTACAGTCCTCGTGGTCGGCTCCTTTTTTTTTTTGACACCAGCGGTTTCAGCAGTGCAAATTTACATAGCCGACGTTTCCCCTTTCAACGCCGGCCGTCAGCATCCGTTAAATACAGCAAACAATAATATATGGAAAATACATTGAACATACGCTTTTCCGTTTGCCAGAAAACAAAACAAAAATAATTCGGCGCAAATAACTAAAATCAAAATAAATTGCAGTATTCGTTAACCTGGCTCTGATACCATATTGTTAGACTTTTCTTGTCTCTATTATGCAGGATCGTTATCTTGATACGAACACTAGCAATAAAACTGTAACAAAACCAAAAGGAATAGGAAATCAGAATAACATACCGTTCTCCATTATTCTAATATCCTGTAGTAGAGATGAGAAAACTTCTCTTTTCTACCCTGTACACTTTCCTTTCTTTTTCTCCTATCTTCTCTCCTCCTACCTTTTCTCCTCCTACCTTTTCTCCTACTCTTCCCTTTCTATTCTTTACGCTTTTCTCTGATGGTTGAGAGAGCCCAGAAAATGTCCATAATGAATATATATATATTCATCCATTTTCCAGCAGCCGTTGCCCTGAAAATAGGGAGATTCTCCCTATCCGTAACGGTTATCTGTCAGAAGGGAGAGCGGAGGGATTTCAAACCCATTAACCCAAAACCACCATTATACTTAACAGACCATCACGTTAAGCCATCCATTATTTGGGTCATACGTTAAACAAGGGCCACTTTTATGTCAATTAACTCAACACTTTCACGATGGTTGGGTCTACGACAAGTCAGGGATAGTGAAATTGAATGCGGATTTTCCTTGTTTGTGGCGTGTGCGATGCCCGGCAAAGTCAGGAAAATTTTGCTAAATTGCGTCTCTTCAGCCTGTTCCGTGCCAATCCTTTAGTTGTTTTGCTTAAAAAAAAAAACAGACAAGATCCATTGGTTAGGTTGAAACAACACGGCACATGCTTTTGCAGTTTTTATGGCAAGCAAATTCGCACGCTGCATATGCCTTTCTCATCAAAGCCACTGCTGCTATAGATAAGACAACACAATTTTATTACCAGTAACACCGGTGCATCGCTGATAACACAATCTGTTTGTCACATAGTCTACAATTTTAAACGATTGATCTCATTTCAAGGGACAGCACGATGCTTGAAAGCTACATTTATACACCAACCCCAATACATGGCAAAACGCGTTCAGCTCCCACCATCAGTTTCCAACCCCTTAAATCCCGCAACTTCAATCCATTCAAGTTGAATGTCCACTTCACCGGATTCTACGTTCCTTAATCTGATACGCATGTCTTGGATGATTTTCCCGTTGTCCCAAACAACGGAGCTCTCCTCAGCCAGGCAATTGCACGTGTTTGGCTGAACTCTTGTGATCTCACATCCAGTTGGGAGGTTTTTCAAGCCCATCTTTAGGCTGTTTACATATGGCTGGATGTCTATCTCTGCGTCACCCATCATGTCATCTGCAGTAAATGTGTCTTTATCGTAAACTGTCTGCAAATCAAACCAAAATCAATGGAATCGGAATAAATACAATGAAATTGAGGTGTCCCTCTTATGTTCATTAACAAGCATCATTAACAATATCAGAGATCGCTTACTAAATTAATTGGAACATTAGTATCTGTCACTGACACAGTCAATTCTTGATTCCATTGAGGGTTGCAACTATTCTTCACAGCAGGAGTCTTCACCGTCTGCATCAACCAATGTAAGATCGGAAGAGAGGGAGAAAAGTAGTAAGCAACCAAGCTTTATTGCAAAATTACTCATATGGTATTTACTATTAGTGTCTCTAAGCCCCCTATACTTTATCCATATGCTTCAAACTTTTCCATGTCTAAGCCCGGTGAGGGGATCCACAAATTCTTGAGGGGTTCTTAAGACATCTTAATAGAAAAGCTTGGAAGCAGCTCAGAATCTAAGAAGCAGAAAAAGAAGAAACGAAAAGACTGGCCTGGTTTCCCATGGTGATCACAACATAAGGATCGCTGGCACCAAGATCACGAACAGCGAGGTTGATGCCCCTTTTGACCCTGACTCTAAGAAGGCCAAGAACGCTCTCCATTTCCGACGATACCAATGAGGCCAGGGCAGCAGTACCACAGGTCAAAGCTAATTGTGAATAAAAAATGCTGCAAGAGATATATTCATTGTTGGCTTGAAAACAACAAAACATGCTTGAAAGCATGGGCCCACCCCAGGGAATCAAAGATTGATCCCAATCTTGTTTTTCTCGCTTACACAAAAATTAATTGTTATTGACAGAAATTATGGGACAATTATGAGCGTCACATGATTCAAGATGTAGTGGATACGAGATTGTGGTCCACCGAAGTGCTGGGCTGGCTCTCCTCGGTGCAGTTTGTATTAGGGGGATTTAGGATTTTAAGTAATATTCTCACGAATTATTACATATTTATCAAAATAAGAAATATTTGAATTACCATTTTTATTGATTTTTTTTTTTTAAAAAATAAATAATAAATATTTATTTATTTATTTTATATTCGAGGCTTCATGTAACTCTACAAAATTAAACTAAATAATTTTTTAAAAATTTTTTTGGTAATTCAGCGGAGCTGCGGAGGTATTATTTCATATGGGTTTGGATTCGGACTTCACCCCAACAAATAGCTTTGATGAGACTACGCAATCTCTTTGTTCAGCGAAAGAATAAACAAGTGAATGATTATCTTTATATTTGTGGTTGCAGTTCGTTTCTTTGTGTCATGTTACAGGCTTATCACGAATGCCTCAAACAAACTACGCATCCATGCATAGATGGCAGAATCTTTAATCCCTTTTGGAATTGTTGCAGCTTTTTTTCTTTTTTTTTTTTTGGTAGCATTTTTGTTTACCAATAAACCTTGGAGTCTTTATTTAGTAGCCCAATGCACTCTGCGCACGGACCACAATGCTTTCTGCCAGAAGAAGGTAATGCGCTTGCAAGTCCAAAATGTGCAGTACCGTGGGCTTGATTCAGTGGCCCAATTACACTTAATGTATTAAGATAGTATTAATTGTAACCAAACGAGATAAAAAAAAAAAAAGAAAAAGAAAAAGTTTACCTGTGACAGAAACGTGCACCGCTAATTCATTGGATCTTTGGCTCCTGATGCCGCCAATTGTGCCATAAAATAATAGAGGAGTGGATTCTAGTTAATTAGAGTCTAATGGAATGTAGCTTTTGAATTTGGTGTACCTACTTTGCACAGAGCCATATCCCCATGTGACAAGATCCTCTTCTTTTGTTATTAAACATGACAACAACCCTTTTACTTAGCAGATTTCCCCTCCTTCTCATTAAAAATATATAAATATATGGTAGGTTTAATTGTGTCAGACTTAATTGCAAATTCTATGGAGAATTTTCTTTTTTTTTTTTTAATTTGTGAAATAAAAAAATATAAATAATATCTCATAATTTTATTTAAAAAAAATTGTGTATTTACACCATATAGTGAACTGAAATTTAATTATATCTATTTGAGGAACATATTTCATAAATCAAGAAAAAAGTAACCAATCACTTTAATAATTATGTATATTTGAGAGAAATATTTATTCCTCTAAAAACTGGCATTACATGCGACAGAAGTTAGTGGCCGTACGGCACCAACAAGACGAGAGCATTGTGAAGGAACAAAAAGATGGGGACAATAGTGCCAAGTACAACCAAATACTTTCAATCGTTAATAATTTAAATTTTTATTTTCAACGTATTGGATTCTAATTTATAAAAAAATAAAAAAAAAATTGTAAGATTTATGAAATGAAGAAAAATATTTACATGGTTGCTTCTTCGCCTGCTCTCCCCGACAACCACGCACACAATTTTTTTTCTCTTCCTTCCCCGCCATCTTTGCCAATCAATTTGCAAAAGGTGAAGTAATATTAAACTCACTGGCCACACAAGACTGACAAAACTTGCATGAGATCCAAAAGGGAAAACGATCAATATCACAAGGGTTTCAGTACTGTTGAGCGTATTTCTAACCTGTAAGGACATTGGTGTACACTTTGAATGGAAAATAGTTGTCTATATTGAACAATATAGTGGGGGGAGGGGTTCAATGTAGGATTTTCGTAAGTGTTTTTGATTCATTGGAAAAATAAGAACAAAAGTCACTAACTAAATCAAGTTAAATTAGCAAAATAGTTGTCTAAATTAGCAAGATGTGCCAATATTATGCAATCTAGACTTTGTTGAATGTCGCAACTATGCAAATGGTCTGAACAAACATTAGTTTCTCTAAAACAATAAACCAGTTGACTGTCTCAAACTTGTTGAACCAGTTAACAGTCTGAGACTCATCAAGGAAGAATTCCACAACCCCACACAGGATTTAAATTATTGGGAGAATATATGATTCCAAATCGCCAAGAGAAAACTAAGTTCATTAATATGCCAATCCCATGCTCAATAGGCTTTTGTAAACTCCAAGCTTTCCTTGGTGCAATGCACTTTGCCAATTGATGCTTGCTGGTGGTATATAACTACATTTAGATTCACATGCTGTGCAAATGTTGAATATATGATTAAAAGTGTTTAAATTTAATTTAAATTAATTTTACTTTTATAGTTAATTTATATTCAAGAGTAACAATTAGTTAAATTAAATTTTTTTTTTCATTCAAATTATTTTTAAGAAAATTAAAAGAATAATTTTTTTATTTTTATTTAAGAAAATAAAAAAAAATGAGTAGATTTTTCTTTTTTTTTATTTTTTTTAAGAGAATATAGAAATATTATAAAAAAAAAAGGTGAATTTGAAATTTTTTTATTTTTTTTTTTTAGAAAAAAATTTACATAATTTTTTTTTAATTTGTTATTTTATTTTATTAAAAAATTTTATAAAATTTAATTACAATAAAAAGAAGATTTTATCAATTAATAAAAATTTTATTTAATTATAATTAAATATAAATTAATTAATTAATAAAATTTTATTCTCATTTTTATTAAATTTTTATAATTATAATATATTTTAATATTTTAAATTTATAAATTTATGAGATATTATTAAATAAATAAAAATATTTATTTAATTTTAATAATATATACTTAAATATGAATAATTCGTAACATTTTTTATAATTGAAAAAAAAAATCAATTAATTTTTAATATTTAGGTGCCTTTTTTAAATTATAAGTATAATTTTTCTTTTTCAAACTACTTTACGTTTTTTTTTTAAATATTTTTGGTTAATTTTTTATTAATTTATTATTAAATTTATGATATAACATATCACATCAATTAATTAAGATTTATTTAGATATTATTTTTTGTTAGGTAATATGGTATTTTAAAAAAAAAAATTAAAAATTAAAAAATATAAATTTAAAATAAATTTGAATTAAAAAAATTAAAAACTCAAAATAAAATATAAAATTTTAAAAAGGTTAAAATTTTTATTAAAAAAAGAGAAATTTGTACTGTGTAAAAGAGGGAAATTTTTGATTTACTTTTAATATTTAGATTTAATTTTAAAAAATTAATTTTAAAATTTCAGAATTTTTAAATTTTTTTAAATTTATGATTCTTTTTAATTTTAAGAGTTTTTTAAAATTTTTAATGATGTTAAAAATTTTAGATGATTTTTCAAAAAAATATTTTCAGATTTTTTAAATTTTTTAAGAATTAATTTTTTTTAATTTATAATTTTTTAAAAAAATAATACTACTCTGTTAAAATAATATTAACGTAACATCTACGTCACCATCAAACAACTGATATGGCACATCGTCCGCACATCACCTGATATATTCAACGGCAGATAGGGTGTATTTGAATCAACAACAAGCACTTGACGTGATATGTCATGTAATACATTTAATCAACTAACGTGTGACACATTCCCACTAAAATTGCTGGCATAAAAAAAATAAAAAATTGAAGGATTAATTTTGAAAACAATGTATTGTGTCTATAATTTTTTTTTTAAAAAAAAAAAAAAAAAAACCCAAACATGCAAGGCTTTGCCTTTACAATCCATTCGCTTCACTATTGAGCGTGGGGACTCTATTAAATTTATTGGATATTGCATTTGTTTTTGGTTTCACGAGGCATACAGAAGCGGTGGCGATTCTGAATTATTGGCCGTGAAATTTCAAGAAATAGAAAAACAATGCGGACGACCATTGTTTAATCATCCAAATTCGTTGTATTCTCAATAGATATCTATGTTACATCTAAAGTAAGATTCCCCCCCCCTTTTTAATTTTATTTTATTTTATTAATATTATTTTTTAAGTCTATTGGAAGAGGTACATATTATCAAAATTTTAAAATTTCATTATTTTGTCCTAAACTTTTTAACTTTAGTTCCCTGTCTATTTTTCCCTTCTCTAACATCCTATTAGTATTCTACAACTTGGCCTCTCCTCTTTTTTTTTTTTTTTTTTTTAATTGTTCTTCCCTTGTCGATTGAATTAGATAATAAGAAATAATTTTTTTCTATTATTTTCATCCCCTATCGCAAGAATTTGAATATAATTATAATTATCATGTTGTCCTCTACTTCGATGGAGAACGAATTGCAAATTTCAAGATTGGAACGTTATCTCCAGAACGGCAAATGGGCAAAAGCTTCCTCGATTGCTCTGCTAAGCCACCGCCCCACCATTGTCGCCATGGCATGAAAGCTAAGCCGAAGAGAAGGTTTTAAAAAAATGAGGGAATTGGTACTCCGTACCTGTGCAAGGTACAAAGGGACGACCCTTTTTTCCGTATAAAACAAAACAATGTGGCATGTTTTGATTCCTGATTTTGTTTGTTGACAAATAGATAACACATAAAATGAAATGATCCCACGGCGTTGGTGACCTTTTGATCACAACTTTTATGCCGTATAAAACAAACCGGGATGACATGTTGTTGCTATCAATAATTGTGTGGTCAAGAATAAAAACTTTCGGTGACCCTTTTGATGTTCAAAATTTCCAATATGAAATAGTTTTTGTTTTTCCTCTTTAAATCCCTTTTAGGTTATGATTGTTGTTATAGTCGACTAGATTTAGAAAAATAATTAGTTAAATTAAATTATTTTTAAGATTTTTTTTAAAAAAAGTTTTTAAATTGTTTTCTTTTAAATAAAAAATAAGATTTTAAAATAATTTTTTTTTTATTTTGAAAAAATTTGAGAGTAATTCTTTTCTCTTTATTAAAAAAATAAATAAATAAATTGGAAACATTTTTTTTAAAATTTCTTTGAATGAGAGGATTTGAGATTCTTTTTCCCTTGTTATTATTTATTTTCTTTTTTTTATTGAAATATTTATCTAATTATAATTAAATTTATATTCATTGATTTATAAAATCATACTTCTATTATCATCAAATTTTTATAATTAGATATTTTAATATTCTTAATTCACAAATTTATGATAAACCATCACATAAACAAAAGTTAAAGTTTTCTCTTAGGTTTCAATACTATATATTTATACTAATAAAGCAAATAATTGTATAAAATCCATAATAATAATGTTCATGTCAATTATATTTATACATGTATGCATATGTATAAAGCATTTCACTAGTTAAACCATCAAACATTTTTTCAATAGAATGTTATACTTATTTGTAAAGAAAATATTCAAATTATTGTTCGACGATTACATAAGAGGATTGTGTTTTAAAAAAAAAAAATGTTGAAAACTAGTTTGAAGTCAACTTTATGATATAATTTTGTCTAATTAAATTCAATTTTAAAGTGAAATTTAATTTAATTGATTTAAGAACTCAATTCCAAAATTAATTTTTTTGTTCAATAACAGCTTTAGAAACAATTCACTTGTACCCTTTCATGGTAGAAATATTTTAAGGTGATAGCATAAAGTACATTAAGTTGTACATAAATCTATCTCACATATTTTGATAAGCATTATTGATTTTAGCACATTATATATCTTTAATAAAGAATAAAAGTTTAATTAAATATTTAAATGTTAAAAAATGTAAAACCCAACAAGAAAACCTTAAACTATTTAAATTAAAATCTATAAAATTTGTCCATTGTAAAACAATCTTAGGAGAAGTTAAATATTGAAAACTTGATTTATTAGACTAAATTTATGTGATGCCGTGGTGGTTTCCCGTGAAAGAAAGGAAGGGAAACCATGAACTTCTAAATCCTAATTACTAGTATTAGGTTGGATATTTATTAAAAAAATCCATATATTACTTATATAATAATTTTTCATAAATTTATAAATTTAAAATATTAAAATATATCAAAATTATGAATATCTGATTACCATTACAGTAAAATTTTATAACCCATTAATATAAATTTAATTATAATTAAAAACAAATTATTAATTTATAAAATTTTATTTTAATTATAATTAAATTTTATAATTATAAGATTTTTTTAATAAAAAAATAAATAAAAATAAATAAAAATCTTAAATGTAGTTATTTTTTCTTTAAATGAAAAAAGATAATTTCAAATTATCTTAAAAAAGAAGAAGAGATAGAAAAGAACTATTCCAAAGTTTTATACCTAATCGGACTCAAAATTTTAATGCAACACGCTGCCCCCAAGACACAACTTACAGGTCTACTACAACCCTAAACCTAAAAATTGAGTACAGAATCTAAATGCCACTCTGTTTCGGGTCCCTCCTGACTATAAGAGCCCAAACGCCCCCGGCTCTTCTCCATCGTTGGTTACCCTCCCAATCTCTGTCTCCATCTTCTCGCTCTGGCAACCATTCCTCTCTCTTTCTGTCTTGCTTTCTTTCCTTGACCGGCCATCAAAATCATCAAATTAGAGAGAAAGGAAGAATTTTGGTATCTGGGTGTGTCCTTTTTTCGGTCCAAAGTTATAAAAAAACAAGAGAAAACGAAGACCCTTTATTGTTTTTGGTGTCCTTGTGAATGGTGGAAATCTTAGCCAGTAACAGTTACATGCTCTCCCTTTGCAAGTCAAGGGTGAGCGTTGTTGTCTCTGCTGCTTTCTCTTTCGGCTCTTGCAAGGAAGGCTGGTACTATCGCTGCCTCGGCCTAGACCCTTAAAGATAGTTTTTTTATTTTGGGGTGGAAACCCCACAAGAAAAAGGTTCTTCTTTTTAATCAAGATCCAATCTTTTGATCTTTTCGCAATTTTCTCTTAATTTTCTGGCAAAATATAAAAGGGGTTTTGCTGTTTTGTTTGGATTTTTTAAAGAAAAAGGAGGGAAAAAGAAAAAAAATGTTGCATTACAAGCAGAAGAAGAATCAGGTTGCCAAGGGCAACAGGCTGTTGATTAGCGTGACGGTGTTGGGTAGCGCAGGGCCGATCCGGTTTGTTGTGAATGAGTATGAGCTTGTGGGTGCTGTTATTGATACTGCTTTGAAATCTTATGCTCGGGAGGGTCGCCTTCCTGTTCTTGGCTCTGATTTCAATCACTTCCTGCTTTATTCCCCCACCGCTGGGTCTGGTGGTAAGCAATCTCAAAACCCACCTTCCATCTTGAATTTTTCTTTTTTTCTGGTTAAGCTGTTTGTAGTTAAAAGTTCAAGCATATCCTTTTCTCTCAAAAAGAAGAGGGGGTTGGAAAATTGAGACGTGTGAATTTTTTTTTTTATTGGTAATTGATTGAATTGTTTTAGGCTATTGAAAATTTTGATGTAACATAAGTTGAAAGTTATAAATATTTTGGTTCTAGTTTTCTGTTTTAAAATCTTTTTTTTTTTTTTTTTTTTTTTTTTGTAATTGTTGAAATTGAACGCAGCCCTGAATCCATGGGAAACAATTGGGTCACTTGGGACACGCAATTTCATGCTTTGCAAGAAGCCACAGCCGGAGAAGCTGGAAGATGGTGCAAGATCCACTCCAGCGATTGCTCAGAAGGGAAGTGGGAGTTGGAAGGCATGGATTAACAAGTCTCTCAATCTGAAGATATCTTCCCATTAAATTAACTTCTGGAAGTTTCTGTTTCCAATTTCATCATCTTATGCCAAGTCAAATTTCGTCATCTTGATTTGATTTGTGGTGGCCAGTTACCCTGGTTTATGTGTTTTGGCATTTTGTTTCTGGTTTGAGTCAAATGCCTTCAGATTTGCTATGCAGTTAATAAAATTGTGCCCTTTTGCAATGGAATAAATTATTGGTCTTTCACTGTCTTAATTTGAAGCAAGTTGCTGTTTTGATAATATTCTAAACCCTACAAACATAGCCAGCCACATACAATACAAAAGAACAAATCTCATACTTACGCGACTTCATCATTGAATGTTTATGTCGTACAAATTTCAATATGCACATGGTTTGTGCATGTGAGATCTGATAAGCTCCATTGTTCTGAAGCATTCTTTCTTACTTTTAACATAAAAGATTATCTGCACAATCCTCTTGCTAGGAGGTGAGCAAATGCCATGGTAGCCCAATCTAAGCGTGGTATAGGTCAGAGACTTCTTCAGTCTCATCGCTCAAGCAATTTCACTTGCCAATCACACAACAATTACTCCTCCAGATTACATCACATTTTTTCACATGGAACCACCAGATTATCTCAGAATAACCACAAGTTGGAAATAGTCGGTCCCTAGTTTCGTTCTAATCCGCACGAAGCGCAATTTGCATCAACCTGTGGCACCCAATTCGATACCTGTGTTTGGGAATAAGGCTTGTCTCCAAATTAGTTTATACCAATCAACTTTTTTTGCTTTGGTTATAATAGCTTTACCAAGACCACTTTTTCATTAGCTTGAGGCAGTTACTCCCGTTCTCTATACTGCAGCAACTTTAGACTGAGATAGGATGGAAGAACCATGCACAACTGTCGTCGGATTTAACGCAAGCAAAATCCCAGAAGGATGCCAACTATCCCACCATGGGAATGTATTTTCCCCGCGACCTATTCTGTGCTGGATCAGAGGTCTGACCTCGTCTCGTAGTTTCAAAATTTTCTTCCGTCTCCAGGAGCAGTCAAACTGGCTTCAAGTGAGAATCACTTTTCGCACACACGGTTGTCTCCTGGATGCTTCTTTCTGCAATCTTGTGGTGCTTGCCTTCGTAGTAATTCAGAACTCAGTTGTTGACTAAGATGATTGTTGAGTGTCAAGAATGTAATTACAGGTGTGAATATAGTATAGGGTATTATTATTTTTGATTGACTATCAAGAGTCTTTTTCAATGTAATGCATGTTTGGTGTACCAAATAAGGTTGGAGAAGTCTGATAAATTCTGACCAAACAAGCACAGGCCAACCGTTTGTTCTGGTTTTCAATCTCTATCATAGGCTCCAATTTCATGATTCTCCGCATTTTCATGCCTAGCTTGCGAATTTTAATTGTTGCAGAAAGTCTAGGTTTATGGAATATTCCAGCTTCTGGGAGAGAATATATTGAAAAAAATGGCCAAAAAAAAGGAAGAAATTGGGGCTCTCAATGCTGGAGACAAATTCCCTCCGGGATGTCGTGGCCAGCATGACCACAGATTTAGGCTTCCACAATTTGTTGATTCTGCTGCAGCGTAGACTAGCAAATAACACAGTAGGAATTTGTATCCACCCATGAGTAGCCATATGTTATGGGCGAGTTCAGGGCTGTGTAATGGTGTGCACTACCCAAGTGGGGTTTGTGGCGGTGACCACTTCGCTGCTAACTTTTCAGAATTTACAACCACGGGGTTTCCTGGCGTAGCTATCACGCCTAGCTTGACTCATCTGGTTGGACCGAAAAATCGGTGATCCGGGAATAGGATTGTCATTGATTCGGTCACAACCCAATCCAAACCTGGGCAGATTTGATGAAACCCGAAGACTCAGTTTTGATTGGCTCCGGTGGGTTGTTGCTATTCAATTCTAGAAAAAATAAAAATAAAAACTAGGCTTTAAAATGTTAATTTTTTTTTTAATTATATGTACAATTTAACTAATGACTTAACGGTTGAGCAAATGATTCAGTGACCATACATATTACGGGAAATGGTCAGATTGGATTTAATAATTAAGACTCGTGGTCATCAAAGAAAAGAAAAAAATAATAATAATAAGAGCAATACCATTGACCGTTGGACCAGAATCTAGCAGGCATCTTTGAGTTGAATTACTGCTGCTTTGAATTACAGTTCACAACTAATGGCTGCTTTCAATTACGAGAACTAGTTGAAAATTGCACATCAATCTTGACGAGAACGGTCCCTCTGGTCCTTTCAACGACAGCGGTATATGCCCTTGGAAACAATAAAGTAACAGTGGCATATGCAGGCCCATTTGACAATTATGGCAATGTAATGTAAATTTAAGTTTGAAATATGCGAAATTAATCGTATTTATATAATAAAACTGGATAAAAGCGTACATGCAACATTTAAATTGTTAAATGATAATGAAACTATCTGCTGCTTATTGCCAGAATTACTCGGAGTTTATTCAGTTCTTCATGTTCAGGGCTTTCTATGTTTCTTTTACCAGGATGGATGAAAAGCTGTTTGTAATGGTTGAGTGTTTGGGCTTCTAATGATTTAAATCCAATGCTTATATTTTCATTCTGCCTGTGTATGTATGTTACTTGTTCTGACCGTGTCTCTTCCCTTCACTGCAGAATTCCTATTTTACATTCTTCTGCGAATTGAAAACTACTTATGTTCTGCACACAAGATAACTGTTAGCTGAATTTGCTCTACAATGGGATCCAATTATCTTGGTCGATGTCTATTACAAAACGACGTTAACGAATGACTTTTAATTTCATTTAATATCTGTGATAATTATTGATTCTTTTTTGTCAAAAGTATCAATTTATATCAATATATTAAATAGTAATTATAAATAAATAAGGAAATAAATCAATGGTAAGTTATTGATAGATTAAAAAAAATTAATTAAGTTTTAATTTATTATATTTATCTAATTTATTTGTTGAATTAGAGAGATTAATGAGTTGGGGGGATGTTTTGTAAATTCAAAATTATTCTATTAAAATTTTTAACACGTTGTAATATTTTAGGGGAAAAAAATAAACACTAACGGATCAAACCGAACCAAAACTAGAACTTAAATTATAACCAAACTAGAACCCATGGATGGTTCTACCAGAACCGCCTGCCCTTCCCTTGAACCAAAATTGCTGTTCCAAACTCGGAATTGGGATTGGAACTGAACCGTAGTCATGGCAAGAGACAAACTTTGCGTGTCTACGAGCACGTGTCTAGGATTCCCGCTTGCGTTCTTGCAAGGCCATTGTCTTTATCGTCTGTAGATATTTTCACATCACCCATGTGCACCTTTCAGGTTTGCACTTTGTATGGCGACACAGGGACAGTTGTCTCATTGCCTGGACCATAAGAATTCTCACATCTCAGGAAATTAGTGCATAAAGTAAAATTTCACGTTTTGTTTTTTTTTTTTAATTACAATGGAGGTTTAATTAAAGATTAAAAACAAAAAATTATAACCATTAAGACTCGAGTACAAAATTAAGAAGTTTTAATAAGAATATCTTAACCAGAGTACGGAGTAATTACATGTTGACTAATACAAGGGTTAGAGTCCAAATCAACATTTTCTTCCTTTTTTTTTTTTTTTTCTTATTTTAAGAGAATGACGCAAGTACGCTTGATAAATGTTCTCAACGGTTCAATTGGATAGAAAATGCCAGCCTTTTCCGTCCTTGCTTTTTCCTTCTTATTTTCCAGGCAACTGTCTTTTCAATTGTTAATTAGTTTTAGCAGTCAATACAATGATGCTTCTCCAGGCACCATTTTGTTTGTCTAATTAATGATAGACATACACGTGTGCGTGCGTGTGTGTTCTAGAAGTAAGAAATGCCACATCCCGCTTAAATCAAGAATCGATTGACGAAACTTGTGTAGAGTGAGAGATTGACTGGGATTGAGTTGGCCACGAGTAACGTTGATGCGGACCTCGTCAAAGTCGTATTTGATTTGTATGTGCATTTTGCTTCGTGGAAAATGATGGCTTGTCAATTCCTTGCTATTGAATACTTAAACGCAGAAACTATTTTATCTTTTTTTTTTTTTTTAATTATTATTATTATATGTATTTTAAGAAATATCTTCCTAATCGCTGGCTTGGCCGAAGAATCATTCTGCATTAAAATTAATGGGGCAGTCGAACTTCTACTCCTTCCAAAATATTTATAATGGTGGGATTTGAGGACTTTATCCTTTTAGAAGGATTGTGTATTTTTCGTGATATTTTTAAACTCGTTCTTTTATTTTTTTTGTAATTAATCACTAATAGACTAATAAGTAATTATTATTACGTTAAAAAAGAAAAGAAAAGAAATATCTTGCTAAGTGCCACAGCCAGCATATGCAGATGGCATTTTGTGAACGGACTAGAGCTTATCTCAAAATTGCCAGCAAACAAAAATGTACTAAGCCCAGTGCATGTGTTATATCCATATGGGCCCATGCCTAGCTTGCTGATGATGTGCTCTACTGTCTGGGTCCATTTATCCCCCTTTTTGCTAGAACGGCAGGACACTAAAACTCATCCAGATAGTGTTGAAATTTTAAATATGGGTTAATAGATTAAATAATTAATTTTTTCAAAATGAAGTAATTTATAAATTTCAAAAATTTTAATTTTAATTTTTTTAAAAAAATTTAAAATTATGATATTACACCTAACCTGTAAATTTACACTCTAAATAGAGTGATAAGGTGTCTTTTCGAAAAAGAAGTAGCAATACGTATCTCTATTCGAGCGTGAGACTAACGTAGGATTCCTTTAAATGGCCTGCGGTGTCAGCAAAAAGAGGAAATAAATTAGACCGGACGGAAGACCACACCGGCACATGGGCCCATACGGATATAACCGTGAGAGGGACGTTACGAGTTGTTGGTACATGCACCAGGCTGGTTCATTTTTGGAGATGAGCTCTGGTCCGTTCACAAAATGCCATCTGCGTATGCTGGCTTGGGACCGTTCGGAGGAGAGTAAATTCAATGTGAAAAAAACACATGTGAGTTGGAGGATTGACAAATTTTACAATGAGGAAAAGAAGAGGAATTTCACGTTAAAAAAATAATACATAAATTAGGACATGGTGTTAAACTTATAATTTCTTTTTTCTTAATTTTACTTTGGTAAGAGATGAAGAGTAACAATAAGTTTTTAGTGTGTGTAATGAAAGTAAGTTTAACATAGAAGAAATTTCTACTTAAAAATGAAATTTTTAGAATTTTAAATATAAGCATATGAATTATACAATTAATTTTTTGTGTATTCAAAGATATCAGGTTTAATGTGGAAGAGATTTACTCTCACTTGAAGGAGAGATTATTGTAATTTTAACTGTTCATACGTGAGTTGTATAATTAAAAAATTTACACTAAAAAAAGGAAAAAGAGGAATACCTAATATATAAATAAAAATAATTCATAAACTTACCTTGAGTTTTGAATCCAAGGTTTTAAAAACAAAAGAGATATGATAATTACAAAAACACCGTTATGTAAAATGATTTTCTTACTCTCAATTTTATTTATTAATAATAATAAAATATATATATATATATATGATTAGAACATATCTCTTATAATTACGATGTATCTATTAAGTAAGTTAAACTACTTTTTCTCTTTGTAAATATGAGACCTATCCTTCATATAAAACAAGTACAATTTTTCATCAGTTGAAAGTTGTTGGAAGAAGAGTAAATCATGATATAAGAATAAAATTATTGTATTGTAATTTAAAAATTAAAATTTGAATTTCAAAAATATTTTCTTTGTAGAAAATCAAAATCAAGATTATATTCATTTGATCTTTTTTGTTCACTCTAATGAGAAATTTGTGAATTAAGATGCTTCTTTTAAAGAAATATATGAGAATATTGCGATTCAAAACTCTTTTGTGAGTGTAAAATTATGTGCAATATAGATTTATTAATATTTGATAAAGCTAAAAAAGAAAAATCATTAAAGGGAAAAGAAAAATGATAGGGCAAACAACTAAATTCAATGTTTCTTATTTTTCACTATACAAAATAGGACACTTATAAAAATATATAAACGTGAATTTCCTTTCTTTGTGCTTTAAACACTAAAAGTGATATGATGGGACTTTTCTTTTTTTTTTTTTTTGGTCGTTTACTCAACATTTTATTACAACTTTCTGTGTTCACGTTTTAAAATTTCGTTCAATTGGGCCTAGACTAGAAAGCTAACAAGGGATCCTATTGGGTTTCGTAATCGTGCTCGGCCCCCTCCCTCGCCCATGGTCAACTATATGTATTTTTTCACCAAAATACTCGCTACAGTACAAGGAATAACAATTTCAATTATATATATGTATATATATTTTTATAAATTCTATGCTCTCCTCTTCCATAACATCAGAGGATAAACTCCTCTTCTATTAATAAAATTAACAACGCACACAATACATTATCATAAATTTGATATTTTGTAGCATCTGTATAT
Organism: Rhizophora apiculata; assembly: GCA_037832385.1. Classification (NCBI taxonomy): domain Eukaryota; kingdom Viridiplantae; phylum Streptophyta; class Magnoliopsida; order Malpighiales; family Rhizophoraceae; genus Rhizophora; species Rhizophora apiculata. The sequence goes on along the minus strand of CM075441.1, from coordinate 1,745,550 downwards.
TGTACCATTGAATATAATATTTAAGTAAAAATTTGCCACATGCACCAAGAAGAATTATACATACGGTTAGAGTAGATGGTATTAGTCATTTTTAGAATTGAAAACCTCAAGTTTGAACTCTAACTAAAGTCAAAAATCATAATTTGTTTGTTATGAAATTAATTGATGATTAATGAAATTTGTTATGACTCAAAGGTGACTTTTATTATTCCTCACTCCTCGCATTAAAAAGTTATTTTTCTTAAGAATACTATTTTATAATTATTTTTTATTGATTACATTTTTTTTCTTACTTTACTAAATACATAAGAATAAGGAAAAAAATTTCCCCCAATAAGCAGACTCTAAGTCTAGCTATCTTTGTCAATGAAAGTAGATCATACGGACTTAACCTTGCTGTAAATGCCTTTATGGTGTACATTCTCTATCTATTTTATCAACTTGCATGCATACGATCTGTTGACAATGCATTTAAAAGCATGAATCTCAACGAGAGCTAGACAGAATGGGAAAATCATCATAATTTGTTTTCACTGTTTTGTTAGAGAACGCAGTTAAAAGTCTCTTAAAATGCAGCTGGCACCAATAGACTTGTCAGAGAATGGGAAAACATCATAATTTGTTTGCACTGTTTTGTTGGAAAGCAGGGTAAGGTCCCTCAAAGTGCAGCTGGCACCAATGCACTTTTGGTCGAAAACAGTATGAATAACAGACAAGGCTGACGCCAGCTTTGGACCCATTAAGCTTTGGATTCATTCAGTCCTATGGCATACGTAAGTAGTGGCTGTTAGGTTACAGAGCAAATTCAAAGCTTCACGGGCCAACTATACATTGTACAGCCGAATTGCAGCCCATCTCGTATTCTGCACATGGCTCGTAAGCAAGAGGATAAACATGGCTTAGGTCAGCTTATCCCTTCCATATGAAAAAATCGAAACACATTACGGTTCACTTCCTGTAGCACATTGTTTTTTTTTTTTAAAAAAAAATATATGTCAATGTAATTTTTTGATCATGAAAATGTCTATCATGTAGATGCAATCTATAGCTTTGCTCTACATAAGCATCCATTTGCGGGCAATTACCTTTTTCTCCATGGAAAATAGAACTTATATATATGTTTCAATATAACCATAGCTATATAAAAGAGAAAAGAAAATTGTTATAATATATATATATTTTAATTCACTAAGATACCTGTTGAGTTATAAACTATATTTAATATTGTTCTTTTTCATTTCTCAAAAATCTCATGCACATTCCTGTAGTCATAAGAACATTAGACTTTCAAAAAAAAAAAAAAACTATCTTAAACTTTTAGTCAATAGCATATAAGAGGGACAAACGGTTTCCATTTTGGCAATTCATTTCTAGTCATAACCATGCCATAATATTGGTCGCCAAATGTTTTGGTTTCTAACACAGAACATGCAAAATAGGCACCACGATACAAGAATGAAAAAAATATTTTTAAAAAATAAAATGTATATTCAATTTTATTTAATGTTATTAAGTAAATAGTTAAAATTTCGTATTAAGTAGAGTTAATTAATTTTATTTTTTATAAATAAAAAATAATATATCATATTATAAAATATATATAAATATAAAAAAAAAATTAAAAAAATTAAAATTTTATTTTAATAATATTTACTCTCATAACTCATTAATTTTTTTTATATTTTTTATTTTAATAATATTTATTCCCTTTGTTAACAAGATTCACTAATAATTTTTATATTTAATATTTATTTCCACATTTTATCAGTTCCTTTTATATTATCTATTTTAATAATATTTACTCTTATTTTTATTTGTAAATATAAATCATATCGACTGAATTATATAAAATTTATTATCTCTTATTTTTAATTTTTTTTATTTTTGTTATTATCTTATTTTCAATTATTTTTCTTATTATTATTATTATTTTGAAGAATTATAATTCAGAATCCATTCCTTAACAAATGTTTTACAAGTTATGCATCCAGTTTAATAATATTTACTCTTACTTTCTTAAGTCAATTTATTATTTTTTATTTTCAATTATTTTTTTTTTTATTATTATTTTTAAAAACTGTTACCGGAACCATTCCCCAACACATATTTTACAAGTCATGCATCCATTAAGTTGATTGTAACTTATCTTGACCAATGCTACCGACCTTTGACTAAATATTAGTTATTCAACACGGGTTACAATTTGGCCCACATGGAACGTAACTCTTGGTGTGTTGACAATTTGACATTGGGGCAATCGGGGTGAGAACGTGATAAGTAGAATCTGTTGAAAGGCACATTCCGGCCACATGATTGAGACACGGAGCAGTTCACAAAGATCAGGATAATTTTCCAATCCATTAATTGGAAATATTGCCGGAGATCCATTCAAATTGAGAAAAACGTGAATGACTTCAACGGTGGGCTATGGTAGAGTTGGTTGGATTGCAACATGTGTTACGGTCAACCTTATTCACATGGCAGCGATTTGCGCGAGGCTTTGCGTGGATTGAGACGCATGAATCAGAATGAATGAAACTTCTATCAGTGCAAACAATACGTGTAATAACGGATTAGGTTTAGCCTTTTGCGGGGACGAATTAAGAATTTTTCTTTTTTTCTTCTAAAGGAGCAAATTTATAAAAGAGTTGACGGGGAAATGTTTAGTGGAGCAACTTTAAAATGGACTTGAGAAATACACAGACACACGCGCAAACACATTTAAGGGGTTAAAGAGTTATGGAGCAAATTTAAAAAGAATTATACTAAAAATATGTATCTAAAGGGATATGGGGGGTCCAAATTGACTCATGTGGATGCAATAGTTTGCATAATTAAATTTGAAGTTTGCTCACCGAGAATGTTCTTTTCTACAAAGAAAAAAAAAAAGAGGGTCACATTCAGTCCCCGACATGCAATATCGTATCAAGCTCACGAGTGAAAGTGATCCTGACCCACCAACACCGGCCTGCCTTCAAGTTCTACGAGAATATTTGGAAAAAAAGAAAAGTAGTAGATAATTATCAAGTCTAATAAAATTCTATGTGGCCAGACCCCACTAGAATGTGGTGCTTTATTGTCAACCTCTATTTCACTTTGACTATATTCCCTCCCGTTCAATCATTTATGCTTTTTCAAAATTGTACACGGCTTCTAAGGAAAGAATCATGCCAAAAAAATATTAGTCTGACTTGGCTTCTCCATTAGTCCAGAATAATTATTAATTTTTTTGAAAATTTTTCTGATGAAAGTCTCATGGAGCCATGATCTACCAAAAAAAAAAAACAAGACAAAAATACTCGAGTTATTAACTACGAAATATTTTTCAGCTTTGGCAGCAATCTCCATATATTCCGCCGATAAATAAGTCACCTTCCGTTGCTGAAAATTCTTATTTCTTGATCGATAATGTATGACGCGTCAATAGCAGTAATAAAAGTACTAGCTAGTGGTAATATATTAATCAATCTAATGACAATTTGATGATGACCATTTACCAGCTACTTTCTCCCTGTAGAGAAAACGAATCTATGATCAAATAGATATATAGCTACTTTCCTCTCTTTAAATCTTTGTAAAAAAAAAAGATGAAAATCACATCGTGCTTTTCTCGAAAAATCTTTCTTTTTTTTTTTTTTATTATTTTTATACCCGTAGAAAAAGAGTGGAAGTTGGTCTGCCACTTTGCCCCCTAATAGATCAAAATTCCATACCACAATTAGATATTCGTCACAAACACTTCCAATCTTTGAGGTGGAGCATGCATTTACAACTTAATCGGCGAGGAAGTTTGGATAGAAGTTGGATCTCTGATATTACGTTAACACAAAAAAAATAAATAAATAAATAAATAAAAGAAAAGAGTATATAAAAATTATGAAAAGAGAATTATTATTTACAGGCATGTATTGGTTTTATATGCGTTAAAAATGTTACCAAATGGTGAAAATCATTGCTTTGTACAGACAAGAACCACAGTTTTGCATGTATGAGGTCAAAATAGATGCATCAACATGCAAGAATTCCAAAACCCCCGTGCATGTTGGACAAGTTGACACATTTAAAGACTCTGAATAGCCTTTTGTGCTACACTATAGAATATAAATTAAAAACACACACACACACACACACACACATGATTCTTCGTTACTGCTGTAGTAGTGTACACATAATGCAAGTTTGATCCAATCCGCAAAGGGTAAGATGGGCATGGTGCTTCATGCCCCCTTAACATGTTGGAGAGATAATTGTTCTTGTATCTGTAAATTGAAATTCAGAGTTATTTATTGAATATTTTTATTTAATTTTTAATAAAAAAAATTGATTATTTGAATATTAATAAGATCGAGTGAGATTCTGTTATGAGTGGCTACAGTACTAATGAACATGGCTCTACTGATTATTTTCATGAATGATGGGGCGAAAGAATATAAGCATCTCTTCCTTGGCAGAACATTTGTTTTATCTTACCATCAGGTTCTGCTTTATCGTTCAAGCATTTCATAGTTACGGTACGTCATTTACGAAGAACAGAATGGATCAAGTGACATTTTTCGTTTTGTAATTATTGAGGAAATGAATGGACTGCAATTTCAAGATAATTTTGTAGGTAAGATGTTTCTCGAAGGTAAAAGGCAGCAGAGGCAGACAAGCTGCCACATACTTTTATTGAAAAATGTTTTTTTTCCTCACCCACTTGGTCTCAAAGGCAACTATTAACAATTACATTTCTGAATTTCTCAGTAAATCTGTGACTCAGAAAACAAAATCAATATATGAGTTTATCATTTTCATTGATCACCTTATTTAATATGTAAATTACATGCCACTTTATCCTTACAAAATGGACTCATTTATATATATATATATATATATCTCGAATGTGTGACCTTGACTTTTAAATTTAAAGTGATATGTTTAAATTTAATTGTATTTAAGTAAAAAATCTTTTTATAAATAAGGTTAAATAAATACCCATGAATGATTTTTAATTTTAAATTATAAATATGGTAATTAAAATATTTATTAATTTGAAAAAAAAAAAAAAAAAAAAAAGACCCCATCATTGCTTTGGTGGTCCACCAAAGTAGTGGCCAGTCCTAGTTCAGGTGTTGACTCGCAATCTTTGAAGAGACTGTTTGAGGTCAATGAATTGATCTCTCGTTATTGAAGGCTCCCCCGCAAAAGTAACTACTTAGAAGTAGTTAGTAAAATTGCTCGAGGAGCAGTTTCAAAAACAAATGCACCTGATGGACTAGCTGGGGGAACTAAAAAAGGGAATGTCCAGCAACGTTGGAATTTCTTAAAATCACTGACATTTTCAGTAAAACAGAGAAGGTGATAAGCAATTGACGACCACAATTATGAACCATCATTCCTTTGCTCCTCGGATTTTCATAGGCAAAAACCTGACTCATTAATGGTCCATTAATTTTCAACGTGAAATTACCAAAGAGAATACGGTTTTGTTTTTGTTTTTTTTCTGTTACCAATAAGCATACACACCCTATCATGGTGACAGAATAGTAAAACTCTTAATTACTCTTCTTAATTCTAACGATCATGTTCAAGTAACGGACCTAAAATAAAAAGCAATTGCATATTCTCATGTATGAATACATAGATTGGTACGTGCATGAAGCACCAAAGTTGAATAATTATATAAAAGTGTTCACCTTTCCCGCATAATGCCAACCGAAAAAAGTTGATAACAAACAACCCCTAGTACATTGGGACTATAGGAAAAATAAATACAAGATGATAAACAAGCTTTCGAATGACATCAAAGGCTATAAACAAAAGCGAAAACTTTTCAAGAAGGGAAACTACACAGATAGACCAAAAAGATGCTTGATACAGACTGGAGGTAAACTATTCTATGATTGTGCTTTCTGACAGGAGAGAAAAAGCAAAAGAAAAAGAAAAAAGAAAAACAAGGAAACAAATTAAAAAAAGGTTACATGATGCTATGAATTTACACTTGCATAAAGGCATATATTCTCTCGTGATTCTGTCTGGCTCAGGCAACTTGGCGAGTAGAAACTAAAGCCAAATTTAAAGATTTGAAAGAATTCAATTCAAGTCGAGTTTTATCCCCATTTTCTTTGGGATGAAGGTGCGATAGGTTCCCCTCCAAAAAAAGAACCTCGCCTAATCTGAGGGGGTCTAAAAGGTCCCTTTTTCTCTCCATTTTGTCCTTCCTCTTTAGATGCCTGAACAGAATGGAAGAGACGGTTGGTCCAACCAAGTCCCTTTTTTCCTACGCATTTCACTTGCCACAAATCATCCTTTTTCACGAAGAATAAAGACCTAAAAGGTTGTAATTATCAGCTTAAAAGGAGTCCTTTCGTTACCAATAATGTAATATAATGATAGATAAAATACACATTTGTCCTCTTGATTCAACCTGAAAAATACGAAACATTCCAACCCCAAAAGAAAAAGGAACTGACCGACTGACCAAGAAGTAAGAAAGCACCTAAAAAAAAGTGAAACTTACAAAAAAAAACAAAAAAGGAATAAAATGTGAAAGTCTTAATTTCACCCCCCAATGAACCAGCTCAGCAATATCCAATCAGTACACAGTAGTACACACAACCCTAACTGTTAGAGATCGGTGTTGAAATGGGGGTTGATCTAACTCCCTCGAGTTGACTCGGACGTGAGTTATAATGACTCAGCCAGCCGCCGCCGGTTTGTTGGCCAGCCGCCAAGCGGAGGTGGCGATGAGCGGCCGAGTATGCCAACCCAGCATCAAACACCCATCATTCTCTTCCACCCTGTACCCATCTCTGCCTGCGAACAAGGCCAACAACGCGCTAGCTTGCTTGAACGCGTTCGACCCAAGATGGACCGGCACAAAACCGGCCGAACCGAGACGGGTTCGCCACTGAGCCAGCGTCTCGTGTCTCTCCACCCGGTCCGGCCCTTCACATGCCACAACATTGCAAATCTGCTTCCCCAAATACACCTCCGACATCAACTTGTCCGGCGTACTAGCCGAACACTCCAGCGAGTCGAACAGCGTTGAGTAATAATGCAACGACTCGTTGAACCGGTCCATGAAAACCGGACCGTTATGGTTCGCTTCTTGCTCGGCAATTGTTATGATCTCCGGTTTCATTTGCTTCACCGCCGAGAGCACTTTTTCTATAGCCCCCGGTCTGGCCAGCAATTTGTGCAACTCGAAGATCGAGTTAACTGCCACCGATTCTGACTCGCTGAGCCCAAACCGAAGCATAGACGCTTCAATATCAGCCAAACTGTTGGCCACAAAACCTCTGTACTCGAACTCAACGTGAATCGTCTCCGCGAATTGAGCCAATTTCCAGCCCACTTCTTGTAGATGGTCAGCGTTATCATGCGCCGGCGGTCCTATTCCGGTTAGCCGGAAAGCGGGTGGGCCGCCGGGTCTCAGCGCAAGAGCTTGCATCAGAGCTGGCCACTGCATCCCTTGATTCATCGAGAAATCGATAACGTGGACGCGTTTTTTACCTTCAAAGGCTTCGAGAATGGCTTGATTGGCTGTGAAATGAGCGAAGTTGATGTAGGGGCAGGCCTCGTAGAAGTTCATCTCGAGGATATTTGACAGAGAATGATCAATTGGGTTTTGTGGGTATACTCTGTAGATTCTGCGAGCCAAACCCTCGGCGAAGTAAGTGGCGACCTTGCGCATCGCGCCGACCTGAGACACGGCCAAGAAACCGATTTGCTTGACCAGAGCTTCGGCGAAATTTAGGTTGTTTTCTTGGACAGCCTCGGCGCAGGCCATTAGAAGATGAACTAATCGTATACCGTTCTCTTGCGAGTCGACCAGGACCACCGGCCGAGTCGACTCAGCCGAAACACCACAAATCTCTTGGCTTCCCGAGCTACTGGGTTTCAAGCAATCGGGTTCTCTAGAGCAATCGATTCCAGAGGTGTGGTTCAAGACCGCCTCACCGGGAATAGCCTTGAGATCGTAATCGTACGACGATGATTCTTCGAACAAACTACGTCTGTTTGTCTGCTGTTGTTCGGCAACATCAACGGTCGTGATGGTAGAAGACTCCGTCGCCGCCGCCGCCGCCGCCGCCGACGAGAGAAGATCGAAACTGGGGTTTGGATTCAGTTCGGACAGCATGCTTTCGAGCCACGTGGACAGATCCGAAGGATTGTAATGAACGGTTTCGTATGCAAGCTGAGAGAGACCGTCTTCTTGCACGTGACCCATAACTTCTTCGAGCTGTTCAAGCTTCTGGGCAACCTCGGCCATGTCCGAAGTCCGTACCTTGTAGCCTAAAGCCGCCAAGAGCTCGTCCATCCCACCGCCGTCCGCCACCGGTGTTTCGCCTTCCCAATCCTTGCCTTTCCGATTTACCGCCGCCGCGGCCGACATTCCACTCGAGGCAGCTACTGCTGCTGCTGCTGCAGAAGCACCTGACGGGTCTAGCTGAGGAGGGAGATTCGGATACTCTCTTTTCATGATTTTGATCAGTTTTTCGTTCTGATTTCCTTCAATCTTGTGCTAATTTTTTTACTTTACTTTTTTTTTTTCGTTTTTTTGTTTTTATGTGTGTTTCAGTTTTCTGTGTATAGAGAGAGTTGCTCCGGACCCAAAGAGAGCTGTGAATGTGTGAAGGAATCAATACACACCGGGGATAGGGTTTTTTTTTTTTTCTGTGGCTCTGGTTTCTTTTACTGGCATGGTACTGGCGCTTCACTATTAAAAAAAAAAAAAACAAATTAATAATTGAATTTTTTTCAAAAAAAATAGCAATAATGATATTTGTTTATTTTTTTTTAATATAGAACTGAAGCAACCTAAAAAAAGAGTCTGACGAGGCGCGAGCTCCTATGGTAATGGTATTAGGCTAACAACCGTGCCAAGAAAAGTAGAACTCAAACAACACGAACAAGATGATTCCACAACAACATGTAATCTATTTAACAGTTTATATGATTTATTTTTTTTATTAAATTACATTAAGTTGAACTTATATATTATTTTTTCAAAAAAATAAATAATCACAAAAGTAAAGACCACAAATAATTATACAAAAATTTTATATCATATACAAAATATTTTATATTGAATTTATAGCCACAAAGTTGGCTATATTTCTTTTCTTTTTCCTTTATGGTTCACATAGGTGGGTTTGGGGCTGCCGGTCGACAGCTTCAGCTAGCTCTTTTACTGGATTATAGTGACCACATTTTTGCTTTTGTGCACGGTTTGATTTAGTGCGACGGCTGTGGTAAATTCACTTCATAAAACCCTGTAAAAAGTTACGGAGGCTCATTGTAAATCATCCCCTGTTATGGCTTCAATCCACGTACTGTGCTATATTTTCGTTTACGGACATCTTGGTGACATACATTTGACTGCATTTTCTTGCCTCATGACTCATAAATAAGCTGTGGCTGGTGTAAATCCGCATCGTCGTCGATGCTCAGAAGCAGAGAGAGCTGTGCTGTAGGGCTCGATTTCTGTGGGAATATATATAATTTTGTTATTTTTATTTATATAATAATTTGAAAAAGACTTCAAATGATTCAAAATTTAAAAATAATATCAGAAACTCGCCGTAATGATCTCATGTAAAAGACGAGTCTATTTTTAAAATTAATATTTTTATTCAATTTACTTAGTCTAATGCAAATTATTTAACCTTTTAATTCATTAGATTAATGAATATACAATATATTTATAAGAAATTATCCTATTTTAACGTGACCCTACAAGTTTTTACAAGATTCACCTAAGAATTAAATCAACTAGTTGAGATCATTGTTATTAGATAAATTAAATCAAAAAGAAGAAAAATCAACGAAAGAAAAACGGAGCCAAATATTTTACATTAAAAGCTTTTTTTATTCAATAAAAAAATAAAACAATGAAAGAGTGACTAGTTTCCGAAATTCGGGCAATGTGAAATTTTCGTTTTCTTATTTAACAATCACATTTGTTTGATAAATTCTTTTTTCTTGGTCTTTTTAAATTTACAAAAATTAAATATCAAGAGCTGAACCTGAAATTAAGAATCCAACGTATTACTTTGCTACGAGTAAAAGACCCGTTTTTATATCCGCATATCCAAAACGGTTTTTTTAACCCATGCCCAATCCAAGTAGCGAGTGTGAAACGAACATGATAAGCGCGTGAGAATTTTTCTTCTCTCTTTTTTTTTTTTTTTTTTGGTTTACGCGTGCGTGGGAATTTTTATTAATGACTAAAATGACAGCTAAGACCCTGCGCTACTTGAACTGGGGACAAGGTGAGCCCGTTGACTGCAAGTCTCCCCCTTCAACCAGCAACTTTTTTTTTTTTTTTTAAGTATAACGGAGAAAGAAAAAAGAATAAAATATGGCCTAAAAAGCAAAAATGGCCGTCATAACTTGACGGCGTTAATGGTACGTAGTAGAGAATAAAAGTGTAGTAAGTTTAAATTGATTTGATACCCATGTATCAATCAAATTATTAATAACAAGTTAAGAATTTTTAAAATTATAATTAATTAAATTAAGAGTAAAATTATTTGAATTATTATTTGTAATTTTAGATAAATTTAATTAATTTAATAATTTGAATTATAGATATTAAGATTAAAATTGTTATTCACATTTTTTTATATTATTATTTTTTTAATAATAAAAATTTTTTGATATCAAAATATTAATTTTTTTAAATATAAAAAATAAAAAAAATTAAAATAAAATAAAATAATTAAACATATGAGAAAAAATTATAAAAATTAAATACATACTTAATGTATTAAATATAAAATGAGTATATATTATAAAATGATTATTAAATTTTTTTATTATGAGTTATATTTTTTATAAAATAAATGTTTGTACTTTAATATTATAAGATGGTTGAATTTAATTTTGATATTTTTTAAAGTTTTAAAATTTTAATTTAAAATTTGTAATTAAATTTTTAAATATAAATATAATTTATTTAAATTATAAATTATATTTAAATTATTTTTAATAATTTTGATAATTTTAATTTAATTTTGATCTATATAATTAGATTAAATGAAATGAAGGATTTCATGAACACCTAGCGGGAGAGAAACATGTGCAGAGGGGCTCCCACGCGATTGTCACGGCGTGCTACACCCAGGTGACGACACTGCGGAAGGCTGTACCCCTAGCCCCACATTCCACTGTATCATTACACGTGTATCTATTTCTCTCTGGTGGGGTCTACTTTGCATCTACAGTAACTGGAGAATTGTGAGCAATAAAAAATGGATGGGGTCACAGGGCTCGGATGCGTGCGAGCCTCTGCACGTCCGAACAGTAGGTTACTTGTTTTGCGCTAAAAAAATTTTATCACCTTCAAATTATTAATTTAAAATAAAATAAACAATTAAAAAATTAAATTTCATTTCTTCAAATTATATCAAAATACTAAAAAAAGAATTTAACTCTAATTTGGGTCATCCAAATGGGTTATAACTTTCTTATCTTACTTGATTATGATTTTAATTTTAATTTTGATTCAAAATAATAAATAAAACAACATTTAGTCTAAAATCATATAAATCATATTATTTAAGTGCAACCTTCAATTTCATTAAGCAACCGTGTGGACAATCTACGCTTTTCACCAATAAACTCTTTTCTTGTTCCCATATAATTAAAATTTTAAGTTCTTTCACTCAATATACAATGTGGAGAGTTCGATCATCGAATAATATAAATGAAATAGATTACAATGACTCTGCAAAAAGGGTTCACACACATGGGTCTCAACAATAGTGTACGAAACTTGACTTTGCATAATTAAGCATGATGGACTAAAATAATAATTATTATTATTATGACAAAGCATCTTGCTCAGGGCTCCCTGAGGACGTCTGTCGGCAAAGGCGAGAAAATAAATGATCAAAGTCCTCCTACATAATAATAAACAATAAATAATAAGCTAAAAGATACAGATTAGATTCTCTGACGTGAGAGTAATCATAGACAATTTTGCATTATTATGTCCACACACCCGAAAAGTTTTGGATTTACAATATAATACAACAAATCGGTGTTTTATTTGAGTTCCCTTTTATTTTCCTATCTATGTCACTTTCCGTTTCTTGCACAATTTGCAAAAATCTTAATGGCTACTATATATATATATATATTACCACTTGGAAAAATCAAAACCCCTTTGGACTGATTATTAGAGTACAAAACCACTTTCGTATCTTCTTTGGAGGATTTACACAACAAAAGAGTACAAAATATGTTACATTTAATACGCCTGACAATAAATGAATAATAATAATTAATTATGTGTAACAACATGCCATTTTTAATAATTATTTTCCTTTTCAAATGAATATTATAAAAATATTAATAATCATTTTTATAAATATTAGTCAAAGATTATTTGATGTTTTAATTTAATTTTTTTATAAAAAATTATTACTTAAATAATAACAGTTAATAGTAGATCAATGACATAAATATATTTTTATTAAACGGATAATAAGGCCATTAAATAATATGTGCATGAAAAGCATAGTAAAGATTGTTGAGTGGAAATATATGTTAGTGTATTTTTATTCATAAATAGTATGACGGAAACCATCCGAAGGCACGATCCCAGTATTCACGCGCTTTTACGCGGCGCGTATTTGAATTCTCATTCAGGCGACTGTGAAACAGCCTGGCACCGGAAAACAGATAAACATCCCTTTCGAGAATCGTACGTGCGAGACGAGGATTACGTGGAGATATACGCGACCACGGAGAGTGAAAGGCACGGGCTAGCCACGTCGCCACGCCTAACGAAAAGGGCGTAAAATTGCCAACCGAGTCATCTAATCTAAGATCGGCAACCCCGATTGCTTCAAATTTGAGAGCTATTCCCCAGCAGAGAAAATGTCAAATCATACGGATATTTGTATTTTTTTTAATTGAATCTTAAAATATAAAAAATATCAATAAATTGTATATTATAGAATTTTCAAGTTACTTCCCAGTGGATAAATAATAAAGTTAATAAAATGTTTAATTTCCGGCTCAAATTTTATCTTTTTCCTAGTATAAAAACTTAAAGCATTGCTATGAAAATTGGCCAAGCTTAGTTGGTCCAATCAGGGATCGTTAACTTTAGGCTCGCTTTTCTAAAAAAAGAAAAATTAAGATACTTAATATAGTTTGTTGACTCCGTTTGACTTGATTGACCCGGAGGTCGAATTTTTTGACCGGGTAATCCAACACAGAGTTTGACTGATTTTTCCTCTTTCTTTCAGTCTATTTTGAACAATTATATAACAAATATTTTGGGACTGAAAATTCATCAATCTTTAGTTAACCTTCGACACATTAAACTAAATTTTTTAATGCAATAAAAATTATTTTATTTAAAATACCTCACAATAAATTTTTATGCTTAAATGATTAATATGTCATAAAATATCAAATAAATAATTAAAATTTTATTTCTATGATTATAATAAAGAATATTTATTTACTTCGATTTTATAAAATTATGTTAGATATAAAGAAATATAGAATATATAACCAGCTGATTCAATTGGTCAACTATTAGTTGTAAAAGTGACCAAAGAATCAGTTCTCTGTCTGGGTCTATCTTTGAACCCAAGGCTTATAACATTGCCTTGAAGAATAATAAAAGATTCAAATAAACAAATGGAAGAGGGGAAAAGAAAATGAGGATGGATTTCCACGTGTTCTTCAACGAACTTAAACAAGCACACAGTCCCCCACCATCTAGATTCAATTATTCGATATCGATGGGGTTGGTGGGGTCATTGGACTGTGAAGTCCTAACCCCTGCCATGTGCATAATGTCCCCAAAGGTCCCCTTTGCGTTTTGCCTCCGATTTGTTTATAATTTCGGCACCATTTTAAGCCCACCAAAAAGTGTCCTGACACCCCTTTTGCTTCTTGAGATTAGGTACACACACACACTCTTATCTTTGGTAGGTTTTAGTTTCCATCTCAAGGGTCAAAAGTCTGTGATTGCTGTACTTGGAGTAGCTTTGCCCTCGAGGGGTAGGGATAGTTTTTGTAGGATATGGGGACCTCTTTGATAGCAAAATTTAATTACATCACTCCCTCCCCCATGTATTTGCATGTGATCATGGACCCCCTTGTTCTTCCCTTTTCAAAGTAATCCTATCTAAAAGCTATAGATAACTTAATTGCTATAGACCTCATGCCAAGAAGCAAAGTGAAAATAAAGTTTTTCTTTCCCGTTTCATTTTTTTTTTTTAAGGGGTATAGGGTGAAGATTCGATTAAGTACTTTATTTCATTAATTAATTTTAAATGAAACTCAAATTTGAAATTCATGTATCTGAGAGTAAGTCTTCTCTCTGTCAAGGAGGAGAATGACATGAAAGGGCCACATCCTCAATGAATGCCCCGAGGTAAGACCAAAATGGAGCTCATGCCTGGCCCAATCCATTTCTGGCTTTATATGGGCAGATTTTATTTTCGGTCCGTCTCAGTGTATGCATAATATTGGACCTAGCCGATGCTGAAATTCTTGGTATGATCCCACGATGTTGAGTTGAAAAGCTGGAGAAGCAGCGAGCCCTAGTTGTCGGTGTTGAAATCGTTTTGGGGTTGAATGTTTCGAATTTGTGTTTTAGTGAAAGTCAATTAATAAAAATTAAAAATAGTAAAAAGGAATGAAAGCTTGAGATGCATGGACTGTATGACACTTAATCCCAGACTCTAAATGCCTCAATCTAAAGGAACCCACTATAGTGACGTAGCCATAATGTGGTAACGATTTTATATCTTTCAATATAAAGTATCCATAATGTGCAGTTTTTATGTAATTTTTTACTAGATAATATGTTTACTTTATTTACGCTTTTTTTTTTTTTTTTTTTTTAAAAATTACATCTCTCGTGCATGACTTTAGACTATAAAATCTATTTTATTTTTGTTTTTTATTTCCTTTGAATCTTATTTAAATTTTTTATTTTCATTTGCGTGTAAACTTGCGTTAACTTAACTCTCCCAAACTTGAGTTAAGCTAAAAAAATTCCAGCTTCAACAATGCGATAGAATACACCAATGTCATAATGGAACGTACCCTATCTAAGAGCTTTCTAAGCGTTTCCAAGCAAGCTAAATATGCTAACAAGGATAGCAGGTTTTGAGTTACATTGCCTGGTAGCATAAGTCAAAAGTGGCCATAATGTTAGTATGCTCCGCATATGTAGAAGGTGGAAGTATTCATATACAGAGAAGCTTGCTAGTTCCAGCTCGATCTGGTGATGGGTGCCTGATCCTTAGCTGTTCAACTGGTTTTGTTACTTGGTTTGAGCTGCCATAAATGGATTCTTTATTTAATTTATAATCAAGTGATGAAAGAAAAATGAAAAAAATGAAAACATTAATGGATAGAAGGGAATCAAAGGCGACAGAAAGTTGAAAATTAAATATTTTCCTGAAAAGCGGGCAACTCACATAAGTCTTTGTATAAAAATGTTTGTAAACTTTGTAAGTACACTCTCAATTTATTTATATCATTGTAAAATATATATAGTATATTTTTATAAATTATATGTTACCCAATATTAATCCATTATAACTACAATTATTATAAAATATACTGTTAAATAGAGTTTAAATAAATATTTTAATACATAAATTTATTATTACATTTTAATTTAAAATTTTAAAATATTAAATTTATAAATTTTTTTATTTATATATGATTTATTATTTTTAAATTTTTTAATATTAAATTATTTAACTATATAACTTATATATTGACATATAAAATCCCAATATATGAATATTTTTATATCTTATCTACTCTCTCTACTTTTCAATGTTAGATTATTTAACAAAATAACTTATACGGGAAGTGCTTCATTATTGTTTATTTTGGCAAACAATCAGACATTAAATTACTTGTTATTTTGTGAAAGCATGTCTTTGAAAGAATTTGGGTTTCTCATTGTCTATGGTTTGGAGTATATTTGGGATGATTTGACCGAGAAATGCACTTTTAAACATTAAGCTGAAGTTAGAGCCAGCGTTGCCGTTGAAATGCGACTGAAGGCGCTTGGGGACCAGCTTCGTGTCGATTTTCTCGTTAAATGTGTTGTCCGGGGTGTGAAGTTCTTGATGATAAGGATCAATGGGTTTTCTGGGTCACCAGGCCCAATCAACAGTCTCATTTCCCTCGGACTCCTGCCTTTGAGCTTGAAGCAAACCCGAGACCCCACTCCCAAAAGGCACCTTCACGGGTCTACAAAAGACCCAGCACTCACCACTCCCAAAAGCAAAATGTTTTCGTAAGACCCATTTGGTTCACGTGGACCCTTTTTTCTTTGTTTTTATCTTTTCTCTTTCTTGTTGACTTTCTTTCCTTTGGTTTGACGCTCAAATAAAACGTGCAAAAGAAAATGTACTTTTGACCAACAAGATGGATAAAACAGTTCCAAATTGAACTACAAAGCATTTGTGCCCATGTTCTTGTTTTTCTCTCCACTAAACTACAATGTGTGTTGTTTATTTGTAGATTCAGTTTTATCAGTGTGATTCCTTTTCCTTTTTTTTTGGTTTACTAAAGACACATCATTTGTCATATTCATGAGAAAAAAAACCTTATATAATTCAACTTCCTCGAGAGGATGCAAATTTTATTAAGTGTAATTTAATGACGAATCTTAGACTTTATTAATACTCAATCTCCTCTTTCTTTGCAATTAAAAAAAATATTCTTGCGACCATAATTTAAATTCTGATACCAATTAAAGAAAAAAAAAAACTGTTATATAAGTAATTACCATCGCTATAAATTCTTTCTTCGTTATTATTATTTGCATTTATCAAAATACGACAGTGCCATGAAAGGAGACGTCGCTATTACAAATGTCACATCAAAAATAGTCAAAACAAACCCTTTTTGTTTTCTTTTTGACTATTTTTGATAAATGGCTTTGCAATTGACCAATTAAAAATCATGGGCTAATTCTAAGGAAATCGTTAATTATCATGACAAATCTGGTCAATTTTATGAAAAAGATTAAATATTTTTATAATTTAAATAAAATTTTCAATATTAATCATATTATAACAGAATTTAAAAAAAAAAAAAGAGAGGATTTTTTTAATAATTTCTATCTCCTGGTTACAAAAGAGTATAAGAAAAATTTTTCAATAAAAATTAATCTGCTAAAATTTCCTCTTATCGTTACCACATCACAAATATGAAGAGTAATGCTATTTGTCAGATTTTGACTTATCGAACTAACAGGTGTTTGGACGACAAGATTATTATCTACATAAGCACCTCAATATGAAAAGTTTTGAAGACTCGATCGAGTTAGATAATTGGTAAATTACATTTTGCTTCACCAACCTCATTATTTATTTTTATTTTTATCCTCTAATTTTAATTAAATGCAACTAAATTATTCAAATTTAACTCCTCTTTTTTTTTTTTTTTGTCAATTTGACCCCTTAGTCTATATGACTATTCTAGTGACAACTATAGGTAACAATTTTTCTAATTAAATGGTTAAAAATTAATTTATAAAAACTTATTTTGGTATCATCTATTTATGTTATTATTGGGATAAAATTGGAGATTATTGATGGAACTATTAATTGTTATTAATGGAAAGCAAGTCAAAGTGCTATAAAAGACCACATCAACTCAACGGGTACCTATCCATTCTCTCACAAAGATACATGTTTTAGCCTTTTCATTTCGATTCTCTTATCTTTCTCCATCTCTATCTCAAAAGCGAGAGCAACAGAGGAGAAAAAGGAAAAATAATTAAAAATAAATTTTTTCACAGAAAAAAAAAAAAAAAAAAAAAAGGAAAAGGACGAAAACAGATTACCGGAAAATGGATAGTTTTGAGGCAAACATGAACGAAGATCACCAAATGGCGGCCGCCGATAATGGCTGGCAGAAGGTCACCTACGCCAAGAAGCAGCGCAAGCAGAAGGCCAGCGACGAGTCCTCCTCCTTCTCGTCGAGTGCCGGGGTTCTCGATTCAGCTAGAGTCAACGGTACCGACAAGGTGAACGTCTTCCGGTCCGTGGAGCAGCAGGCAGAGGATCGACACCGCCGGATACTCGAGGTGAGGAGGGCGGAGGAAAATGCTGCGGTGGTTGATGCTGGCGAAGTGAAGTCGAAGCACCGATCTGACGAAGAAGTTGAGGATGATGACAGCGACGAGGCGGAGAGTAATAAAGGGGATAAGAAGGATGAGGAGAAGAAGGTGAAGCAGAAGAAGCCGAAGAAACCGAAGGTCAACGTGGCTGAGGCAGCTGCGAAGATCGACGCCACGCACCTCGCCGCATACATTGCCGAAATATCGGTGCGAATTTGCAATTTTTTTTCTTGCTTGACTTTGTGTAATTTGGAGTGAAGTAGTTGAGTTTGAGGAATGAACTTGTTTAGGGATCGTACGAGGGGCAGCAGGAGATACAGCTTATGAGATTTGCTGATTATTTCGGGAGGGCGTTCTCTGCCGTCAGTTCGGCGCAGTTTCCCTGGATGAAGATTTTTAGGGAGAGTACGGTGGCCAAAATCACCGATGTGAGTTGTGGAAATCTCCTGGTTTTTGATTCATTCTGCCTTTTCGTTTTTATTTTTTATTTTTTATTTTTTATTTTTGTTGTTCTCTTTCTTTGCATAGCCTTTTTGTGGTAGCTGTTTGCTCTCTGCAGTGACGAATTTGTGCTCCTTGGGTTGTAAATTGAATCTAGCTGTTAGCATCTAGTAACTATTCTCAGCTTGTCCAGCTCCTGTGGCATATTATCTTTGAATTTTGATTAATATGTCCGTTGTATAAAATACCACCTTATATCTATGGTGTAAGCTTTCATTTTATGTTGTTTTTTGTTAGTTTTATATTGTTGGTAATCATTCTATTTGTTCGCTCATATTTGGTGACTGAAAATAAACAAATGATCTGATATTTAATCATGCAGTTGGATGTGTTGGACCTTTTCACTCTCTACTTTTGTCATTCTTCACAAACTCATCTGCCAACATTTTCTGGAACAGATCCCTCTGTCTTATATCTCTGATGCTGTTAATAAAACATCAACTGACTGGATTAACCAACACTCCATTGAAGCCCTTGCTTCTTTTGTGACTTGGTCCCTAGACAGCATCTTAGCTGATTTGGCTGGCCAGCATGTTGGTTCTAAGGTCTCTAAGAAAGGTGTACAGCCAGCATCATCAAAATCTCAAGTAACTGTCTGTGTTATTCGGGTCCCTTCTCTCAATACCTTTGCAATCTTATCTTCTTGTTTAGATTTATTGCTGAGTTGATGTCTGTTCATTAGTATAATCATTTACTGCTTTCCTTGCATTTAGGAAACTTACAATTTTTTGTTGTTTTGTCACTGACAAGTCTCATTTGTGACATAGTGTTGACCCCGTGTGTATAACTATATATAATATAGTGGTAACTAGTATGCCTTAGTCTAAATCATAAACTATATGCTGAATCATTCTTTACATGTCTCAAATGCTCCCAATCAAAACTCCATTTATTGTTTGAGGTGTTTACTAATTGGAAGACCTCATGTGTCTGCAATTATGTCTGTGCATATGCATAACATGATCAAATGTAACTTTTACTTGGATTTCATTAGAGCTGACAATCATGTTTCATTTTTCTCAGTTCAATGTTCTGTACCTCTTACATGTTGATAACTGTAGTTGTGCTCTCTTATCTATGCACAACTATGCAGGGAGATTAGTTGTTTTTATGTACTATGCATGTATCATCTATCAACAAGATGAAAGATGGCATCTTTTCTTAAGCACTTGATAATTTATGTTCTAGAAGGACAATTGAGGGTTAGTTGCAGGATTTATTTTTAAGGCTTTTCCTTGCATTATCCCCCGCTCTCTCTCTCTCTCTCTCTCTCCCCCTCCCTCCCTGAGTTTGTCTGTGTGCATGCATGTGTTAAAAACTCATTTTGTTATCTTGGTTTAATCACTGTTCTTGTGAAAGGACAGGTTGCAATCTTTGTGGTATTAGCAATGGTGCTGCGACGAAAGCCTGATGTCTTAGTTAACCTGCTACCGACATTGAGGGAAAGTTCAAAGTATCGAGGACAGGATAAACTTCCAGTTGTTGTATGGATGGTAGTACAGGTAAGTGAATGACATTATAAGATAACTTTTGAGGATAAGTTCTTTTATCTCCTCCTTTTTTTTTTTCTTTTTTTTTTCTCTTTTTGTTTTATGACCAATCCTTGTATCCATTTTCTGATTCACATAATTTATACAATTTTTATAGGCCTCTCAGGGGGATTTGAGCATAGGATTGTACTTTTGGGCACGTAACATCCTGCCTATAGTGAGTGGAGAAAGTTCTAATCCACAGTCCAGGGATTTAGTTTTACAGCTGGTGGAGAAGTATGTAATTTTTATAGCTGTTTTTCCCCTCTGAATTTCTTGTTTTCAAGTTTTCTACATTTTTACAATCATATTTCCTTGGCTATAGAATCTTGTCTTCCCCAAAAGCTCGCACAATTTTGGTAAATGGCGCTGTCAGAAAGGGGGAGCGCTTGATCCCACCTTCTGCACTAGAGATCCTGATTCATATTACCTACCCAGCATCATCAGCCAGAGTGAAAGTGGGTGTCACTTGGGCATTTACTGTACTAGTAACTAGCAGTGTTGCGTCCTGTGCTCTTAAATTCTGTTGAATTTTTGGTATCTTCTGCAGGCTACTGAGAGATTTGAGGCAATCTATCCCACCCTAAAGGAGGTTGCTCTTGCTGGTGCTAGTGGAAGCAAAGCAATGAAACAAGTAGCACAACAGATCCTGATGATTGCTGTTAAAGCAGCAGGAGAAGGTCTGACAAATTGAGATGATTTGACTTTTTGGTTACTGCTAAAGTTTCTTGGCAAAAGAAAATAAATGATTGTTATTAAAGCCTGGGATTTGTTTGTGTGATCTCACAGGCATTCCTGAGTTATCAAAGGAAGCAGCAGACATTTCCATTTGGTGTCTCACCCAAAATTCTGATTGCTACAAGCAGTGGGTGAGTTATAGTTTTCATTGTGGGCTTTTCAGTGTAGCAGATGGTTGTCTGCAATTCTTCCTCTCTGTAATGTTTTCTTGATCTTCATTGCAAATTGGATATACAGGACAAAGTTTATCAGGACAACCTAGATGCTAGTGTTGCTATTCTTAAAAGACTTTCTGAGGACTGGAAGGAGCTCTCTGTAAAACTGGCTCCTTTTGACCCTCTGAGGGGAACTATCAAGAATTTTCAGCTGAAGGTATCTTTTTGTTTCTTTAATAATATTCTTATAATTTGACAGTAGCACAAAAGGAACCATCATCACTCTTGCTGGACACAATTAGATTGATTATTTTCTGTGTGGAGTTACATTTATTCTCTAATTCTTGGCCAATCATTTTGGCTTTTAGAATGAGAAAGCAATGGGAGATGGCACAGATTCTGCATACCAAGTGCTCTACAGAGATGCAGACAAGTACTGCAAGGCAATACTGGGAAAAGTATCCCATGGCAATGGGTGCATGAAAGGAATGGCCTTTGCTCTCATAGCAGTGGCTGCCGGTGCTGCCATCATGTCCCCGAAGCTGGAGTCCTGGGACTGGAAGAAACTATCTGTGTTTGTTAACTCTCACTTCTCCTGAGCTGAATGTGCGTAAGCCTGCCAGCAACTACAAAGCATCAACAAGTTCTTGGAATACTACCTTCCCCCAATCTTGTACTTCAGGTTCTGACTCAAGGAGAAAAAAGGAACAACTTTTTGGTATGCATTTAGGTTCCTCGTTTGTTGAATACACATCCAATGCGAGGATTTAGGCAAACGCATTCCTGGGGAAAGCATGCCCCTGCCCAGTAAAATAATGGCTTTTATTGTTATTGGATGTATCAATTACTGCTTAGTGTCCGAGATGTTTAATTAAATTCAACAAATACAAGCAATAAGTAGAGAATGAAATTTTTAAGAAATGAGCCTGTGTGGTAAGGTAATGGCTGATTAACTCATAAAACCAAAATCGAACTAGAACCGTCCAAAAATTGTGATTGGATAGCAACAGAAACTGGAGCCAAATTGCCTAGCCACAACTTGGTTTCAAAACTTACTTGAAAATCGATAGGAAATACTTCCGATTCCTGAGTCTGTTGAATTAGACCTTACCAAACAAGTCATTGAGATACTTGTTTTCTGGCTGTGCCAAAGACACATCCGCTAACCCTTCAGCGGCTGCGATTTAAGAAGTAAAAGAAATGACAACGCAGTATTTAAAGATATACCTATGTGCCGAAATCCATATATCTCGTCATTGTTTTGATTTCTTTGCAAATTATCATAAAAACATTGTTATTACCAACACAAGCTTATAGAACCATATAAACCGGAATGGCCAACAAAAAGAGAGTAGGAAAATGTAGTGAAACATTTGCTGTAAACGGGTAGCCAAAGCTGGGTTTTTGACATCCGTCAAAGAACCACTTCTGAGCTTAATGGGGGACACTGGTTTCTTCGGCCGACGTGAAGAAGCAAAAAGAAGATGAAGATCTTAAAGCATCATTCTTGGACTTGCAATTTTTATGGTACCAATTGTTTTCCTCCGAATAATTCTTTAGAGCTTCAACAAAGCACACGGGCTCTCTCTTCTTGGTCTCTTTCACGCTTGCAATGTACCACTACCTCCTCCCCCTTCGCGATCCATTTATCTTCTGCCTAACAGAAAGTCCGGAGCCTTTTCTTCTCTCTTGGAAAACTACAGTGGAGACACAGTATTGTACACAAGTTAAAAATAATAATAATAATAATATCAAACTCTAATATTTAAGCTACTTCTAATTGGCCCCAACAAAATCTAAACTCTAGACTTGGGGTCTACATGCTGAAATTTTAAGTATAAATATATAAATTAATTTTATATTGAAAACAAAAGAAAAAAGTAAATAATATGTAAATAAAAAAAAACTTATAAATTTAATATTTTAAAATTTTAAATTAAAATATAATATCAAAATTATAATTCACATTACTTATATACTTTTAATCTACTCGCATAGATTTCATTATCTCTCTCTTATGAAGCTTTTGATTTAGTATGAGGGTTTAATTTTTCCCTTATTTGCAGTCCTTACTCAACAATTTGATTTTTTTTTTTTTTTTTTATATACTCAATATATTCAAATTAGACCAATGCTACTAAGACCTAGTACCTGAATTCGGTGCATTCATTGCAGTTTCTTTTTGTCACGTATATATTATGTGTCAAGGAATGTGTTAAAAGACGATCACACATCAATAAAATACAAAAATTTAAAATAACTTATCATATTTATGAAGTTTTCTAAATTCTATCTTGAGCATTGAGATAAATATGAGGTTATTTGACAGCACTAGAGAACAGGAGAAGTGAAAAACACGTGAACAAAGCCTTGCTGTGTCACTGCCCACGATTTACCAAACTTTCAAGTGGTGTCAATGCCCTGCCAGGTCCACCAATTGGCAAGAACTGATTAATCTTGTGCACGAAATCAGCTTTAATTGAAGCCTAACTAATTGGTTAACAAGCGCACAGCTTTTTGTTCTGAAACATCACAAGAGGCTTTCCACCTTTGACCAGCTCAAGCTGCCCCCTATCAGCTCTGAAATAATGCAGCTCAGCGGACAATGCTGAAAGTGAATTCACTGGCTTCTTCAGCTTCTTTCATCAATTCAGCCTCAAGTTGCAGCTTTGTTTGCTGGACTCTCCTAAATAATGCAATAAGAACTCAAGGACAGAGATTTTGGTCTTTTTGGTTAATAGAGAGCTTAAGGCATAAACTGAGCCTCAGAAAAACAAGCTCATATGTGCTAGAAAATTACATCATTGCGGAGAACCATGCATGGTTAAAGCATGCAAATTCCTTGTGACAGCAAACCAGGTTTTGCTTAATACTAACAAGTCTCTTTAAGCTTCTAAGCATGCAAGATAACTTGCAAATGCTGCATAACTCTAAGCTATTGCCCATAGCTTGTAGAATTACATAGAAACCAAAAGCAACAAGTTAAATGACACTTGTAAGAACAAGAGGTTTAGCCTAATGAAAATCTCCAACTGAGGTTTGAATTCTGGAGGGAATGATGTTCAAAAATCTTCTTATTTTCTGTGGACAACGTAAGTAGCAGGTGTGTTGACAGATACAACATCAGAATTCAAGAAGTGGCTTTTGCACATATATAGCAGAAAGCAACACAAAATGCTTTGCCCCATTATTCCTTCCTACGACAAGACTGTTCTTTGTTGTCTTGTAATCAATCCTTCATGAATCCTCTACACCCCCCACCATGGGTAGCAAGACACGATACAATAACATAACCTTCTCCACCCAAACTACTAAATAAATTCTGCAATGCATCCAAACGGGTCACATCTGAGAGGCACACATTGGCACCTGACAATTAATTCTAGCTGTTTTCTCTACTATTTCTACCTCTAATCCCACTCCTTTCTCTTGCAATGGCAATAACATTGAGCCCTCTATTAACCATATCCTACCCAGTTGAACCCATCACCAAAATGTTGATGTCATTTGGATTCCTGTTAGAAGATTGGGCTGCTTCAACAACTGCTGCTGCTGCTGTTGATATTGTTCCTCAAGCTGCAATGGGATTTGAGTTATTGAATACAAAATTTTAAGGGTTGTGATAAATAGGAGGAACAAGAGATCAAATTTACCTGAACTGGATTGATGAACCGAAAAAAGAAGCCAAATTTATAGCTTTGAGAGTTGGGCAAATGAAGTGTTAAAACATTGGAAGGGAAACAAAGGGACATCCTCTCCTTTCTTAATCTTCTCGTGCTAGAATAGGCTAAACTGGATCAATATAGTACTGTTAGTATAGACGAAGGTAAACATTTACGTGCAGGGCATCAAAAGAACGTATCACATATTAGACTCCAGCATTGGTTGAGGGGAAAGAATATATCCCATACTAGGCTCAAACATTAATAATGACAAAATTGTGCTGCAAAGGCCAAAAAAAAAAAATACAGTTTCCAAAGTCATAATTACAAGTTAAAAAGCTATTCCATTTTTACAGAAAATCGAGTGGAAAAAATGACATCACTCTTAACATGATACAGATTCCCCCTATAAATCAGGACATATGATGGTGAAACAAAAAGAAAACACATGAAAAGAATCATAATATTATGCAACTATTAACTACAAAATTTGTCTGAAAGCTGGAACTATGATCCAGATGTTGAAAATCCTTTCAAAACTTTGCCTTAGAGATAGAAGTACGACTGGTAAAATCCACAAACTTCCTCCCATTTGATTCAATTCTATTTTGAGGTCTCACAATCTTCTCTGGTTTTAGCCACTCATTTTTGACAAAATTTCTGCACTTTGGTTTTAGTCAGATAATTTCTTAACCATCAAAGGGAAAGAAAGCCATAACAACACTTGGAACAGGGAAACATGGAAAGATAAAGATATTGTATCTCCACTATTTCAGAGTATTAGATATTTGCTTCTATACAGATATTTAGATGCCCCCAAATTTGTTTATCTATATCTTGGTGAACCAACAAGAACCCCACATAGCCTTTTAAGAAAAGAGAGAAAAAAGAGGTTATTTGAAGTAAAGAAAATCAACTAAATATAATGAGAAAGAACATCTTCAATGGAATAATCAACCTTACAGAAAAAGAAACTAAAATTGAAAGTCACTAAGTATTTTCCTCTGATTTAGCTAAACCCAGAGGCACACTTGCACACAAAAGATGGCTTGCTCATCCTGTCATTTCCCTGTCCAAAACTCTAGCTTGTGCTTCTCTTCCCAGCAACAACATCAACTCCTCTCCAATTCTCATAAAAAACCAAAATCCAAAACCTCAATAACTCCAACAAAGAGAAAAGAAGTTGGTAGGTCGACATGTATTATGTCCTAGTTGTGATTTCAGATATGAACATGATTCTTCCTTGTCTTAGCTTTGTTTAATGTTCCATATATTACATGGTTAATTTAAGATGTTTTACCAGGTTAATGAAGAAAAAAAATGTAATATTATGGTTAGCTAGATTGATTCTGTCAAATTTGATGTACTAGAGCTTTAGCATCCCGAATTTTTCTTGCTGACTTTTTATTGTAGTTGCTCAGTTTTGCTCCTGTCTTGAATAACAAATTCCTTGTTTTGCGCTATGATTAAACTGCTTAAACAATTTCTCTATTCTGTGGTTTTAATGTACAATCATGCTCAAAAGTTGTACGTGCCAAATTGCAGCAAGAAACAAAATAGAGATAAAATGAAGACAGCCGTAGGAGGAACCTGCTGAAATTGGAAAGGGGGGATTCTTCTGATCAAAGTTGATAGCAGGCATGCCATTGGATCTCTGTTCCATCAATTTTTATGTTGGGGATGTCAGCAATCTTGGGCCAATCCTCGCCCTTGTTGTTCTTGCATCTCTCTGATAGTCGGGAACAATCCTTAATCTCTAAATACTGTAATGAGGTGAGGTTGGGCATCCACTCTGGTAATGACACCAAATTATGGCAATCAGAGATTTTGAGCCTCTGCAGGACAATTGAATGCAGAAGAAGCCCCTTTGGCAGATGCACCAACTTTGGAATACCACGAATCGCAAGAAAGGCCAGGCTTTTAAGGCCTTGCCGTAGCATAGAATCATTGTTGCTGTTGCTACCACCACCACCATCATCATCATCAATGGACAGGTCTAGATCTTCACAATCCGAAATTTCAAGAATCTCAAGTGAAGCGAGATGCAGCATTTTGGCATGAGGTAGACAAGTTAATCTTGGGCAATCCCCAATCCTTAAATACTTCAGAGAAGTGAGGATTTGCAGCAACTCCAATGGCAGAAAATCTTCTGGCAGATGCTCAATTTTTTTAATAGACAAATCTCTCAAGGCGGAGAGATTATTAGATAGAATAGAAGACGATGCGTGTGCTGTGGAAATCGTTGCCTTCAGCATTTGTTCTAGTGACTTGAAGCTGGATGATTTTATAAACAACTCTTTCAAGGTTGGAAACGGTGGCATTGAAGTCAGGTTCGGGCAGGACGATATCCACAGCACAGAAAGACGCTGAAATTGTGGAAGCGATGAAAATGATGACGACGAAGGCTGCCATCCCTTCAGATTTGGACAGTCATAGAGTACCAGCTTTTCCAGGGAAGGGAAGAAGGAGAGCATGCTGCTGCTGCTGCTGCTGATTGCAGATCCTCCTCTGACCACACAACTCTCCACGTCTATGTATACCAGATCAGTCAATCCGCCGAGGAATAGTTCTTTTAGCAAAGGGAATTGATCCAATGCTAGAAGACACTGACAACTTTTGCAATTGTAAAGCTGAAGGCTGACCAGGTTTGTGAGGGAAGAAAGCCAGCTCGCAATCTTCAGTCCTCCGTAATTCAACAAGGATAGACTTTGCAAATTTGGGTGTGGCTGCAGTGCTTCCAATGTCATTTCTTCATCATCAATATCATCATTACTATCCAAATCTTCAAATGGCACCCATTCTAATCCCAACTCTTGAAGACGGGGCTTCTCTCGCAAATTGGCTGCTGCGCTCATTTCAGCTACATTGCACTTTTGATTGTACTTTCCATTCCCATGTGGCAAATTCACAATCTGTAGCTTTCCTCCCAAGTTGTTCAAGCCATGTAATTCACGGAGTCCTCCACTCTGACTCTTCTGCTTCCATTTCGAGCTCTTGGGCAGTACGAATCTCGTTAATCTCTCAATCAAAGTCAACTGTCCAATTCCCCGAGGCATATGAGTCAAAGCATCGCATCCATGGAGTTCGAGTTGCCTGAGACTCACCAGCTTTTTGATATCCTCTGGTAATTGTCTGAGCCCCCGACAATTTTCTAGTTTGAGCACTTGCAAGTTTTGTAATCTGGTAATCGAACGGGGCAACATCTTGATCTCTGTGTTTGAAGACATATTAAGATACCTGAGGTGCTTCAATTTACCGATGGAATGTGGCACTGTCTCAATACCAAGTTTTTGTAGATCCAACTGCCGCAAACGCCTTAAATTACTAAAAATTGCCTGGCATTGCCCTTCACCTATTTCGCAACTTAAACCATCGTAAGATGTTTCCAGTGCTAAGAATGTCCGCAGACTTTTTGCTTCGAGCACAGATACTGGAACTTGCCAAGGGTCACTGTATCTGTTTATGTTTAAGAGATGATCAAGTGAGATATGTCGAGTTTTCTCACCAACTTCTATTGGGTTTGAAATCGACATATAGACACTTTCAGCTCCAGCTACTGAGGAAGCGAGATCATGCATTAGGTCATGCATTTTGCAACTTCTTATGTTCCCCAACTCATCTTTTTTCACTCCCTGGAAGAAAGACCTCCACACAAGATCCATGAAACACTCGCAAGCAATATCTTCAAGGCACTGACTTGAGTCTGATGGCTTAATATACCCCTGCGCCATCCAAAGGGCTACCAATTGGTCCACTTCTATTTCATAGTCTTTCGGAAACAATCTACAATAGGCAAAGCAATGCTTCAGATGTGAAGGAAGGTGGTCATAACTCAACTTAAGAGTTGCCAAGATACCACTTTCTCCTTGATCCATACTTGCTAGTTCCTTACTTTTGAAGGATTCCCATTCAACTATGGTTTCCTTGAAATACAAGAGTCGCCCAATTGCCCTTATAGCCAGGGGAACACCCCTACACTTTGCCACAATTTCCTTTCCTATTGCTTCATGACTTGATGTTGGTGGTTCACATCCTTGTTTAAAAGCCATTTGAACAAACAAAGACCACGACTCATTTTCAGATAAGCCCTTTAATACATATTGTGCTTGTGGAACAGGGCTTGTAATCTCAGCTACCTTACTAGAACGCGTGGTTATTAGTATTCGACTTCCTCTTGCGCCACCGGCTAATAGATCTCTTAAGTAATACCATTTTTCAGAGTCCTCATTCCAAACATCATCTAGTACAAGTAAGTACCTTTTTCCCGTAAGTTCTTTATAAAGAAAATCTTTTAATGTATTCATCTCACTCACATTAGGCTTTTCTCCAGTCAAAGATTCTAAAATCTTTTTAACTATTAGTTTCGCATTGAAATCGTCAGAAACACAAACCCACATCCTTAACTTAAAATGCAATTTCAGATTTTCATCATTATACGTGAGCTGAGCTAAAGTAGTCTTTCCCAATCCTCCAATTCCAACTATCGAAATGACAGACACATCAGTCTCGTAGTCTGTTGACAAAAGAAGTTGTTTAACCGCCTTCTTATCAACTTCTCTGCCAACAACTACTTCTGGGACAGTGGAGTGTGTTTGCTCTCTTTTCTTAACCGTCACAAAAGGGTCAACAGGACGTTGCTGAAAGTTAAACTGATTTCCAACACGCATAACAATATCTAGTCTCTCTCTAATTGCCTTAATTTTGTGACCCATTTTAAGTCCATATGCAACCTGGTTTGAACTCGAAAAGAAAAGCCTTACCTCCTTAATCACTTTGTTCCCTGTAATGATTTTTCGCCTCAGAAATTCTGTGGAAAAATCGTCCAGCAAGTCATCAGCATCATAAACGACTTTTTTCAGCTTGTGCAGCCAATCTTTCACTGGGTCATCACCTTGGGCTTGTCGCTCTTCTGCATCAAGAAGCACGACCTTGACACCGAGAACTGTGGTGTGCAGCAATTCAATCTCATCTTTGACACCCCACCAAAGGCCAATCTCTTGAAGAGCAAGGGATCCTAATTTTCCAAGAATTCCTTCTGCAACACTGAACAGTAGTTCTTCTGCCATGTCCCTACTGGGCGCAAGTTGAAGCAAGGAAATTTTGTAGTGTTTGAAGGGCTTACAGTAGGAGATCTGACTCGGAGGCTGTGAGATGTACGCTTAGGGCTTTTGGTACCAGAGAGGAGTTTAGGTTTCAACGAGGAAGATGTGAATGCAGAGCATGTCCTTTAATATCAAATCCAACAAGTAGCTTCTTCTGAATGCTCACATAAACATAACAACATCATGCATACATACATGTACATAAATGTATGCAATCATGGCCAGAGTTTTGCGTAGGAGAAGACCAGGCTGGAGATTTTGACAGGTCAACTTATGGTGGAGTGGAGGAAAATTAATCGCATGGAAAGCTCCAAGAAACAAGCATGTGGCTCAACCCCATCCGATAAGAAACAAGGAAGAAATAACTATTAAAATATGTCACTAAAAAAGGAAAAATTAATAAAAGGAATAACTACTAGTTCATCGAAGAATATTATATTATACAATCAACCAGTTGATAAGATTTTATAAAATAAATAGTAAAAAAATGGAACTTTGGCATGACCTGGCTCCATGAAGTCAACAAGACTTGTTCTAGTTTTGGCTTGATCAAAGAGATTTTGCCAGTTTTCACCCACTCCCAAAGTTTACATGCATCAAGTTTACATAAGAAATGATGGTTCAAGACATAAGCTTTAGAAGTTTATATAAGCTTATGCAAGTAAACGGCTATTTACATGCACCAAGTCTACTTTTCCTCCGAATGATTTTTCCAGAACTTCATATATAGTGAAGCTGGTTATCAGTAAGAAGTGTTTTCTGCTTAATTCTTTCTTAAGTTTTTCTTGCTTAGAGATGTTGGTGCTGCTGGCTCGCTTTCGAAGTGCAGCAGGACTTAGTTTTCACTTTTGGTTTCCCTCCAAGATTCAAGAGTTGGTTAAGTTGGTTAACGTATTGCTGGAATAGTTTTAAACCCAATGTTAAACTATCTTTACTTTGTATCTTGCATCTATGTTTAAGTTAATTTGAATTAGAATTTTGAAATTTGTATTTTGAATTTGAATCTAATCTTTTGTACAAGCTGATGTAATCCTACAACATCTCAGTTTGAAATGTGTAAGAAAATCAAACCATCTGTATAGAGTCTCTGATTATCAATGAAAGAAGGAGACCGAAGACACATCTGCATTATCTCTTCCTTTCTTCTCTCTATACCTGCTTGTGCTTCTGCTGCTGTAAAAGTTCAACCTGAAAAACCAAAAACAGAAGAATCCTAACAAAAACACTCTAGGCTTCCAAAACCGATTCACAGAAGAATCACCACCCCTTCCTTCCCCTTCTCAACCCATTAATCTTCTGCCTAACACAATGTTGGAAGCTTTTTCTTTCTACGGAAACTCCAACTTGGATTGCACTACATTAGAGTACATTTAGTCCCATCGAATTTTATGGCAAGGATTCGAACACATCACCACAAAATCCTCTAACCACTTAGACCACACGAGCAGTAGCTATAAGCACGAGAATTCTATGAGATCGTGAACACACTCAACAGTACAGTAAGTTCACAGTCCTAGAAGACGAGTTGTCCAAGAAGTTGCTTGCTTGTTTATCTTGATAGAGTGAACTAACAATAATAATTGAACAAAAGAAGTCTACGTTACAGTAGGATGATTGGAAAGGTGGTCTCCCAGAAGTGGCATATGGGCAAGGAGGCTGTCTTGTTCTTTTGATGTTGTCTTTGTTTAGAATCTCTCCCCTTCATATAATTGGGTTGGAGAACAGGAGAAGAGAAAGTACATGGACTCAGCCTTGCTGTAACTGCCCACGAATTACTAGAGATTTACCAAACCTCTCAATTGCGCAACTTGGAAATCATTCTTGTCTCTTACAAAATAAAAAGATCTTGAATTTAGTACATGGGTTTTCTTGTCGGTCCTTTTTTTAAATTGATACTGACTAAAACTCCAATTTAAGCTTTTAGTTGAAGGAAAGATTCAAGTATTAATACAGTATTGTTGAACTTGAGTTCATTGAAAATATAACAGTCTTTACATATTGAGGCATTTTAACAAGTTTACATGTGTGTTTCTGATTTATCATGGCTTGTTTTAGAATTCCTCCCATGTGATGCCATTCTATTTTGAAGTCTCACAATCTCCTCCAATTTTAGCAACTCAGCACTTTGGTTTTAGTCAGATAATTTTGTTGACCATCAAAAGGGAAGGAAGCCGTACCTATACTTTGTAACAGGGAACCTTAGAAAGATGAAGATATTGTACCTCTACTATTTCATGGTATTTGATATTTGTTCTTAGATAGATATTTAGATGCCCTCCATTTGTTATCTATATCTTGGTGAGTCAGCAAGAACCCCACATAGCCTTTTAAGAATTAGGGAGAAAAAGGGAAGTTTGAACTGAAGAAAATCGATGTTATATAATACAAAAAAATTAAAAATTAAAAAAGAAGAAAATTAATACAATGAGAAAGAAATATCTTAGATACAAAATCAACTTTATTGAAATATGGAAAAAAAAAAAGAAAGAAAATAACTAAAATTGAAATTCACCAAGGTCATCTCCTCTTGTTTGGCTAAACAGAGAGGCACACCTACATGCAAAAGATGGCTTGCTTATCCTGTCATTCCCTGGCCAAAACTCTAGCTGGTGCTTCTCTTCCCAGCAACAACATCAACTCATCTCCATCACCACAACCCAGAAAAGATCTTGAGCCACCAATTCCCATAACAAAACCAAAATACCAAATCACATTAGCTCCATCAAAGAGCAAAAGTCAGCAGCAAAGCAAGCTAAAACAGCAGCTTGACCTCATCCAGCTTGAGCATGCTATTGGGGCTGGCAGCTATCGTGACTCTGAGCCCAAGTAAAGTATCATACTTGTTCTTTAATATACTAGGTTAGGGACCATCAAGTTAAGCATCTTTTAAGCAGATGCATGGATTGGTAAAGATGTGTTTTTTATACTTATGATAATGATGAACAGAGATATGGAGCAGGGAAGCTCTGCATACAGACAGCTATCTCCAAATTCTTGGGGTACCTTGGAGGAGTCAGTGGAAAAGAAGCTGGTGAAGCTACAGGAGACCGGAGAGTGGATTGCCAACAAGACTGAGAAGGAGCTTTATTCATCTGGTATTTTCTGGGTTTGACTATTGATGTTTGTAAGGCCTAGAAATTGAGGATTTTGGTATCTATTTTACTAGCCTTTTGGGTGACAGCCAATTAATACAATTTGTGGGTTGAACATTTGTACTAAAATCATTATGGGGGGTTGGGTTTACTGCAATCTGTGTGTCCATGCCTGTGTGTATTTATATAGTCCTGTTGGTCAATGCTATTCAAATCATGATCTGTGGAAATTGTGTTGCCATTTTGGTAGGCCAAACTTTCATATGGAAAAGTTCCTTTGTGTAGATTTTGTTATAAACACAAGAAGTTGATGTCTAAAATTTGTAAAAAAGAGAACCAGCTTTGTGAATTAAGAGCTGACATACATGAGAATGAGGGGATGCTAGGTTATGCAAGCAGTTTAGACGCTTAAAATGCCTATTTCCCAGTCTTCATGGTTGGATGACTTTCTAGACCAACCCAAAAGAAGTACAGCCTTGCTGTTACTGTTCTATGGGTAAATTCATGTATGAAATAAATAAAAAAAATGCATCAGGTATTTGAAAGATATAAGGCTACCTCCTCAGACTTGCCTGCAGTCATTTCACCAAAAGCCAATCATTGAAAGTTTTTGCATCTTGGGTGGTACATCGAAGCTTCTATAATGTGATCCAATTTGATTCAGTCCTAGAGAAGTCAATTCCTTTTGCTCCTGGAAGATGATCTTGAAGAAGCCAAGGTTCATAGCTGAAGTGGCAGGAGGTTTAAAGTTGTTACCGTTGATGGGATCTTGCTTTCATAGTCTGGCACTATGACTTGGGGTTACCATTAGTAGAATGGAAGCAAAGTCAAGGCAGTGGGATGATAAGAAAATGGAGGGACAAACAATGGTGACGAGATCTACAGGCAGTTAACAAAAAGCAACATACACCCACCAGAGATATGATTAATTTGTGGAAGCCTTCAACCACATTTCAAACAATGGTGATAAGATCTACAAGCGGTTAACAAAGAGCAACACACACCCAGCTGGTGAGACAGCATATTTTCACCTATCAAATGAGTAAAGATCCTTTTCTACATGGCATCAAATATGCCGCTATGTGCGCTTTCCAGATATGGAGCAACTTCTGGTGGGCAAAAGACTTTTGAGCACTGACATTACTCTTCTTCTCCATTCACAACTACAGGTCCACACCTTTTGTTACATTGGATGAAGTGGATGCTGCTTAGATAATCTAAACGTTGCTGAGTTAGCTGGATTCATTCATTCAAAGGGGCCGGGGGAATCAGGATGCAGATAGTTGTACTGGTTTTCAAACTATTGTGATATCCTGATGGATACCTTTTATGAGAAGGCTGAAGCTTTGAATAGGGTTTATAAGAAAGGAGTTACTCTAGAACCCTGATATTTAACCTGACCAAACACCAAGCATCTTGAAAATGGAACTGCTGATTGGAGCTAGCTATTAAAAATAGGAAAAAAAAAGGGTTGATCTGATTGCACGGGGTTCTCACACCATGAAGTCTAGTAAAGGGTCAAATGTGTGCAATCTTACCCTTGTTTATGGAACAAAAATAAGTCATTTGATTGCTTTTGCCATGTGTGGTCCTCGTTCTGTGCTTGCAAATCTGTCTACTTCCATTGGCATGAAGTTGATTGTAGCTGTTCCTTTGCTTGCAGGTAAAGGAATTTTGAAGTTTGTGTTCCAATGGGTTCTACCAGCTTACATCTTCTTCTTCCTGGTGGCTTGTGGAGTTGTGAAGCTGCCATTTAGCACACCACTGCTGGATGATCTGCTCACGTAGAAACACCAATTGAAGCCCAGTGTCTGTCCTCTGTTGTATGAAATTACAACTACATAACTCCAAACATTGAATATGAAGTATGAATATAGTCCACAATTTTAGTTTGGCATGGAAGATTTATGGTTCTCTTGATACTATTTTCAATCAGTTCTATCCACTAAAAGTTAATTTATTTTTGAAAATTAGACTAAAAAATTTTTATAATTTTATCTATAGTTATAAAGATTAAAATTTTAATTAATTGCCACAAAAGAGTTCTAAAAATCTTTTTGTGTGAAAAATTATATTTATCTTTTATTTTCTCTTTTTCCTATTCAAAATTTCCACAAAAATATAAAAAATTTACGTTAATTTTTTAAAAATAAGATATGATGATTAAATATTGTACAAAGTAATTGCTCCACATGACTATAATTATTGACAATTTGCTTTTGTATGGACACTTTTTACAATCTTAGCTTAGTATTGAAGATTTCTTCTTTTTTTTTTCTTTCTTTTGGGTATGATATTATCAAACAACTCTAATCATTAAAAATTAAATCAATTTTTAACAAACAAAATTCAACATTCTAACACTGAAAAGATTAAAATTTTAATTAATTTTTTACTTAAAAAGTTATAAATTTATTTTTGGAGAATAAATACTTATTTTAATCTTTTTCTTATCAAAATATTCCTCAAAACTAAAAAATTCATATTAATTATTTATTATTATTATTATTATTATTATATATAAAAACAATAACTAAATAATGAATTTTTCAAAATGAAGTATCATAATATTTAGTTTTAAATTTAAAAATATAATAAAGTGAATTACTATAAAATAAGAAAAAAAACTTTAATATATATATATATTTGTGACATACCATTAACACTATGCAGTGCACTTAGGTAGAGCTGAAGTGAAATGAATTAGAAGATATTAATGTACAGATTTTATGTTATAACCAATATAACTATAGATTTAATGTCACGAAAAATATTACATATTTATATAATTTTACTAATTCGTTAATATTAATCGTGTTAAATAATAAAATATTATTATTACTAATTAATAATCATCACTGTATGCGTGTAACAACTGCAACAACGCCGCAGAATAATCATCAAACACTTTCTCGCCTCCCAACACTATTTTCTTTTATTCTATATATCTATATATTAGAACGCATTTTCCAATGCGGGCTGCTCTCCTTTTGTCATCACAGTCTCTTGAGAGGGAAAAGAAGAATAAATAAATAAATAAAATAAAAA
Organism: Rhizophora apiculata; assembly: GCA_037832385.1. Lineage (NCBI taxonomy): Eukaryota > Viridiplantae > Streptophyta > Magnoliopsida > Malpighiales > Rhizophoraceae > Rhizophora > Rhizophora apiculata. The sequence continues at coordinate 1,709,614 of CM075441.1, read as the reverse complement.
GAATTGTGAAGAAGAAGAACAAGGAGAAGGAAATGGGTAGATTACAGACGTGGAGAAGAGCCTATGGAGCCCTCAAAGACTCCACCAAAGTCGGTCTCGCCCATGTCAACAGCGATTACGCCGTGCGTACTGTTTTCTTTTTCTCTCTGTGTCCATGTGTGTGTATTTATTTTTTATTTTTCCTGTTACTCTGTTTTTGTTTATTTTTTATTTTCAAATTTTTTTTTTTCTCTGTTAATAGGAATTGGACGTGGCCATAGTCAAAGCAACCAACCACGTAGATTGCCCGCCCAAGGAGAGATACATCCGAAGTCAGCGTGTTTCTTTTTCATTCTCTCTCTCTCTCTTCTTTTTTTTTGTAGTTTTCTTTCTTGACTTGAAAAGAGGTCTTTTTTTGGGGTAGATGATATTGAGAGAGAATTCCTGTTTTTGATTGCAGAAATTGTGATTGCCGCTTCAGCGATTCGGCCTCGTGCCGATGTTGCCTACTGCATTCATTCGCTATCTCGCAGATTGGCCAAGACCCATAATTGGACGGTATTAATGGTTTTTTTATATAAATAAAAAAAAAATTGTCATTTCTGTTATTGGGGTTTGATATTTGAAGCTTTTGGTTCCTTTCTTGGATTGATTTGTCACTGTTTTGATTGGAATTGAAATGGGTTTCAATCAGTAAGTCTGTTTGTGAATCTGTGGATGTGATGTTTCGAGTGGGTATATATCACCTTTCTTTGTAGTGAGTTTCTTGTTGATCTCGTGCTATCTTTAATTAAAATCAAATGCTTTTAGCTCCTAGGGACTGTGTATTTTATGTCTTTAGGATTTTGAATGTAATCAGAAGTTAATGCTTTTTGCGTACTCCACTGATATGTGAATTATTGAGTTTTATGTCTTGCATTCTGTTGAATATCTTTGTGACATGTGGACTAAACAATATGGTCGTCAGATCATAATAATCCAAAGTGTTGCTTGTTGAGAATTTTCATGAACTAGGAAGAATTAGCTGTTGGTCATTAACATAAAAGGGAAGAAGTTCATTATATTGCTGTTTAATTTTTTTTTTATGTGATTAAAATAATTCATTTGTTTGATGTTCTGATCTTGAATTTGAAGGATTGTGTTTATCTTAATGTTGCTTTTTCTTTTAACAGGTGACGTTGAAAACACTAATTGTCATTCATAGATTATTGAGAGAGGGTGACCCTACTTTCAGGGAAGAACTTTTAAATTTCTCGCAAAGAGGCCGAATACTCCAATTGTCTAATTTCAAGGATGATTCAAGTCTTATTGGTAACTTCTTTCTCTCTCTCTCTCTCTCTGTCTCTCTCTCTCTTCTCTCCCATCAAATGGCCTTAATTTCTGGGATGAAGTTTGGCATTTTTATTTTGTTATTTTTGTTTATTTTTACAATCATGTTTGTATCTTTTTTGTTAGCTTGGGATTGCTCTGCCTGGGTACGAACTTATGCACTGTTTTTGGAGGAAAGGCTTGAATGCTTTAGAATTCTTAAATATGACATTGAAGCTGAACAACTTCCAAAACCTGCTCAAGGGCAGGATAAGGTAATTTTCTTTACTAGTGATGATATTCTTCTCTAGTATTAAATGGAAGGAAATAGAGAAATACGGGATACCTTATAATGTCTAGACATTTCAGCAATGCTATTGATTATTCTATCCCTAATCTATTTCTTTTTTTATTATTATTTTTTTAGAGTTTTCTGTTCTTAAATTAGTTATTGATTTATGCAATGGACTTATCAGCATGTGAAATGATTGCCAGTAGAACTTATTTATTTATTTATTTCTGTTTCTGTTGAGGAAATAATATATTGCTTTGTTGTCTGTATTTTAAATTTCTTGCTGTATTTAACCATAATTCTGACCACCATGGATCAGTTTCCTTCTGGATGTGTTTCTTTTTTCTGTGGTAACAAAATCAGAGGGTCTCAATCAGAGTTTCTGGGGTAATTTTTGATCATTAGAATTTTTTTGATCTTTTAATTAAAGTGGATCCATTTAATTTCTTGTTCCCTTTTTTTTGTTTCAAACTTTTTGTTTGTTTCATTGGTTGGTGGTAAAGTGTCCACCACGCCTTTTGCATGGTATTCATTTTGTATGATGTGGGAACAGAAAATCATGTACAAGTGTTACTCTTTGACTTATGAGTGTAAATTGATAGGCCTTTGTAAATGTTTTCGTTGACTTGTTCTCTTGTGTCCCGTTTCCAGTTTAATGGTAGCTAATTTTGAAGAATTTTGTTTTCTCTTTGTGGAACTTGCATTGTATTATGACTTGAGAAATATGTATAGAACTTTTTAATAATATTTGTGCTGCTGGATAATTAATCATGGGGAATATGCTGTTGTTTTTCTGTTTGCTGTCTTTCACTTTTTCAAGGTTTTTTCCCTACGAAATCAAAAATTTTAGAATTATTACTATCAGACATGAGTTAATAAAGTTGAAACTGCACTATTAGTGATCAGGTTAGTAGCCACATTGGTGTATTTAGCTATAACTGACATTAATCAACACTGAATTTAATACATTTGAGCACTATTTGTTATCTTTAAGCAGGGCTACAGCAAAACCAGGGAATTGAATAGTGAACAACTGTTGGAACAGCTACCTGCATTGCAGCAGCTGCTGTATCGTCTTGTTGGTTGTCGGGTATATTTGACGTGAAAAATTAGGACCTTCTTCCACTCATTGAATCTTATGTACTGGAACTGTATTGATATGTGAAAAAATCAAGTTGACCTTTCTTCTGTTTACAGCCTGAAGGTGCTGCTGTTGGTAATTATGTCATACAATTTGCTTTGGCTCTGGTATGGCTTCTCTCTTTCTCTATCTCTGTGGTGCTTTTTCTAGAAATCCACTATTATGTCTTCCTTTATCTCCTTATTTCCTGCTTTCTAGTCTCGACAATCCACTACAGCTGTACTGTAGTGTTTTGGATCTGATTTTTGTTTTTTACCTATCTACCTGGAAAACTTGTTCAATTTACTTCCCAAAGTGAGTGATAATTGAATTGACAATCCACAAGTTGACAAGTTTTTGCTAGGTGTGACCTTTCTTTTTTTTTTTTTTTTTCATTTCCTCTTCCCTTTCTTAGTGTGTGGTCTTTGATTGGGACCGTTTTCAAAAAGATATGTGGTGTATCAAGCTTGGGAAGACATGAGTGGAGTTTGACTTTATGCTTCCTAGTATGCATTAGAAATACTGATTGTTGACTTGGTAGAAATGTGAAATTTCAGGTATTAAAGGAGAGCTTCAAAATATATTGTGCTATTAATGATGGAATAATCAATCTCGTGGATAAGGTAATTTCTGTTTTTGCTTGTTTATCAGAAGGGTTGCTTTTAACATGGTGCTATTCATACGGTAATTTCTGCTGTACTTACTGCTAAGCTTTTAACTGCTTTGCAGTTTTTTGAGATGCCAAAGCATGAAGCTGTCAAAGCCCTCGATATCTATAAACGAGCTGGTCAGCAGGTCAAAGCTTCTTGGTTTTTTTGGTCCATTAGGAAGCCCAGTGGGCTGTGATCAGCTTCTTGGTTATTTGCTCATTATCACCATTTCTTGTGGCCCGTAGTATATTCTTAATTTGTAGTGGGCAGTTATTTTCTTAATGCTTAGCTGAAGTAATTTATTTGCTTTTGTACAGGCTGGGAGCCTGTCTGAATTTTATGAAGTTTGCAGAGGTTTGGAACTTGCAAGGAACTTTCAGTTTCCTATTCTAAGAGAGGTATCTGATGCCAAGACATGGATTTAATGTTCTTGTTGGTTCTTTTGTGATTTCTCATTCTTTCCATCAATTTTTTTTATGGTAATACTGTTTTTACCTTATGCAGCCTCCTCAATCCTTTCTTACTACCATGGAAGAATATATAAAAGAGGCACCTCAAGTTGTAACTGTTCCAACAGAACCATTGGTTAGTAAAATTGTTTTGTGTCTTAGACAAAATGCTGGGCACAATATTTATGATTTTTTTTTTTTTCAGCTATTTGTTTCATGATAAGATACTGCTTTCCTTTTTTTGTCACTATGAACAAATGTTAAGATTCTAGGATCTTCAATAAATAAAACTGCAACTTCTTTTCTTTTTACTCCTACTTTCTTTTGATGAACAAGGTGAGTGATCAGTGAACTTTGATGGGTTATGCAATTAACATACCCTGTCCAGAACTTGATGGGCTGTATAAGTGATGATTCAGTCCTAAGGGAGTCATTAAGTCTTTATGGCTCTACCCTGTCCAGAACTTGATGGGCTGTATAAGTGATGATTCAGTCCTAAGGGAGTCATTAAGTCTTTATGGCTCACGGGACTCATGGCCATGAAGAAGTAAAGTTTAGAAGGCCATGTTGCACTGAAAAATAGAACCATGGAAGTGTCTTAGCAATGGAATGTGACCAGAGGACATTGAATAGACTGAAAAATCAATTAGGTTGCTTACTTTGGTTGAAGTGGATAGAACAGTAAAGAAAAAGGTGACATGAGTGATTCAAAATATGGCTTTGCCGGAACTTAATGGCAGAAGAGGATATATGGTCTACATACATACTTTTGCTCTGTTTTTGTCCCAGATCGTGCAACTCGTTCTTGACAGTTTATGTTGCCTGGAGGAGGAAATATCATTTTGCAGAATACCAAGATTTGTGGGACTAACCATAACTTCTTTCAAACAGCTTCAATTGACTTACAAACCAGAAGGACCTTCTGAAGGCACTGAATTAACCAGAGATGAACCTGAGCCACTGCCTTCAGTGGAGGTAGCTGTTGCCAATGTTGAGATTACCCCTCCTACTCCTACTCCTCTGCAAAACAACAGAGACATGGAGGATTTATTGGTAATTGTATTGCTATAAGTTTGTTATGTTGGTGGAATAAACATTTCCCAAGTATTCATCCTGTTTCTTTTCAATTTTCATCTCTGCCTTTTCTTTGCCCTTGATTGTTTCAGGGTTTAAATTACTCAGCCTCTGATGCATCAGTCATTGAGGAGAGAAATGCTTTGGCTTTGGCTATAGTTCCATCTGAACTGGGTAACATTTTGTTGCACTTTTTAAGACCTTTTTAAGAATTAGGCAACAGTTGTATATTACGTTATATGGCTATTCAAATTCTTATTTTCTAGATGCCAATGCCGCACCAACATTCAGCGCTGCTGCCAGTCAAGCAAAAGATTTTGATCCTACTGGATGGGAAGTTGCCCTTGTCACCACTCCAAGCAGCAACAGTCCTGCAGTTAATGAGGGGCAATTGGTAGGCTCGGTATCATTTTGTTATAATGTTTTTTGGGTGGCCATAGTGAGGAATTCGTAAAATGGCAATCAGTGTTGAGGCTTGATGGAAGAATAATAATAGAAGCTATATATAATAATAGCAGGAAATGAAATATAATTTTCTTCAGTTTGATTGGTTAGGAATATCCATCTTGGTTTTATCTTGGATATCCACATTTTCATGGATTGGAATGAGTTTAACAAAACTAAACGCACCCATCTTTTCTTCATAGATGAAGTTTCACCGCAGGGTACAACCTCCTTCTGGAGGATCTTTTTGTATGGCTTCCGACGTGGGGGAATATATTTTTTGATCCTGGCATCAGTTTTCTTTCATCTCTTTGCCTCAAATGTTCGTTATTACTTGGAAAATGGCATGGCAGTAGTTCTTTCATATTGCTTAACAGCTTGATTGACACATCATACTGTTTGCAATGAATGTCAGGCTGGTGGATTGGATACGCTCACACTGAACAGCTTATACGATGAAGGAGCATACAGAGCTGCACGGCAGCCTGCATATGGAGCACCCGCCCCAAATCCCTTTGAGGTACAAGATCCATTCGCAATGTCAAACAACATCGCCCCTGCCATGGTTCAAATGGGAGCAACGTCTCAACAGCCAGCCAATCCCTTCGGCCCATACCAACCTGTCTACCCACGGCCACAACAGCAGGAACACATGATGATGAGCCCCACAAATCCCTTTGCTGATGCATTCGGGGCGTTTCCAGCAAATCATGATATAACCCATCCTCAAACTACCAATCCATTTGGAAGCACCGGTCTTTTGTAGCTTCATGTTTAGGCTTTTGGAGAGCGTAATCCAGTTTGACTCGGAGTTTTCATGCACTGGAAACGGCTCTGGTGGTGTGGCCTAGCTTTAGACCCGCAAAGATCGATGTTTGCAGCGTGAGTAATGCTTTGCTTGGGCCGTAAAAATTAAGGACTGGTTAGTGTATTAATTTCAATATTAATGGATTTATTTTTTTTTTTTACGTTTTGTCAATTAATATAAAAATATACACTAAATTGCTAATTAAATTACTAATCCACTCATCACCGAAAATTTTGAATTTTCTTAAGGCATATATATTTATTGCTTACAATATCGTTAGTTTGTAATGTGGCGTACACATAAAGGTGTAAATGGCAAAATTGCCAAGTTTACAGCAAGATGGGAAAAACAGAAATGATATTAAAAATAAATAGAGAGAAATGATAGACAAAAAAAAAAAAGAATAGAGAGAAAAATAATAAGAACAATAGAGAGAGAAATAAGAGAAAAAAAAAAAGATTGTGATTAGAGAGAAAATGGATAAGGAGAAAAATTAGAAAGAAAAAACAATAAAAAAAAGGTTAATTAATTGAAAGGGTAGATAAGAGATATTAAGCAGCCTTGGTTCGAGGAAAATGATTCACAAATTGGGAAAACTTCATTTTAAAATTTTTTCAACTTCTTTTTTTGAAAAAATAAATATTTTTAATTTTTTAACAAAAAATAATAAAAATAACAATCAAACAAATTTTTCTAATATTCTCATTTTTTTTTTCTTTTAACCTATTATGTAAAAAAAAATTTATTTGACAACAAACAGAGTTAAATAGTATAATTTTATTATATAAAATTTTCTTCATCTCATATTATTTATAATTTGTTAAAAAAAAAATATTTTTTTAATTATCTTTTTTTTTAATTAACAATTTATTTTATTTTTATTTTTATTTTTATTTTTTTAAAAAAATATTACTTCTAAATTTATTTTTTATTTTTTAATATTTTTATTAATTTTTATTATAAAAACAAAATTAAAAATATAATTATCGAAAATAAAATAAACTAATTAATTAATCGATCTAATAATAATAATAATTTAAATATAAAATTTTTAATTTTAAAATTTAAATTTTTAATTATTTATAAATAATTAAATAATTTTTGTTGTATTTATTTTTTAATATAATAATACTCTATCCATCTATTCCTAATATAATCTTATGGTGTGAAGATTCTTGTCAAATCGTTCTTTTCACTTTCCTAACATAAAGGCAATCCACGACCAAGTCTTGCCTTTGCAAAATATGGACAAGCTAACTAAGAACACGATAATGAGATTTGATGCACTTAACGCGGGACAGGCATGGACGTGCGAGAGAGAGAGAGAGAGAGAGGGAAAGAAAGTTTTTCAAAGCCACATGGAGGGGGGCATAAAGCAAACGAAAATGGAGGAAAATTTTGAAAAAAAGAAAGAAAATAGAGAGGAAAAAGAAAAAGAAAGTGAAGAATGGGTCACAATGTCCCACATCTTCCCTTTCTCTAGAATCAATATCATTACAATGGCACCCCCGAGTTCTTCCTTTTTCTCCCACTTGCATTCTGAGTGGATCCCATTACATATTTTATCACAGATTCACAGCCGTGGTTCATTAAGTGGCATCTTTTTAATGTTGTTAAATAATCGACAGGACCCTCATCCATTTTACAGTATAAAGTAGAAAATTTTCAAACTCAAATCCTTGTGGGACATTACAATTTGGTGCCCCTCTTCCCCCTAGGCACTCTTTTTTTTTTTTTTTTTTTCTTTACAAGGAAGACTCTTAGAAAGATTGCAGATTGTTTTCAAGGTGGTTCTCCATGATGGTACTTCATGGATGCCACATATTTGAGGAACATCAGGAAACTAGTTTCTATTTTTGCCAGAAGAAGGATCACAATAGCAAATTAGTAATTTTAACAAGAAAAAAAAAAAAAAAAACAAGTTCTAACAAAGACTCACGACAATTCACATTTGAAAGCTTTATTATTGTTATTATTATTATTATTATTATTATTATTATTATTGGATTAGTGAATTGTACTTTGTCTATCAATCTACTATTTATGTGGTTTGTGGCAGAATTTCACGTCAATGGCAATCCCAACAAATTAAGAGCCCACATTTAATTTTAGTTTAACATGCAAAAGAGTTTGTGTGACAAAAAAAAAAAAAAAAAAACCATTATAGTATGTACAAAAGCAAAATTCTTAGGTAAGATTGAGAATTCAAACATTGAAATCATTTTTTTTTTTTTAATTCTGATGTGCTAGAAAATTTCCGAGTGGCTAGGGTTTAAGGAATTACTAAAAAGAATGTTCATCTCTCGCCTAAAAAGTTTTAAACGATCGGATACATACTCGTAGAAATTGATTGCATGATCTAAACAATCGATGCGAATAATTATAAATGTGATGAATTTTCATTGAGTTAAGGTAAGAGATTACTAAAATAATATACATTCATGGCCATAGGCATCCAATCATGTTAGAATATGCATGCCACCGCTTGAAACATGCATCTCGTCGCTTAAAAAATTTATTTACAGGCGGATGACTTTTGTTTGTGAGCAGTTACCTACCATCCTCTTTTAAAAATAAATAAATAAATAAATAAATAATAACATACATGAGCTACAATGACATAATATTAATATTGGTGTCTTAGGCTTGGAGGATAGTGAGCGAGATGATGGATGATTTGAAGTGTCATCATTGAAACTGCGAACGGGGGTCCCTTCGTGTGCAATTATAATATGCAAAAATAAGCCGATTAAGCTTTTGGTCGCTAGTCCTCCAGGTGCCTTTTTCTTTTTCTTTTTTTTGGAAAATTGGATAAAAGCTAAGAAATGGCTTATAACCAATTTTTGATTCTTTTTTTTTTAATCAAAAACTAAAGTATAGTAAAATTATATTTTAATTTAAGATTTTAAAATATTAAATATATATATATATATATTTTACCACTATTTTTTGATTTTATTTTTTAATATAAAATTTTTTAACTATATAATCTACACATTATCACTTAAAATTTGAACAATAATCTCCACAAATATATGATCTTTATGTTATAATAAAGTAACATGTTGTAGGGTCTAGAGAATTGTCTAATGTAATTTTAATTTTATTTTTATTTTTATAAAAAGATTAATATATAAATAAATTCATAATTTTGTGTGTTTTGATAAAAATGTTTTGATGTTTAAAAAATAATAATTTAGTAATTTTAAGTTTTTTTTAACAAATTTAATTTGCCCTTAAATCACGTTAACAGACCTGTGATGTTTAATTACTTGGGACAGTATTCAATTTTGGACTCGGTTGAATTTTGCAGGGAGAGAAAAAGAAGAATTATAGAGAAAGGGAGGACAGAGAAATAAAGAGAGATGATTTAAAAAAAAAAATTTATTGAATTATTGAATTAAGAAATTATTTTTTAAATTAAATTACATATAACATGTCATGTTATTAATTTTAATACAAATTCATAAGTTTTACACGTTAAAATGTCACATCATATAATTTAACAATTTATGTTAAAATTATTTAATGACATGTTAGATTTGTTATTAAAAAAATTAAAATTTTTAAATTGTTATTTTTTAAAAGTCAAAATATCTTCATTAAGATACACAAAATCAAGTATTTATTTAAATATTAACCTTTATAAAAGATTTGTTTCTGTTTCCCGTAACTTAAGATTTTTAAGTCTTATTAAAATACTTTTAATTTTACATTAAGAGTTGACCATCAATACTCCCTCACAACAATATTACGCACATGGAAAAAAAAAAAAGAAAAAAATCTAATGTGTGTTTTAAGTAAGTACATGATATATGATGCTATATATGATAAAGGAATGGTTTTGGTATTTAGGCATGATGATTATTTTTCAAAAATTTTTATTAAAAAAAGTGAAAAAAAAAGAAGATATTTTCTACTATTTTTGTTGAACAAAAAAAAAAAAAAAAAAAAGGCTAGATTACAACGTTACACTAAATTTATATACGAATAAACTTTTTAATACCCATAAAAATTATTAATTTTGGCAAGAATTTAAATATTTAATCATATGGTATTAACGAAATGTTCTGGCCACTAGACATGTACCATCATTATTATGAGACAATGTAAAAGAAGGCAGAAAAAGCATTCGCGTTAAAGCATTTCTAAATTCAAAGGCCATGCTTGCTTTGTCGAAGAAGGTGAGCCAACTGAACCCCGTCAAGCAAAGTAACAATCTTCATCGCATCAAACATAATTCATGGCATTGCAAGATTTGGTTACGATTCAATGCAAGCTTGCAAAGTGATAGCGTGAGATGGCAAATCTTAAGCAACTAGGTTGGTATGATTTTTATTTCCACATTAATAATTTTTAAAGAACGAATTAAACTGATATACAATTAAATCTTTTATTTTATCAACTTAACTCATCGATTCGATTTAGTTTTTAAGATCTTAATTTTAACTTTTTATGGCTTCATTTTAATGTCAGCCGAACCTCGGTCCATTCTCTAAATGGTATGTGTAATTAACTAATTACCTCCATGTAAAAATCTTTGCCACTTAATTCTGCTTCTCGGGGGTGCAGAATTAACTGTAATAACGTGAGACTGCCTTAAACTAGAATAACAACTGTACAAACGAAACTGTCATCCTGAACCAAAGTACTTCCTCCACATTTGGTGACCCCGTGCATGGTAATGAAAATGATTTGTGCTCTCATCAACAGGATTTCACGTGAAAACAGAAGGTTACGTGTGGCATAAAGAGAACCGGACTTGCATAATGAGCTAGAGCATGTGGCATCCCGATTGGGCCCCACAATTTGCTTTGAGATGGTCCACCAACCAACACCTGGGTATGGTTGGTGGGGCCACTCTATTTTCTTACTGAAATATAAAAGGGAAAAAGTAAACTCAGACTTGCGAAATGGGAATTGCTCCGAAAATCAATGGTCGATGTTTTAGGATTCAATGTAGACTCTCTGGCCGCTCATGGGTACTGAAAATATAAAACTAGTTTGTGAGAAGCTTTAATTCCGAGCTGTGTTCACATAAACAGCTGAAGATATGTTTGACAGATAAGTGTTCACACGTATCGCAAGTCATAATTTTTTTTAATTGTACATTTTATATATAATTATAATTAATAATGAGATAAAACCACAGATGTATGATTAATTATTGTAATAATATAGTATGAATATGCCTTCATTTCATATCTCTATAATAAATTTCTATTTTATGCTATATATGTTCAGAATAAGATTGCAATACAAGCATTTACAGGGTAACCTGATGGAAGCAAAATATTTAAAGGGGTTGCTTAATTCTGCCAGCAAGTTATGATGCTTAAAAGGAAAAACAATTCTTTGATTTTCTTTGACTCGACAACAATAATATATTTTTTTTTTTCCTTTTCTATTTTTCAGTTGATAAAATATTTTGTTGTGCGTGCACGACTTGAGTTTTTCCTGCCCGCCTTGCGCTTCTCCACCTACTGTTGTTCTTCTGTACTCTCTCTCTCTCTTTCTCTTCATTATATTTTTCTGTTGATATTCATTAAATCCTCTGTCTGAACATAGAAGGAACAGAGCAGACAGCCATGGCTGGCAACAAATTTGCAACCATGCTGTACAGAAACACCAACAAGATAACAGTTGTTCTAGTCTACGCAGTTCTTGAATGGGTTTTGATCATTCTTCTCCTTCTCAATTCTTTGTTTTCTTATCTAATTATCAAATTCTCTGACTACTTTGGCCTCAAAAGACCGTGTCTTTGGCGTTCTAGGCTTGATCATCTCTTTGAGCCTGCAAAGTTTCAGAATCCTTATAGATCTCTTGTATGCGAAGCTCATGGCATAGAGGTTTCGAAGTTGGGTTATTGCTCAAGTCATGCGAGATTAGCTGAATCAAAGGACATGTGCGAGGATTGCTTGCCCTTGCCAAGAAATGAACTTTGCAAGAAGTTTGCTTTCTTTCCATGGATGAAACAACTTGGTGTGGTTCAAGACTTGGTTGGTGATAAGGTGAGTGAAAATGGTGAAGTTGTTTTGAAGTGTTCTTGTTGTGGTGCCAGCTTGGACACAAAATCAGACTTTCCTGATCATTATATGAGTGTGGTGAAGCCTTGTAGGGGAGATTTGGATTATACCCAGAAAAGGAATTTAACTTTGGAACCTGAGACTAATGGTCAAGTTGATGAAGATGTTGTATTTGTTAGAAATAGATCAGATTTTATGAGTGATCTCTGTGAAGAAGTGAACGGGATTTGTGATAATAGGGAAAAGAAGACAGAAGAGAGTTTCTCATGCTCTGTTTTTAATTTTGATTGCAAGGAAAAGGTTGCTAATGAAGATGAAAGAGAGGATGTGTTTATAGAGCAGCAGGACGAGCCTGTCCAAAGTGAAGATTTGAACGTGTCATTAAATGATCCATCTCATAATCTGGCTGTCACATTTCAAGTTGGCTGCAAGGGAGTTGAGTGTAGTGAAATTCAGCTTCGGCATCTGGAGTTTTACATTGATCAAGATGATTGTCACTTGATTCCCATTGAATTCACTGGTTCCAGTGCCACCGAGCAAACTCAGAAGAAGGGAGAGATTAGAATGGACGAAAACCATGGCAATGAAGATTTTGTTCTGGAGTTTGAGAAGGATGCTAGACCACATTATGAATTAATTGTTGAAGAAACATGCTGTTTTGAAGAGAATGTGCCATTGCTTATGTCAGATGAAAGTGATGAGCTACCTAAGCCTAAAATTCTCCAGTGTAGGAAAGTTGTTGAGAATGATAATTCTTCTGGATTGAATGCAGACTGTGATTTTGTGAGGGAACATGTGGAAGAAGTTGACATAGCTGAAGGATTCCATGCAGATTTTGATTTTGTGGAGGAAGAGGTCGAACAAGTTGATATTGCTGAAGGATTGCATGAGGACTGTGACATGGGGAAGGAGGACTTTGAACAGATCGACATTGCTGAAGCAACACGAGTCCCTACCTGCGATGGCAATGATGTTCAAAAAAGTCCAATGACTGGAGCGGATGGAAAAGAAGCAGAAACCATTCAAGGTAACTTTCTTACTCAAGTATAAAGGGGTTTTAATTTAAGCTTTCATTTTGGATTCCAATTTAATTTCATGGTAAATTTGTTATTACATCTAGAGTCTGATGAAGAGCTTCAGATGCAAGTAGATGAAGTTGAAGCAGATGTCTCAATAGGGACCGAGATTCCTGACCATGAACCAATCGATGATATCCAACTTGAAGTTGTTCCTCCTCCATATCTCTTGACTGAAAGAGACTCTGCAACAAGTAATGCCATTTATCATGCACATGATGACCATGGTAAGCCTTAGTTTCTTGTACGACTATTTTTCACATTTGGCATAACATATTGATTTTGAAATGATAACCTAGTATGGTATATTCATTGCATTAGAGCCCAAGCAAGAGGAGGATGATGTAGTCGAATTTAGGAATCTATCTATGGAGACAAGTGATCAAGTAATCAACAATCATTTATCTTTGTTTTCTGAGAGCAATGAGATTGAAGAAGATAAACTACCTGACACACCAACGTCTATTGATAGTCTCCATTACTTGCACAAGAAATTGCTATTACTTGACAGAAGAGAAGCTGGCACAGAAGATTCATTGGATGGAAGCTTCGTCAGTGACATAGAAGGAAGTGATGGAGAACTAACCATTGAGAAGTTAAAAAATGCTCTCAAATCTGAAAGGAAGGCATTCAATGCTTTGTATTCTGAACTAGAAGAAGAGAGAAGTGCTTCTGCAGTAGCAGCCAACCACACAATGGCAATGATAAATAGGCTTCAAGAAGAGAAGGCTGCAATGCATATGGAAGCCTTGCAATATCAGAGGATGATGGAAGAGCAATCAGCATATGATCAGGAAGCCTTGCAGCTTTTGAATGAACTTATGGTAAAGAGGAAGAAAGAGAAGGCAGAGCTAGAAAAAGAGCTGGAATGGTATCAAAAGAGGGTAGAGAATTATGAGGCAAAAGAGAAAATGCAGATGTTGAAGAAAAGCAAAGATGGTAGCAATAGAAGTGGAAGTTCTTCTGTTTCTTGTAGCAATGCTGAGGACAGTGATGGACTATCTGTTGACTTGAATAATGAGGAGAAAGAAGATAGCTTTGTCAAGCATCAAGAAAATGGCAACTGGAACACCCCTCCTGATGCAGTCCTATACTTAGTGGAATCCTTAGCTAATTTTGAAGAGGAGAGGCTATCTATTCTTGATGAATTGAAGGTCTTGGAGGAGAAGCTTTTCACAGTTAGTGATGGAAAAGAACAATATTTTGAGGACATAAAACCAATCGAGCATCTGTATGAAGAAAATGGCAATGGCTACCGGGAGAACTCATGTCACAGCAGTCCAGCAAATGATGGAGTTGCAAATGGTCATTACAAGGAAATGAATGGAACTAACCATCTAGAGCCAAAAAACATTGGTACAAAGGCAAAGAGGCTTCTTCCACTTTTTGACGCAGCTGAGGTGGAAACTGAAGATCAGATGGTAAATGGGCACACAGATGGGGTTGATTCTGTTGCCTTGCCAAAACTGGTTTACAAATTTGACATGGACAGCAGGAAGCCCTCGATTGAGGAGGAGGTCGATCATGTGTATGAAAGATTACAAGCTCTTGAGGCAGACAGAGAGTTTCTTAAGCATTGCATCACTTCCTTGAGAAAAGGAGATGAGGGTATAGAGCTTCTGCAAGAAATTTTACATCATCTTCGTGCACTCAGAAGTGTAGAATTTCGTGCAAGGAGTATAGGAGACAGTGTTCTATGATAATATTAAGGTCAACTATCAGAAGAATACAATAGGTAAGCTAAACCTCAAGTTGTAAACGTTCTCCTATTCTCTTATTAATAATATAGAATCTGCCAAAAAAACAAGTTTTGAGTCGTGAATTCATTCCTAGCATTTCTACCAGAAAATTGGAACAGCTTTAATTATGTTGTGTCTAACGTATGCAGATTACATTACGGGAATTACACCCCAAGACTGATACAACGCCATATTTTCAGCAAAATGTGTGGTATGGGAAGTCAATTGATGGAGAGGAGGTGAGGAGGCTTCTGCCATGGTCCATTTGATAGTCTAGGTGGACTGCAAACCTGAAAGTCTGCCTATTTTCACTTTGACTTGCTTTAGTTTCTTGGTATACCCATTTTTTGGTGGGTTTAGCTTGCCATCACTCTTTTGAGGGAAGGGAGAATGGTGGGTGCATGTGTGTGTGTAGGCTAGTCAAGTGGAGCCAAGCTGTCATTTGTATTTTGCCAGAAATGGCCTGGCTTGCAAAGCTGGAGCAATCCAACAAAGATTCCAGTGCCAGGTACAGTGTAGACAGTTAGGAAAGAGAACTCTTTTTCATATTTTCTAAATATTTTTGTGAAGCAAATGAAGGGATAAGCAACCCCTTCTTCTCCTTCTCATCTCTGCATCAATTTCATCACAAGGGGTTTGTCTATTTTTGTTGATGAGCTAGAGCTGAGTTACTTGTATACTACATCTATCCATTCGTAAAAAACATCGAGTGAGTGTTCGTTTATTCTGTTTTAGAGCAACCTTGTGTTGTACATACTTAGTTATGAAGACTGATATAGATGGCATGTACAAAAATATTTAGAATTAACCCTAGTTTGTTTTCTCAATTGATGTTGATTTAAACATAAACAATTCTTAGTAGGTGCAAGACCAATAGAAACTGAAGTTAAGACTTGAAGCACAAAGGAGGCCTGCAGCTGATGCATATGCGGGGTAATCACTGTTGTAAGTGTTGGATCAACAATCATGGTGATTTCTGTTGGATTAACTCGGCAGAAATGATTACTTGGATAATCCTACCATCCCGCTGACATTTCACGCTATAAGTTTTATTCCATCAAATGTTAAGGAAGTAAAAGCAGTCAGGTGGCCCTCAATGCAGCCGCAGGATTTACTTTACATGCCAACTAGCCTGTCTGCGGTTGTCCCGAGTTGCCTTTGTCTGCTTACAATGTTGTAACCTTTGCCAAATATCTGATTCCTTATAATGATCATGTCGCCATCTGAAGGTTAAAATACACCCGATTGAGTATTTAGGAACTGTTTTGTTTATAGTTTACAATCATAATCAGAATTAAGTGGAATTAGAAACGAAATAATAAATTTTATAACATATTTAGTTTATTTTTGAATTAAAATTAATTTTTTTAACTTTTTAATTAAATTTAGAATGTGAATTAAAATAAAAAAATTATTATAAACAATAAAAATAATAATATAATTGAAATATACTTAATTACTGTAAAAATATAAATATAATTTATATTAAAATTTTTGTTTTATAATAATAATAATAATAATTTAAATTAATAAATTATTATAATATATTTAATTACAATAAAATTTTTCATATTATTATAATAAAAATATTTACTATTATTATTATTATTATTATATTAATAAATTTTATTTGTTGTGTGTATATATATATATATATATATGATATTTTATTTATTTAAAAAAATAAATAAGATAATAAGAATGAAATTAATCAAGTAGAACAGAAAAATAGTAATTTTTTTAAAATTTTATTACCATAAAAGAAATAAGAAAAAAAAAAATTTTATTAAACATTAAGAATAAAATTTATTTTTATTATTATTATTATTTTTTAATAAAACTATCTTTTAACCAAATGCCACCTCAAAGACAATAGGTGGAGCATGCACATCAATTGCGAAACTAAAATATTTTCTTGAACAGATTGTTGGACTTTGGCAATAATAAGCATTTTGTGAAGAATGGTTCAAAGTTTTAATCCGTATCACCCGCACAGCTTTTATGGCCTTGGACTTGACCAACATCAATTCCGCGTGGACAGTGAATTCCCCGTGGCGTGAGGGTGGGCCCATAATGATATCAGCTTTCAAAACTGAAACGCCTTCCCCTTACCCGTTTAAGGTCAATTGCGTGACATTTTTGTGCTTTCAGAAGCATTTCACTTTCTTAAGAAAGCAGAAGGTTGGAATGTCGTTTTGTAAAATGTTGACGGCACAATTAAACTTTGCCATATTAATTGCGACACCCTTCCATCGTGTATGAGAGGGAAAGGGGAATAGGTTATGAGTTGACTAGAAAAATATAGGCATCAATCGAAAATGGTTTTTTGGGTTGAAATGGACCGAGTTAGCATAGGAATTCAATTGATTGTCTATCTCATTTGCACATTTTACCGCGTAATGCCTACATATAGCACAGGTCAATACGAATGAGTTGTTCAAGATTTAGAATCTTCTATCTAATTTTATAACCCAAAAATACACCAACACCACCCCATCAGATTACATGGCATACATATAACCTCTAAAATGTTTCATTCCACGTGCATTACCACTTCATTCCAGGGCTCTATTGTATTTATATTTATGGAGGCAGCCCTTTCACGAAAGTCAATGCTTTTTTCACTTTTTAATAAAAAAGACTGAGCCTATAGATCCAAGGAGGAATCAGAAAACGGTTTGACCGGCTCTCATTATGATCCTCCTGGAACTGTGATGCAAGGGCGCCCCCAAGCTCCTGAACTACATTTGGAGAAGAAAAAGAAAAAGAGGAAGAAGAGAAGGAGAGACCATGGCTCTCAAAATGTTTTAAGGAATGAACGAGCAGATCCCTCAAATTGGGCCCTGGTATTGAATTGGTGATGGGACTCCTCTTGGATTTGATCAAAGCTAGAATTGGACTTATTGAAAGGATTCAGGCTTACTCGTGGGTTCGGCCAATGCCTTTGATGGGCTTCCCTTAGCCAGCCAGTATCTTTATGATTATTCTAGTTGACAAAATAAATGTGTTATTTATGTTTAATCGGTGACAATTAAAATTAAAATTATATTTAACAAATAAGTAAATTTTTTTATAAATATTTTGTTTATTTTTTATTAAAAGTTTGATTTCTTAAATTAACTCACGAGATGAATCTCTTAATATCATGATGGATGATCTATTATTAGTTAGATTGGGAATATAAACTCAATGCAAAATGAATTTTCCTATAATCTAACACGATTTAAAATTACAATTTATCAAATTTGAACGTGCAAATTAACTAAGCAAAGGTATTATATTAAAATTACAACTTAAATATATATATTCAAAGTCAACCTATAATCATTGAGATGTCGACTAAGATCGTTTCCCACGTTTTGGCGAAAGGATGAGGAAGTTCCCTAGCATGAAAGATCCGAATAGGAATTTGATGGATCTGATAAGATCAAATCCAACTTGAAATTTTCGGCTTCAGATCATTTGATGTTCTATTCGTCCACTGCTAGCTCGGCAAACATTTTCCTCACGCGTCCGCAATGACGTCATCAAGCCGCAGTATTTTTAATAAAATAATATAATTATATTTTTAAAAATAACAAAAATTCGTCCGAGTCTTATCAGCGATTATGTTGATTTCTTTCTTTCTTTCTTTCTTTTTTCTTTTTTTCTTTTTTTTTTTTTTGAGGGTTAGAGAAAATAATTGAATCGGTCTGGATGACAGATCACCACTCCTACCATTCCAACGGACAAAATTATTTAAAATTATGCTCAAGACTACACAAAATTGCTGATATTTTAAAGAAATGGGAATTGAGCCTATTGGATTTGATCCCAGTATTAAAAAAATAATAATAATAAAATAAACCACAGCTTTGAACAATTCTAACTATTATAATAATACCAAAATGCTTTCCGTATGTATGGGATAACATAATTATATTTATATATCTTTTTTTTGAAAAAATAAGAAAAAAAAAATTAGTGAACCCCATTGGATTTACCTATCCTTCCAGATGATTCCACCCTCAAGGTCAACCGTATAAAGTGATTTTTTTTATTTTTATTTTTTTTATTTTTTGGATGGCTTCCTTGTTTAGTTAGTTAAAGACAATTAGATCAATCTGAGTCTCAGATTTATAATCCACCCGTTCGACGGCAAAAGCCATTCAAATTTTAAAATTATGCTTGAGAGATTACACAAAATTACATATATTTTGAAAGAAGTGGGAAATGGGGCCTCGTGGGAATTGACCCAAAGTAAATAACAATAACAATAATAATTCACTGCTTTGAACAAATCCGACAACTATAATATGCCAAATAATTTCTTACATACGAGATGATTGGGATTCATCTAAACAAGTTAAAAGTCAAACTAGAAGACATCTACTTTCTTTCTTTTTGGTTTTGTTTTCTCCGGTTTTATTCTGCTCAAAGCTTCTTCTTGCAGTTGTTTTTCGTTGCGCGGTGGGTGAGATATGACCAACCTTATTGAACATGTTCTCCGTTCATGAATCAACTCGAAGCATAAACAAATCAAGAAGCCAAAAAAGCAAACATAAGTGGAAGACCGATAGAGACATGTGAGCCCCAACATCAAGAAATGTATGACTCTCGTTGGGTATTATGTTTGGGCACTCTACCATGGGGTAATTTGTACGCTTCTTAAATATTATGTTTAGAAAATCTGTAAAATGATCTGAATTTCTTGTTTACAAATGATCACTCATCTTCTACTGGATTGGGCGACGGCAGAGAAAGTGCGCCTTTTGAGTAATACTATTCCATTAATTTGTGTGAGTAAATTAAAAAGGAAAAGTGTTAGCATTAGATTAGAAAACCCTTTTCTTAATATTTTTATTTTGTCAAAAAAAAAAAATCAAATTTGTTTGTATGAATTAAAAAAATATTTTTACAACTTAATCAAGATATTAAATTAGAATAAATATCATTATTCGTGCTTTTCTTTTTTCCTTTTTCTTTTTTATCTTAAAGAGTCATTTGTCATAAAAAACCTCTCGCTTAAGTAAATTTGAGTGACTAGCCTTTTCAACCAATATCATTGAATTAGGATTAATTTTTTTTAATATCATTGAAAATTGTCTAAGCTTGCCAGCTGCTGAAGGGTATGTACCTGTCCTTGCACACGTATCTTCAAAGTGGGAAATGGAACAAAGTTCATGGACTTCACATACGCCTACCTCTGGCCAACCATGAGGTCCAGCGTTGACCGTTCAAATTTCTTTCGTTCTGAAAAGTAAAGGTGATGTGATAGCTGCTGTTAAGGAGTCCGTCGGAATCAATCCGAGGAGAGCTGGGCCACCTTCCTAGACTTACCTTTGCAGTCTCATTTCAGATGGAAACAAAAACCTCAAAAGCATAAATAATGAAAAAAAAAAAAAAAAATCCATTAAGAAGCAGCCCAAATTCCCTCTTTCTAAATAAATTGTAATTTTTTGTTTTTTTAAAACTTGCTCAGATCCCAGGGTCTAGTTGTTAATGGTTTTTCAAGCATGAAGGCAAAGTCCAAGAGGTTTTTGCAGAATCTGATGAAGCCTTTCCAGTTGGGTTCTAGCAAACGTATGTGTAATAAACCCTGTTCAGTACTTGGGCTCTTTCTTGTCATCTGGTGCCAAATTCGCTAAAGTTGTGATCTTTGCTTTTGTGTGTGTGTTTTATTTTCTTTTTTCTATGTGTGATTCGAATTGTACAGGAGGAAATAATGAAGAGGATTTGGAGGCGATTGCTGCAAAGGAACAGAAGCATTTTCAATATGAAGTCTTATCCTCTGCAACCAGCGATTTCCATCCTAGTCACAAGCTTGGTGAAGGTGGATTTGGGCCTGTCTACAGGGTAAAGATCTGTGTCTAATTTGGTTCCATGAAGAATTGAGAATGGATTGTGGGGGTTTCTTGCATTTTCTCTTCAGAATGGATGGCTTCCTGAATCTTTTTGTGATTTGGTGTTTTTTTGGTTGTCATTTGATTTGAATTTTTGCGTTATTTCTATGCATATTTTCTATGTAAGGGACTTAAATGGCTGATGAAACATTAGCCAAATTTCATTTGCTGCAAATTTTGATTAGAAGCTTTTGAGTTTCGAAATGAAACTATTTCGCAGAAGTAGTTTTTGAAGAAATGTCAAAGGCTTAATTCAATTGCCCAGCTAAGTGAACAAGCCCCACTAAATTTCTTAAGCGTGAATTTTAAGCTTAGTGATTGAAATAGTATGCACCTAGTAAAGCAATGCCCACGAGGTTACGGATTTTTCCTATAAGCAATAGGGAAATACTAGAGTTTTTTTTTGCATTTGCTAGAAGGTAAAAATTTGTGCTAGTGCTTTTTTTTTGGCTCCCATCTCCTCTTAATTTATGCTGTTTTAAAGGAAAAATTACTGGATGTTATGCAATGAAGAAAGCAATTGAGCATTACACTAACTTGCAAAATTTTTCTGATAGGGAAAACTGAATGATGGAAGAGAAATTGCAGTGAAGAAGTTGTCCCATGTCTCAAATCAAGGGAAGAGAGAGTTCTTAAATGAGGCCAAGTTATTAGCACGTGTACAGCACAGGAACATTGTTAACTTGTTAGGTTATTGTGTACATGGCAATGAGAAGCTTTTGGTTTATGAGTATGTCCCTCATGAGAGCCTTGACAAGCTTCTCTTCAGTAAGTTTTAGCTTATCCTTTGCTTTCTTGAGCCTATTTTCTCATTTATTGTTTGCATAAGATATGCTACTACATTTTTTTTAACTGATGTTCTTTTGATCAAATATGTCCAGTTGTTAAGTGCAAAGTTCCATTGATAAATCACTTGATCTGGTTTTGACTTCTGCAGAACTTAACCTATCCAACAATTTTGAAATATATACCTAAATTGGGTTATAAAGTGTCAAGAATGTTGGGATTCTTCAAAAGTAGTATACAATTAAATGCTCTTAGACAAATTTTGATCAACATTGTGTAACATCTGAATATCTCCAACATTACATGCCAAATCTATTTTCTAATTTTGCCAAATATTCAAAAGCTACCAGATTCATTAGAAGTTCTTTGATATCCTGACTGATTTTTTGTAGAAACTTGTCAAATCTAGTATGAAGAAACTGTACGTACTCCTCCTTTATTGTGAAGGCCAAGTGGTATTTGTTTCCTTAACCAACTCAATCTGATCATCCTGACTGAACTACATGGGTCAAAAGCTTATTTTGGAGTCGCATCTTGCTTGGCATAGATGACTAAAAAAATTTCATAAATAAGCATTGATGATGGCTGGAAAGCACACTGACATGTTAAAAAAAAAATGAAAAATGAAAAAAGATCATATGTGCTGGAGGCATTTGCTAGATAATCAACTTCAAAGGCTGGCTGTGTCTACAAAAAGACAGGACCCTAAGTGTGGATGCCTGTGGAGTGTTGGGGTCTTGGGGAGAAGAAACAAGAACATTTATTCCACCACAATTGTTTCATCCAAATGGACCTTATAAGACCTTTTGATAAAGTGCCAATAAACATGCCAAAGAAAATGGGATATATGATTGACACTTCTTTGATCTAACTTTTCTTGCCATGAAACTAACAATCGATGGGCAAGCTAATGTCACTTGTCACTGCACAGATCAAATCAAATTTAAGAGTTTTACTTTGGCTTTATCTAATTTACTTATTAATGATGCTCAGTCTATCTGTTCTTTTATTTGTTCAATTATTCATTTGTTTATCATTTAATTGTTAATTTATTTTAGTTAAGATCTCTTTCAAATAAACTTCAATTCAGATGGGATACTGTTTTTTTATTTTTATTTTTATTTTTATTTGTGTCAATTTTTCCTCTTTGTTTCGTCTTTGGGAAGTGCATTTTCAATTTTGCTTGTTCAAAACTTCTGTTTGGAATTGCACCTTTTTGATTGATTTTAGTACGAACTTTATTTCCAACCTGTCTCACCACTGGGTTGCTATATATACAAATAGGGAGTGATAGTCAAATGTTTCAAGGTCATAGCTTTTCAATGGTCATAACAGAAAGGCAGATTCTTATCTTGATGATTTTGATGCAGAATCCAATAAAAGAGAGCAATTGAATTGGAAGCAAAGGTATGATATAATAACTGGCATTGCACGTGGATTGCTTTACCTTCATGAGGACTCACCCATTTGCATCATCCATCGTGACATCAAAGCTAGTAATATCTTACTTGATGATAAGTGGGCTCCAAAGATTGCCGATTTTGGCATGGCCCGTCTCTTTCCTGAAGATCAAACACATGTCAACACTCGTGTAGCTGGTACCAAGTATGTATTTTGACTACCAAATTTTTGTCCATGTACTTGTAGCCATAACATGACTGCTTAAAATGTAGCTGACATGTCAAGTATGTGATTGATGTTCGCACTATTGCCAACAGCGGGTATATGGCTCCAGAGTATATCATGCATGGTCATTTGTCAGTGAAGGCAGATGTGTTTAGCTTTGGTGTTGTGATTCTGGAATTGATCAGTGGCCAGAGGAATTCAACATTCAGTCAGCATCATGATGCACAGAATCTGCTTGATTGGGTAAGACTAAGATTTAGCTATTTAATTTGATCATAACATGGTGATGCATGATGAAGTAGGCTTTCAGTTATGATAAACTTCTTGTTATTCTGATGGTGGCTAGAAATATAGATACTTGATCTATGAATAGAGGAATGGAGAGACACAGAGGCAAAATGATAAAGGGTG
This sequence comes from Rhizophora apiculata, assembly GCA_037832385.1. Lineage (NCBI taxonomy): Eukaryota > Viridiplantae > Streptophyta > Magnoliopsida > Malpighiales > Rhizophoraceae > Rhizophora > Rhizophora apiculata. The sequence goes on along the minus strand of CM075441.1, from coordinate 1,685,944 downwards.
GGAGAGGCTGTGTGTGTGTGTTAATGTTGTGGAACATCTGTGTACCACAGAAGCTCCACTAAGGGATGTAATCACGACAAACTGCAGTCTATGAGCTTAATTTCTTGTCAGTCTTGAGGCTCAAAGATGATTTGGCAAAATAAAGGTCAACAATATTGATTAAGGAAGTCAAATATTTATATAACCTGCTTTTGACTTCAAATAAACTATATGTTTTGCTTCCCAAAAAAAAAAGCAGAAAAAAAAAAAAAAGAAAGAAAGAAAACCAGAAACCACTGCTCTTTCTACTGGTATACACATAAAAAGTATTGATGAATTTACATGTGGTAAAGGCCTTGGAAAAGCTTCACTACAGATTGGTTTGAACACTACAGAATTTTCTTACTAGTTAGAAAAACAAGACCCTGGGGATCTTTGCAGGTCATCATACTGCTGTTGTCTTAGAAAGCTCTTCCATCATTTCAAGCATTATTTCTCATGCAGGCATACAAGTGTCACAAAAAAGATAGGAGTTTGGATATCATGGACCCGGTGTTAACATCATCAGCATCTATTGATCAAGTTCAGATTTGCATTCGTATAGGCCTGCTATGCACACAAGGGGATCCACAATTGCGGCCTACTATGCACCGCTTGGTTGTCTGGTTGTCAAAGAAAGCTGGCGCTGTCCATCTAGATGAACCAACTAGGCCTGGAGTTCCTGGTTCTAGGTATAGGAGATCGCATAGGCCACCGGGAATGTCCTCGACAGGTGGATCATCTCGTAATTCTGATTCCCGTTCACCTGACTCGAGTTTAAATTCTATTACTGCCACCACATCCACTTCTGTCTCTGTAAGTCCAAGAAGGTTAGATCGTGGCAAACGCCCAATGGAAAGTTAAGCTTAGTTCATTCAAATTTTAGGTTATTTTTTTTTGTAGAAACTTAGTGATTCACAAAGGTTGGCCTTCTGAAGCATGTACATGCAATCGAAATTAGTGGTATAAAGTGTGGTTGAGGAACACTAATTCTTTTATTTATACCCCTTTATAGTATTACGACTGCTCAATTACTTAATTTTGTTGAAAAAAAAAAAGGAAAGTGTTTTGGGGTACATACGCAATGGTGGTGGTGGTATAGAAATCTTCTTCATATTCTTTTTGCGTTCATTTGATCTCAGAGCATTATTTTAAGAGTGGCGAAAACAAGGCAGCCAAAGGAAACCATATACATTAGAACCCAACATGTAGTCGCAAATAAATGTACAACTCTTCTCTACCAATGTGTCGCCACACTCTGGTATTGAAAATGTCTGCTGAAGGGTCCTGAGAATACTACTCTTCTCATTCCTATTCGGCGGAGCTTTAGTTGTAACAAAAATGTTTTTAATCTCGTAAATGAGATGACGCAATCATATAACTCAAGTCTGTAGCAATGTTAGTAGATTCTTTTACACAGGTGTGGGCGGTAATAGAACTTCAGATTAAGATTAGGAACTCGCCGAGTAGGTGCTTTAGGGGCCTTCCCATGTTGTGGGAAGAAAACTTGGTGTCCCCATCACACAACCATGCGTCTTGTTGGACATGGGTGGTGGGAACAAGAGGTGACACAGTATAGATATTTCGGTAATATAACAACTTGCTCGATTGATAGTCTGCTGAACCATAGTCTGAAATTAAGGACCTTCTAAGTGGCTTAGTATACCCATCACACAAATACAAAATCTTGTTGGAGCAATTATTAGGAAATAAAAAGTTGTATACAATAGATTAATAAGTTTTTTTTTTTTCTTAACAAACTTAAAATTAAAAAAATCAAACAACTATAATATTAAATTTTGTTATTAAATTGCAAACAATATAGTCAATATGTTATGAGAGAGAGTTAGATATCATTAACTGAAAATGAATTTTAAAGTTTAAAAAATTCATAAGTTTCTAAATAATTTTTTTTAACATTATCATATGTTAAATTTGATCATCTAATTATAAAAATTAATTATTTAATGTAAGAATTTAATAATAATTTAGTATAAAAATTTCATTGACTCAAATTTAAATGTTTAAAATAAATTTTTTTAAATAAATAAAGATTTAATATAGATAATATTAAATTAAAATTATCAATTTCGTTTAATACATTCTTGTTAAGTTTGAGAAATCTTCCTTAAAATTACCACTATTTAAGTCTAGGTTCTTTTCATAAAAGACGGTGAATCAAAATGCCAATATATAATTATTAATTTGAATTTATAAAAACCATTACTAATATTCTAGAATATAAAGATTACGAGGATCAAATCTCAACAAGTAATTAAGGAATGTGCCACGACCGAAATTAAAAATCCAAAAGCATCGAAGGGACCCGCGAATGAAAATTAGCTAGCCAAAGGTATCTACGGATCTCTCTATGATCTATGTGTAGTCCGTTCTTCTGTCTACAAACCGTCGTTTCAGATCTGATTTCAATGAATGGGAGAAGCTATAATGTTGTACAACGAGGAGTACCGTGCTCTCACATTGCCCAAAAAGTCTGCGCTCTAAGCTTTCCAATTACTGGATTCCATTCACAATCCTCTGTAGGCTCTGATGCAGACAATCAAATTCCCCATTTTCCTACCAGGCCCACTTCGCGAACTTGTATGCCTCCTACATCATTAATCAGACACGCTCGGGTATAACTTAACCTTCATTTCGCATCAGCAGAAATACTATTTTCACCACTTAGAATCTGACACGTAGCACAGGGAGGATAGCAGCTCAAATCGTTCTAAAAACAGAGTTGGGGGGACAATAGCGTAAATCCAAGCTTCACAAACCAGAGTCCACATCATCAATCCGAGTGCCGCAATTTTAAAGAAACTACGGCCATGCGATCATTCCCCGAATTCCCCAACCCCAACCGCCGGATCAATTATCTTGCTCTCGATCCGATCCTCAACCAAACCTCCCCCACACACCCAGAACGCACACACACTTTTTAAATCCTCTTATCTACCGTCACTCTTCTATGCCTTCTAAGCTGTCAAAAACACGCTGAAGGACTCCATTTTTGTTTCGTTTTTCTGGGAAAAAAGGTTGAAAGCTTTGATGGCTACAGCTGAAGGTCCCTCCAATCCACAACTTCCTGCACAACAACAGCAGACAACTACCGCGCTGCCTTCTTATTCCGACGTACGAGCTACTGATTTGATAAGACTGTCTGTTTTTTTTTTTTTTTTTTAACTATTTTCTAAATGCTTTTAGTTTGGGTTTGCTGCAATGTAATTGTTTATTCGATGTTATTGTAGATGATTTTGGCGGCGATTGATGCTTTGAACGACAAGAATGGCTCGAACAAGACGACGATCGGCAAACAAATTGAGGTGACTCACCCCGATCTGCCGGTGGCACACGCCACGCTGTTAGCTCACCACCTGAATAAGATGAGGCAGAGCGGACAGATTGTCTTTTTCAAGAACAACTACATGAGGCCGGACCCTAACGCCCCGCCTAAGAGGGGCCGCGGCCGCCCGCCCAAGCCCAAGCATCCGCTGCCTCCCGGGACGGTGGTGGCTCCTCCCAGACCACGTGGTCGCCCGCCAAAGTCGAGGGACCCGCTCGCGCCGGTGGCTCCTCCCAAGATGAAGAGCTCGGGAGGAAGTGGCCGACCGCGCGGCCGCCCACCTAAGAAGGACAAGACGGCAGCTGCTCGACCTTCGGCTCCTTCTGCTGCTTCTGTTATTGGCAGATCTCCTAGAGGGAGGGGCCGACCGCCCAAAGTGAAGCCTGCCGTCGCACCGGTTGCTGGCTAAGTCGATTAGAGTGGTTAGACACGGAGAGTAAACAGAGCAAGAGATTGGCTTCCGGCTTTCTATTTTCTTTTTCTTTTTTTTTTTCGCTTTTTATTTTTTATTTTTAATTTTTTAGGTGCGTTAGGTCTTTACTGATTTGTTATTTGGTAGCGTAGCTTGAGCTCTAATCAATCATAATTTTTTTTTTTTCTGAAGTCTGTTTAGTTTAATGTCTAGTGTTGTGGTGGGTGTTGTAATTGGGGTTAAAACCTTGGGTTGGATTGGAGGAAGGTGGAATGTTGACTGTAATTTTCATGTAAATGAAGTGGTTGATTAATAGCATGTATGCTCTTTAGTATCTCTTGGTTCTCTTACTCTCTAGCTTAATAAAATTGCGAAGATGGAAGGAAAAGAGGGTAAAAATAAATGATGGGACAGATTCTGATTACCATTTGGAATTTTTTAACTCTTGCTTTGGACATGAACATGAGTGAATGTTGTGACCTAAAAAAGAAAAATTTAAAAAAAGGCAAAAAGGGTGTGAATAATTTAAGGCTTTTTTGCTTTTTCCTTTTCTAAAGATATTAAAATGGGTAGAAACTTTACAGGTGTACCATAATGTTGTGCAGCCAGCATATGCCCTGCATGTTACCTTGGACGCCATTCTGGATTCTTGTTTCTAAAATTGACATTTAAAAACAGAAGCATGTGGGGATTCCAATTTTTTTCTTACACAAGGGAGATTTTTTTTTTTTATTTTAAATTTCTAGATGGAGTGGGAAGGGAATTTTAATTGCAATCTCGTTCCATGCTTTAAAAGTTGGGTGAGGCGGGGTTGACATTTTGAAAATTTGTGTGGCAGATGTGGACTTAGGACAAAGGGTCTCCCGGCCGATTGTTCATAGGTTGAAATGGATTTAGTCTGGTACCACTGAGTCGGGCAAACCCATTTCTCCTGATTCAGCCTACTTGGGCCTCATATGTACAGTTGAAGATGTCTATTATTATTTGTTTGAGTAATTGGAAATGTGTGTTAGATCCTTTTGCATTTGAATCCCAGGTATGACTCTGAATACCATGTTGTGGCAGTAAGAAATTTTTTTTGGGCTCTTAATACAGATGTTCATCTCACAAGTATTTTTTCTTTTTAATATATATATATATATATATATATATTAGTATAATTTCTATTATTTTTTTTATCGAGTCTAATGATATGAATAATTACAATAAGTAAAATAAAAGTTATCATGAAGCCACTTTATTAAAATCAACTGGTCAATTACATCATAAATGTCATGATCTTCATATAATCATGTTATTCTTCTCTTTTACCTTTTTTTTATGAGTAAAGAAGAAGGGCCTTTATTTTCATTCAATTGGAGGGTGCTACGTAATCATCAAAATAATTAAACTTCAGTATGTTAACAGTGGGGGAGGAGTTTTGGGGCCCACTGGGAGCAAGAGAAAGCAACCGTTTGAAGCGCTCACTACAATTAGAGCCACACACGATCTCCCCCTCCTACTAGCTCTCGTAGCTAAAAGAGACACGTGTCACTTTCTGGTTTCTTTTTTAATAAAATATACTCCTTGTAAAATGGAATGTACCATTTGCACCGAGCATCGACGTCTTTTCTCTTTCACCTTGTCGTGGTGACAGCGATACCGAAACATGGTGGTGTTCAATTTCACTCGCGTGGAAACGACGCCTTACGGCGACCAGAAGCCAGGAACTTCTGGACTTCGCAAGAAGGTTCTCGATTCTTCAAATCTTTAGTTTCTTTTTCTTGTTTATTTTTTTTTTCCTTCGATTTTTAATCAAAAAATCAGATCGGTTGATTTTTGTTCTTGATCGGAAATTGGATCGGTGTCTGTTTTGGACAAAAGATTTATCGATGATTCTTTGTATTCGCTTGACCGCTTTTGATTTAGATTTGTTTTGGTTTCGATTTTCATTGCCTTTCTGATAAAGAAACTCAATCAATTGTGAATCTCTCTTGTTCATTTTTTTTTTAATTCGTGTTTTTTGAAATCATGTTTTTAATTAATTCTTTTTGAATCGAATTCGTCTCTTTCTTGTAGAATATTGTCCAGTTTTATTTTTTTAAAATGATTTTTCAGAGAAACTGAACGCCTTTTTTTCCCCTTAATTGACAGTTTATAGTTAGTTGAACACTGTGAGGTTGAAAATAGGTATCTTAGGATGTGTAAATTTTGGGTGCTGATATTGTTTCTCTTCTAGTTATGCTGGCGCAACGATTGCCCGTTGTTTTTATTTGTGTTCATTACTAATATTGTGGGTGCTGATTCTTTTCAGGTGAGAGTGTTCACGCAAGCTAATTACCTGGAAAATTTTGTTCAGTCAACGTTCGATGCCCTTACTGCAGAAAACGTTAGAGGTGCAGTTCCGTTACTCATGTAAACCTATTTGAGAGACTGCAATTGACCATCCTTTCCAATATTTGCTCTCTAGTTCAAACATTTCAAGGAGATATACTCAGATTGTTATCACTTTGGTTTCAGTTATCTCTGTGTCTATACATCTTTCTGTCGTGTTACCACCACTAAACTTAGTGTTTGACCAGTGCAGTCTATGTCTAATGAGAAATCTGTTCTTCATCACGCAAACTACTCCAAAGCAAATAGTGTTAGTTTTTTAATGCTCAATGACTAAGTTGGGTTTATTTGTTCTCAGTGTTTATTTTTGGTTTCCTTTGCTTCCTATGTAGGCGCTACACTTGTTGTTTCTGGTGATGGTCGCTATTTCTCAAAGGATGCCATTCAGGTATCATATCTACCACCTTCTGTGTGACTGCAGAATTTGTGTCAGAAGATTGTTTCTAGACTTACTCTTTTAAAGGTCTTCCAACTATGCTGGCATGCATGCACACTTTTCTGTTGGTTGTAATTTTACTGAGTGCATTCCATTTTGCTGGCTTTGAAAGTTTAAAACTTGAAAGTGTGAAATCTATAGATCTGGGCAGCTACATTTTGGATGTGAAAAGATGTATAAAATGGCCGGAGATTCTCCCTTGCGTTGTCAACTTGGCATTTGCATGCATTTTATGTTTAATTTGTATTTCTGTTTATTTTTGTCCACCTTACCCCACAACGAGGTAGTTTCATGCATTTGAGACTCCTACATTTTCCCTTTATTTGTTGGGGAGAACCTAGGAATATCTTATGCTGCAGTACATGAAATACAAAGGTTATGTTGTTGTCATTAAATTCCGTACAGTTGTAAAACCATTATGGTCCATGTACAGTTCAGTTCCCTTCCTTTCCTCCTTTCTCTGTTCTTCATTTGAGCAGGGGTGGACAAGGTGTTTATGTTATTGCCTCTTACTGTTATATTGCTTGCTTAAGTTTTGCAAGATGAAGCAATTTCTAAATAAGATTTTCTTCAATTTTATTTTGATAAAATGGCAGATCATTATTAAGATGGCTGCTGCAAATGGAGCAAGGCGTGTTTGGGTTGGTCAAAATGGATTGCTTTCCACTCCTGCTGTCTCAGCTGTGATTCGTGGAAGAGTTGGAGCAGATGTAAGTTAGTGTTTTGTATTGGGTCACTTTTCCATGATTATTCAACAAGAATAATGGAGCTCATGAGCATAATGAGTATTTACTTCATAACTGAATGTCAGGGATCCAAGGCAACAGGGGCATTTATATTGACAGCAAGCCACAATCCTGGTGGTCCTCATGAGGTATGGCAGTTTGTTTTCTTTTCAGTGGGTGGGCCATTGTGGTCGTTGCTGATATCACTGCTTCATTTGCTACTGCTTGTATGAAAGAAAATGCAATATGGTGTTACTTTGTCAAACCAAGTTGGAGCAGCAAGTCCAGGTGGACAATGGCAATCGTTTACTGTCATCTCTCAATGGATAAAATTTCAGAATGTTGTTCAAGTGATTTTGAAATATCAGCAAGAATTACTGTAGCACTCTTTTTTTTGGTGTTTGTTGATTGCAGGACTTTGGAATCAAATACAACATGGGAAATGGTGGACCTGCTCCCGAGGGAATCACAAATAAGATTTATGAAAACACCAAAACAATAAAGGAATATCTAATTGCAGATCTGCCAAATGTATTTCCTAAGTCCTAGTTGCCCTGTATCTGTTTTTCTGTCTTTTTTTTTGTTTTTTTGTTAGGTAGTATTTTGATAGCCTGGCGATACTTCATTGGTTTTAGGTGGATATAGCTGTGACTGGTGTAACTAACTTCAGTGGGCCCGAGGGACAATTTGATGTTGAGGTTTTTGACTCAGCAACTGATTACGTGGAATTGATGAAGTAAGCGTGCTCTTTTGTTATCTGTATATTCTCCTAGATTTAATTTTTTTGGTGATGAATAACTGAATAAAATGAGCAATTTATATATGCTCTCTCTCACACATTTCTTTTTCCTTAATTGAGAGATTACTAGACTGTTCATTCTTCTTTTTCTCTAATAAGTCAGATTGCAAAATTATGATATTTTTGTGGTCCTCTTGCTTCGTTTTCTTCACTTTAGAATTAAGCTGGTATTTTGGGCACTTTGAAAAGGTTCTGCTAAATGACTAGTGCACGTTTGCATCTCAAGACACATAACAGAAGAAAAGATTTATTAGTTTAATAAATATACATGACACACTCCTTGGATGTACATAGGAGATCTGCTGAACTGATCTTAATTATTGTAGCAGTAGATCTGGTTTTATCTCCTAACATAATTTTTATGGTAAATAACATTGAAGTCTTCTTTTGTACAATTTCCCAGGTCTATTTTTGACTTTGAGTCCATTCGAAAGCTGCTTACAAGTCCAAGATTCTCGTTTTGGTGTGTAGACGGCTTTTCATCTGGATCTATTGTAATTTTTTGATGTCTATCATGTGTTTTAATATCCTTTTCATGATGAATTTTGTTTGCATCATTTTGAAGTTATGATGCCCTACATGGAGTTGCTGGGGCTTACGCAAAACGCATATTCGTGGAAGAGCTTGGTGCACAGGAGAGCTCATTACTAAACTGTGTACCCAAGGTCTTGCAGAGTTTCTGACAACTTGTTATAGTGTTTGCATCTTTCTGTTACCTTAGATTTATGATTTTTTTTTTTTTTTTTAATGTTTGCACTTGTCTATTTCATACAGGAGGACTTTGGAGGAGGACATCCTGATCCCAATCTCACTTATGCTAAGGAGTTGGTTGCTCGTATGGGGTTAGGCAAATCCAATTCTGATGTTGAACCACCAGAATTTGGTGCAGCTGCTGATGGTGATGCAGATCGTAACATGATTCTTGGCAAAAGGTACTGCCAGTCTTTGTGCTTTATTCAAATAATTATTGTCTAAATATTGTGTTTATAATTTTATTAATTTTTTCAGGTTCTTTGTAACTCCATCAGATTCTGTTGCCATTATTGCTGCAAATGCAGTTGAAGCCATACCCTATTTCTCTGCTGGGCTGAAGGGAGTTGCCAGGTTTTAGATTGTATTGCTTAGCTCATTTTTCTTTACTTTTTCCCCTTTGTATGCATGTTGATTTCTTGATGTGCTTTTTTTCATGATGTCAATGTCTCTTTTTGTACATTGATCCACTGCTTAGCTCTTTTTTCCAATTTGAATGTGCTTACTCATTGAGCATGGCTTGTGTTTTCTTTTCTTGTTTGTTTGTGACAGTCAGAGTTAAACCAATTGAAGGTTCTAGAGCTTTACATTTTTTTATTTGGGGAGGGTAAAATCTGTGACCTACACGCCCCTTTAACAAAGTTGTGTATTCTCATTAATTAGGTCCTTTTGTAAGCTTACCTTTTTAGTATGCCTAATTAGGAGGCCATCCAAAATTTGGAAATTCACACTCTAGTCTTCTTCCTCCTAGCCATTTGCTCAAAAGATGCATTGCTACAAGGAGTCTCCTCATGTTGGTTTCTATGTTATGTTGTTGCACAGAGAAAATTATAATTTTGTACATGTATCTGAACCAGCTAGATTGGGATTAGGGATAAGTTGACCCTGACAATATGGATTACATGTGCTAGTTTTTTGTCTTCTCTTTGCAATATCCTTGATCTACTTAAAGTAGTTCCACTATATTTTATGCTTGCTTCCAGTTTTTGTCTTATGTAACAGTCCCATTCACTGTCAATTTAACTCAAAATTTCATAATGCTACTTTTTTCTTTTTTGCTATTTATAGGAGCATGCCAACATCGGCTGCACTTGATGTTGTGGCCAAACATTTGAATTTGAAATTCTTTGAGGTATGCTGTGGCATCATTTATGATTCCCAGCTTATGCTCTTGGTAGTTGAACTGTATAGTTTAGTTACTTGCTGTTCGATTTCAGGTCCCCACTGGCTGGAAGTTTTTCGGTAATCTGATGGATGCTGGATTGTGTTCAATCTGTGGGGAGGAAAGCTTTGGAACTGGTGAAGTTTTTGCATTGTGGAACATTTTGTGCTTAAATAATAACAGAAAGCCGTGGCTAATAATGGCATTTACTAACAGGCTCAGACCACATACGAGAGAAAGATGGGATATGGGCTGTCCTGGCATGGCTCTCTATACTAGCTTATATGAACAAGGAAAATCTTGGCGGAGGAAATCTTGTGACTGTGGAAGATATAGTTTGCAAGCATTGGGCTACCTATGGTCGCCACTACTATACTCGTTATGACTATGAGGTAGGATCTTTGTTTTTTTTGGTTTTTTGAATGTTTGCTTCTTGTGTTAACAAGAAGGAATCTTGGATAATAATCTGAGTGGTTGGCGTCTCTTGAAGAATGTTGATGCAAGCGCAGCTAAGGAACTGATGGCCCACTTGGTTCAACTGCAATCTTCCCTCGGTGAAGTCAATGAGTATGTCTCATCTTCTACTTAACACAGCTTACTGTTGGCAAGTTTTATTGATGCTGCTTTAAGGAATGGCTTACTGTTGTTTTATTGGGACCCATATAGATATGATCTTCTGCAGAAACCATATTGATGTGAAGTTCTATGGAAGCTCTAGGTTTCTGCTTGAACAGCTTGAACTTGTGTTGATGCTGATGTCCCACTTAGACATCCTCCTTCACCTCTTACATACAAAAAACTGTGCAACATTTTAGCCTTTTGAACCATTAACAGCTTGGGTGAAGCTGCTGCCTTGAAGTATGAAAGAAAAATTGACCTCCTGTAAGGGTTTTTTGTGACTAGAGTCTGCTTTGCTGGATGTCACTGATGACAAGACCTAGTTATAATTATATTTTCTGTTTGTTCACAAAACTTGATTGTTTGGTCTGCATCTTCTGAATCTTAGATTGGATCCTTATGATGTCAAAACACTATCTCGTCTCATATGGTTTCCATTAATAAAAAAATCTGATAGGCAGGTTGTGCTCAAGCAATGTGCTTGAATTTTGTCACGTTGCTTTGGATGAAAATTTGACCTCCTTTTCTTTTTTAAAATGTATACAAAAGCAGCAACAACAACAAAATGTTAATGCCAAATTTAATTGGATTGGCTACATGAATCATGTCTTGTTATTCCATTCTATTATAAACTAAGTTTGACATTTGTTTTTTTAAATGTATAACTAATATAATAAGTTTTTCTCTTGCATTCTGTAAGAAATGGTATTCCTTGCATGTCCTTCATGGTACACAATGTTGCTGTATATTATATGATGACTTCGTATGAACTATTAATATTAGTGCTCTGCTTACTGGACATGACACAATGTTCAATATTAACCTTTTTAGATGGTCATATGCACAAATAATAACATGAACCTATATATATATATATATCTTGGGTGTACATTATCTACTTATATATGTATTTGTGTATATATATATATAGGACATAAGTATCTGCTTTCAATGTTGGTGTATTGTATATCTTGGGTACTCTCGCTAAATCTTTCCATTACAAGTTAACATGTCTTATAGAATTGGCATCTTCTTACATGTTTATAATTTTTTTTGTACAGGATTGTGAAGGGAATACAATCAGATGTGTCAAAGGTTGCCCATGCTGATGAATTCGAGTACAAAGATCCTGTAGATGGTTCTACCTCAAGCCACCAGGGAATTCGATATTTGTTTGAGGATGGTTCACGACTGGTAAGCTGACTTTCTGGAGCTAATATTTTAACCTAAGGTCCTTTGATTAAGATGTGAGCACTGTAGTGTAATGAAAATGCAAAATCCTGACAAGCCACCTTGCAAAACAAACACGATAATGGCAGCATAAGAAAAGATAATTGAAGGCAGACACCTGATTAAATTTTCGTAGAATTTTGGAATCCATCATGGAGGAGATAACAAGACCCAAAAATAATTTATTTCATTGATAATTGATAGATTAATTTACTAAATAAATTGACTACAAATAAAAATCTTAAGGTGCTATTTATACTAAGATCTAACCCTGTGCAAATACTAATTAAAAGGAAATTAATAAGTTAATTAAATTTCAAAACTTGCTTGAAAAGTCACTCCCTAATAATATTTCAGCTGGAACTCCTAATTAGGCTAAAATATCCTAAAGCAACCTAATAAACTACAAAATGGTAGAAAATACTCTCATTTCTTGTCAACATCAAAAACTCTAAAGAAAGAGGTTAATGAACTGAAGTCGTTTTCTCAAGGCTGATGATTATATTCAGGCTTATGAGTTGCAGCCGCTGCTACTTGAGCGTACTTCTAGAATTATTGTTTTGACAATCTGTGGTCAAGGTGGCAATATTTTACTGGAAGTCTAAATGCTATTTCAAAGGATGCCTCGTTTAAATAAAACATAGTAATTTCCTGTATCTGCTGATTTTTAATGCCACTGTTTTTGCGGTACATAAATATATCCCAAATTGGTCCAACTTCTCTTTTTTCATTGGATTTGTAGTCACCCTTTGGTTAGGTATTGTATAAAGGCTGTCTAATATAAAACATAATTCCCACCAACCCCCTCAACTCCAAGAAAAAACAATGAAAACTAGTTACGAATCCTTTGCATTAGATCTTACCCAAAATGATTTGATGTGCACAGGGAAAGGTTGCTTTAAAGTAAAATTTTCTTATATAGCATCTAGTCAATTAATTATTCATCAATTTTACAAAATCGTAGACATTGATAAAAAAATCTAGAACTCAAATTTCTGTTTTTTAAGGCCAAAAACAATGGTGAGAATTGATGACAAATCCAATCTAGTTAAATGTGATACCATCTTCAATATTTTCCTCTTTTGAGGTTAGATAAATTACCATCTAATAACATTTTTCAAAATGGATGCAGGTTTTCCGCCTTTCAGGAACCGGATCAGAAGGTGCAACCATCCGTCTGTACATCGAGCAATATGAGAAAGATCCGTCAAAAACTGGAAGAGATTCTCAAGAAGCACTTGCCCCTCTTGTAAGATATACTCCTGAACATTATTTGACTGCCTATGTAATGTGACTATTCTTTAGTTGATATCGATATCTTTTGATGCATGTTCTTGCAGGTGGAAGTTGCTGTTAAACTCTCTAAGATGCAGGAATTCACTGGAAGGTCTGCACCAACTGTTATTACATAGACAGACAATGCCATGTAAGGCAGTGCAATGCAATTGCACGTTACAAGAACAATTTTTATGAGAAGTGCTATAGGCATGACAACATATTCAAGAGACCTTTGTGCTTCATCTCCACCCTTGACTGGCACATTTTTCCGCATTGTGCTTTTCTCTGTGCAGCCTTACCGGAGGCATTCTCATAATGGACCAAAAATATCATGCTGATCTTCAAGTTTTGATGCTGAAATAATGCAAAATTTTCGCTTGTTATTTGCGTGGCTTCACTTTTCATTTGCTTGAGCTGAAAGTACTTTCTGATAGCACCTGCGATTTAATCATTCGCTCTTACCGATACCAAACTTACTGTGAAATATGCAGTATGATTGTGAGTTGCGTAACTTGCTTTTCTCTTTAATGCATCCGACAAATATAGAAAGATTTTTAGTTTAAATCATTTTTTTTTTTCTCTTTTAATGTATTCTAGGAAGAATAACATTGCATTTCATTCAATGGTATTGAATTTCATGTCTCTTCACTTTATTCCTTTTAGCTAAATAAATAATAAACGATTAGACCATAGATGTGCTCTCCCTCTCTGACTTTTATGTAATGAGGACATGTTTAAGTGACAAACTAAGGGTGTAGGATACGTGACTTACAATTAAATTGCAGGATGGTATTCTATGGTGAAAATAAAACATGTCGAGTTGACCAGAAATCATCGATCCACTTGTGGGTCTTTTTGGGGTAGCAAATTCTAACTCCCGCATTGCATCATGACCTTCTGGTTCTTGAACTTCTGTTTTTATTATAATTTGGTCTTTTAAGTTTTATTCATTTTAACATGGTTCCTCCAGCTAAGTTTTTAGAGCTTCGACGCAGGGATGTGATTTGTCTTGACGTGAGATAAATGAATGCGGATAAGATAATGTAATCTTAGCTATTTATTAAATATTTGTAATCTCATTGTTTGTTATTACTATGTATCGGACGACTATATATGTGTAACAGTCGTAACTTTTTAGGAATAGGGAATAGTAATCGAACCGTAGTCAAACGTTTTTAAAATAGAAATTGGTGTGGGAAAAGAAAGAAAAATGAGAGAAAGTACTCATCGGGTCAACTATTGGAAAAACAGAAAAAATAAAAAGAAGAAGGGGGCGTCGGGAATAAGGGTTTATTATTATTTTAAAAATCTTTAGGAACTGTTGGTTCTAACCAGCAGTTCTAATTCAATTTTATGGTCAGTTACAATTCAGATTTAGTTCCAATTTTTAGAGCACTTATCGACCGATTTGAGTATGGTACATTTCGCTTAGAATTGTAATTGTGGACTTTCTATTTCATAAATGAAAAATTATTGTTTGATGACCGTTACTTAAACTCGATTCTACAAATAAATGTGTCAACTGAATTTACTTAAAAGAATTCGCTATTTTCTGCTATAAATAAAATTCCAAAAACCTCAAATAGCTTCACAAAGTTTTAAATCTCCATAGCTAAAATTTAGATTACAGAAACAAGGGCAAAAATTACCATTAAACAAGTAAGGGAAGAGAACGACATCTCACAGGGGAAGCACGATGGAGAAGAAAAAGAAAGAGAAGCAAAACCGGGAAGAAAAGAGGCAAAATATGTGTCATAAAGAGCATAAAAATCAGATTAATGATTTACCATAAAGTTAAAATCAAGTATTTCAGAACGTCAAAAAATGCTTTTGTTTAAATCTAACACGATTGACCAAAAAAAAAATCAATGTTATACGTGCCTGGTTATTCATTTTTCAACCCATTCTTATTTTTAATATTCATGATTCATCTAAATCAAGAGCAAGGGGCTTCTGATGACCTTATATTAGTCGCACATCAAAAATTGGCGCTTGAATTTTGCCAATGGAAATATCAAAATACACTTAAAAAAAAAAAAAAAAAGAAAGTGTCTAGTTAACGGAGATTAAAACTCTCAGCACTACCTAACTGAAGCTGCAATATGTTTATAGTTTGGACGTGAGTTTTGCTATATTTTTTGTGGTGCCTTTTATGTCCCTTTGTGGTAATTATTTGTCCCTTTTAATATAATTTCACTATCTGATTCATTAAAAAAAAAAAGGAAAAAAGTGATAATGTTAAAGTAAAAAAAAAAAAAAAACGAAAAAGGCATGTTGGCTTAACCATCCTCCTGTGAGGTTGCGTTGAGTTTCGGATAATAATGGGCTATTTCTTCTCACGGGTCACCTCGATACTCTCTGTGTCCTAGCTTTGTTTTATTCCTTGTTTGGGCCTTTTTGGGTAAAAACCCGATTAATGTCTTTTCGTTTCAGTTGCTTTTGGACTCTGGTCAACATTTTTAGATGGCTTAGTGGGATTATAGTGCTGAATGGAAGAATTATCCATGTCACTTCACTCTATATAAAACTATTATTATTAAAACTTAAAATTTTTATTTAGAGGTTTTTGATTTTAATTTTAGGATGTGGGTGTAGAATTTATGGAAATAGAAAGAATTATTTTTATTGTGTAATTTATGATATAATAAATTTTTAATTAACAAAAAAAAAAAAAAAAACAACCCCTGTGATGTAACAAAAAAGGTTCCACAATTATAGA
This sequence comes from Rhizophora apiculata, assembly GCA_037832385.1. NCBI lineage: Eukaryota > Viridiplantae > Streptophyta > Magnoliopsida > Malpighiales > Rhizophoraceae > Rhizophora > Rhizophora apiculata. The sequence goes on along the minus strand of CM075441.1, from coordinate 1,670,078 downwards.
ATTTTCTCATATATCTATGTGAGTTGACAATTACATCCCTAATTATGCTATCGGTTTTCACAATCTCTCAACGCTAACGTCATATAGACACTAGTGAGGTAACTTCCAATAGATGCAAATTCATGAATTATAATATCGTAATTATTTATTTTATATTTTTATATTTTTAGTTCGTTAATGCATAATTATAATTATAGTTATTAATAAAAATCACAAATGTAACAATCTATAGTTATGATTGTGCAATGTAAATTCATGTTTATTTCACATTTTGCATAATTGTAATGGGGCTCATCTCTCCATTATTTAATCTATATCAACAAAAATTATTTGAAATTTAATTATATATTTCATTCGATTGTCCACGTCATTTGAATATGCTTGAAATCGAAAGAATTATAAACTAATAATCTGAAGAATGTAAGTATTGAAGGACAGGTGGGGTCCAGGACCTGAGCGACTTTCCAAGGGGAGAATGAAGGGGAAGCGAAGGCAACTTTACAATTATTTTTTTTCTTCTTAAAATAAACGATGCTGGCCCGACTGTTAAACATCTGATTACGTAATGGCAGTATTAATAATGCGAATGCCTATAGACAAGTTGGCAAATAAGAAAAGTAGGTGTTAGGTTGGTTGTCAGAAAAGAGAACTGGAAGACAAAGGCGCTGTGGCTGAGAATTAGAACATCCCCACGAGGTTACTGTTTGGTCACGGGCAGCCTGGGACTCCTCAATGTCTATCATGTAAAATAACTCATTAAATTATTGTTTTATTTTGATAATATAGGAATCTTGCGTTCGATGTGCAAATGATCTGGACATTCTTGTTAGTTCACGGGGCATTTAAATTGAGAGCTAAAATTTGAGTAAATGGACCAAATATGATAAAACCTTGTACTTAATAAATTCAAACTATGAATAAATCCCTTAATTAAAAAAAAAAAATCGAGCCATTAACGCCACGGAAATCGATAAGATCTGCATATAGGTGTCCCCAAATATATCCACTTCCTGGATAAGCACGGCCGCTGCCTGTGAATCCGTATCCGCTTCGACTTTTCCTTATACACATCTCCCAACCTAGAGACAGCGCCGCGCCCCCCCCCCCCCCCCCCCTAATGAGATGAAAGCATGTTCGTTTGAAAGCTCATCTTGATCCAATGCATTGGTAATAAATGGAATTTTTTATATATATGGATGAAGACAGCGTCAAGTTATATTAAACATGCCTGAGATACATTATAATTATATGATTGTTACGTGCCTCCAACCATCGACAAGTGAGAAATATATTTCAGGACTATTTCTCAAGCTGAGAAATCAGGGAAAAGCTTTAATTAGGCAAATGAAGCACCACGAAGCAAGTGCAGCGAGAAATATAATAGAATTAGCAGCAAGAATTATGCAACAAGGTGAATCTTTTGGTCAAAAATTTAAATGTTATGGCAGAAAATTCAAAATTTGCCATCAAGGAAAAAGAAATTCTTACCAAAAGCCCTAATTAATTAAAATGTGGTAAATATTTTCTCAGCCTGAAATATGGCACAAAGAGTTATTGCTTGCCATCAAATGCTTTTTTTAAGTAGTAAACTGGTTACAATTCTACACCACCAATCTAACTCGAGAAACATGCAATAACTCAGTCATTACTGCCATCAATTTATAGCAACAACCTCTTCCATATCTACCGTGCAATGTGTGAGCAATTCCTAGCAAGAAATTGATATGTCAGCATGCATATATAGATACATATATATATATATATATATTACATCAAAATTGCACAACATTGGAGGCATGAATGGATATGCTTTGGTTGCATTTCGTGGTACGACAAAGTGAATGCATGACAGCTGGTAGTCCACCAAGAACTGTCAATTTACAATGAATAAAGGTAGTATTAGTCAATTTGAGATTGAGATGAATCTAACTTAAATAATTAAAACGACAACGTATTGGAGAATTGATGATTCCAGAAGATTAAGCATTTGACATCAATTCTTCAATGCAATGATGATAAGAAATAGAAAACCGGGTAAAATCTTTGTTATTGTAAGATGATAGACAACCATAGAGCAAATTATTTGCTTGAATTGACAAATTGGTTACAAGGAATCTTCAGTATAAATAACGTACAACCCTAGTCTAGTCTACAGATAAATGTTGGGTATGCCAATACAGACTATGGTGCCATTTTGGCCACAGACATTACTGTCCGTATGGACCGTAACAATAAAATTACACAAACGAAACAACACAAACAAAAACAACGTAAATCTATGTGACAATTGAGACCCATTTCAGGTCACTATCTATTCACACAATTGATATGTCATACACCTTTCACTCTACCCTTTCGTTATTATGATTGTTTTTTTCTTCCCTTGAAAAGCAACCTATAAACCTGTATCGAAAGGGACTCCAGTGCCCGGAATCCAAGAACCGCCGGCCAGAAAGCTCCCGACGGTGAATTTTCTGGCCTCGGCGGGGTTCGTTAGAACGTGATAACCAGGCCAATGGACCCTCCCACTAGTCCTTGCACCAGCTCCAGTATTCATGTACTCAGCATAATATAGAGTACTTAAAGCAAAGCTTCCACTCCAAGGTAACCAACCTGCAGGGTCAATAATTCCATCTATATTGCTCTTCATGAACACAGTCCTTGAATATTTATGCCATGGCCTCCCCAGATAACTCCTAAACGAGCTCAGATCGCCGGCGGCCGCCACCCGGGAATCGTGGATAACTATTCCTGTGTTCTCATTGGGGTCCTTTCTTCCTTGCGCCGTGACAGTGTTCCGCTGACCACTCATTGGTCTTCTAATATAAATGTTGCAGTTTTGGAGAACAACGACAGCATCTCCGAATATGAAGTCTACGGTTCCGTACACGTCGCAATCCCGGTAGAATTGCCGGAGAGAGTAGACATACAAGGTGTCTTGGTAGCCCTTAAAGCTACATCTGTAGAATACTGAGAAATCGGAGCCGGACCGGAGCGCTACTGCCTGATGTTTTTGGGGTCCGGCGCTGTTCTCAAATGTCATGTCCCTTGCGACGAACCTGTCGCCGGAAACAGCTGCCAGAATATATATATATATATGAGATTATCATATGTAAGTAATTTTTTTTTTTTAAATTTAAGTTTTCATCAATTATACAAACAAAAATGTTAGTTAAATATTAAAACAAGAAGTTAAGCATCATTCTTTTATACTAGCAAAATTTTTGTGAGTATAGCGAAAAAAATCGTTAGATAATCTAATCAGAATCTGGTAAATTGAACGTGGTTTCCTTGAAATCAAGGATGATTATGGTTTGCCAATGTTGCCTAATATTTATTTTCTCTCCACTATGAGGTTAGCAATCATGGAATATGATACTGTAATAACTTTGCTACTTTATTAGGTGCCTAGTTGAGTGATTTTTAATTGCAAAGGAAAATACTTCACTTTCTTTTTCTTTCTTTCTTTGTTTTTTTTTTTTTTTTTGGGAATAATTAATACTAGGTGGAGGTGCAATCTAATTTGGTAATACAAGAATCTTGAAAAGACCAAGATTTTACATCACCACTGCACTGATGCCTTTTTGTCAGTTGTGGTGACGTGCAGAAATGTTCTAAAAGTAATTTATTGTTTTAACATATTTAATTCCTATTGTGTAGTGTGAAAGGGAGCGAAAAATAATAATGATTTCAACATCATCTTCGAAAATCAGAAGCTAACCTCTATCCTAAATTATAATGGGACATAGAATATATGGTTATATGGATCAGTGCAATAATGATTGACTAAGATGTTTAAACCCCCACCATGCTGACGAAAAACCTCTATAATTGCACTTGCCATTTGCATCTATTAATATGGAATTATGGATTCATCCTGTGATATGCTTACGCGTACCAGTAAAAGGAGAGCCTTTTTGTACAGAAAAATTTGGTTGCATAAAGCCATTGCGTGTGTGAGGCACTAGAGTATGCTTTATAGAATTGCTGTACCATCCCACTGTTTGCACACATACATCAATATCTACACTTGCATGCGCCTGTACGCGTAAACGTACAAAGTATTCATCTTTGATCTTGTATATATGTTTGCTAGATAGTGGGAACGGGGAAACATTCAATGTTATAACTCCAGTAAAGAGTTAAAGAAAAAAACAAATGAATGTACTGGCTGTAACCATCACCAAACGATTTGAGAAAACTACTCTGAATTATATAGATATATAGACAAAAGAATTTGATGTTGGCAAACCATGTGAAGGAAACAGAAGAAAATAAAAATAATAAAATAAAAAAGCTCTTACCAAAAGTAGCTGAGCGAAATGTTGTGGAGCCATCTCTAGCATTCTTGTTACCAGTAACAATAGTTGCATCAATTCCGTCTCCAATAAACATTAAATTCTTCATTGACTTCTTGATGTTTATGTTCTCTTTGTAGACACCCTTTTTCACGTGGATGACGAATCTTCTAGCTCCACTGCGTCGCTTGACTGATGCAGCCAAAGCCTCTGTGATGGTCCTGTAATTGCCTGACCCATCTTGAGCAACCACAATATCAGCTGATGGTGCAGTTGATAGAAGAAGCCTCCGATCGCCAGACGAAACCCACGAAGGAAATCCATCGGAGAGCAGTCTCCGGCGGCCACCAGCACCTTGCCTGGTGTAAACATTATCATAAGTTGCAAATGAAGTGGAGGAGATTGTGGCCTTATTTATGGCCAGGGAATTGCTAAGCAACTTTGAGAAGTCACCTAGCATAGACGGCAACGACTCCAATTTGGAGGCTAGATTGAAGTCTAGAAACCCATTTTCGCAAGTTTGTTGATTGGCAATTGCTGCACTTAGCCAAGTTTGGGGGTCAATTGGATTGCTAGAGCTCATTGAATGGTTAAGATGATCAACCGTGTCTTCATACAACTCCAAACAATCAGTCCATGCCAGCTTGCCCTCTGCGTCAAATGAACTCGTGTCCATAGACGAAATCATTTGGTGTGCTTTTATGGCTTGGTTCATCGTTACGAGAAGGGATTGATCCCGGAAATCGAAGGGGGTTCGAAGTCGATTATTAGTTTGCACAAGATTGGTATCAACAAGGAAATGATTGCAAACATCAGGATAAGGAGTTTGGCTGCATGGGGTTATAGCACCATGCACAATTACTACTAGGGTGCAATGAAACAGCAAACAAGCACCAAAAAAAGCAAGAAAAGGCTTATCCATGAAGACCCAAAATTTGGTTGCCAATTGCAATTGATAATTTTGCTAATTCTTCCAAGGGATCGAATTAAGGATTGGGAAGAGAAGGGGTTGTTTATATAGGCAATTTTTGTGGCTTGGCAGGGCACACAATCGGTGGGTGTTGGGCACTGAATATTTGAAAGGGGGCCATGCACACGATGCTTACGTGAAAATGGAATCTTCTATAGTTCTCGTGGGTCTGCCACAGGTTAACAAGATTATGGCTGGTTTTGAATGGTCATAGGAGGGCTTCTAACTTTTAATTGTGGCCGTTAATCGCTACAAGGCAATTGGATCTGTGGGTTTCTTGTGGATTGCTTTACTTTTTAATAATGATACAAGTGAAACAAAAACAAAAAGAAATTGTCAGGTTATGGAAGACCAATGACAAATTCGTTTTCGACTTCATCAATTGGGTTTTGAACAATTGGTCAGCTATGACAGACAAGTAGATGGCTAAGATGGACTAAAGTTTCTTTTCAATTGCCTCAAACTCATACATCGGCGGGTTTTGCTGATTTAGTGGAATGCCTTTTTTTTTTTTTTTTTTAACAAAAATTCTAAGAGCTTGCATTTACGAACAAATAAGAAACTCATAAACTCTTCTAATTATCAATTGATCTCCAGTTGCATTTATTAATGATTAATTAATAGTCATATGGTTAACACTACATATTCATTGGAGAGCTATATTACATGAATACAAGAATTACACACCTTTGATACAAGTGGGATACTATTTAATTAATGCGTATTTCTTAATTAAGTTACATTTATTTAATCAATGATTGTATAGTTGGTTATTTTCATTTTTCAACCTAGAAAAGTGCATAATGTTTATTTTTTTTTTCATTGTGTACGCTTATATTGATAATAATCACTTGTTAATTACAAATTTTACTAAATATTTGAATTTATTATCAACATCATACTTATAGGGTAACGCATTTATATCTTCTAAATAAATGAATCGCAACATTTGAATGCATTTAAAACGTAATTCATGTCATTTCTAAGCTAAAAAACGTTTATAATTGTAATATTTCCTTTCATTATATTCATGTGTGCTTGTAATGGAGTGGTGTTAAAACACAAATTTTGTAAAAATGTTTTATTTCAATGCAATTGTGTTATGATTTTTTGGGACCTTTTGGATTAATCCAACGAACTCACAGAGAAAAATTAAAAAAAAAAAAAGGATTATTTTGTCCAATTTTTAGGCACCCAAAAATCAATTAAATCAAACATCTTAATGCCTCGAATGCATTAAATGGGTGCTGATGTGGTTTACCAATTGCACACGAAATGACGCGTGAAAGTTTTAATCCTTGATTACGATGTTTTCCTTTCTCGATCTAGCGTTGTGACAGTTCTTGTAAGGCCACGTGTCTCTCTGGGTGCGAGTCCTTGATACTTAAAGCGTAAGCCCCAATTATTTGTGTACACGTGTCATTCTATCAGCCTCAGAATCCATATTTGTGTACACGTGTCGATCTAACAACCTCTTAATTCAAGTTCCTGACGCCCAGACGTCAACTTGAATTTTTTTGGTTAATTCAAAATTAATGAGAGGAAAAATCCCACCTTTCTTCTTCATATTTGTTTTTTTTTTTTTTTTTTCTTTTTTCGGGTAGAAAGTTAGAAACTTCAAATACAGGACAATCAACCAATCCACTGTTTTTGACCTCAGCTTTTTGGGTCCAAAGGGACGATCTTGGTTCACTGTGTGACTGTTTAATATTTAGTAAAATTATTATTATTATTATTTAGTTTATAAAAAATCAAATTTGAAATTTAAAATTAAGAATTTAAGTGATTTTATTACTAAATTTTATTATTAATAAAAATATTTAATAAAATTATTAGATGTTGTCGAACAATGAAGTGATGATAAAAGCATGTAATCTTTACGGTATATTATGTGTACTAATAAAATTACTTTTAATTTTTCGCAATTGTGATGCGTGGAATAGATGATCTAAAAATTAAACACTCAAAAGACCCAAAATTCCAATTGCACACCCTTAATGTGTTGAACAAAACACAATGAATAAATATTAAAACAAAATAAACAAAGCTGAGGGAGATTATGTTTTGTATGTATAAAAGGGAATCAAATGATAAATATTCTACGAACAACTTGGATTCCAAAGCATTGGCTCAAATTGTGGAGGGAAAAATGCATTAAAAGATATAAATTGGAAAACTTATACCACAAACATTATTTAAAAAACTAGAATAATGGTCGTTACTTGTCTCACCTTATCCATGTGCTGCATTGAAATCAATTAATGATGATTCCATAGAATTCAACAGCCATATAAATTGTAAAACGATTGTAAGAATAAGAAAACTACAGCCACTACCGTTGGCATTGCAATTCGATAGGAAAATCAACAAATAGCCAATATGCAAAGAAAATAGACGTCTGGTATTTGACCTATCGCTGCCTCGTCAATGGCAAAATCAATTTGCATAATTTTCTAACTTGCGGGCATGATTTGACTGGTAACGAAAGTTGATTGACGGTGCATGTCAGGGATTCGATTGTAAATTCCCAACACGTACATGAGTTGCTCTCATGATTGAGCTGCTCTCGTTTAAAATTTAATTAAGCCGTGTTTGTGCTTACCATTTAGCTTGGAAGTCAGAGTCCAGAATCAGCGGTGCAAATCTGGCTTACGGAAACTGATTGCTTTTGGCAGCTTAGGGCCACAAACACATCTTTCCCGAGATGTTTCGTAAATATGGTCAATTTGATGTGTTTTGAAAATAGGTTATCTATTGTATTATATTTTATTATTTTTTTAAATATTATTAGTTTAAAATATTTTTAATATTTTTATTAAATTTATTATGTAATTTTTAATTAAATATTATAATCATATTAATCAATATTTTATATTTCATATAATTTTTAAATAGAAATCATGTAATAGATTTAATTGAAAAGTAAAAAATATTTTAAATTAATAGTATTAATAAGACACAATAATTTAAAAAAAATATCTCTAAATTAATTAAAATTTATTATAACATAAAGGAAGAATTTTTTATTTCACCTTTAAAAGAAAAGCAAAGGTAATGTCATTGGAAAGGCGCATTAATTGCGTATGCCATGTTGGCTGATTGGAATATGTATGTTATTTAAATCGTTGAGTTAAACAAAAGGTAAAATTAAATAGCAATTTTTTTGAACTAGGCAATTGGTTTACAATCGTTTTTGTTTTTTTTCTCTTTTTTTTCATCAAGTGTCATAATTAATCAACTTACTTATTGTGTGAAAATGCCGCAATCTATGGATTGAAGGAACACATGCCCATCTTATTACTTTAAAGCCAAGATACGAAGAGTGTCCATCATGGTTTAATTAATAAATAATTGGCATTCTATAATCAAAAGGCAATTTGTCATTTGTTAATATAAATAATAATTCAAACGGGATGAGATGCTCATGGAAGGCCAGCATATATGTATTCCTTCACGAGTTGCTTGAAATTGTTGGATTGACAGCAGTTATTTTCCGATGTGGATTTTGATGTTATGGAAGGATTATTCATAGCTTATTGTATTCCTTTTTGCAATGTGTATATCATTTCATAATCAGGGAAGCAAGACCCTCCTTTAGATTGGATTTTGAGGAATTAAAAGACTAAAAATAGAGAATCAAAATAGAGGAGACCAACGAGAACAAATGTTGGTTTGAAAAAAAAAAAAAAAAAGCTCACAATCCAATATATCTTTTATAAATTGAAAAAAAAAAAAAAACACGAACCACAATATACCATAACAACTAAATAATTGTCTCCCTCTTCCCAGTAAAAAAAAAAAAAAAAAGAAAAAGAAAAAGAAAAAAAGATCCAAGAACTACGAACCCTCTTGTTCCTTTTACGATATGATTGTAATAATCGATCAAATTTATCAAGAGTGTGTCCAATTGGAAAAGATCCAAGACCAATACGTGCAAAAGGGCAAAAGGGAAATATAAAAATACAAAGCTGGACATTTTAAATCCCTAATTTATTCTAGACTCAAATTTTAGAACTCAAAATTATTAGATCTACTCTCAAGAAACAAGGGATCGAATACATTCATCATATCACCTTGCACTTTCAACAAACACAACAAAAAAACCAAAGAAAAGAAATTACATTAATAGCGGTGGATATACAATAAACATTATCTGCACCAATTAGATAGTCATAGAAACTCAAAGTCTTTGCTTCTTTCGTTTTTGAATTTTTAAGCAAGAAAACAGAATGGATGATAGACAAATCCAAACACATACAAACTTTCTCACTAAAAAAGCTTTTCCAGAGACGCAAATAGAGGGTTACTATCGCGAGATGACCCCTTTTTCTTGAAAAACAAGTCTCCCACAAGAGGAACGATAGGCTTCTTTTTCATCATCATCATCATCTTCCTCTCTTTTTCGCTTCCAGATTGCACTCTCTCCTCAGCAAGACTCAATATTTGAGCCAAAGTTGGTGAGTCGTGCTCCAGCCTCAGCATCAACTCTCTTCTCTTTTCCTCCTCCCCTAAAAGATCTCCCTCCTTTTCCCTACAGCTTCTCGTTGCCGACACCACCTTGTTAGCTGCCGCAGCTGCCTTAGCCTCTGCCATCTTAGACATGTTCTTGTGAAGATCGGCATTCAAGGAAGCCAATGCAATCTCTGTCTCGGATTCTCTCTCCTTGAGCAGCTTCAGCTCTGCCTTTGTTTCCTCAAGCTCAGCCTCAAGTTTCTTTAAGTTATCCGATAACTCGTTTTGTTCTTTATCCTCTTTTGGGGCTTCAGGACTTGGGGGTGTCGATGAGAATGTCCATGAATTTTCGTGACTAGGAGGTGTGTGATAATGCTTTGGAGAGTACGTCTCCCCGAGGACAATCCGCTCACCGAAGATAGCAACAGCTTCTTTGACGGAGCGAAAAGGGCGAGATGTGTCAACCTTAGAGCTGTAGTCGTCTTTGATAGGTTTTGGAGAAAGGGAGTTTTGAATCTCCATTGTGAAGAGTATTGAGAGAGTGATGAGGTGTGTGCGTTTTGGAGGGGCATTTGATGATAGGTTTGCTTTATGTTTTCTTTGCTTTCACTTCAAATGATCACTACCAGCAAGGTAGGAGAGAGAGAAGGTGAGTGTTAGGAGGTATGGGGAGACGTAGACTGTTGTTTTAAGTTTAAGAAATTAAACTTGGAGTGTGTTTGGAGGAGACGACAAGGACTACAAAACTACTGTTGGGTTGTGGCACATGTGAAGAACGGCATTTGGGTTTCTAAGATTAATTAGTTTTACTAATTAAGCTGGGGTGGAAGGCATATGGTCGAAAGCTTATTAACAAGAGAGCAAAGATTAACATGCAAGTGAATGATTTGGTATGTGTAACCAGATTTTGAGCTTTATATAGAATCATGCATGGTAGTTACAAGTGAATTTTAGAAAAATTTCTAGCCCTTAACAAAAATAACTTTGTTTTTCTTTACTAAGCTTCATTATATGGTTCTGGTCAATTTAACATGTTTCAGACGAGTATTCATGTTGCGTAATTACTAAAATGCAAAATCCCTTGCACACACGCACATAAATATCTGGTTAATAGAATAGAAACGAAGCGGAGAGGGCTAATAGACCTGACAGACGGTGAGAGTGGCGAATTGTTCAAGCTTGAGAATGAGCTACTGCTAGAGCTTCTTGTATTGCAATGGAAGTCAGTTTTGAAAGTATAATTGGGTTGAGAACAAATTGGCTAAGGAGGAGACGAAAAATCGAAAACCTAGGGCTAAGAATTTGGGTATAAAAAATTTGCGAGTTAGATACCCTTAAAATCTTTGGAGACTTTTGATAATATCAAATGAGAGGGTTATTATGTTATGAGTAATTTATATTTTTAATCACTGAATTTACCATTTATTTTTACTTTTATCATTCAATTTTGATTTTTTATAATTAAATCATACTATTTTAAATTTTTTTCAATTTAATCATTATGTCCCTCGATGAGATTAAGACTAGATAAATTTACTTTCTAAAGAATAAATTTTGTTGTAATTAAGTTTTATAAATAATATATTAATAAAAAATTAGTTAAATTTCCCAAATTGAGACATTAGGACTAACCACAAGGTTAAAGGGTATAAAGACGGTGGTAAGTGCCCCAAGAAGAATTATCTTTTCTATTTAAAAACACGCTTGTCTTGGGAATGACTTAATTCGAAATATGATCCAACGATTAGGAGGGTACCGTATACCATATGAGGAAAAAAATTAAAAAAGTTGTCTTTATGTTTTTTTTTTTTTTAAATTTTTTAAAAGAGTAAAATGTTATTAATATTTGTATAAACTTTAAAAATGATCTAAAATTTAATAAAAAAATTTACTCTTTTAAAAATTAAAAGAAATAAAAATTTTTTTTTCTGTCGTGGACGTGCGAAGCTTTTATAGTTGTTAGATCGTATCTTAGATGAAGTCATTTCCAAGATAGCCAGACTATTAAATAAAAGAAAAAAAATAACTTTTCTTGATACATTCTCTAATATTTCTAAATTCCTTAACTTTGTTGTTTGTTATAGCATTTAAATTCAAAAATTTAGCTTGATTTTTATCAATATATTAGTTAATAAATTTAATTATATAAAAATATATTATTAGATAATAAATTTTATAAATTTTTATCTATTAAAATATTATAATAATTAAATTAAAATTAAATTGAAGTGACTTAATTATAATAATTAAATTTGAATGATGAAAATAAAAATATAAGATAAATTTAATAATAAAAAATATAAACTAACTATGGTTAAGGGAGATAAATGTGATAATATTATTTGAGTACAAATGGTATCGTTGTATTTTATTTTATTTGAGTAAATTTACTATTCTTTTTTTAATTTTATGCAACTTTTTAGAATTGTTGTTTATGATTAAGGATTAAAATATCTTTAATACCCAACTCTTATAAATCATTGTTTTTGAGTATTTTTTTTCCTATCGAAGGAGACTTTATCTATCAAAAAGGGATCAAATGAAATTTTTAAATAATAACATAGATGAATTACATGTATAAGAATTTTGTGTAATGGAATGCTTTTTTTTTTTAAATTTTTTATGGAATCAAATTTCCATCAAGGAAAGAGCAAAATAGAAAGAGATTGTGGGCTTTTGAATACGTTTTTATGTGTAACTTCCATCAATTTGTTTCAATTGTAGGATGCACAAAACAAAATTATAGCCTTTGACATTAATCGAATATTTCTAATTCAAATGATAATAACCAAACCTTATACGTCTCTTGTCTCATGATAGAAAGAAGGTGATTATTTTAATCAAAGCTAGATCATTGGAATAATCGAAGTGTATTTCTTTTCAAAACCCTTCATATTTACTTTAATTATATGCTTTCATGCATGAGAAGAACTTATCTTTCTACTTCAGTTAATGTTTCTGAGTGTACAAATAACTTTTTAAAAATATCAAGAAACTTGCAAATTGAAGATCCAATTGGTTTAAATATTGCTTGTGTGAGTTTAGTTTTTGGAAGTATATGCTTTGTTTTAATTCAATTGGTTCCAAGTTTCTAAATTGATAGATCAACTTTCTAGCTTATGTTATATCCTTAAGATTAGGCCTTATGGTTTGAGAGATTGAGAATTTGAGATTAGGCCCAAGGTTGATTAATATTGCTTCAAAAGCAGTCCAACCAAATGTATTTGACTCTTAGTTTTGTTGTGCTCGAATTTAGTTAGAAAGTGACTTTAAAAGGTAAACAAAATGCGAGTTATTAGACTTGTTGTCATTTTGTTAATGGGCATCTTTAGTACTTATGATTTGTAAATATATTCAGAGATTCAACAATAAAACTTTGTAAATGTGATTTAACTATTAAAACAATATTCGCTATATAGAATGACAAATGAACAAATGATCAAAAGTCATCTTCGTGCAAAAAAATTTCTTTACATAACCTTACTTTTTATAAATCAAATCAATTGAATTTTGCATGTGTTAGCCTAACTATGTTCGTATAATTGACATGTCAGGCTAATATATATATATGTGGTTTGCTTGCAAATATCTTTAGAAGTGAAGGCAAGTGAGAGTTTGCACTTATTTGCTTGCCTTATAAGTAGGTTACCGTCAATGTAAGGTCACTTAACTAAGTATTGCAAATATTAGAAGACATATGAAAGGGCTTTGTTATGTGTAGTCAAATGTAAGTGTCAATACTTAAGACATCCCAAGAGAGGGTGAATTAAGTTTTTTAGTTTAATCACTTAACTCACACTTAATTCTAATTCTAAAGAGTAATATCAAGATAACTAATAAAAAAATAATAAAACAAACAAATAAATAACTATAAATAAATAAAAATAAGGAAAGAGAGATCATGCACAACGATTTATATTAGTATAACTCAAACTAAAAGCCTACATCTACTCCTCAAGGTTCATTACTCAAGACTTTAACTTCATTAACTATTTCTTCTTTTATAGGGTGGAGACAAACTTTTACACGAGATTGCCTTGACCTAAAACACAACATAGTTTCTGCAAAGTTTTTACAAGAATTAATAACTTTTCACAATTTAAAGACTTACACTCTAATACTTTTTTTTAGAGTATTCTCACTTTTTTACAATCTTAACTAAAGTATTTTTACACTTTTAAAATCTTGACATTTCACTATAAAACTCTTACTTTTGCTTTCTCTTTCTTTTCTTTAACTTTTCACTTTTAAGTATAATATAAATTTTTTATACACTTTTTCATGTTTGTGCCACTTTTTATAAAAATATTTTACAACTTTTTTATAGATAAATACAAAAAACTAGTTATTGGAAATTGATTTCTTTTCATAAAAAAAATTCAATTTCTAAAATAGAAAATTTCTTTCTGAGATATCTGTCAACTATAATACTTAGACTAGTCAACTAGTGCAAAATCTCTGTAACTTTCTTAGGGTTATGTGCTTTCAACATGTTTAGTCTCATCAGTTAATCACAACTACTAGCTCAGTTGACCCACCCAAAATCTTTATAACTTTTACAACATTAAACCTTTTAACTCTTTAACAACCTCTGGTCGACCACAATTAATGGTTAGGTTGACCAATTTAAAATTTTTGTAACTTTTCTCTTCATAGTTTTCTTAATATCTAGTTAACTACATGGACTAGTCCAATCAACTAACTCAAATTCTTTATATATTTACTCATTGCAACTTCTTTAATATTCTGTTAACTACAAACATAGCTTCAGTTGATCGACTTAAATTCTTTGTTTCTTTCTTGCTTTTCTACTCTTGTTTGTTGATTGACCAGTAAATACCATAGGTTAACTGATCTCAAATTTCTATTAACTTTGAATTTGCATGATTCTTTCCATCTTTTTTTAAGATCACTTAAAATCTTATTTAATACAATTTTATAAATAGATATTTGATTAGAAAACAAGATATTTGTATCATTCTTAGCTGAAATCAAATTTAAAATTTAAAAATTTTTTTCATATTAAGCATAAAATCAAAATAATGACCATCCAAATAAAGATAAGATTTACCTATTAAATAATCTAATGAATCAAACATAGGAGACATATCAAAACATAAAGTAATGAGGTATAACACATAATCATACTATAATCTCCCCAAAAATCACAACAATCTTAACAATCTCACCCTTTTTAATGATGAAAAGCATGATTGATTGATAGATAAAAGAAATGAGAAGAAATGCAATAACTATAACTCTCCTTGAATGTATGCTCTCCCCTTTACTAATGTAATCAAAGTAGTAAAATATTGATGGATCAAGTAATTAACAAATAGACCAAACAATAGTAGGTATCAATGATCAATCAAGCAAAGGAAAAACATAGTATTAAGTCAAATATTGAGGAAACTAAATATTAAAGCAAACATATAAATATCATAACATCAAAGCATAAGTACCAAGGTAAAGATTAATGTACAATCATTTAAAAATGAAAAGAGTTTAAAGAATTAAGGGGAGTTAAAAGGTCTTAATTTAAAAATCAATGAAATTAATGGTTATAGGAATCAAGGTTTCATTAATCATCCATCTCTCTACCCCTTTGGCATCATAAAAAAATGAACTTGAGCATCCTTTGTAGCTAAACTTCACTACTTTCTCTTCTTTGAACTCCCTTTAGGAGATTTTCTTTCTTCAGCATTTCAAGAATAGAGGTAAAGCTATCATTGAATTCCTTTATAAAATCCTGTAACACTACCCTAATCTTGTCCATATCATTCCTTAGCCCATCTACATTTTCCTTAAGCTCATCAACTTCCTTAATCAAGGAACTCATATCAACATAGGTAGAGGTAAAGAAGAGGAGTTGGAGAACTGGTTGGTGTAGGGGCAGTAGTTGGTTGTAAACTTAATCTCAGTTCCCTCAATGATGTAGACTATCTACTTTTACTTTGCACCAAATGCATTTTTTTAAGTGTTATAGTGCTAAAAAATTGACCCAAGGACACATGGGAAGGGTTCACTTTAATAATAGGCACACCAAGTTTTATAATTAAATAGTTTTATACATTCCATAAAGAAACTTTCAAATTAGCTCCTTCTAATCTTTCTTAATCACTTGCATTATGTGCTTTAGGATATTAAATTTTTCATTCTTTAACATATAGGTTATGAGGCATATGTTAAGAAAAGTCAAGTAGTCATAGTGCCCACTTTTAGGATTAATGTTACAAATTACAATCCTCTATATGATTCTTAACTTGAGTGGCAAGGAAGATGCTTCGAAGAACTTCTTAATGTTGTCACTCTTTATATAAAGTTCAGTTTGTCCTTTAAACACTACTTCTATTTGCTTATAAGCACTAATCTTGTTTAGGTTTTATGAATCATGTCAAGTAATACTACCGCTTTCTAATGTTAGATTCAAGTAATTTGATATCACTTTAGTTCTTTTTCATACATGCACGAAGGGATCATGATGCACTTTTTATCTACTTCAATATTTGTAAAGAAATACTTAATTATCTTAAAATAAAATTCTCCTATAAAAGTGATAAATCGAATCCATTTCTAGGAGGTAAAATAATCTAAGAACCTATTCATTTCAAATTCAACTACAATATCTAAACTCAACAGCCTATCAAGATAAATGGATTTTTTCTTGTACTTGTAAAAATCATCTTGATGTTAAAAAGTTATAAAATGGAAACTATGGAACTTTGATGTATCAAATAAGTCAAATGATGAATGACCTTGCGTAGTTGCCATTTATGGAGATGGATTTGGTGGTGTAACCATGTGTGTTAGCACCAAAGACAATGTCTTAGATGAGGATGGTGACAGCCTTAAACTCTTAGATTTCTCACCCATCATTTTATTAACTATTTTCTTGAATCTTTTAGTTGATAGTTGGTTTAGGTCTTTCTTTAGTGGTTCTCCAGCTAGTGGAGGAGTTGGAGGAATGAACAATGATGAGGAAACAAATAGTGTTGGTGACAATGTGTATTTGGCGGTGACTCTTTGCTTTATAGTAAAGGTGCCCGATAACATGATATAGGAAAGAGGAGCCATGGTGGTGTTACGTATCCTTGTGAAGATTAAAGTTGATTTCTTTATAGTTGACCTCTCTTTCTTCAAGTATGATGCAAATTTAGGTGCCATAGGTGATGAGATTTGAGAAATTGATTCTTTTGGAGGTCAATTACACTTAGATTTATCGATCTAGGGTTTGAATTTTGAAAAGAAAAGTGGATTTTAAAAAGATGAATTTTTAAATTTGGAAAAAGAAAATTATAGAGGGAACTTTAAACCTAACATTGGTCGACCGGTGTAAGTCGTGGGTCAGCTACTTTACACCAATCAACTTATATTTTTAGTCTGGTCGATTGATCCCACTTGGATAGAAAAGATTGAATTTCACATTTGAAGCATAACATGTCCAAATTATCATGCAACTCAAATAATAATCATCTAAACATACATGTTCATGCCATAAAACATATCAAATCACCACAATCACATAATCAAAAGATTAATATAACTTAATCATACTTAATCTCTCTCTAATGGTCACAAACCTATCATTATTTAAAGGTTTGATAAGGATATTAGCTAATTGATCTTTAATGTTTATAAACTTTAGGGACATATCTCCCTTTAACACACGATCCCTAATGAAGTGATGTCTCATATCAATATGTTTGGTATAAGTATGGTGTATGAGGTTTTTAATTATATTGATTACACTTGTGTTATCACATTTGATAGACAAATGAGAGTAATGCAATCAAAAGTTTTTTAAAGTTTATTTCATCCAAAGCATTTAAGAACAATAAGCTTATATTGCAATGTACTATATTTTAGTTGTAGAAAGAACAATTAAACTTTACTCTCTACTACATCATCAGATTAAGGTTTGACCAAGGAATTGATATGTACTTGTAATACTTTTCCTCTTAATTTTGTTTCCTGTAAAGTTTATGTCTGAGTGACCTATTAAGTCAAAGGTTGATCCTTTGGGATACCATAGTCCTAAACCAATAATTCCATTCAAATACCTAAGCACTCTCTTAAGGGCAACTAGTTTTGACTTTTTTGAGTTGGATTAAACTCTTACACACAAATAAATAGTAAATATTAAGTTTGATCTACTAACAATAAAATAGAGAAAACATTTGATTATACCTCTATACAACTTTTCATTTACAACTTTACCATTTGCATTATTGTTCAACTTTGTGAAGGAGATCATTGCAATGTCATAAGGTTTGCTAAACATCTCTAGAAGTTCCTATGCATACTTGTCTTAGTTGAGGATATTTTCTTTTGTTTATTTGATTTAAAGTTGAAACAAGAATTTTAATTTTCTTATCATACTCATCTCAAATTTTGTTTTCAAGTCACTAGTGAACTCCTTGCATAATGACTCATTAGTAGCATTAAATATGATGTCATCAATATAAATTTGAACAATTAATAAATCCTTAGCTTTAGATTTGGTAAAACGAGTATAGTAAACATTACCTTTAGTGTTGTTTCTATCAACCAAGAAAGAGTTTAACCATTCATAACAAGTTCTAGGTGCTTGCTTTAACCCATATAATTCTTTTGAAAGTTGTAAACATGGTTAAGGAATATTTTGCTTTCAAAGCTAGAAGGTAAATCAACATAGATATAATTATTAAGGAAAACACTTTTCATGTCCATTTTGTATAACTTGAAATTCTTATTCAATGCAAATGCAAGTAACAATCTAATAGATTTTAGTCTGGCAATAGGGGCAAAGGTCTCAATATAATCGATGCCTTCATTTTTATTGTAACCTTTGACAACAAACTCTGCATATTTCCCACAATTTAGCCACTTTCATCAAGTTTATATCTAAAATCCTACTTAGTTCCTATGATAAGATGATTATTAAGGCTATATACTAAGGTGTAGACCTTATTTTTCTCAAACTAGTTAAACTTATCCTCCATAACATGAACTCAAGATTGGTCAACCAATGCATCATCTATATGTATTGGTTTTATATGCGCTACAGTGTTACTGTTTCTAAATGCAAACTAATTTTTCAAAGGGTTAGAAAGGTTACTAATGTTTTGATTCTTAAATGCTTTTTAAACATGTTATTCTCTTGGAACTCATTAAGCAACACAGTTAAGATTGTCATCTTTTGGAAGATTGGACTCATTCATTTCAAGATCATTAAGGTCTTTCTTTCTTAGAGAGAAGGGGTTAGATTTATCAAACGTAACATGCATGGACTCCTTTATAATAAGAGATTTCTTATTAAACACCTTATATGTGTTGCTACTAGAAGAGTATTCTAAGAAGATACCTTTATCTATCTTAAAATCAAATTTTCATAGGTTGTCTTTTGTGTTTAGAATGTAAGATATACCTTGAGAATTGCTAATATTCTCAAAGCCTTCATTCTCACACTCATGACCATGATCACTTCTTATTAAAGCAACATGATACCCATTTTCATTTTGGACTTGTTTACAAAACCCTTCAAAGGTCTTTAAGCACTCATCCTTGTGAGCTAAAAATGTTACCCATGCAAACTTATTATAATCATGTACAATGACATATGCAAATGATTTGCCACCTAAAGATGAAATGCGAGTAGGGTCAAATAAGTTCATATGCAATAACTACAAGGGTTTAGAAGTATATACTACCTCTTTTCCCTTGAAAGAGCTTTTACTTTGTTTACCCATTTATCATGCATCAGAAACCTTATCCTTTTCAATTTTATGACACTCTACAAGATTATGTTGGTTGAGTTTATATAGTTGTTTCATGCTTCAATGACTTAACCTTCAATGCTACATCCATGATTTTTCACTAAAAGAGGCATAACACTTAACATCTTACTTAGCTAAAGAGTGTAAATTGATAATATAAACAGTGTTCAACTACTTAACAACAAATAAGGGATCGTACAACAAACATTTTACTTAAATGATACCTTTTAACGATTATCACACAATTGATCAATACTCAATAAGTTAAACTTAAGTCCATTAATAAGTGAGACATTCCCAATTATTGAATACATTCCCTTACCTATCTTGCCAATGCCAATATCTTACCTTTGGCATTGTCTCCAAATGTTACTATTTCACCATTAAGTTTCTTAAGGGAGATAAAGTTGTTAACATTCCCTATCATATGTCTAGATTGACCATTATTTAAATGTCATTTGTCTCTCCTCATATTATTATTAAGTCATACCTATATACAATTCAATTTGATTTAGGTACCCATATTTTCTTGGGTCATTGGGAGTTAACTTTAATATCTCTCACACCTATATAAGGATAATCATTTAAGTTCTATGTCAAATTACATGAATACTATATATGACCATGGTTACCATAGAAATAACATCTAACATGATATTTATATGCATGAGAATCATATATATTATAATCATGCCATTTATCATAAGAATAAACATGCTTATGTTGTGAATTAGGTTTTTGCGTATGTCTCGTGTGTGTATATATATATGCATACTAATGTGAAGCTTTTCTATTATAATATGATGCATAAACATTTTTATGCGATGTAGTACTAGATGGTTGTACACATGTGTGAGCATAGGTTATCTTACCTTGAGAAGCCTTCGATTAATGTGCATAAGATACATGTCCTAAACCACTTTTCTCACCTTAAGTCCTTTGATGGCTAAGAAACATGTCTAATTTGTCTTTACTTTTAACAAATTTAAAGAGAGACTCTTAAAGTTTAGAAAGTTTTTTCTTAACATGAATATTGTCATTTAAGAATTTCATAAGTCTTTCCTTATTATAAATAATCTAACTCATTATTCTTTTTAGTGAGTAATTTAACCTCATCTCTTATAAAATCATTTATTATAGAATCATTTTCATTTTTAAAGGAAGCATTTTTACTTTTTAAGGAATTGAATTCATGCTTTATAGAGACATTCTTAGTAAGAAGAGCCTTATTTTTTATAATTATGTCTTTGAGCTTCCTATTCATGTAATCTAAAGTGTCATTTAATTCATCAATTAAAGATTCATTCTCATTAGAAGTACTATAGTTAAAGTTTACCTCATCGTCTATATCATGAATACCAAATTAACTATAACATTATTATAATCATTTTTTATGTCACTTGGGTCATCTTAAATAGCTTTAAGAGCTTTTTGTGTTTGCCCTTTATCCTTCTTCTTATTTGTAGGATAATTATGAACAATATGATCAAATTTGTTACAATTGTGATAAATAATCTCATCCTTGTCTTGATTGCTCTTAAAGGTTCTTTTGCCACTTTGCTTACCCTTTCTCCGAAGTTGTATGACCTCTTGGTTAGAATGGCAAGCTCCTCTTCATCCTCTTAAGTGTATTGATCACTCTCATTTTCATCATCACTTTCTTTGGGAGAGAAGGCTCTAAAAGTAACTCATTTCTTCTTTTTAGTAACCTTCTTAATGAAGGTCATTTTATGGGTTAACAAAGACCTTATCAACTCATTCAAGCTTAAGGTGTTTAGGTTTTTAGATTCAATGATTGCGATTACCTTGGGATTCTAAGACTCTATAAGTGATCTTAATATTTTTTTTACAAAATCACTCATTTTAATCTCCTTTCTGAGGTTATTGAGTGGGTTAATGATATTAGTGAACCTCATGTACATCTCTGAGATTACTTCATCACTCTTTATCTCAATAAGCTCATATTCACACATGAGTAAATGGATATTTATGTTCTTTACTTGTATGGTACCTTCATGAATGACTTTAAACTTGTCCTATATCTCTTTTGCTATCTTACATGAGATAGCTTATTGTATTTACTAATACTTAAACCACAATGAAGCATGTACGTAGCTTTAGAGTTGAGAATTTTGAATCTTTTGGACTTTATGGTGGACTCACTTTCTTCCCACTAATACTTGCTTTTGGGGCTTTTTAAGGGCCATTTTCAACTATTTTCCAAAGTTCAAAATCATGGGATTGGATATATATATATATATAGTCATTTTATCTCTTTAGTAATTATAGTTAAAACCATTATAGATATGAGTTTAAAAATGTTTTGGCTTTCAATATGATATATAGGTATAAGGGATGTCATGAATTGACTCAAGGAGGTTAGGTTTATGAAATAGAGACCAAGCTATGACACCATTTTTTGGTCCTTAAGGCAACCAGAAATGAGGGGTGAATTGGGTTTCTTTGGTTTAATTGTTTAATTCACATTTAATCCTAACTCCAAAAAGTAATATCAAGATAACAAATAACAAATAATGAAACAAGTAAAGTAAATAACTAAAAATAAATAAGGTAAAGGAAAAAGGAGAATTTAGAATAATTTATAGTGGTTCAACTTAAATTGAGAGTCTACATCCACTTCTTAAGGTTTGTCTCTTAAGAGTTTAACTTCACTAACTCTTTTTTCTTTTGTGTGATGAATACAATCCTTTACACTTTGTTACCTTGATGTAAACCACAATAAAGCTTCCATGAAATTTTTATAAGAATTAATAGTTCTTCATAACTTATAGACTCACACTCTAATACTTTTGTCTATAACACTCTTACTTTTTCAAATTGGAGTTTGGTGACCCATATTCTATTCAGTCTACTTTGTAGTTATATTCGAGCTTAAGGTATTTTATGCACCTATATGAATACATATGTATTCTTTTATAGTAAAAAAAAAAAAAAATGCTTAAAACAATTTCTATATACTTCTTCTTTGAGTTTATGGATTTTTTGCTCTTTATCTATAGTTTTTCCTCAATTCAAAGTTTTTCATATAAATTTTGTGTGTTCTTAATTCATCTTTTTGTTACTATTCACGTGATTTTTAATATTAAACTAGTATCAAAGTAACACCAATTTTGATTTTTGTAATGACAACTATGAAATATGATATTTTAATTTTGGATCGTAACACCAAATTTTCTTTATGATAGGTCCAGATGTGAGCTATGCTTGCACAATTTGATTTAGATGATGCATTATTGAGGCTTGACAAGATGCTTTTGTCTTCGTCACTGAAGGAAAAACAATCTAGGGATTAAAAAGCCCTATCAAAAATTCATCTACATTTATCTAATCAAAATTTGGAAGATGTATTAAAGGAGAAAATGATTGCTACATTATGGTTCATAAGAAAGACATATGGGATCTAGTGAGATTACCAAAGTGTAAGAAAACTACTTGTTGCACATGGGTGTTCAAATGAAAATAAGGTACATCAAGAGTTGAATAAACTAAGTATAAGGCAAGGCTAGTTGCAAAAGGTTACAATTAAGTTTTAAGTGCAGACTTCACAAATATGTTTTCTCCAATTGTAAAACATAGTTTGATTTGAACATTGCTCGACATTGTAACCATATATAATTTTGAGCTTAAGCAGTTTGATGTAAAGACAACATTTTTACATGAAGAAATTGAGGAGGACATCCCGATGCAGCAACCAAAGAGTTTTGTGGTTTCAAAAAGGAGGATAATATGTGCTTGTTGAAAAAGTCTCTTTATGACCTAAAATAGTCACTCAGGCAATGATATAAGAGGATGACTCATTTATAACCACTCATAATTTCAAAAGATGCAATTATGATAAATGTGTGTACTTTAAGATGTAATGATGGGTTATTTGTATTATACTCTTATATGTTTATGATATGTTGATAACAACCAAGAATAAAAGAGAATAAGAAAAGTAAAACCTCTGTTTAGTAAGGAGTTTAGGATAAGAGACTTGAGGGCAACTGAAAAGATACTTGGTATGGAGATTTTGAGAGAAAGAAAGGCAGGAAAACTATGTTTATGTCAAAAAGGGTATAGTAAGAAAGTTTTTTATAGGTTTAATATGCAAAATGCATAACCTATTAGTACTCCATTAATTGCACATTTCAAACTTTCATTTGTTTTATATTTATAATCAAATGATAAGGTTAATTATATGTCACAAGTACCAAACTTTAGTGTAGTGGGATCTCTCATATATGTTAAGGTTTATATACGTCTAAATTTATCACATGTTGTCAGTGCAATCAATAAGTACATGGAAAATCTTGGTAAGGATCATTAGAAAGCAATTAAATGGATTTTAGATATTTGTGTGACATTAATGATATTTGTTTGCAATTTTGGAGAACAAGAGATGAGATCATTAGATATATTGATTCTAATTTTACTGAAAACTTTAATTGGAGAAGATTAATTATTAAGTATATTTTTACCATTTGTGGTTGTGCTATCAATTGAAAAGCTACTTTATAAACCATAGTTGCATTATCTACTACTAAGATAGAGTATATGACTATTACTAAGACTTTTAAGGAAGTTATTTAGTTGAAGAGACTATTTGGTGAACTCAGTGGAGACTTGCATATTATTATCATTTATGATAATAGTCAGAGTTTTATTTCTCTCACTAAATATTAGATGTTTCATAAAAGGACAAAGTATACTGATGTTTGGTATCATTTTGTGTGAGATGTCATTATTTATGGTGATTTTGTTATGAGCAAAGTTAGTACCCATGATAATCCTGTTGATATGTTGACCAAGTTTCTTTCAGTTGTCAAATTTAAATACTATTTGGACTTGGTTGGTACTTCTTGTTGAATTGTGCTCTTTAGGGCTCTTGTGGAAAAGTCAAAGATTGGAGTTTGTCCCTTGTATTAGAATCATGTCAAGGTGGACCAGTTATCTTTGAGTTTAAAGTTTTCTATAAACCCATATAAATACATATGTATTTTGTTATCATGAAATAAGTTACTTAAAATTATCTCTTTACACTCATTCAAGTTAATGAATTTCCTCCACTTTATTTATGGTTTTTTTTTTTAAAATTTGAAATTTTCTATATAAATTTTGTACATTTTTAATTTCATATTTTTATTTTTATTCACATGATTTATACTTTCATTTCATAATTTTAACTATAACATTCTTACTTTTTCACAACCTCAATTTTTCACTTTAAAACTCATGCTTTTATTTTCTCTTTTTTTAAAAAAGAATATATTCTTAAGTATATTACAAATTTTCTAAATACTTTTTCATATTTATTTTATTATTATTATTATTATTATTACATTTACATTATACAACAAAATTCTATAGTTTTTTTTATAATTAAATATAACAAATTAGTTATTGAATATTAATTTTCTTTTATAAAAAAGATCACTTCCCAAAATAAGAAATTTTCTTTTTGAAATATTAATTAACCGCAACACTTAGATAGGTTGACTGACCTAAAATGCAATTTCAACTTGTTTAATCTCATCAATTAACCAAAATTGTTAGTTAGGTTAATTGACTTAAAATCTCTGTAACATTTACAATGTTGAAACTTTTAACTATTTAACAACCTTCGGGTTGACTACATTTACTAGTGAGGTTAATTAGTCTAAAATTTTCTCACAATTTTCTCTATTAACGGTAAGCACTGATCTAATTAACTGATTCAAGATTTAGTCAACTATAGGTATATTTTTTATCACCTGATTTAAATTTTTTATTTATTTTTTACTTCTCTTCTTTTATCTATTAACTCACTTGATTAATTTTAAATTTCACATAACTTTAAATTTTCATAATTTTTTTCTTTTTTTTTTTTCTAAAATAGATAGAAATGTTACTTTACATCTTTCTAAAAATAAGAATATAATAAAAAAATAAAATTTTTGTTATTAATTTAAATCAATTTTGAAATTTAAAAAAATTTTTTATTATAAATATAAATTAAAATAATAATTATTTTAATAAAGATAATATTTAATTAATAAATAATCTAATCAATTAAGTATAAAAAATAATAAGATATAATATATAATCCTACTATAATTTTTTCATGAATCACAGCAATCTCAGTGATAAGCAACTACGAGATTTAGCGGGAATTACAACCTTGTAGCCTAAGACGAGTCACAAGCTAGACTAAAGATGTTAGGTCCGTAGGAGATGATTCTCGCTTGTGAACATTCTGCTCGAATTCTCCCCACATTTTGGAGCACAATTGACCAAAGGCAAAGATGATGGGCCAAACGGATACAGTTATTGGAATCTTGTGGTACTTACGGAACAAAGAATAGTTAATTGCGGTGAGTATACATTGGCAACAGGCGCAAGCCAACCCAACAACATCTGCGAAGGAACCAAAACGATCCCCAGAAGGATGATAGAACCCAGGAAAAATGCCTTCGCATTTCCATATAGCCTTTTCCTTCCGAATCTTATAAACAAGCTCAGAGAGGCAAATAAGCACTGCTAAGATAGACATTCCCATACAAACGGGCAGAAAAACAGACTTACGATGAGAGCAAAGCTGGTCGAAAGCCACGGACAGTAGCTCCACACTGAAGTTGACAATAGTAAAAGTCCACTCCAAGACCTACCAACAAAACAGAAGAGTTGAATTTGAATCACAAATAAAACTATTTGGCATGGAAAAACCGAACTTTGTCTTGAAATACGCCATCTTTCCTTTCAATTCCAACCTTTTGTTTTAAGCCATCGCTCCTACAGCATGGTTCACAATTTTCATTTCCATCATTGATTTGTCGGACATCCTGAGGGATGGAGTTATTAGTCTCCAAGCTGATGCTTTGCATTGGAACTCCATTAGATAGGACAGGCCTACTGAATCCAAGTGAGCGAGGGGTGGCGAAGAATTTAATGGCGTCGACTACAGCAAGCAGCTTCCTCCATTTCCCTCCAGCCCTCCCTAATAATACTGATGTTGCCTAACAGTTTTAATATTATATTAATAAATAAATTATATAATTTAAATATAAAAATTTTAATAATAAATTTTTAACATTATATTTATAAATTATTTAATTTAAAAATTTAAATTATTAAATAAAAAATAACATATAAATAATAGATAAAATTTTAATGCAAACTTATTATTTTTTTTTTTTCTTTCAATGTTTATTAACGTAAATAGTGGTTTCATGTAGTTGACAAAAAATATAGTGATTTAAATAAGCACAGCTAAGATAGACATTCCCATACAAACTGGCAGAAAAACAGACTCACGCTGCGGGGAAAGCTGGTCGAAAGGCATGAACAATGGCTTCACAATGAAGTTGACAATAGCAAAAATCCACCACAAGACCTGCCAACAAAAAAAAGAGTTGAATTTTAATCACAAATAAAACTATTTGCCATGAAAAAACAGAATTTTGTCTTGAAATACACCGTCTTTCCTTTCAATTCCAACCTTTTGTTTTAAGCCATCTATCCAACAGCATGGTTCACGATTTTCATTTCCAGCATTGCTTTGTTGGACATCCGGAGAGCTGAAGCTATTAGTCTCCATGCAGTTGATTCGTTTTGAGCTATTTCTCCTGTAATGCACTTTGTGTTTTCCCTTATCATCATCCTCTGGTTCGGCATCTGGGCTGCTTTCATATTGAGTCTCAGTTGAAGTTCCAGAGAGGCAGCTTGCATATTGAGGCTTGATGCTAATACGAGCCTAAATTCCAGTGAACGATACCCAACAAAAATTTAGAAGTGGATAGACCTAAAACATCTTATGAATAATATAACTAACTTCTGGATCGTATATCCGGACCAAATGCCATGGATAACCTGTAAATTTTTAGAGTACTAACCTTAATTGAGGGGAAGTCATCTGCGATCCCAAAACCAGTTTGACCAAGTTGGTTAGAAAAGGACTGAGTTAGATTATGTTTGACGTGTTTTACAAAATCTTGCTTGCAATAGCATTTAAACCTCTCACATGAAGCAATTGATGGGAATTGGATTGGAATACTTGAGTGGATCGATATGGGTGGCTCCGTTAACAAATAACAAATGAACCATTCAAAATAGTGGACTCAGAACAACCCAAAAAATTTTGAACCAGTTGATACCCCACCTGTTTGATTGCACAATAAACCAGCCTTCTTGTAATTGCACAAAAACCATATTAAAAGAAATCATCGTACCAAGCAAAGACCAGAAGGGCAATCCTTTTGCAATCTAAATAATGAAATAATGAAGTTTCGTCATCATTCTAACATGGATAATCCATCTCATGGCATCACTCTCTGTCCTAATTTGAAACAGATCAGGAAAAGACCAAAAAGGTTAGTTTAGTCCTAATTTGAAACAGATCTACACTTTTTTGGACTTTCTTAACAAAAAAACCCCCAATAAATCATATTCATTACATCCATTATGATTTTCCATTTTTTTTAACCTTTTTTGCAGGGAGCTAAAATTTTTGGCTTCCAAAATAATTATAAAAGACTTGAAGTTGACTTGGGGATTAGTATCATAACCTGGTTGTCATGAACCATGGGAAGGTAGGCCGGAGAGGCAGGGCTGCTGAATCTACGTAAGCCAGAGGTGGTGACCATGGTGGCCATGATTTTAAGCTTCCTCCATTTCTCTCGAGCCCTCCCTGATGATATTGATGATGCCTTCTTCTCCCCCTTTCCCATTTGCTGTTTTACTTTCAGTTCTGCTCTCAAATTAAATTCCACATTGCGATAATATAGGAAAAGTCAAAAGAAAGGAGAGAGTCTAGATAAGACGAGGATGCTTCTCTGTTCTCGTCTTATATGACGGTAAAAACTTTGTTTCATTTCTTTCCCTCTCTCTGCCCTTTTTCCCGTCCACAAACTATTCAATCAAAAAAAATTAAATATCAAAAATTAAACTCTAAATACTCTTTTATGTGAATGTTTATTGGATTAAAGTTAAGTTATTAAAAAAAATAAAAGATAGAAGTCGTATATTAAATTCAAACATTAAAATTTAATTTTCTTTCAATATTAATTAACCAAGATAGTGATTTCATATAATTGACAAAAAAAAAAGATAATTATTTTTTAAAATTATAATTTACCATAATAAAATACGTTTTTTATGCACACAACAATAAAAACGTGTCACTACATTAATTTTTATAATAATTAACACCATTTTTATGCTAATTTCTGTTGTTGGGAGAGATGGTAATTGACAATTTTCTTTTTCTCTCTGCATGCAATCAAATAAATAATGCAAAAAAAAAACAAAATACAAACAAACTACAATAAAACACTAAATTTATGTTAAAAGCACTCTTGATGTGGGGTTCATTATCAACAATAATGAGATAACAACTATTTTTTTTTTTTTAAACAACCTAGAGGCAATAATAACAATATTTTTCTCTATAATTAATTAATTTTGAGATAATAATAATTAAATGTACGGAATTCTTAAAGCTAAATTATGAGATGAATTTTTGAATAACAACAAATTTATTTATATACTAGTCAAAGTACTATATTGATCAACACGCCAAAAACGGCGTCAACATCTTACCAAAAGTCTTTCCTTCTTTCTTCCCAAATTATACTCCACGCTTTATCTATATATATATATATATAATATATAGAAAAAGAGAGGAGAGAGAAAATATACTCATGCAAATTTATTAAATCTACAAAATATATAAATATATATAATAAATACTTTATTATAATATATAACAAAAGGCACACTCTTAAATTATACAAAAATGCACTGAGCGGTGCTCCTATGCATCATGCACACAAACTCTACTTACAATGACTTAAATGACGATGATATTTTAATTTTAACATTCACAAGATTTAATTATATTTAAAATTTTAAAAATTAATATTTATATATTATATAAAAAATATTAATAAATAAAAATATAATTATATATAATATATAATTATTATATATATTATATTATAATATTTGAATTATATATATATAATAAAAATTTAAAATTAAATTAATACAATATAATTTAAAATATATTATAATTTATAATATTTTTTTTATTTCATATATTTTTTTGTTAAAAATAAAATAATTTAAATTTTAAAAAATAAGTAATAATATAATATAATATATAATTTTATATATTTTTATTAAAAAGTAATTAAATATATTATTTAAATATTTTTTAAAATTTTTATGATTTAATATTTTTTATAAAAAAAAGTTATAAAATGATGTAAATTTTATTTTTTTTTAATTTTTTATAAATTTTTTAAATTAATTAAAAAATATAATTAATTTATTATTTTTAAAATTAATAAATTTTATAATAAATTAAATTAAATTAAATTATAAATTAATTTTTAATTTTATTAATCTATCTTCGTTCGATTTATTTTTTAAAACTTGAGTTATATTACGATGCAACTGAAATCAGTTTGTAAGGTTTTTTTGGTTCGTAAATATTCTGTAAAGTAAGAACGAACCGTGAGAAGTAGGGATTGTTGTGCAGATAGTGACATGGCAGTCAATGCAAAGTGGTCTAACTTATGATTAATGCTGGTGAGGCTGTTGATCGATTGATTTGATGGTTTGGACACAAGTGTACCAAAAGGTACGAAAAAGAACGCATAGGGACCACACCTTTCCCAGTTTGACGTGGCCTGTCTCCGCTGCGTGCCCGTCAACGTGGCGAGAATAGTCAGACAATGAAATAAAGAAAAGAAAGGTGGCAACTAAAGTAGAGTGTGATGGTGTTTGTCTCTTGTCTGATGTCTTGCTTCGTTCCCAACAGTTTTTGCCTTTCAACATTGATTCAGCTAATTTTTTTTATTGAATTAAAAATTTTTATATTATAACAATTTTTAATTGAATAATTTTTTATTTTTAAATTATTTTTAATTTTTTAATATTATTTTTTATATTAATATTATTAATAAAATATTTTTTTATTTTTTTATTAAATTTAAAATATTAATTTTAGTTAAATATTATATGAGATATAAAATATTAATTAATATAATCATAATAATTTATTAAAAATTACATAATAAATTTTAACCCAAAAAAAAATGTTGAGAACATTTTTAATTGATAGTTGAGAGAAAGAAGTTGTTGAGAAAGATTTAATCTTTTTTATTTCAAAAGAAGTCCAAGTTGTGAAGGCGACGCTTCAACAGCTTATCCCCTTGACAGTAAAAATGACAAAATCTGGGCATTTTGTACACAGTTAACCAATAACTATGTATGTCATTTGAGTTCATGTTGGAGTGGTATGCAAATTATTATTTTTCAGTCACCGAATCAGAGTGTAGTTTTTTTTTTATTTTTTCAGAGTTAAGACTTAAAGCCGAGCTTATTTTTGTCTCTTTCATACATGAACAGAAACATCAGCTTCGGGTTGGCCAGCACTGTCGACTGCTCAGGATTACGTAGGCTATCTTTGTAAAAGCCCAAGATAAGTACCTGGAAGAACAGATGATGTTGCAGGGCCGCCACAGTTGTGGGCCGCTTGTACGGGTCCCTGGAATAAAACGACTCCTTTTGAAAAAAAAAAAAAACAAAAAAAGAAAAAACTATTAAGAAAGCCAGAAAAATAGAGGATTTTTGTTGTTTGAAATTAAAATAGGTTAAAGAGGAATTTAAATATTTTTTTTATTTCTTCTCTTATTATATTGTAATGAAAATCTATTTTTATTGAGTAAAATAAAATTAAGTTAATAGGATAATAACTAATTTTTTTATTTAAGAAAATAAAGAAAAAAAATCTGAAATTATTTTTTTCCTGTTTTAATAAAATAGAAAAAAAAATGACATGTGCTTAAATTTTAAATATTTTTTCTTTTTTAATTTTTGAAAAAATAAAAATGAAAATTTGAAAGTATTTGGGCTAACTGTTCAGAAACTGTAAGAGAAGAGTTTTCTTTTTTTTTTTTTTTTTTTTTTATCTCCATTGCATTGGGAGAGAGCTAGTTGTGTGGGTTGTAAGTAGAAGTTGTAAAAATTAACCCAATCTGAATAATTTATTTGACTTATCCCAAAATCAGCTCTATCCATCTTACAACAATGGAAAAGGTCAATGACTCAGTGATTAAACAGAGACTCAAAATCTGAAAGAATTGAAGCTTAATATTTAATATTTGATAAATATAGAATTCCAAATCTAATATACTCATAAGTTAATGAACGCCATGTATTTGAAACTTGAAATAATTATACTTGTGTTCATTCCGACTCTCCTGTTCACGACCTCCAGGCGTGGTGATGATGTCAAAATATCTTATAATTTTAGTGAGTTTCAAACGGAGAAATGTATTAATACGAATTATATTAGATAGGAATATAGACTCCGATTATTGATCTTTGTAATTATTATTATCAATGAGAAAAATTCTCAATTATAGGAAGGAGAGATAACGGAATTATTCTCTAGCATTTTTTTTTTTCTTTGTGAGTTTTCCACGTAATTAGCTTTACATTGTTACTGGTTTTATATGTTCTTTGTTGATGCCGCTATTTGATAACTCTCTGTTGCTAACCTTTTTGTGCTTTCTCCAGGCAATCCCTCTCGAGATGTTCAATTTCTCGCAAGCCTGCACTGTGGCTTGACATTTTTGTCACTAAATTGAAATAGAGTAATTTAATTATAATAAATTAAGGTTAAGTTATAAAAATAAAAAGAAATAATAAATTTAATGAAAAAAAATGTAAATTACCCTGTAGCTAAGGGGGGATAAATGTGGCTGTAGTGCTTGAGTACAAATAGTGTGGCTCCATTGTATAACAAAACCATTGAATATTTCCCTAAAATCGCTGTCTTTCTCTGTAATTTTATGCAACTCTTTAAAATTGTTGTCTATGATTAGGGATCAAAGTGTCCCCTATGCCCAACCCTTACAAAATCGCCACTCTTGAAGACCTTTTCCTATCGATAGAAATTTTATCGGTCAATGAGGAGTCAAATAGAATTTTTGAATAATAATACAGATAAATTCTTCAGAGCTTATAGAGGTAGGAGTCATGTGCATTGAAATGTTTTTTTTTTAATCAAATTTCCATCAAGGAAAAAGCAAGATAGAGAGTGATTGTGGGTTTTCGGATAAGTTTTTATGTTTAACTTCCATCGATTTGTTTCAATTGGAGAGTGCACAGAACAGAGTTGCAGCATTTGCCATTAATCAACCGTTTCCATGATAAGAACTAAACCTTATGCATCTCTTGTCTCGCGGTAGAAAGAAGGTGACTATTGGAATCAAAGCCAGATCATTGGAATAATCGAAGTGTACTTCCTTTCGAGACCCTTCATATTTATTTTAATTATATGCTTCCACGCATGAGAAGAGCAGAAAATAGAAGTAATCGATCTTTCTACTTCAGCTAATGTTTCTGGGTGTATAAGTAACTTTCCAGAAGCGTCAAGAAGCTTGCAAATTGAAGAGCCAATTGATTCAGATGATGCTTGTGTCGATCCAATTTCGGGATGCATGTGCTTTGTCTCAGTTCAATTGGTTGCAAGTTTCTAAGTTTTCGGGTCAACTTTCTGGCCTATGGTTTATCATTAAGATTAGGCCTTAAGCAAGACCTTATGGTTTATGGTTCGAGGGATTGAGAATTTGAGATTCGGCCCAAGGCTGGTTAATACTGCTTCCAAAGCAATCCCACCAAATATATTTGACTATTAGTTTTGTTGTGCCTGAATTTAATTAGAAAGTGACTTTAAAAAGGGTGCGAATTGCGAGTTACTGGACTCGTTGCCAGTCTGTTAATGGGCATCTTCAGTGTTTCTGCGGGTCTTGTGGCTGAAAGACATATTTAGAGACTCAACAATAAAGCTTTGTGAACGTGATTCAACTATTAAAACAATATCGCTGTAATTACAAATGAACAAAGGATCAGAAGCCGCCTTCGTGCAAACAAATTTCTTCACATAACCCTGCTTTTTAGAAGCTATGATATATTAGAGTAAACCGAATTGTCCCATAGTTTGATTTTCAATTTTACCATTCCAACCAAAGTCTAGTTCAGTTTTGAAAACCTTGGAATCAAGATGTTAGGTCGGTAGAATATGATTCTCGCTTGTGAACACTCTGCTTGAATTCCCCCACATTTTGGAACACAATTGACCAAAGGCAAAGATGCTGGGCCAAATGGATATCTTTATTGGAATGTTGCCATGCTCACGAAACAAAGAATAGTTGATTGCGGTGAGTGTACACTGGCCACAGGCACAAGCCAACCCAACAACGTCTGCAAAGGAACCAAAACGAACCCCAGAAGGATGATAGTACCAAGGAAAAAGGCCTTTCTTTTCCCAATTAGCCTTTTCCTTCCGAATCTTATAAACAAGCTCAAAGAGACATATAAGCACCGCAGAGATAGACATTCCCATACAAACAGGCAGAAAAACAGACTTGCGCTGCGAGGAAAGCTGGTCGAAAACCATAGACAATAGCTCCACAATGAAGTTGGCAATAACAAAAATCCACTCCAAGACCTACCAACAAAACAGAAGAGTTGAATTTTAATCGCAAATAAAACTATTTGGCATGAAAAAACAGAACTTTGTCTTGAAGTACACTGTCTTTCCTTTCACTTCCAACCTTTTGTTTTAAGCCATCTCTCCTACAGCATGGTTTACTATTTTCATTTCCAGCATTGCTTTGTTGGACATCCAGAGGGCTGAAGCTGTTAGTCTCCATGCTGATGCTTCGTTGTGGGCTTCGTTGTTCGGCATCAGTGCAGCTGTGATATTGAGTCTCAGATGAAGTTGCAGAGGGAGTAACAACCACCTGGATTTCAGGGATGCCAACAAAGATTCAGAAGTGGATAGGGCTAAAACATATTATGAATAATATAATTAACTTCTGGAACGTACATCCGGACCAAATGCTATATATAAT
The DNA here is from genome assembly GCA_037832385.1 of Rhizophora apiculata. Taxonomy (NCBI): domain Eukaryota; kingdom Viridiplantae; phylum Streptophyta; class Magnoliopsida; order Malpighiales; family Rhizophoraceae; genus Rhizophora; species Rhizophora apiculata. The sequence goes on along the minus strand of CM075441.1, from coordinate 1,635,697 downwards.
CTCTAAATTTTCAGAATACTAACCCTAATTAAGGCGAACTCATATCTGATCCCAAAACCAGTTTGACCAAGTTGGTTAGAAAAGGGCTGAGTTAGATTATGTTTGACCTTTTTTACAAAATATTGCTTGCAATAGCATTTAAACCTCTCACATGAACCAACTGATGGGAATTGGATTGGAATAATTGAGTGGATCGATATGGGTGGCTCTGTTAACAAATAACAAATGGATCAATCAAAATAGTGGACTCAGAACAACCCAAAAAATTTTGAACCAATTGATACCCCACCTGTTTGATTGCACAATTAACCAGCCTTTTAATAATTTCGCAAAAACCATATTAAAAGAAATCATCGTACCAGCAAGAGACCAGAAGGGCAATCCTTTTGCAATGTAAATAATAAAATAATGAAGTTTTTGTCATCAGTCTAACATGGAAGATAATCCATCTCATGGCATCACTCTTTGTCCTAATTTGAAACAGATCAAGAAAAGACCAAAAAGGTTAGTTTAGTACCAAGTTGATCCCTCAAAGTTTGTCATTTCTAATTGAACATCTACACTTTCTTGGACTTTTTAAACAAAAAACCCCAATAAATCATATTCGTTGCATCCATTATGATTTTTTTTTTTTTTCCTTTTTTGCAGGGAGCTAAAATTTTTGACTTCTAAAATAATTATAAAAGACTTGAAGTTGACATGGAGACTAGTATCGTAAACTGATTGTCATGAAACATTGAAACCTCATCGGATCGGATGGAAAGGCTGACCGCAGAGGCAGGGCTGCTGAATCTACGTGAGCCAGAGGTGGCCGCCGTGGTGGCCTCGAGTTTAACGGCGTTGACTCCAGCAAACAGCTTCCTCCATTTCTGTCGAGCCCTCTCTGATGACATTGATGATGCCCTCCCTTCTCCCTCTCCCATTTGCTGTTTTACTTTTCAGTTCCGCTCTCAAATTAAACTCTGCGTATATATTGAGAAAAAGACCCAAGAAAGAAGAGGGAGTCTAGAAGAAAAGGACCGAAGACCGAAGAGAGAAGCTTCTGTGTCATCTTCCTACTTGAAGGAAAATATTTGTCTCGTATCTTTTCCTCTCTCTCCTCTTTTAACTTGTAAACAAACTATTTAAACTAAAAATTTAAATATCCAAAGTTAAACTCTAAATACTCTTTTATGCGCATGTTTATTGGATTAAAAGCCACAATTAACTCTAACCATAACAAGATTTGAATATAAGTTCTTTCACTTATAAAAACTTTAACATTATATCTATATATTATATAATTTAAATATAAAATATTTTAGTTATAAATATGTTAACAAATTATTTAACTTAAAAATATAAATTATAAAATAACACATAAGATATAAATTATTTATTAAATTCAAACATTAACGTCCATTTTTCTTTCAACGTGATTAACCATAATGGTGGTTTCACAAAGTTAACGAGAAGGATAATTTTTCTTTAAAATTATAATTCATAGATAATAAAATTTGTTTTAATTCACACAAAAATGAAAAAGTATCATCACATTAATTTGTATGATAATTTACACAACTTTTTCAAGGTAATTTTTTTTGGTTGAGATGATAATTGGAAATTATAATAAGCCTTGTTATGCCATCAAGCAAATAATAGAAAACAACAAAATACAAATAAACTACAATAAAATACATTAAATTTAGGTGAAAAAATTTCAATATATAATTGAATTTTATTTTAAACAATCTGGAGACTAGAGGCAGTAATAATCAATTTTTTTTTTGTCAAAAATTAACTAATTTTTAGATAACAATCACTGTCCCGTAAAACTCACAGGAAACAAAAAAAAAAAAAAAAAGTATATATATATATATATATCTCGTAAAGCTAAATTACGCGGGAACGAGCTTTTGGAAGACAATAGGCATACTTACCTACTGGTCAAACTAAAGGCCTTACCATCATGAACAACACACTAAAATTGGAAAAGTCCAAAGCCGCATCTAAACCCCTTGTCAAAAGTCTTTCTTTCTTCTTGCCAAATCAAAAACTCTACGGTATACAAATATATATATATATATATGAGAGGGTAGAAAAAAAATCCATATAATTTAAACACAAAATATTTTAATTATAAAACTTTAATGCTATGTCAATAAATTATTTAATTTAAAAATTTAAATTATTTGATAAAAGACAATATATAAATTATATATAAAATTTTAATGTCAAAATTTATTTTATTTTATTTTTTATGTTGATTAACTATGATAGTGGTCTCACATCATTGACAAAAAAATAATGATTCTTAAAATTTATAATTCACAAATACAAATTTTGCTTTTTTTTATTTACACAAAAATTTAGAAAAAAGTATCATCACATTAATTTATATGATAATTGACACAATTATTTAAGATTTTGTTTTTAGAGTGCAGGGTAGAAGAATATTTTCAAACTTGCCTCCGAGGTAAAACATTTCTATTGCTATTATGTTATTAAAAAATAATCTAATTGGTTAATTGACCATTGCCACGGCTATCTTCTTGCTTTACGCGGCAATGGCCAAAGGGACCCAGTTTTTTGGACCGATTGGCCGAGATTGCAAAGAATCTATTAACGCGTAAATTTTGTTTGCGTCATAAAAATATAAATTAAACAAATAAAAATATAAAATATTTTAAATTTTTTTTTTTCTTCACTTGTGTTCACTTCAAAAAAGAAAAATTTTTACTAAAATTTCGACTTAAATTTCCTAAATAAAAGCCTATGTATTACTCTTTTGGATTAATTCATGCACTTATTTAAATTTCTTTTAGCTAACTCCATCAGATCGGATGGAAACGTTGACCGCAGAGGCAGGGCTGCTGAATCTATGTGAGCCAGAGGTGGCCACGATTTTAATCGTGTTGACTCCAGCAAGCAGCTTCGTCCATTTCTCTCGAGCCCTCTCTGATGATGCCGATGAAGCCTTCTAGTCTCCCTTTCCCGTTTGCTGTTTTACTTTCAGCTCTGCCGCTCAAATAATATAGAGAAAGACAAAAGAAAGGAGAGAGAGTCTAGAAAAGACGAGGAAGCTTCACCGTCCTCTTCTTATATGATGGTAAAAATTTGTCTCATGTCTTTCCCTCCCTCCTCTTTTTCCCCCTCCACAAACTATTTAATCTAAAAAATTTAAATATCAAAAATTAAACTCTAAATACTCTTTTATGCCAATGTTTATTGGATTAACAGTTAAGTTATTAAATAAAATGTAAGATTTAAGTCATACATCAAATTCAAATATTAAATTTTTAATATGGGCTCATTATCAACAATAATGAGATTACAACTAATTTTTTTTAAACAATCCAGAGTTAATAATAATAGTATTTTTCTGCATAATTAATTAATTTTGAGATAATAATAATTTCATTTGTAAAACCCACATGTGTGATGAGTTTTTGGATAACAAATTTATCTATATGCTAGTCATAGAGGGGATTGTACTATCCTGATCAACACGCCAAAAACCGCGTCTAGACATCTTACCGAAAGTCTTGCTTTCTTCCTTTCCAAATTAAACTCCATGGTATATTTATATATGTACATAGAAAAGAGAGGAGAGAGAAAATATATTCATGCAATTTGAACCCAAAACATTTTAATTATAAAACTTTAATAATATGCTAATAAACTATTTAATTTAAAAATTTAAGTTATTTAGTGAAGGACAATATATAAATTATATATAAAATTCTAATGTCAAATTTTATTTTATTTTATTTTTTATGTTGATTAACCATGATAGTGGTCTCATATCGTTACCCAAAAGATAATGATTCTTGAAATTTATAATTCACATATAACAAATTTTGCTTTTTAATTCACACAATAATTACAAAAAAAGTATCATCACATTAATTTGTATAATAATTAACACAATTATTTAAGATTTTGTTTTTAAAGTGCAGGGTAACAATATTTTTAAACTTGTCGGGAGTTAGAATATTTATATAGCTATTATGTTATTAAAAATAATCTTGGTTTATTGACCAGTGCCACAGCCATCTACTTGCGCTAGGGACCGCCAGGGGAACTCAGTTTTTTGACCGATTGGTCGAAATTCTAGAGACTCCTGTTAACGCGTGAAATCTATATCTTCGTGTATTTGTATCTTTTTATATGAAATGCAATAATTTCTTGTAAATTCACAGCTTAAAGAAAATAAAAGGTAAGAAAAAAATATTCAAAATTTTCCTTTTGTTTTCAGAGAAAAAAAAATAAAAGGAAAAAATTTTCAAAATTTAAATATCTTTTTATTTTTTTCTCTTGTACTTTCTTAAAAAAAAATATTACTAAAATTACAACTTTATTTTCTTAAGTAAAAACCAATGAATTACTCTTTTACCTTCATTTTTCAATTTATTTAAGTTTTTTTTATCTTATTTTTATTTTAAATATAACATTAGTGTTCACTACGTACAGCCTTTTAATTCCAAGACTGTTATATTTCTTCTTCCTAATCTAAATTTCAGACAACATTAAAGTGTTTACTATATTAACTTTTATAAGATTGCTTTTAATCATAGTTACATGATTGCTTTACTTTTATGCTGTGTTTGGATTATGAGAAAAAGACAAGAAAAAAATCAATGAAAAGAAAAATAATAAAAAAAGAGAGAGAATAACCCTTTATTTGGAAACAACCTGGAAAAAAAAATTGAAAATTGTAAGAAAAAATAAGATGGGACTCAATTAAATATTTTCGGACGGTGAGAAAAGTTGGAAAAGATGGGCTGGTTATTAATTTTGATGATTAAAAAACCAAAGTACCCCTAACTCAAAGAAGAAGAATGAGTTTTCGGTGAGATCGATAAAAAATTGAGATTCTACTGAGAATCGATTTGAAATGTGAAAAGGTATTATAAAATCAGATAGAATATTATAAAATTTTAACAAAAATAGAGAAAAAATTTAAAATTAATTAATATTAAAAATATAACTCATAATCAAATATTTTATATATATCTACTTAATAAAAATTATATTAAAAAAATAACTGTTCTAGTCTCATTTAAAAAAAAAAAAATCTCTACTTCAAATGATATAAGATACAAAATATTAATAATTTAAATCCGCCAATTGAAACTCCACAAGGTTTCTACTTCAAGGAGATTTTAATGCGATGTGAATTATTGATTTCATATAAAATGTGTTATTGGCATGGGTCCACGTAAAAATGTTTATGTAATGTTTCAGAATGTTAAGGCGTCGACCCCCAAAAACTCCCAAATTGAAAAGCCAGCGTGGGATCCACCTAAATATTTATAAAATGTTATTTTGTTATTTTAATGTTAAAAATCTAAAATAAATTATATATTATTGGAACAAACATAATTTTTGTTTTGTAAATATCAAATTTCTTTTTCCTTACTTCCCCTCTACATTCAAATAAAAAATTATACTTTTTATTTATTTTTTTCTCACTTATTTTTATTTTATTGAATTAATTAATTAAAAAATTATTATTTTTCTTCATTTTCATTCTCACAATTTTCTTTCCTATCTTTCCTCAAATGCAAACAAAGTATTAGAGTTTGAATGCTTGAACCTAGTATATTTATTTGGCAAATTAAGTTGAATCCTTTGACGGCAGAAAAATGGAAAATCCCCTGATATACCATGGGAGAGGATATCAAAAGAATTTCGCACAGGTAAGGCTACTACTTTGATCACAATGGCTTTGAAATCATGGGAGATACAAGATATCCAAAGAGAATTCGACATCATTTCCAATGAATAAGAAAAAAAAAAAAAGTTGGCTTCTTTTATTTATAAGAAACTTTGTTGTTGTACAAAAAGTAGTTTCTCGATTTGTCCACAGTAGCTGTCCATTAATTATTAAAAAATAATCTAAAAAATTTGGCACTCTTTAATGAATGATAAATACTCTGTTAGTGAATAAAAGGAATGATAAATAACATAATAGTTAGGTAGAATTAATGTTTTATTTTTAATTAAACTAAAAATTATTCTTTTATATTATAAGAATTTTTTAATAAATATTTTTTTAAAAAATTATTTTTTATTATAATTTTTTTTAAATATTAATACTATTAATTAAAATTATCATATATTTTTTCGTTAAATTCATTATGTAACCTTTAGTTTCGATGTAACGTGAAATTATTATACCACGGAAAGCGCATATCTTTTGGTGGGGTATCGTTGGGATCTAATCCATTGTTGAATTGTCGAAGGATGCTCCAACAATCCACAGTTCTGATTTTGACTACTACATACAGAGTGATTGTGGGTTCTCGGATAAGTTTTTTTGTTTAACTTCCATCGATTTGTTTCAATTGGAGGATGCACAGAACAAAGTTGCAGCATTTGCCACTAATCAATTGTTTCCAATTCACATGATAATAACTAAACCTTATGCATCTCCTGTCTCGCGGTGGAAAGAAGGTGACTATTCCAATCAAAGCCAGATCATTGGAATAATCAAAGTGCATTTCTTTGCGAAACCCTTCGTATTTATTTTAATTATGTGTTTTTCATATTTATTTTAATTATATGCTTCCATGCATGAGAAGAGCAGAAAATAGAAGTATTCGAACTTTCTACTTCAGCTAATGTTTCTGGGTGTATAAGTAACTTTCAAGAAGTTTGCAAATTGAAGAGCCAATTGGTTCAGATGATGCTTGTGTCGATCCAATTTCAGGATGTATGTACTTTGTTTCGGTTCAATCGGTTGCAAGTTTTTAAGTTTTCATGTCAATTTCCTGGCCTATGGTATATCAATAAGATTAGGCCTTAAGCGAGTCCTTATGGTCCAAGGGATTGAGATATTGAGACTCGGCCCAATACTGGTGTATTTAACTATTAGTTTTATTGTGCCTGAATTTAGTTAGAAAGTGACTTTAAAAAGTGTGCGAATTGCGAGTTACTGGACCAGTTGCCAGTCTGCTAATGGGCATCTTTAGTGCTTCTGCGGGTCTTGTGGCTGAAAGACTTATCGAGAGATTCAACAATAAAGCTTTGTGAACGTGATTCAACTATTAAAAGAATGCCCGCTATAATGAATGCAAATGAACCAGGGATCGAAAGCCGCCTGCTTTTTACAACCAACATTATATTAGAGTAAACAGAATTATATTACAATCTGATTTTTAATTTTACCATGATGACCAACCAGTCTAGTTCGGTTTCTGAAACCTTGGACTAAAGATGTTTAGGTACGTAGGAGATGATTCAACTTTCTGCTTGAATTCCTACATATTTTGGAACACAATTGACCAAAGGCAAAGAAGCTGGGCCAAATGGACACCTTTATTGGGATGTTGCCATGTTTAAGGAACAAAGAATAGTTAACTGCGGTGAGTATACTCTGGCCAGAGACACAAACCAACCCAAAAACGTCTGCAAAGAAGCAAAAAGAACCCCAGAAGGATGATAGAACCAAGGAAAAATGCATTTCCTTTTCCAAATAACCTTTTCCTTCTGAATCTTATAAACAAGCTCAGAGAGGCAAATAAGCACTGCTAAGATAGAGATTCCCATACAATCTGGCAGAAAAACAGACTTACGCTGCGAAGCAAGCCTATTAGATACCTTAGGAAAGCCTAGCCAGAACCACAAGTGCCAGTTTCCCTGCATGTGCCTCATCCGTGATAACTTCTTGGGATTTGCGTGAACTAGCAGGAATGCTCCTTCCAATATAAGCGAACCTTTTTGGAACTGGTTAGAAATAGAAATGGGGGCCACTATCCCATCCCCGATCCAGCCAAGGAAAGCTGGTCGAAAACTATGGACAATATCTCCACAATGAAGTTGGCAATGGCAAAAATCCACTCCAAGACCTAGCAACAAAATAGAAGAGTTGAATTTTAATCACAGATAAAACTATTTGGCATGAAAATACAGCCGCAGCTGCTGATCGGGTCACAACAATCTCAACTTTAAGCAACTAGGAGATTTAGCCGGAATTACAACCTTGTGGCCTAAAGACGAGTCACAAGCTAGACTAAAGATGTTAGGTCATGATTCCCGCTTGTGAACATTCTGCTTGAATTCTCCCCACATTTTGGAGCACAATTGACCAAAGGCAAAGATAATGGCCCAAACGGATACATTTATTGGATTGTTGCCATCCTTAAGGAACAAAGAATAGTTAATTACGGTGAGTATACATTGGCTACAGGCACAAACCAACCCAACAACGTCTGCAAAGGAACCAAAAAGATCCCCAGAAGGATGATAGAACCAAGGAAAAATGCATTTCTTTTTCCAAGTAGCCTTTTCCTTCCGAATCTTGTAAACAAGCTCAGAGAGACAAATAAGCACTGCTGAGATAGACATTCCCAGACAAACTGGTAGAAAAACGCTCTTGTGCTTGTGCTGCGAGGAAAGCTGGTCGAAAACAATGGACAATAGCTCCACAATGAAGTTGGCAATAGCAAAAATCCACTCCAAGACCTACCAACAAAATAGAAGAGTTGAATTTTAATCACAAATAAAACTATTTGGCATGAAAAAAATGTTTCCTTTCAATTCCAACCTTTTGTGTTGAGCCATCTCTCCTACGGCATAGTTCACGATTTTCATTTCCAGCATTGCTTTGTTGGACATCCAGAGAGCTGAAATTATTAGTCTCTATGCTGATGATTCGTTTTGAGCTATTTCTCCTCCAATGCACTTTACAGTTTCCCTTGTCATCATCATCTTGTTCGGCATCTGTGCAGCTGTAATATTGAGTCTCAGGTGAAGTTCCAGAGGGAGTAACAACCAGCTGGAATGCAATGATGCCCTCCTCGGTGCTAATACAAGCCTAAATTCCAGTGAACGATACCCAACAAAAATTTAGAAGTGGAACGGGCTACAAAATCAGTTTGACCAAGTTGGTTGGAGAAGGGCTGAGTTAGATTAGTTTGACCTGTTTTACAAAATCTTGCTTGCAATCGCGTTTAAACCTCTCACATGAACCAACTGATGGGAATTAGATTGGAATAATTGAGTGGATCGATATGGGTGGCTCCGTTAACAAATAACAAATGGACCATTCAAAATAGTGGACTCAGAACAACCCAAAAAATTTTAAGCCAATTGATACCCACCTGTTTGATTGCACAATTAACCAGCCTCACAATAATTACGCAAAAACCATATTAGAAGAAATCATCGTACCTGCAAGAGACCAAAAGGACAATATTTTGCAATCTAAATAATAAAATAATGAAGTTTTTGTCATCAGCCTAACATAGAAGATAATCCATCTCATGGCATCACTCTTTGTCCTAATTTCAAACAGATCAAGAAAAGACCAAAACGTTTAGATTAGTCCCAAGTTGATCCCTCAAGTTTATGTCTTTTCTAATTTTTGGACTTTTTAAACAAAAAAAAAACCCCAATAAATCATATTCGTTGCATCTATTATCATTTTTTTTTTCTTTTTTGCCTTTTTTGCAGGGCATCCAAAATAATTATAGAAGACTTCAAGTTGACTTGGAGAATAGTATCATAACCTGATTGTCATGAAGCATTGGAACCTCATCGGATCGGATGGAAAGGTTGGCCGCAGGGGCAGGATTGTTGAATCTACGTGAGCCAGAGGTGGCCGCCTTGTTGACTCCAGCTAGCAGCTTCCTCCATTTCTCTCGCACCCTCTCTGATGAAACTGATGATGTCTTCTTCTCCCCCTCTCCCATTTGCTGTTTTACTTTTCAGTTCTGCGCTCAAATTAAACTCCAGACGAGATTAAACTTCAGAGTGTGTGTATCTATAAAGAAAAGGACAGAACAAAGAAGAGAGAGTCTAAATAAGATGAAAGTTTCTGTGTCATTTTCCTACTTGATGGTAAATATTTGTCTCATTTCTTTTCCTCTTTCTTCTCTTTCAACCCGTAAACAAGCTATTTAAGTTAAAAGTTTAAATATCCAAAATTAAACTCTTAATACTCTTTTATGTGCATGTTTATTGAATTAAAAGTCACAATTAACTCTAAACATAATGAGATTCGAATATAGGTTCTTTCACCTATAAAAACTTTAGCAAATTTAAATTTAAAATATTTCTGTTATAAATATATTAACAAATTATTTAACTTAAAAATATAAATTACTAAATAAAATATAAAATATAAGTCATTTATTAAATTCAAACATTAACTTTTATTTTTCTTTTTCAACATGATTAATCATGACAATGGTTTCATATAATTGTCAAAAAAGATAATCATTTTTTAAAATTATAATTCATTGATAATAAAATTTGTTTTTAATTCACACAAAAATAAAAAAGCACCATTACATTAATTTGTATGATAATTAACACAATTATTTAAGATTTTGTTTATAAAGGGCAGGGTAGATGAATATTTTTAAACTTATCTGCGAGGTACAATATTTTTTTATAGCTATTATGTTACTAAAAAAATAATGTACTTGGTTTACGCGGGGACGACCAAGGGAACTCCGCTTCTTGACCGATTGGTTGAAAGAGACATCTATTCACACGTAAAATCTAAAGATATTTAAGCAAAGGAAAAACTCATAATTTGTCTACGCCATAAATTTTTATAAATTCACAAATTAAAAAAAAAAAAAAAACTACTCGAGCCAGAGGTGGCTGCCGTGGTGGCCTCAATGTTAGTGGTGTTCACTCTGGCAAGCAACTTCCTCCATTTCTCTGGAGCCCTCTCCGATGACATTGATGATACCTTCTTCTTCACCTCTTCCATTTACTGTTTTTACTTTTGACTTCCCTGCTCAAATTGAACTCCATATACACATATACGTATAACCTCGGGCTCGTGGGCGGAATTATCTCGTAAAAGGACCGACTTATCGTATAATTGTTGTATTAAAAGATACAGCTCTTTCTGAATTCTACGAAGAAATATGAAGATTATGACATGAACTTTAACTTGGATCGGAAAAGTTCGTTTCTTTGTTTTATTTGGTCATATAAAGGGCGACGCTTTTGGATCCTTTTCTAATATTATAATAAAAATTGTTCCCCATTCCTTTTTCTCTCCCTCCTCTTTGTAGCCATCATGTGGCTGAAGGCCGCTGGTAAACTTTGAGAATATTGTGATTTAAATATAAAATTTTTTTTTATTTATAAAAATTTTAATATTATATTAATAAATAAATTGAGTAATTTAAACATAATCTTTTTTTAATTATAAAATTTTAACATTATATTTATGAATTATTTAATTTAAAATTTTAAATTATTAGATAAGTGATAACATATAAATAATATATACAATTTTAATGCAAAAATTATAATTTTTTTTTCTTTTAATGTTGATTAATCACAATAGTGACTTTATGTAGTTGACAAAAATGATGGTGATTCTAAAAAATTATAATTCACATGTTACAAATTTTTCCTTTGAGTTCACACAAAAATAAAAAAGTTATCATTTCATTAATTTGTATGATAATTAACATATTTGCTTGTTTTTTTCTTTTCAGGTAATTTCAAAAACCATCATCTCCACATCAATCTAGCATACTTAAGAATGCGGTTTGTTTAAGATTTTGATTTTAGAGTGCAGGGCAGAAAAATATTTTCAAACTAGCCTATTGTTATAGGTATTATGTTATTAAAAAATAATCTAATTGGTTTATTCACCAATGCCATGGCCATCTACTTGCATTGCGCGTTGCTCGTTGCGCGGGGCCAGGAGAACCCAGCCTTTTGACCGATTGTCCAAAACTCTAGGGACACCTGTTAACGCGCGAAGTCTATATCTACATGTGCAAATATCTTTCTTAACGCGTAAAATCTATATCGATGCGTATTTATGTCTTCGTGGAGAGAAAACTCGGACTTGTACTTATACGATAATTTCTTGTAAATTTACAACTTAAAGAAAATAAAATGTGAGAACAAATAATTCAAAATTTTCCTTTTGTTTTCGTACAAAAGAAAATTAAAAAAATATATTCAAAATTTAAATACTTTTTTAATTTTTTTCTTTTGTACTTTCTTTTTTTTTTTTTAAATTATTACTAAAATTTTAACTTTATTTTCTAAAATAAAAACTTTTAAATTACTCGTTTAGTTTAATTTATTTTAATTTATTTTTATTTCAAATATACAATAAGTATTCGTTATCCAAAAGTATTTTGATTTCATAATTGTTATATTTCCTCTTTTTTATCTAAATTCCAGAGAACATTAAAAGCATTTACTACTAACTTTTACAAGTTTGGTTTTAAACATAGTTATATGATTGCTATGTTTATCTAACATAATTCATATAAATACTCCAATTAAGTAGTCCAATACTAATTGACATGGTATGTGTGCGTACTTGAAGCGTTGACCATGCAACTTTACTTTTATGCTGTGTTTGGATCATGAGAAAAAGACAGGAAAAAAATCAATGAAAGGAAAAGGCATAAAAGAGAGAGAGAGAGAGAATCATCCGTCATTTGGAACACAACCTGGAAAAAAAGTAATATGAACATTGTAAGAAAAAATAACATGGGGCTCAATTAAATATTTTCCGACGGCGGGAAAAGTTGGAAAAGGTGAATTGGTTATTAATTTTAATGACAAAAAGACCAAAGTACCCCCAACTCTAAGAAGAAGAATGAATCTTCGGTGAGAACGTTAAAAAATTGAGATTCTACTGAATATGGATTTAAAATGTTAAAAGATATTATAAAATCAGATAGTATATTATAAGATTTTATCAAAAAGGGAGAAAAAAATAAAAATTAACTAATATTAAAAAATATAACTCACAATTAAATTTTTATACATTTCAACTTAATAAAAATAAGAAAAATCATAATTATTCTCATCTCATTTAGAAAAACAGAATTATAACATCTTTCACTTCAAATCACGTAAGATATAGAATGTTGATAATTCAAATCAGGTGAATTGAAACGCTACAAAAGTTTTTACTTCAGAGAGATTTTAACGCGATTCGAATTATTAATTTCATATGCAATTGTACAGGGATAAGTTCCTACCATGGGTCCGCGTAAAAATGTTTATTTAATGTTTTAGAATGATAAGGCCACGACTACCAAAATCTCCCGAATTGAAAACGAGATCCACCAAAATATTTATAAAATGTTATTTTCTTATTGTAATGTTAAAAATAAAAAATAAATGATATATTATTGGAACAAAATAGATATAATTTTTATTTTGTAAATATTAATTTTTTTCCTTAATTTCTCTCCACATTTAAATAAAAAAAATTATACTTTCAATTTATGTTTTCTCACATATTTTTATTTTATTGAAATAATTAATTAAAAATTATTATTTTTTTCAGTTTTATTCTACAATTTTCTTTGGTATCTTTCTTCAAATGCAAACGAAGTATTAGAGTTTGAATACTTTAATTCAAGGTTTTTAAAATTGAAATAAATTAATAGATTAAATTAATAAAATTAAAAATTAATTTAATTTATTTTAAAAATTAATAATTAAATTAATTAAGTTGTAAATTATTAAATTAATTATATTTTTGATTTAATTATTTTTTAAAATATATAAAAATTAAAAAATAATTTTTGATATTTAAATTTTTTAAAAAATAAAATTTATATTATAATATTTTTTTATATATTTAATATTAAATATTAATTTTATCAATTCAACTCCCCTTAAAATGATTTAATTAATTAAATTTTAAATTTTTAAGCTTTCCTCTTCAACCTACTGTATTAATTTGGCAAATTAAGTTGAATCATTTGACCAAAAAAAAAAAATCCCTTGATATACTACATTAGGAACCATGCGGAAGGATACAAGAAGAATTTCATACGCTTAGGGTTACAACTTTGAACACAATGGTTTTGAAGTCACGTGAGCTAAGAGATACCCAAATAGAATTCTAAATTATTTCCAATGAATCAAAAAGGAAAAAAAAAATGGTTGGCATTAGATTGTGGGGTGATATCACCCAATACTTCCATTAATTATTAAAAAATAGTCCAAGTAATTTGGGACTCTTTAATGGGTGATAAATACCCAATTAGTAAATAGAAATGATAAATAATATAACAGTCAGGTAGAGTTAAAATTTTTTTAATAAAATTAAAAATTATTTTGTATATTATAATAATTTTTTAATAAATTATTTTACAATATAAAATTTTTAATTTTAAAATTTTTTTATTTTAAGATTATTCATTATATAATTATTATTAATTAAGAATATTTTTAAATTTTTTATTAAATTTATTATATTACTTTTAATTAAATATTTGTTGAGATACATAATATTAATTAATATAATTATAATATTTAATTAAAAATTATATGAATTTAATAAAAATAAAAATAAAAATAAATTAATAATATTAATATAAAAATAATTTTAAAAAATTATTCTCAAGTTAATGTTTATTTTTATCGCAAGTAAGTTTGTTTGGTGGAAGACAGGGCAGACCTTTTGGTGGGTAACGTTGGGATATAACATATTATTGAATTGCCGAAGGAAGCTCGAACAGTACACAGATCTGATTTTAACCACCTTATTAAAAGCGGTCTTGTCCCATGTGCCTACAAAGTCTCGTTGCAGTCATATCACAATCTACAAATTATTGTAAGTCCTTAATGCTGGGTCCCGACAACGACAAAACAAATTTGGTTGTTTACGAAAATCGTTTATGATTGCTCCAAGGCGATCGTGCTTTCCAAAATTTAATGGTTCTTGCACCTGGCATGCAAGTTTTCTCAATCATTTTTTAAGGTAGTTACTTATGTTATATTATCGATAGAATTAACGTTTTCATTTAAAGAAAGTTTTTAATTTGATTCTTTGTCCGAATATACTTCTTAAACTTTTGAATCTTTCTTAATAACTTTTTTCTCTCAACACTTATTGAACCTTTTTTTTATATTAAATTAAGAATGTTTTATATTATAATAATTTTTAATTAAATATTTTTTTCAAAATTATTCCTAAGAAATATTTTAATTTAAAAATTATTTTTTAAAAATTAAATTTTATTATTAATACTATTAATAAAAAATAAATATTTTTTATTTTTTTATTATATTTATCACATAACTTTGAGTTAAGTGTTAATAATAAAAAAAAACAAAATATTAATTAGTATAATCATAATATCTGGTTAAAAGTTTTGTAATAAATTTTAAAAAAATTAAAAATATTTTTAAATAACAGTTAACAGTTGAGAGGAGGAAATTGTTGAGGAGGATTTATTCTTTTTTTTTTTTCTTTTTCTTAAAGAAGTCCAAGTTGTGAAGGCGACTCTTCAACGGCTTACCCTTTAACAGTAGAAATGACAAAATCTGGGCATTTTGTATTTTGTACGCAGCTAACCAATAACTATGTATGTTGTTTGAGTTCATGTTGGAGTGGCATGCAAATTATTATTTTTCAGTCACCGAATCAAGTGTAATTCTTTTTTTTCAAAGAGTTTAAGACTTCAAGCTAAGCTTATTTTTGTCTCTTTCATACATGAACAGCAACATCAGCTTCGGGTTGGCCAGCACTGTCGACTGCTCAGGATTCCGTAGGCTATCTTTGTAAAAGCCCAAGATAAGTACCTGGAAGAACAGACGATGTTGCAGGGCCGCCACAGTTGTGGGCCGCTTGCATGGGTCCCTAGAATAAAACGACTCCTTTTGAAAAAAAAAAGAAAAAACTATTAAGAAAGCCAGAAAAAGAAAAAGAGAGGATTTTTGTTGTTTGAAATTAAAATAGGTTAAAGAGGAATTTAAATAGTTTTTTTTTTTTGTTATTTCTTCTCTTATTATATTGTACTGAAAGTCTATTTTTATTGAGTAAAATAAAAATAAATTAAAAGGGTAATAAATAAATTATGGCAGTTATTGGAGGTGCAGAACTTGTTGCAGGCGTGTTGATGCTTATTGTTGCTAGCTCTATCGTCTTTGTAATGGCTTCATTTATGATGCTTGAAGTTTGCATTATATATTTAAATTAGATGTCTATAAGTTCAAGCAATTAATTACTAAAAAAAAAAAAAAAAAAATCCTATCTCTACATGAGAAACTATGCATAATAGCACAACCATTCATCACATTGATGTCATTAGTCATCAACTGAAAATAAATTTCAACGCTCTCTTTCTCGATTGTTGATGCAAATGGCTCAAAATCAAATTTCCAATTACGTCAACAAAAAAAATGGCAATGAGAAAGAGAAAGAGGTAGATGACCAGGAAGAGAAGTTGATTAGAGGATCTGGATTGAGAAAAAGAAGCGATGAAACATTAAAAAGCTTGCCAATCTATGCATAAACCTTAACCGCCATGTCCGCTGGCGACTCTTCTTTGCATGTTTCATATAGCCTGTTCACCTGTTCAAATCCAATGCACAAACAATTCACTGAATAAATTTTTTTCATTAAAAAAAACCCTCAAATCCAAATACAATACAGCATAAATATATAACACAAATAAGAAACAATGAGAGGGAGACACTACCAAATCAAGAAAAGAGGGGTCGGCACAGTGATCGTCGACCATATTGGAGTCTTTGGCACTGTTTGATAGAATTTAGAGATGGAAATTCTAGTCTCTGTTTCAATCATTGGCCATTGCTTTTCTTTCTTACAAGAATTTCCTTGTCCCCCCTTTTTTGCAGTTTTAGTTTTGAAAATAAATGCTTGCAATTTGGAAAATTCATCAAACCCTCGTATAGTTAGAGGCCAAATCAATATAATGTAAAATAATGTTGAAAAGTTTTGAAAAATAGGTTAGATGTGGATGGTGAATGGACAAAACAATTTCTTGCGAATTTAAAATTTTAAATGGGTTATTCTAGTTGTATAATTGTTCTTAATTCTATGAGCAAAGCAAAACCATCACTTTGGTCAATTTGAACTACAACCAATTATATTAGTTTAATTCATTTTCACTCTCGACCCCAGTTTGCTTGTGATTTTAGAGCCCCGCATTGAGTCAAATTTGGTTTAATATTGTTATTACACATTGACTTCGAGAGCCATGATCATATCACTGAATATCATTGATGCAAATTGATGGTTTAATATATGCATATTCTGTTGATGCACCGCGCTCCCAGAGAATGGTTTGATCGATTCGAGAAAGGGTAGTTTCGCTATCTACGAAGAAACCACAACCCCCATCCTGTCTAACTTCGAGCTGATCAGGTGGGAATCCTATCCGTACTGCCCCCACACTAATGTCCACTAGGGGCAAGGAATACAGAGCATTTCTAGGAACGGTCACGAATCTTATCGTCTGGACGTTCCTTCGAGGGTGTGGAATGCTATCACCAAATCTGAGGATACCATGATTTTGTTCTATAATTGAATAGATGGGGGAAACGGTAGGAAAATCGATGGTTAACTAGGGTAGAAAGTTGTGAAATTAGTGAATCTGGCGACCAACCTAGTCCCAGTAAGCCTCAGATAATACCAGTTTCGGCAGAGTCAAAAGTTTCAAGTATCATTTGAGCAACCGAAGATTATATTACTAATAGATACAATCTCATTTCGCCGCCTAAGAAACTAGAAACTTTCCATTGATGCAACACCCCTTGTTCAAGATCCATCTCCATCCCAGAGGCTGTATATGCATTTATTGTTCACACGATCGTAGAGGGGGTTACTGCCTGAACAAAATGGGTGACCACAAGGGAGCCTCTGATAGCTGTCAGAAGTCTCAGAGTTGTATGCAGGACAATGTTGATTGAAACAATTTTCGCAACGCTCACATTGGGTCCAACTCAGGCTACTGCCTGTGTCAATAAGCACGTACAACACGGTGTCTCTAGGCTTCCGATATTAGTCAAGTCAAAGTATGCGAAATCAAAAGTAGATATTGTTACAGAAGTTTCTCTGCAGGCTCTATTGAAGCATTTGGAAGTAAAAAAATTTTCACATAATAACTTTTAATTTCAGAGAATCTAATGCACCTTCAATTCTTTCAAGGTAAGTGAGGTTTCCAGGATACAATGGAGACTCGGGAGAATCTCTAGGGCCGAGTTTCAGGTTAAACCCATTTGACTTGGAGGATGCAATAAGACAAAGTTGGGAACAAAAACAAACAGTTAAACCCATTTTGGTCATGCTGAGAGATGGTGAACACTGGCACTCTAATTTATTAACAAGGATATATAAATATATGTGTCTTGAGAGATCTAAATATATACATGGTAAGATAATCAATTATACTTTGAATTGGTGAGGTTAAAAAAGAGGAAACATTTTATCTTTTATGTCATTTTTTTAAAAAAAATTCGCTAATTATTTTATCAAATTACACCACATCAACGTCTCACTGGGATGCTCCCACTATGGTATCACCAAAATTTTCTCATAATTAATTAAATTTATTAATAAAGATTATCTATTTCATTTTTTGACAATATTTCAGTGATTAATAATATAAATTTATTTTTCATATCATGAAAATAAAAAAATTATTTTATTATTTATCTCACAATTTATTTTGATAAAAAAAAAAGAAAGATTGACTGTTTTTTCATATAAATGTTATGCATTCAAGAACAATTGCTTTCAAGAGCATGACGACAATATGATGAGCATAACTTTGCTGATTAAGAAGAAAGGAAAAAATTATATATTTCTATTGACGACAATGTGACAAGCATTTCTAGAGATACATGAAGATTTTTTTCTGTAGATTTTTCCAACTATGGAAAAAAGTCTATTTAGGATTCGGGGCCTATAAAGAAAGAAAATAAAATTTTCACTTGAGAAGAAAGAAATTACATGTTTCTTTTCTTTTTCTTTTTTTTTTTTTTTATAATTCATATCGAACACAAAAGTCAATGATTTGATAGTATCTGATAAGAATGAGTAACTTAAAAAATTTACAAAAAAAGACTTAACTAGATAAATGAATAAATAAGTTACCAAATATGAAAAATATTATTATACTTTAAATTTTTCCTGTTTAGTTCACCGCATCCAATTTTCTCCCTCCTTATTCCTTCACATATCCACGTAACGTCTTGCATTTTTTTTTTTTTAATTTTTTCTAAGTCAAAAAAAAAAAATACTAAGTTAGTAAAAACTTGATTTATTTTTTTTATTCTTTAAAAAGTTTATCATATTATAAGTTACACAACTAAAATAATCGTATGTTCTCTCATAAATTAATAAATATTAAGTACATAGGTTTATATCTTTGATAACCCAAGGAACATAAAAATTTTCCTTTTTAAAACATTTTTGTTTGTTCCAAGGTTTAAATGATTCCAAGCCTAATCAGCAAAACAAATAAATGAAGATTTTTAATATATATAGGCAGAGTTACTAAGCAAACAAAAATTGTTATACTTTAATCTTTTCCTTTTTAGTTCTTCACATTTAAAACTTTTCTTTTCTCTTTTTTTTCCCTCATCCTACGGATATAAATAATTTTCACAGATACATATGAAATAAGGATTTGAAAATATTAAAAAAAAAAAAAAGAAAAAGGAAACTCCACTTAAGAAGTAGGAACTTTTTTTTTCATATTTTATTTCATTGTAATTAATATGTAATACCAATGATTTGGTAGTATTTAATAAGATTGAGTAATTATAGAAATTTAACAAACAAACTAAAATTATTTATACTTTAAACTTTGTCATCTTAATTCTCCTCGTTCAATTTTTTACTCTTACTTTCTCTATCCTATTATGGATGTAATATCCTTAATAAAATAAATAGAAGCAAATAATTTTATAATTCCTTCCTTCTTAAGTTGTGTTTCCCTGTGTATGTGTATGATTGGGTAAACCTTATATTTTGATATGCTAATCTTCTATACATTTTTTGATTTGATTTTAAATTTAATCAAAATAATGTAAGAAAATAGATTTTTTCCTTCTCTAGGGGAACTTTTGTAAGTAAAATTTAGACATATAGAGATCCTAAATTCAAATACATAATACTTAGAGATTTATGAAAAAATAAAAAAAATTATCTTAATTATATAACTTACAAAATATCACAATGAATTTTCTGATAGATTAAAATGTAAATATTTTTTTTATGTCATTGCCATGTTTTAAAGTTAGAATAAATATAAAAAGATTAATGATATTACATAAGAAAAGATAAATTAAATGAGAAAAAATTGAATTTGGAGAACTAAAACAAAGTATAAGAATTTTAATTAGTTTGTTAAATTTTTGTAATTGCGCAATTTTATGAAATTTTATTGAATTATCGAATTTAGTATTAGACATAAATTATAACGAAATAAAATAGAAATAAAAAAAATTCTTGCTTCGTAAGTAGACTTTTCCCCGAGGTTAGTGAGTGAACCTTGCTAAGGTTGCCATGGTCAAAATATCGTTAAAAACTCCCTGTGAGTAATTTGCAATGATAAATTGGAAAAATATCATTTTTACCTTGTCATGGTAGTTAGATGCTTCCTGCCATGTTTCATTTTAGTTAGCAATGCTTATGCCAATAGCCAAAAAGTGAACAAGGGAACAATTAAACAAATTATATATATATATATATTTATATTTATATTTATATGAGGAGGGTGTAATTTTTTTAAAATTGTAAAAAATATACACAAATGCTCGACCACTATCTAGTGGAATCCTTGCACTGACTTTTACTTCCCGCAGAGTTTGGATGGCGCCTTTGTTGCCTAACAGAACTGAAAGGGCGTCATTAAGTTTGGTCATTCAAGGACAATCTGAGGAAACAAAGAAATGGGATATGCCAGTAACTTTCCTTTACCATGGATATAGTGCTAAATTGACATGAAACAAGAAATCGTCCATTTATGTATGACATGACTTTTCCCCATGAGCATAAGCAATCAAGGACACAAATATTTCCCAAATCGGAAATTGATTTTGGCGAGGGAGGCCTCTAATTGGCTCCATATAAAGGGAGCAATTGGGAGGCCTCCAATTGCTTCCCTCCCAAATTTGCCAATTGCAAACAAGAGAGTACTAGGATCACAAGGCTGGACGGTTTCTTCGCCCTTATATTAGATTGATCGATAAACCCCCTCCTTTTACCTTTTTATTCGTAGAAATTTTTTATTTAACTTAATTAAAATAAGAGTTAAATTAATTAAATTTTAAATTTGAGTCAAATAAATTGTATAAAATTCAATTGAAATAAGAAAATTAATTAAATTTATATAATTTAAAATTTTATATATGTTATATATTAAAAAAATGTGAATAAGAATAATAAGTATTTTTGTTAAATTTATGAGAGAGAATCATAATTTTTAATTTCAAATCAAATCATTATTCAATTGAGTAAGTCATGAACTTTGGAGATTAGACTAATAAGTTGATTCTAATTTTAAAAAGATAATTTTTTTAAATTAAATAAATATATATATAAAAGTATTTTTATAGATTAATAAGATCAAATGGTTTCTTTTGGATCGCTTTCACATCCCATTAGATTAAAGAACCAGATTGATCTAAGTTTTGGATAAGCAATTTATGAGTCCAACCGCCAACTCAGCCCCATTTTTAAAATTGTGCGGGGAATTCAAGCTGGTTGAATTGATCATCTGAGCTTTTAAGATGCCATGATCATTCAACGTGCACTCACCTCTCGTGGCTTGTCTTGAGCTTATTTGTATCCGACACCAAAGGGGTGCGGCTAGAAGGGTTGTAATTATTGTTGAGCTTATAATAATGGTCAAACACAAGAAAATGGAATTACTAACAAAAATGAAACTGTTGTTGTGGAAGTGCTTGGGGACTTGTCAGGTCGTGGATTGAATTGGGTGAGAAAGACGAAGGCTTAATTGGATGAGTGACAAGACGTCTCAAATACTACAATTAGCCCAGCCGAACCATGAAGGAAAAGAAAGCGCGGGATGGTGGACGTCCTTCATTTTGGCAAAGGAAAGAAAGAGATCCAGTGGTTGCTGAATGGTTGAGTCCGAGTAGCTACAGTGAAGCAAGCAATCGAGGAACTAATGTTGAAGTTATGGGAGGTGAAACAAATGCGATGGAGCTTGTGGCTGGCATTTAATCAGAGAGAGGAACAAAAAAAGAACATGGCTGGTAGATTATTTTTTTTTTTGTTAACCTGTGAAATAGTTAGTGATTAGATCACAGTTTTAAGAGAAATTTTGAGATATAGAGAGATTTGATCCTAACCTCTCCTCAGCCTCATAGACTTAGTGATCACTTAAAGCTAGCCAAATGGTTGCAGTTGCAATGAAGCAACATGGAAACCTCTTTCTGTGTTGTTTTATTTTGTTTTACTGTCCCTCTAATCAAACGTCAATTTGGAATTTCTAAATCCTAATGCAACTCGGATTCCGAATGATGCTCGAATTTCTAATGCAACTCGGATTCCTAATCCGGATTTCAGTATTCCCAAATCTGTATACAATGTAAATACACACCCAACACTTTCATCATCTACAATCTTTTCCCTCAAACTAAAACTCGCAACCACGCAAAATCAGACGTTCCATCCAATCCATCCTGGAGGGGAATCGAAAGCCTTAGAGCAAATATTTGGTAAATCGATGGGGTTTGAATTCTCAAACCCTTAAGCCCCAAAAGAAAGAAAACCCAGTAATTGAGAGAGATGAAGAAACGGAGGCATTCGACTGAATGCAATTGTTCCATGAAACCAAAATTTTTAGCTGACAAAGTGGGTTATGTCAACCGTTTTGTTGCTGAGGTCAGAGATAGGTTCCTCGATCAGCCTGGAAAATACCAAAGCTATGTCCGGGTTATGTATGGCATCCGTACCCAATATATCATGGAAAACGGCATACCTGAAGATGTGCTGCCCAGGATCAAGGAAATCTTCCAAGGTCATGATGATTTGATTTGCAAGTTTAAAGCTTTCCTGCCCAGCAGTAGTCGAGCAGTGGTTATAACCGATGAGGATGATTCAGATGATTCGAATAAGGAATTCAGTAACTTTGCACCAGTTTTTCAAGCAATCCCATCGGCCCCAGTTGAAGCTATGGTGAAAGAAGATGATGAGGAAGAAGAGGTGGAGCCCGTGTATTCAGTAGAAAGCATTGAGAAACAAGGAATCCACTTCTGCCAAAAAGTTCAGCAGACGCTAGCTTGTGCAGAGGATTACTTTGCACTCCTGAAGCTGTTCCATTGTTATAGCAATGAAAAGATCATAAAGCAAGAATTAGAAGAGCGGGTGGTTAGTTTGATAGGAAAGCATCCTGATCTCATAGGCGAGTTCAAGCGTTTTCTGAACCATTGCGAGAATTTTCGTAAGATCAAACAAGGGAAGGCAGAACGCAGGTTTAAAAAGCAGAAACTTGATGAAGGAAAGAAAGGAAGGGATTGGGAAAAGGAGGATGATGATGATTCGGTTGAATACATATCTCCTGGCTATCAGCTTCTTCCGAAAGAACATCAATTGCCTCCCATGACAATTAGAAGAACCAAGCATAAATCAGGGATTCTCGATGATTGTTTCTTGGCCGACCCTC
The DNA here is from genome assembly GCA_037832385.1 of Rhizophora apiculata. Taxonomy (NCBI): domain Eukaryota; kingdom Viridiplantae; phylum Streptophyta; class Magnoliopsida; order Malpighiales; family Rhizophoraceae; genus Rhizophora; species Rhizophora apiculata. The sequence goes on along the minus strand of CM075441.1, from coordinate 1,612,310 downwards.
CAAAAACTGAGAGCCACAAATATGAGCGCACGTACAACCGTCCAAGCCTTCAGGATCTTTGGGAGGAGGATAAATACGAGATTGAAGTGCTGCTGGGTTGGATTCAATCAGCCAGAACATGCGAAAAAGACTTGATGAACAATATTCCTCTACATAAAATAAAAAGCCCAAGGAGAATTCACTTTCAGAGGTGCGTTGAAAGACTATACGGAGATCGTGGACTCGAAGTAGTCGACATGGTGTTGGCAAATCCTAGAGTTGTAGTGCCCGTTGTAATAGCTCGGTTGAAGCAAAAAGCGGAAGAACTAGAGAAATTTAATAAAGAATTGGACAAGCTGTGAAATGAGATCACTGTCTTGATGTATTTTGATGTTGCTTTTGGTATTGTACGAAGCGGATCATATTACTTCTGCTTATCTATTATTGCTCGGTTAATAAATTGATTAACTGTAATTATTTAAAAAAAACAGAGTTCATCTCCCAACTGATGGAGATTGCTCTTTCAAATCGCGTTATATGTGTTGAGGGCTTAGAAATAAGTCTCCATGCTATTCTGAGTCCAATAAAAAAACAGAGAGAAACTAAACATTTATATTTTCAATAATGATTTAAAGAGCTGCTGTCAACAGAGCCTAAATCAGTCTCCGAGCAACGGGTGGGCACACGGAAAGCAAGGAATTTGCTAGTCAAGGAGAAAGAGGTCATGTACCTTTACACGGACTAATTGAGCACAAACGAAACGCGGACATACAATGGCTGGCAAGCCCCTGTCGATGAGGAGATTAAAGTCAACACGGACGCCGCAATTGGAGAATCTGCTGGTGGAATTGGGGTGATTTGCCGGGACGAGATGGGGATGCCATCGGTAGTTTATTCAAAGAGACCTGCCGGTTGCTTTGCACCAACAATTCCGGAAATGCTGGCCATCCGACGGCGATAAAGAAGTCTTTAGAGCTGGAGGTGGGGTGGGTCAGTTTAGAGACCGATTGCTTGATTTCTGTCCGGGCCATCCACTGGAATCACGTGTCGAATTTGCAGATAGGATAGCTTTTGCTTAAGACATCAAATCCCTCTCTTCACAGTTTGTTAAATTCTCTATTTCTCGTGTTAAAAGACAAAATAATGTCTCCGCTCATGCTTTAGCTAGAATTGCCTTGGCACATGATGGTGAGCTCGCTTGGGATCGCCACAGCCCTGGCTCTATTTATTCTCTTATCAATCCGGACATACGGCACTTAGACTGATAAATAAAGTTTCTCTAAGAAAAACAAAAAACATTATTAGAGTCTAATACATAACGTATATTGGTGTTACTATCAAGAACTTTAATCATTTAATCCTTTGGATGAACGATTTTTTAACATAATTTCAAAATTTTAATTTTAGCTTGGCAGGCGTTTTTTGTGTGAGGCACATTTTTAAGTTTAAAATAGAATCTATTTTTTATCTAATCAAATATTTTAAATTTTTAATGATTTAAATTTTTTGATAAATGATTTCTTAATATATAATATTAAAATTTTACAATTGAAATCTTATTGTATTCAAATAAGAACAATTTCAATTTAATTGGTTTTTGCATAAAAAAATATGTTAAAATTTAATGCAAAATTTATTTTTATATTTTTCACTCACTATCTTAAATTTTTATGTGAATTGTTACTTAACAAAAGTAAATAAATATATAATAATACCCTAAACGGCAAAACAAACAATATTGCTTCTTTTCTTTATTTTTATTTTTATTTTTGATTTTAGGTCTTAATATTAATTTACGTTTTTGTTGACGAAAGAAGCATTGAGAGGTAATGAACAAAATTGCTTGAACTAGATAGGATAATTTCCTCCGCTTATGCTACTGAAATTGCACACCAAACATTGACTAATATAAGACTAGAAGTCTAGGAGGGGGTTCGAGTATTAGAGAAATTGTTGAAAAGAACCTCAATTTTGCTCCAATAAAAAAAAAAAAAAAAAGGTTGAACTTTTGTATATTTTCTTTTTGAACTTAACCCAACATTTTGATCCAATTTAAAATGGTATATTGATATCTTTGAAGCTCTGAAAATTGGGGACTTCATAACCAACATAAAGATTGGGAATTCTGCTTTTGTCACACCTTGACATCTTTAGTCACTTTGGGTGGAATTTTCAGGGTTGAAATTAATTCGATTTTGGACCAGTCCTGGTCAAGGCCTGAGCCCAAATGCCTGAAGAAAGTCAACTGTCCTACGAATGAGGACACAGACAACCTCATAAACAGGGAAGAAATTTTCTCGTGGGATCCACACCAACTCAGTTGTTTGCCCGCAATTGCCGTTTGTTTGTCTGAAAGCAGATGGCTCGGCCCTCAACTTTGGTTTCGTGCTTGTTTGGTTTATTGCTGCTAGTTTTTGTTATCATTGATTATTATTGTTGTTGTTAATTATGATTGCTGAATAAATAAAAAGTAGTGTTTATTTAAATTGATATTATTAAAATAGTAAAAATAACTATTTGGGACTTTTCTTTTTCTCTGTTTTATTATAGTGATTTTTTTTTTTTTTGGGTTTTTAACAAACTCATGTTTTGTTTTATAAAATTATTTGTACAGACTAGGCAATAAAAGAAAAAAGTCATTAACAAAATGCTAAGGAAACAAAACAGCCAGAGTAATAAGAAAAGTAATCCCTGATGATTCTCCGACGTGCGGGCTCTGCTTAGAAAATTTAGGGTATTTTACTAAGGATATTTCAGTCTGTAGAAGAGCAATCAAATAACTATTAAGCTCCCACTCCCGGTGATTAATACTTTGTCCATTTGCTATTTTTAGGAGAACCTATAAATTTATGGCAAAAGAAAAAAAAAAAAGCTATCGATAATCACTAAATCCCAACGGCTATGCAAAATATTCACCAAGCACTTTCATTATTTCCTGTTGGGAGAAATAGCTCTGTCAGCAATCAACACAACTCCATAGCTACAAGCTGATGTTGGGAGTTAAAAAGTGGACAATACTATTCAAAATTTAATCCAAAAACCGTCCAGACTTAACCCCAAGATTAATTGCTATCTGTTGTCTGCCCATATTGGTTATACATGACGTGCTAGAGGGCCTCAGCTTTGGCCCCTCTAAACTTGCTTTCAATTGTGGATGGCTACTTTCTAATATAAACAATCAACAATTATCTTGTAAAAGTTATGAGCAAAGCATTCTTTCACTTTTCCAATGAAGAAAATTTTGCCAAATGGCATTCTCTTTGAAGATTCCATTATAACTATTAAGAACCAATCTGTCAATTTAGTCTATTCCATAAAGCCCCCACAATGTTGTTAAAAAAAAAAAAAAAGGAGAAAAAAAGTTGAATGGCAGACCTTTTTTGGTCTGCTTCCACTTTCTGCTAATCATCGAAGTTTAAAAGCTTTGTCCCCCCTTGTACCTAACCCAACAATGACCTCGTCTCTGACCTCTGATAAAATAAACATAAAAGAGAAGGAAAAAAGGAAAAAAAAAAAAACACTCGAAAAAGAGAAAAAGAAAGCCAAAGTGCATTATATCGATCAAGAACTTTGCTCACTCTTCCCTTCTCTTTTGCTCTGTGCTGCTGTCTCCATTCCCTTTTCTTTTTGCCCCTCCTTTCACCTTCAAAAGTCACTGTTATCGTGAAATGACAAGAGAAGCTTTCTGGGGTTTCTTAGAAATAAGAGAGTAAGCGAAAGAGTGCGGGCGAAATGGAAGGAGCGGAGCTGGAACTGGAGAGGAGGAGCAGGTTCCTGAGCAGCTTGATAGAGAAAAAGAAAGCCAGAGAGCAGCAAGAGCATCACCACCCGCTCAACGTGCTCGTTAGAGCTTCTGATATGCCCATCCCTTTGCAGAACCGAGCTTTCGGGTGCGCTCGTGATCAGCTTGACTCCATGCCTGGAAAAAAACTCGACAGCAAACGCCTCGCTCTTGCCCTAAAGAAGGTGAGACAAGACAACCTTCTTTTGCCATAATTATTTGTCTTTTGTCTTTCCTTTTTTTAATTCTTTTCTGGGTTATGATCTTTGTTGTATGCTTATGGCTTGAGGAAAAGTTATTATGAAGAACTGGATTATATTATTTAGTACGGGGTTGAATGCGGTTGTTGGTAGTGTGTTAGAATGAAGCATCTGGTAATGCGTCTATGGCAAAATGTGGTTTAAGTAGATGGTCGTTTCTGGACTTGTTTCATTTCATTTGGCTTCGATGATGCTTCTGGGTCTACGCCTATGCTCTGATCAATGGTTTTATTCTTAATTTTTCTCAACGGTTTCGTTCTCAAGTTTCTGGGTCTACGCCTAGGGTGAAAGATATTCGTGGACTGATTGCAAAGCGGTTCAATTGGGTGGACATGTGGTAATGCCATTAATTTCAAAATGAGTGCTATTACATGGCTAAGTAATATATATATATATATATATATATATATATATATATATATTTGAAATTTTTTTTTTCTTTAAATATATATATTTAAAATAAAAAAAAATATAACAAATAATATAAAATATATAACAAGTTATAAAAATAATTAATAATGTTTGAATATATATTTTATTATTTTAATTGTATATTTAATATTTATACATTAAAAAAAGTGAATTAATTTTTTCAAAAAATCAAAATATTATTATTTTTTCTCTTTGATTACTGGAATCAACGATGATGAAGATGAAAGAGGTTGATTCCTCATGCCATGAACTTTTATTATTTTAAAATTTCAATCATTAAAAAAAAAAAAAACAGTAAAAGCCAATTAAATCGACATAATTAGTAATGGTTTGAGTTGATCAACCGTAAGTCATAGTTTTTTCAAAACACCGTCTACATTAAATCATTTTTTTTAATTGTTCAAGAGATTTAATTTAGATCAAATTAATCTGGTCAGGTTGAGTGGTTTGAGCGTTTAATAAAACCCCTAATTCTAGGTGGTCATATTAGATGCACTTGTTCTTTACTTTTACAGTGAATATTAATTTCTTTTGTATGGATCTTTTACTTGTGAATCGTTTTTGGAGGTTATGCTCTTGGGTTATAGGCAGAAAGGAGATGAAAAAGACCAGGATGTCAAAATGCACCCTAGCCATCCCTCTGAAATAAAATTAAGTGAATAGCTCTCTAACTTTGTTTTTTACCTTTAAGTTTTGACCTCCATGCTACTGAAAACATTGTCTTCAATCAGACTCTAGATAAATGGTTTCTTTCCTTCAAGCTGACCCTTTTAGGGAAATGAAAAACTTCAACTAATTTGGCATTTTGGATTGAATGCTGGGGAACTTGTTTATTTTCATGTTAAGTCAGAGCACTCGCTAAGCTCGCTCCACTTTCTATCATGCTGCAATTGAAAGGAATGCTATTCCCCTTCTTTCATCTCTTCCGGGGCTCTTAATAGAAGGGTAAATAAGGCCCTGCCATCTCTTTTGTGTCAGATCATCTGTTATAGTCCATCAGTAACTAGCCGGATCCTGAGAAAGAGCAGTGAGCAAATTTCTGCCAGTTCTTACTCTTAATCACGAATTGGCTTAATAGATTTGACAAAGTGCCATTTAACATCAACATCCAACCAGCTTATAGCTTTTCTTTGATGGCTTGGCTTGACAGGAATTTGACTCTGCATATGGTCCAGCTTGGCACTGCATTGTTGGAACTAGCTTTGGTTCATATGTTACTCATAGCAGTGGGGGATTTTTATACTTTTCCATTGACAAAGTTTACATCTTGCTCTTTAAGACTGCTGTTGAGCCTTTAGACCGCTGATAGTTTGAAAAACATGAATTCCAGTGTTTTTTGACATTGATATTCATATCTCATTTCTTTGTTTGGCGACTTGAAGCATTTTGACTAGAAATGTCTTTCTCTTGCAAATCAGCAGAACTGCAGCTGAACACAGAAAACCCGATGCCTATAAGTATAGGATAATATTTTAGTAAAATCAATCACTTGGTGCCTTATTTTATTTAGAAAGAAATGTCATTAATAGTATATCTATTAGCTAATGTCAAAATGCTTGTCAAATAATCTCATGAAATCTTACACCTACTCTTTTTTTTTTTTTTGGGACAAAAAAATGCCAGTAATAGGATATTTATTAGTTAAGTTATATCCCCTTAAAAGCTCAAGTTAAATGGAGAACAATTTTCTAACAAAAACAATCACTTGTACCTTACCTTTCCCGTCCACCTTTTTTTTTTTAAAATGAAAGAAATGTTAGGATAATAATTAGCTAAGTCACGTCAACTTAAAAATACAAGCTATGTAGGAACAATATTCTAACAAAATCGTCCCCCCCCCCCCCCCCCAGAAAGAAATGTCAATTCTTAAGGTAGCTAAGTGGGCAACAATATTCTACCAAAATTAATCACTTGATACCTCACGTTACCTGAAAATTCGAGTTAAAAATCAAGGTATTAAGTGAGAAAGTCGTTGAGAAATAGGCTAAATTTTAATATTATATCAAATAATTTTTTAAAATCTCATATATGTTTAAATGCTCAAGTTAATAATTAAAAAAAATCTATAAATATTATAAGTAAGAAAGCGTTCATATTTAATGCTAAGGATGTACACATCGTTTATGCTCAAATTTCAGCTCCTCTCCTCCCATTTCGGTGGACACATTTAAGGGAAAAGTGGGTGAGTGGGTCGATTTTGACTACCGATCATAACAACGATGGAGATTTCAAATTATTATTATTTTCTCTTAAAAAATAAAAAAAATAAAAATAAAAATAAAATAAAATAACAGAAGAAAGAGCTTGAGTTCCAATCCAAAAGGTGTGAAATGTAAATCTAAATTTTGACTATAGTCCTGAAACCGACTTACAACTTGCAAAAAATGAGGCTTCTATTTGTCCATCCATGTAATCCATCAGTTGCAAATACCTGCACATCTCTCTGCCCGGTCTTTCTCTTTGCCCTCTCAAGACTCCCTTTCTGGACATCCATGATCCAAATTTAGAAAATTCGTATTCTGTTGCAACTCAAGGTCCCGTTAATTTTAGCTTCTGAACATGGAGGTTATACATTTTGTAGAGCATAGCGAGCACGAAGACATTGATAAGTCCATGCAGAATCTGACAATTATTCCGCCTTTTGTTTCCCATCTCAGTTGTAGGAATGATTGTCAGAACCAAGCTTCGGAACCAGGACCACCCCACGAGGCTATCTTCTTTGTCTTGGCTTACCTTCCTGTGTTTGAGCTTCTAGCCCTGAGTGAAGTCTGCAGGTCACTCAGAGATGCAGTGAACAAAGATGTATTGCCATGGCTGGATGTCTTTATTGAGAAGCCTTTGAGCTCACGCTTGTCTGATGAGGCTCTGCTGAGAATTGCTTCCAAAGCAAAAGGCAAGCTGAGAACTTTGGCCCTCATTAACTGTGGAAAGATTACAGATGATGGGCTCCGTAGGGTCATAGAGAAAAACCAATTTATCAGTAAGGTATGTTTCGCAAAATTGAACCTTTTGCTCTTTCACATATTTCACCATATTGGGGCACTTTTTGTCTTTTCATATATTTCACCGGATTTGTTGCCCCTTCTTGTTCTTTGATTGTTGTATTTTTGCTGGACTTTTGGTTGATAATTTGCAAGGTTCTGATTGAACAATTCTAAGGCTATGAAGGGAATCGATATGATAGGGGTGGTGGGGACGTGGGGTGCTCCTCTAATGAAAGGAATTGTAAGATGGATAGAAACTCAAATCAGAAACTTCTTTGGCACAGAAAAAGTGGAAAACTTGAATCTCTTGATAAATTGAATTGAGGAACACTCTCTGAATTTTTGGAAAATTATATATACTTTCTATGTTATTAAGCATTTCCTATAAGCCAGAGCAGCTTGAATATTTTCGTTCAACGCATGATTTGTTGCTATAGGAAGCAACGACTTAGACTCAATCCAACTCAACTAAACTCGAATCTCAAATTTAACTGGAGTTGGCAACAAAAAGAAGTGATCTTTAACCCATGATTTTCTGTCCATCGATTCAGCTCCATATACCAGCATGCACTGGCTTAAGCCCTCAAGGAATTATAAGAGTTGTGAAGATGCTTACTCAACATCACAACAGCTTGAAGAGCCTGCAGATAGATGGCATCTACAACCTAAAGAAAGAACACCTTGAAACACTCAGTGCTCATCTTCGACCAAACTTAGAAAAGCAAAAGCCACATCCTATCCACTATCATTGCTGGAGAAATCCGCCGACGTCAAGGAACGAAGGAAGCTGCCACACGGTTGACGTAGAAGTATGCCCCAGGTGCGGCAATGTGAGAATGGTATTTGACTGCACCAAGGAGTCCTGCAAGAAGAGAAATCCCCTGTCCATGGGTTGTAGGGGATGCAACTTCTGCATTCCAAGGTGTGAGGAGTGCGGCAGATGCGTTGATATGGAAGAACTGGAAGATGCCATCTGTGCAGACATTCTATGTTCAGATTGTTGGCTTCACCTAGCAAAATGCAATCTATGCAACAAACCATATTGCAGGAGACATGCCAATCTGCAGAGCAGTCCGCCAAGCTCTGCTGGGTTCATTTGCGATGTCTGTCAAATTAAAGCAAAGCTAAGCTCTAGCTACGATGCTGAATAATTGACTTCGGACACAAGTCATCTTTGCGAATCATTAAACTTGTATCACGTATTGCGGATTCGTTACACCAGCTCTAGATACGCATTGATCAGCAGTACTGTAGTGAAAAAAAATTTCCAAACTGCGATTGGATGAAAATGTTTGTGTGGCATTTGTCCTTTCACCAATAAAAGTACCAGAAAAAGCTTAAGTAAATCCATTCGAAGTCCTAGGTAGGCACCAGCAAGGGGAAAAGAAACACATACACTTTGTTATGCTACAGGAGCAAAATAGAAGATATTTTAGCATTAAGAGAAATGTACCTGTCAGGAATACAGTTCAAAAAATACAGCCAAATTTCACCTACAAAGATGGTTACAACAGTAATTACAATTTTTTCTTTTCCTTGGTTTCAACCAAAAATCTGGCAATCACTCTAGTTAGAACTACTTCATCACTATGTCCTGAATCAACCCTGCTGACCCTCAACTCCTCACCAGAAGGAACAAAACTGGGCCTGCTGCAAACTCTCCAACAAAATCAGAACAAAATTCTCTTGATGATTCCAGGGCCATCCAAATAATGGACATGATACAATTGCACAAAATACTACAAGAACACTCTGCTTGCTAGCAAAGCACCTAAAATCACAGAGGTCGTGAATGAACTGGTGGCAGAGAAATATAATGAAGCAGAGTCAGAACTTGTCGAATTTGTGGACGGAGCCAGTGAAGTGTTATTTGTCAAGGTGCCATTTCTTCTAGCACTACACTCAAAAAAGAGAGGGCAAAAAAAAGCAAAAGGCAAAACAGAATGAGGAATATTTTCAGCAAAATATTCATGCAATAATATGCATTGTGAACACATGGTAATTAGAATGGTCAGAATTTAGAAATACATTATGATGTAAGATGATTAGAGCAAGAGAGTCAAAAAATTCAGTCTATACCTTCCAGGAAATATACAAGAGCCATGACCTGCAGAAGTAAAATAACATTAGCATACTCTACTCCATTGGTAGTAAACAGCGAGAACCACATGTAATAATGGAAAAGTTCTCGGTGTTTGAAACAATATCACTCTACAAGTCATGTCTCAATAAACTAACACCCAAATTTTTTCTCAAAATCATTGTGAACTCCCTAAATGTCACTAAATTGAAACATATCAAACCAGTTGAGCATATTAGGAGGTATTCCTCACACATGCAATGGCACGTGCTGAAATAAACCATGGCCACAGATATCTGTAGGACCAAGGTGTAGATCTCCAACAGAAGATAACTTTTGGCCATCACTTCGATAGCACATTAATATTCACAGCTTCATTCACATCAATTATGGAACAGTGCCCAATGTAATACTCTTGCTTTCCTTCTCTGAAATTCTTATTTACTGGGGAGTTAGTTGCTTACTGGGGTCAGTAGTAGTGATGGTAGCAACCCCTTTGAAATCACAGGTTCCAGGAGCCTTAACCATCTGCTGGAAATAAGCATTGAAAGCGTATGTTGAATGTGTAACCACATTATCTGGATCATAACATGGTTGCCCTTGCAACAAAGGAGAGCAGTCAACTTTCCCTGGTCCACAAGCCCAGTCCAGTCCTGCCTGCAGCATCTTTGTGTCAGAACCTTCCCTTGCAACACAGAAGGTCTGGTTTGTGGTGTCATTTGCCAACACAGTGCCAGCACCGGTTAAGTGTAAAGTATAAACAGGCACCCCATTGGCATCAAATAGCCCCCAGTTCTTCTCAGAAGTTGGCCCAGGACTCAAATCCTCATTGTAGAGTTCATAAATGTAAGTACTAACTGCAATTGCAGGATGTTTGGGAGTGCCTGTTTTATTCAGCACATGTCTAATCAAGTTACTGTTGTAAGTGTTAGCATTCTCAGCTGTTGCATCTGGCTCAGATGAATCTCCTTTAGAAGGCCAACCAGACTCACTTACAACAACAGGGACATTGGTGAAGTTCAGATAGAACATTGCAAAATATGTTGCATCAACAATAGCATCAAAGACATTAGTGTAATGAAGGAGTGTATTGGCATCCACAGCTTCCTTATTTGGAGGAAGCAGGCGGAAGAGGGCATAGTCCAATGGGATCACACCATCTGATTGCATGTAGTCATAATAAGGGTATACATTTAACATGAAGTAAGACCCAGTTGACTGCAAAAACTTGAGCAAGGGAACCATCACTGGATCCCATGAACGGTTGAAGAAAGCTTGGGAAGGAGGGAAGGAGTCAAGGATGATGGAAGAAGAGTGTGATGTAGAAACTTTAATTTGGCCATCAAGATTTGAGGCAACAAGAGCAGAGTGGATGAATTTCAGTGCGGAGACTAAGACTGGGGCAGCATTAGGAAGTGTAGTAAGGATCTCAGATCCAACAGCTATGGCTGTGATGTTAGTGGCAGGGACATGGGCTATTACATTGCGAGCAACCCAGTTGGCTGCAGTCACATTTGATTGGCCAATACCAAGAAGCTGGTCATTAGGAACAGAAATGGTTACATGGATGCCTGTGTTGGCAAGTGCAAGGAGCATGGCTCGGTCTGCATCATAGAGCCTGACATGCTGGATATTCTGAGCCTTAAGAAGAGCCACCACCTGTGTGGGGCTTGGCATATTAGAAAGAGCTGTACCAATGTTCACGCCAATGAAGGCATCTGCAAAAGCAATGCATGTGTATGCATACAGATGATCAAATTCTTCTTCTCCCAATAGATTTGATTCTTAAGAGAAACAAAACAATGTGCATAAGTATGAATATGGCTTAAGACACAAAATAACAAGCTGAATGAGAACTTTCTACACCATCAATGCAAAGACAATTGGTTCCTCACAAATTGCAGCCACATATGAAACCTTACTTGCTCAAGCCACATCCAACACCAGCAGGGAAGGCTTGAATGATAATCTAACACATAAACTTTTATTATCTGCTTTGAATTTATCTTAAAGGCAGGATAACAAAAGCCAATTGCCTTTATCTTAAAGGAGAAAATCTCCATTGATTGTAACTGTGACATAAGACACGAAATGCTGTAAAGTATTATAGATTCAGACACTATCTATTGTCTTCTTGCTCATATCTCTTTTGGAGGCCAACAATAATTGACATGTGTGGAGCCAGCTGTAGACATCTCTTTTCTTACTTTACAATCAAAGACATACACAAAGCTACAAAAAAATGAGCATAGCTAAGGTAGGCACTGTAACAGGTTTAAAACAGAAAGTTAAAAAAAAAAAAGAATGATATACCGAATAATTTCCAAATTCTTCACCACTTGACACATGCAACAGCATATCAAAATAATAAAGCAGTTTAAATCCACTGATAAAAGTTACAGTTTTTGCCTTTTCCGTTGTCAGAATATAGATGCCACATTTATGCTAGCTTTTATTTGAGAAGATGTTGTTCCCTACAGGATTTTTCATATTCCTTATACAACCCACAAAAGAAGGGGAAATTTAGAAACATGGCAGCTTTTGAGAGCAAGTTTCCAAACATGCTTTCACAATGGATGAAACTTTAGTTGCATAATTCAGTAAACTAATAAAGCTAATGATTAGTCATCTAGCCTGGATAGTATCTAGCAGGCATGAAGCACTTGACAAACTAAATGTATGATTGCCCTACTAAGCTTGGTCAAATGTAAATGTCTGTAATATATTTCTCTACTCCCCTCCCCTTCCCCCCAAAACTCAAAGAGAGAGAGAGAGAGAGAGAGGGCACCATGAAACATCTTCTGAGGGAGGTAACAGGTTCTGCATCAGCATATGCAACTTGTTACCGACTTGACAGGCAATATGACAAAAATATTCTTGGAAGTAGATTTCTAGAATTCCAAATTATTTATTACTAGTACCTACTAAGGGCATTTTCGTCCCACAACATATCGTACCAAAGTTTATTATAAGCAGGTAAAGACTGGCCACATGAGCTGGGACGCAATATGGTTTACAGACCTCATTAAAAAGATGGAAGACATAAGAAAGAGATCAAGAAATTTCCAACAGTGAAAAAGGGCTCTACTCAGTGGATTCTCATTGAAAGCAACAGGTAAATGACCAAAAGGAAAGAAGAATTTTCAATATAAGCTCTCTCTCACTCTCTCTCTCTCTCTCGCTTTCTCTCTCTCCTCTGCAATTTTCTACAGAAACACTAGTCACAAAAAGTAAAACAAGATTGTGACTTCAAAGTTAAAACCACACTGCATCTCTTTCCGGGAAACATGTTAATTATTAACAAAATCTAGGATTGCAACCAACACCAAAATTGTTAACTACGTCCCAAATCAATCAATCAAAAGCCAATCTACAGTCAAATAGTATTGCAAACAAAAGCAAGAGAAGAGGCAAGTAGATGCAAATGTTTGAAGAAAGGAAGTACGCGACCAGTTTTACATTATCGTATGGACGGTGGACGAATACGTACAACTTAAAACTGCACACAGTCAGCAAGAACAAACAATACTCACTAACAAAGAAATCAACCAGAAAAGCACATTAATGCTGAAAAATCAATCAACTTGGCACTCAAACAGAAAGGAATGGTGCAGGGAAATTAAGTACAACATAGGATGTAAACCCAGTAGCTAAAAATCATCATTTCCCCATGAACTGATAAAAAAAAAAAAAATCTTAACAACAATGTTGTGCATTACAGAACACTGAGTGTCAACTCAAAACTCCAGAGACCCGAGCAACCCCACAAAAGAAAAAGGATTCATAATGCTTACATAAACCATTAAAGCAACCAAAACCAAAAATGAAGCAAGCAAAACCATAAAGAAGCTTACTTTCATCAGCAGAAACCGCAGACACTGCCAACAAGATGAGCAGAAGCAGCATTTTCATTAAAATCTTGGCTTTTTCAATCTTCCAAGACCATAAAACCCAAAAAGGGAAATCACTGGAGAAAAGCATAGAATCACCAAGAAGAAACCCGAAAAAACAGAAAGGATAAAAAAAAAAAAAAAAACAGAGGGTAGAGAAAGTATAGAACGAGAGAGGTGAGCTGCTTTTGAGTCTTCCTGGGAAGTGAAACAGAAGACAGGCGTAATTAAACTGGTGGAAACAGAGTTGAATGTGTTATAATCTCTTGTTTTTAATTTTTAAAAAATAAAAAATTAAATTAAAATTATTTATTATTATTTTTATTTAATGTTATATAAAAAAATTTATTATTCGTAAAATGTAAGAAAATTTTCTTTAAATGTGTAATAATCTAGAACTTAACAAAAGTACAAAACTGTGCAGTTTAACAGGTTATAGTTGTAAAAGATTTTGAATTTGGGTATGTCTCTAGTTCCCATGCAATCAGAAGGGCAGTATCTGTGTGGGTCCAGGCATCCTTCCTGGGTGCTTCTCTGGCCGACGATTACATTGGTGTCAGAGTTTGAACGGCTGAGATCAAATAGAGCTAAACAGAGGTTTTTATTACTGGAAGGAGACGGTTACGGTCTACGAGGAGGAGGGAGGTCACTTTGGTGATGACGTGGCACGTGAGTTGTTTCGATCAACGGTGATGCTTGTATACGAGTTCATTTCTTTATTATTATTATTATTTTTTTCTACACTCTGTGCGTCTGTTTGTTTACAATCATATCGTCTTTTATTCTGGAATAAGATAGCTGGGGAGTAGGATGACGCTTCTATCTGGAATTAGATTTGCTGGACATGAAAAGGAAATAAAAAGAAAGACGGGTAAAGAGTCGTACTTACAATTAAGCTTTTAAAAATTAAAATGAATAAAACTAGAAATTAAATTATAATTTAATTTAATTTATTATAAAATTATTAATTTTAAAAATTTATAATTAAATTAATAAATTATTTAATTTAATTATTAATTAATTAATTTATAAATTAATAAATTAATTATATATTTTTAATTAATTTATTTAAAAAATTTATAAATAATTAAAAAATAATTTTTTTTATATTTAATTTTTTTTTTAAAAAATATATTGTTAAAATTTTTTATATTTAATATTAAATATTAATTTTATTAATTTAATTATAATTAAATTAATTAAATTTTAAATTTTTAAATTTTTTAATTAAATAATTAATTTAATTTTAAAAATATTATTTAATATTTTAAATATCAAGATCATAAAAAGTTATTAATTATTTTAATATTATATATAGTTGAAAGTATATTTAATTTTATTAAATATTTAAATTTATAATTTTATAATATGAATACAAATTTTAAATTATTAGAACATTAAAAAAAAAATTGTTGAGTAAGATGACAGGTTAAAATCTGACACTTAAAATAATTCCAATGAACACCTTGAAGAAATAAATGATTTACTATTGTTCGAATGCAATCCAAAGGCTTAAGTGTTGAAAAAGTCCTTAATACTACACAAAACATTCGATTGAATTCTTATGGTTTTTTCGTTTACTTATTACCCTAGAAATATTTTAATTTTATTTGATGAGATCAAATAATGTTAAATTAGGAAGTCAAACATATTGTATTTGTTCAAAAGAATTATTCTTATGGAAAGTTTTAGATAAAAAAGAGGGGGAATAATGTAATTAAATTACTTTTTTAAAAAAATTTAAATTGAATGAATAAAAACCAAGTTTTTATTTTTTTCCAAAAAAAAGGAATTGCAAATGGCAAGTATTTTTTTTTTTAAATTAAAAATTTATTCCATATTCATAATCATCTAAACACGTACAAAACCACTAAATTATAAAGCTACAAAGTCCATAACAAAAGTGGAACAAATATTCTAAATTGATAACTGACAGGCAACTTCTCAAAACTTTTGTCTCAACTAAAGAATAAAACTCATATATTATGATGACAGAATAATCATAGGCGGACGTTCATAAACTCTCCTTTTGGTTGCATACAGAAACGAGAATGATCCAGTACGAGGGGGGTATTTAAAAAAAAAAAAAAAATTAGTTTCGATTAATGTTCAAATTCAATACTCAACGTCTATAATTTTGTAAATTAATTTTAATGCTATTGAACTAAAATTTATTATTAGCACGATGAATTTGATAATTGATTAGTAAATTAGGCTGTAAATGCTCTCACTATATAACTTAAAGGCCACAATGAATCATACTTCATACCACAAGAGAATAAAATAGCATGATGTTAATATTTAAGTCATAATTAATTAACAATTTAATATATTTTTTATTAATTTACATTTAAATTTATTACCATCGTAACTCCAACAAATACAAATGAACAAGAGTCTTTTTGTCTTGAAATAAAAAAAAAAATATATATATATATCACCAATTTTCTAAATCATTTAAAAGTAAAAAAAAAAAAAATCTGATGAAAGTGGGTCGTCGCGTCAGGGGGGCGTGGATCGGGTCAAAAGCCTTGTAGGAAATATTGCAGTCACAGTGCGTAAACTCTGGATGTCAATGGTTCTCTTACTCGCGGGCTGCTCTCTCTTCTCTTCTCTTCTCTTGTCTCGTGGAATGAATTGGATCCTTCATGTGCCATACGCAATTCTTGAGAATTTGAAACTGAATTGAGAGCAAGAAGAAGAAGAAGGGGAAAAAAATTAAGAAAAAAAAGAAAAAAAGCGGAGTAAATAGCAAATTGGTAATGGATCAAAGCCAGAGATCAATAGCGGCAACGACGGCTGCTTCACGGGGTTACCAGTTCCAGCCTGCTCGTGCTGCTATTCTCGATCTCTTGAATCTCTACTTAGGAGTAATTCTCTATATTCTCTTCTTCT
Organism: Rhizophora apiculata; assembly: GCA_037832385.1. NCBI lineage: Eukaryota > Viridiplantae > Streptophyta > Magnoliopsida > Malpighiales > Rhizophoraceae > Rhizophora > Rhizophora apiculata. Next base: position 1,596,009 of record CM075441.1, on the reverse strand, counting down.
TCTTCCCTGTTCTTTCCTTTGTTTTTTTTTTTTCTCTTTATGTTTTTTCTTCTGGTTGTCTTTCTTTATTTGAGTTGAGTTCTGTTGAACTGACTTCAAAGTTTCAATCTTTTTGGCAGAGAAGCAACCGCCAGAAGCCTGACGATTCAATCCGCGAACCCCCGTCAGTCCCTCTCTCTTTCTCTCTCTCCGAGTTATTTTTGTTTTTTTTGGTTGTTTTTTATTGCAATGTTAGCTTAGGTTTTTGGTTCTTTACTCGTGTTGTTGAGGGTGCTCTCTTATTTTGTTGAATTGAATTGTTTTGGTATTTTGATCAGGAACAAGACACAAAAGCGCGTGCTTGCACTTAACAGAGACCTGCCTCCTCCGAATGAACAATTTCTTTTAGATTTTGAGCAACTCCAGAGCCAGTTTCCGGTGAGATTGCTGGTTTTTCAGATACCCTTTTGCATTGGAAGCCATTAGTTTGGTTAAATGAATGATACCCTTCAAATTTTTGGGACTAATCTGCAAAAATATATTACTCAGGACCAGGATCAGGTGCGTGCAGCCACCGAGTCTGTCCTGATATACCTTGCTGCGCAGTGTAGTAATCATGGTCCACGAGCAGAATTTCTCCTCTTTGCTCTGCGGAGCTTGTGCAGTATAGGATATATCAATTGGGATACTCTCTTGCCATCGCTTCTCTCTTCTGTGTCCTCTGGAGAAATGCCTGTAGGTCAGGCTGGTCAGGGAATGACTGCAGTTTCATCCACCAGTTTATCACAGAATGGAATGCTGCCTTCTTCAAGTGCAATGCCAAATTCAGCTACTTTGCAGTCTTCAAATCCTACGTCTCCATTGGCTTCAGTTCATGGTATTGGTTCACCTGCTCAACCTGGGGTTGAGCCATCATCTTCTGCAACTATGTCTCCTGTCAAGTTGTCTGATCTTTCTGGTAATGGCCAACAATCAACAGCAAGGGTCAGTTCCTTGGTGAAGGATAATGCCCTAAGTAGTCTACGCCTGCTATGTTGCAAGATTATTTTAACTGGTCTTGAGTCTAATTTGAAGCCTGTCACTCATGCTAATATTTTTGACCATATTTTAAACTGGCTTGTTAATTGGGATCAAAGACAACAAGGACTTGATGAATCTGATAGCTTGAAATCCTGGAGACCTGACAAGGCTCTAATTGAATGGCTCCATAGTTGCTTGGATGTGCTATGGCTTTTAGTTGATGAGGACAAATGTCGGGTGCCCTTTTATGAACTGTTACGTAGTGGGTTGCAGTTTATAGAGCATATACCAGATGATGAAGCATTGTTTACACTTATTTTGGAGATCCATAGGAGGCGAGATATGATGGCCATGCACATGCAGATGCTAGATCAACACCTCCATTGCCCTACATTTGGTACGCATCGGATTTGGACACAGACAATCCCTAACATCTCCATTGAAGCAGCAGCAAATTTGCGCTATTCACCAATTACATATCCAAGTGTCCTGGGAGAACCCTTGCATGGAGAGGTGAGAACTTGTATATGAGAACTCCTTAATGTTTCATTAATGTGAGTATGATGTTGTTATTAGTGGTTGAATATAAGATCATGTTAAGTAAGATTTTTGTGCATGAACTTGATAGCTTTGATTTATACCAGGCTTCTCTTTTTTATTTCTGTTAGGATTTCTGTCATCTTCTTTCTTCTGAGCTTCATGCATGTTTACAAGCTCAGGATGGTGTAATTTTCCCTTTTACTTTGAAGCAAAGGGGTCACATTATTATTGTATTCCAGTGACTGCTTTTATGTTTGCTTTGATGTGTGTTCAGCTTTATATATGTGCACAGATTCTATGTTTTCAGCTTTTTGTAAATTTTCTTCCTTTGCAAAGATGATTAGCTGTAAAATCAAGCCCCAGTGCACAAGGCTCTTACACTGTGGGAAAAATCAAGAATAGGCAGTCATTCAATTTTTTGCTGATACATGTAGATATTACCTTTATGCATGTATATATGATTCCATAGACAATTTTGCTTGTACTAGTTTCTGATTAGTGCTAATTTTTGTGTTCTTGCATATGGTTTTAGTTTTAGTGATTGTTCAAGTTAAGTGCACTTGTACATTGTTTCAAATGTACAGATAGTTTAGTATCTCTGTTAGGTAAGGATCTGGTTTGGATGCATTTGGTAGGATTAATATTAGTTCTGGAATGGTAGCTTTTTGTGTGCTTAGAATGCCTTCTGTGGTGCATAAATAATTGATAATGATGATCTTTCTTCAAATAGGATAAAAGTTGAGCAAAAAAGCTGCACTGTACTTAATATCCTGCCCCATTCTTTTTCCCCCTTTCCATATGGTATTATCACTTTGATGCTTTTAATTTACTTCTCCAAAGTGTGTTGATTGGTGATGAGGGCTTAATTTTGCACCAGTCACATATACGACTCATGCACTTATTTACTAATATTGGCGAAAGCTTTTCTTATCTCCATTTAGGATCTTGCAAGTTCCATTCAAAGGGGAAGTTTGGACTGGGAGAGAGCTTTGCGTTGCATAAGGCATGCTCTTAGGACTACCCCATCACCTGATTGGTGGAAGCGAGTGCTTCTTGTGGCTCCTTGCTATAGAAATTCTGCTCATGCACCAACTCCGGGTGCTGTGTTTACTTCAAGTATGATTTGTGAGGCAACTATCGATAGAATTGTAGAGCTTTTGAAATTAACAAATTCAGGTGATGGCATCTTCCTTCAGTTTTTACTTGCTTTGTTAATTGCTAGTAGTTAGGGAAGATTGACATTTCATCGATGATGTTTGCTTTATTCAATGGCTTTTAGTAGTTTTACATTTTAAATTGCTCTTTTCTTTTTCCGGTTAAAAAGGTCAACTAATTATAACATGGAAAGGTGGAATGGGAACCAATTATGTGTCACAAATGTTGGAAAAAAGTATACCATGATAACCTATATATGCAAGTTTCAAATGCTTCTGCCCTCCATGATGCAATTGCCGGTTCTAGTCTGACTATATTCATTTAATGTTTGCTGTGTCAGTTTTACAAAGTTTGCAGAAAATTGATAAGTTGCACTTATCGGGAACTAAATCTTACTCTTGTCTTGGTGTTCTTATTTGGCTGCAGAAGTAAATTGTTGGCAAGAGTGGCTTGTCTTCTCTGATATTTGCTTCTTTCTTACCAAGAGCGGGTGTATTGATTTTGTTGACTTTGTGGAAAAGCTAGTGTCAAGTCTTGCTGATGGCAATCAGCACATTCTCCGAACCAATCATGTGACTTGGCTGCTTGCACAAGTTATCCGGACTGAGCCTGTAATGAATGCCTTGAATACAGATGCGAGAAAGGTTGTGTCTTGTTTCTTGCCATTCCACTGCAGTCTTCTATTTTTGCATCTTGTTATCATCTTCCCCATTTTCAGTCATTTAAATTAGCTTCACACGCTGACAACTTGATGTCATGTAGTTGACATTTCGATTCGTAAAATAGGGGGATTATATTTGCTATTGTTTTCAATGATGTTTTCTTGGTGCTTGGACTAGCTTCTGAACTCATCACACTGATGCATCTTAATTCTGCTGGCAGGTGGACACAATCCGGAAGATTCTGTCATTTCATAGAGAAGATCGAAGCTCTGAGCCTAATAATCCTCAAAGTATCTTGCTTGATTTCATAAGCAGTTGTCAAAATTTACGAATCTGGTCATTGAATGCTTCAACTAGAGAATACTTGAATACTGAGCAGCTTCAAAAAGGAAAGCAAATAGATGAATGGTGGAGGCAAGTCAACAAAGGTAAATTTCTCTCCCATATATTTGGTTTTTTTAGGATGTTTCTTAATTCCATTTATTTGCTAAATACGGTGTAAAAGAAAAACTCTTTCTTCTATATCATCATTCATAGTACAATATGACAATATAAATAAGCAGAGGATCAAGTTCTCCTAAAATCAAGTGTCATAATTAGCCTTATGATTATTCATATAATCAAGTAATTATATTTACTTATAATAATAATAATAATAATAAAAAATTATTCTCCTATATTTATAACACTTTCCTTCAAATTGGAGCATAAATATTAATCATGTTTAGCTTGTTACAAATATAATTAATTTTAGGACTACTTAAAATTTTTGTGAAAATATTGTCTAATTGTTCTTTGGTTGAGACATGATTGGTAAAAATGAAATTTTATTGAATCTTTTGATGAATGAAGTGATGGTCAACTTTGATATGTTTAGTTTTCTCGTGAAAAACTGGATTTGATGCAATGTGAAGAGTAACTTGATTATCATACTATAGCATACTTTAATAAGTGTTGAATTTCCAATTCCAATCCTACACAATAATTGATATATGCACATCAATTCACACATGGATTATGTCATGACTCAATACTTTGCCTTTGCATTAAATTGAGATACCACACTTTGTTTCTTATTCTTCCAAAATACCAAATTTCCTCTAACAAAAATGCAATAGTTTATAGTAGATCTTTTATCAATTTTAGAATTTGTCCAATCTACATTTGAGAAATATTTAACACGAGTATGACTATAATTATTATATAATATACCACATCTTGAAGTTGCCTAATAAGTAAGTTGTGGAGAAGACGTAAACTGACTTACAACACTAACACAATATGCAATGTTAGGACGAGTCATTGTAAGATAATTCAATTTTCTAACTAATCTCCAATATCTCTTAGGGTCATCAAACACTTTTCCATCATTTACTATGAGTTACATGTTGTAAAGGTTTGACCCCAACTTTCCATGATATACTTTCTTTGTAATAGAATGATTCCCTTTTTGCTCGATGCAATTTTAATGCCCATGAAATATTCTAATTCACTCCAAGTCTTTTATCTAAAAATGTGTTTGAAGGAAAGATTTAAGAGTTAAGATACCTACATTGTTACTTTTTATCATAAGAGTATTATTAACATAAAAAATCAACAAAATAAAATCAACTTCAGATTAATGATAGAATATAGAGTAATTACAATTACTCTTCATATCAAAAGTCTTGAACTACATCATTAAATTTGTCAAATCAAGCACGAGAACTTTGTTTTAATTCATATAAGGATTTATGAAGTTGACAAACTTAACTAGACTCTCCTTGAGCAACAAACCTAGGTTGTTGCTCAATATACACTTCTTGCTAATCAGCATTAAGAAAGACTTTTTTTTAACATGTAATTGATATAAAAGTCAATCATTAATAACAGTAACAAAGATAAATAGCCTTGGCAAGTTTAGTCACCAAATAAAAAGTCTCAAAATAACCCACTCCATATGTTTGAACATACCTTTTGGTAACAAGTATGACTTTGAGACAATTCACAGAGCTATTATGATTAGCTTTCACAATAAATATCCATTTGTAAACAATAATTTACTTATCTTTTGGTAGGTGTGTTAATGCAAGTACCATTATAATCTAAAGTCATTTTTTCTTGCATTGCAACCCACCAACTAGGATGAGATAAAGGCTCAACTACTGCCAAATTGAATCTAGAGAAGAAGTAAAACAATAGAAAGAAGATAACAAATGTCTATAAAGTACAAAGGAAGAAATAGGTTGAATACATGTTCATGTATCTTCTTGAAGAGCAATAGGAAGACCAAGATTAGGATCTATAGATGGAAGAGCTAGTGGTGGATGTGAATAATCTAGACCATGATGAGAACATACTTAAGTAATAGGTGGTTTAGTGGGTTTAGTGGAACTAAGAGTAGTGGTTATATTGTAGACCAAAAGATCATCTTCCTCTCCCCTTACCACTATAAATATGAGTGTTCAGAATGAAACAATCTCAAAAATATAATATCATTAGAAAGCAAATAATGACCCAATTTAGGAGAGTAATACCTATAATGTTTTTGAAGACGAAAATACTACAAAAAGACACTTTGGAGATTTGGAATCTAATTTAAACATGAGGACAAATATCATGAATAAAACAAGTACACTTAAAAATATGTGATTCAAATGGAAATGATGAATGAGAAAGAAATAAAATGAAATAGAGAATATCAACATTAACAATTGATGAGGGTAAACGGTTAATAGCCTGAAGTTGTATGGGGACTTTAATTTGAAAAATGAGTGTTCTGGCAATTTCCAATAAATATCTTTTTTTTTGTTTTTTGCAACACCATTTTGAGTTAGAGTGTCAACATATTTAAATTGATGAAGTATCTCATTTTCGGATATGTGAGAATTAAAAGGCTCAGAAAAGTATTTTTTGCCATAATCACTTTGTAAAATATAAATAGAAAGGTTAAATTGTATTTTGATCTCAATATAGAAGGTACAAAATATAGAAAATAATTTTAAAATGATTTTTCATTAAATATAATTAACTTAATTATAATCATCAACAAAGATAACAAAATATTGAAGAACAAATTTAGAGATAACTAAACATGAACCTTAAACATCAAAATGTACTAACTTCAAAAAGTATGTTGTCTGTTTATTAGCCCTAAACAAATAAGATACATGATGATATTTGATAAACTGACATAACTCACAATCTAAAGATAACAAATGTTGTAAATTAGGAAATAATTTCTTTAAAACAGATAAGAATTAGTGTTCCAACCGATAGTGAAACTCAAGAGGGATCAGAACACTTAGACAGACAATGGATTTTGGCACCATCAATATTGTGGTTTTGAAAATATATAGACCTTTAGTCGCACATTCTCTACCAAAAATATTTCCCTTCATATGATCTTGAAAGACAATGAGTGGAAAAAAGTGAGACCAAATAGTTTAGAACTTGAGTAATTTACTAATAAAGATTAAATTGAACAAAAAAATTAAGTAAATACAAGATAAATGACAAAGAGAGAGCTAATGTAAGAACAATAGTTTCAAAACCCACAACAGAACCAATTGAACCATCAGCTAAAGTAACACTTGAAAGATTTTTGTGAGAGTTGGGAGATGAAAGAATGCTTGTGTAACTTGTCATATGATTTGTTATACTTGAGCTAATAACCCATTTTGAGAAGATGACACAAGGTATTTAGTTGGTTTATTTGATCACTGGTGATTGAATTGGCAATAAAGGATTGTTGCAAGGTTTAGTATTGAGTAAAGTAAGCAAACTAATTTGTAGAAATAAGTATAGACTTATTAGTGAAAGAAGATACAATAATTATATGATCACTCTCTTGAGTTGCAATATTACTGACATGAGACTATTGTTGAGGTTTGTTATAAAGCTTTCATAAATTACATCTTGTATGATCAAGTTCATCCCAATAACAATACATTGGTTTAGTTTGATTTTTTTGTTCATGTCCACCATTCCAACCAAAACAACGACCATTGTCATCTTTGCCGCTACGGCCACTTCTACCACCACAACTACTGCGACCAGCTTCATTCCAAGTTCCTAGAGTCACAAATGCACTAGTAGTATTAGGAGGAAGAGCTTGAAATTCCTCTACATGTTTCAATAGAGTAAAGATGTCATAAAATGAAGTAATCTCCAAGCCAGAGAGGATTTATGTTTGAGCAACATCAAATTCAAACGACAACCTTGCAAGGAAATGCATAATAGTCATTTGCTCATATTGAGATTGTTGAGTTCTCACATTAGAACTAAAAGGAAGAAGAGCATTAAGCTCCTCATACACCCATTTAAAATTCATAAAATATTTAGTTAGATACCTTTCTTGCTTTTCTAAACAATAAAATTTCTTGTACACATCATATGCATGAGACAAATTACCTTTGTAAGAATATAATAAGGCGAAATAGTTGATAAGTTCTTTAACTAATTCGCAATAATTAACCAATCCAATTATCTTAGCAACAACAAAATTGTGAATCTACAAAAATATCCTTGCATCTTCTCTTAACCAAACCTTTTTTGTTTCAGAGTTAGATAGTGGTTCATCAATAAGATGATCATCCTTATCAACATCACGGAGATACACTCGTACTGTTTTGTTTCAATCCAAATAGTTTCTGTCATTGAGTTTTTGTCCTGTAATCTTTGTTGTCCAAGGAACAACATTTAAAATTCCTCCTTACACATTTGTGCTCTTAGTCATTTTATTATCAGCTATTTTAATAAAAATAAATAACGCTAATGAGAAAAAAGGTGGTTCAACAGTACTATACAACTGATGAATTAAACTAGATAAATAAAAAAGAGTGGTAGAATATTGTCAATGCAGTGCTGTACTGTAGCTCAATGTTGTAGCATGGTACTGTAGCACAGTACTGTAGCCTGGTAGCATAGCGTGGCCAGGGTTTTTCTCTCTCTTAGTCTCTTGGGAGAATTTTCTCTCTCTCCCTCTTGGGAAATTTCTCTCTTTGTGAAGAATTTTCTCTCTCTTGGGAGACCTTTCTCTCTCAAAGGGAATATCTTTAAACTAGCTCTAATACTATGTAAAAGAAAAACTTTTTTTTCTGTATCATTGTTTATAGTACAAGATGTCAATATAAACAAACAAATGATCAACTTCTCCTAGAATCAAGTCCAATAATTGGTCCTATGGTTATCCCTATAATCAAGTAATTATATATATCTACTATATATATATATATATATATATATATATATATATTGTCTTACTACATTTACAACTCAAGCTGAAGGTTATTAGTTAGGCTCATGCTTTTGAGTGGTTTATGCGTGTTCAGATTGATCCACGAAATTTACCATTATAAGCTCTTCCTTGGCAGAATTTTCCACCAAAGTTTTTTCAAAATGGGACTGAGATTGTTTAGATTCCTCTTTTCATATAGTATTATACTGTGAGCTTTTCATCCCCATTTACTTTGGTTTCAGGGGAACGTATGACGGATTACATGAATATGGATGATAGATCAGTTGGAATGTTCTGGGTTGTTTCATACACTATGGCACAGCCAGCTTGTGAAACAATCATGAATTGGTTATCTTCCGCTGGAGTTACTGAATTGTTGCCAGGAACAAATATGCAGTCCAATGAGAGGTTTACGGGGATGCGGGAAGTCAGCCCATTGCCAATGTCACTATTATCTGGCCTTTGTATGAATCTGTGTCAAAAGTTGTTTTACCAAATGGAAGAGTCTTTATTTTCGGGGCAGGTATCACTTTTTTCTGCAAATGTTGGAGTTTATGCCTCTGATATTATAACTTTTATCTTCTTCCTAAATGCGCCTGAACCTTGTGGATGGTACAGAAACAGTGTTGTTCAGTTCCTTGAATAGATTGATAATAAACTATGGCTGGGAAGATGTGAAACTGGGTCCCTAATATCAAGTGAATCATAATGGAAAATAAAGGGGGGAGTGGTGGATGCACCACCTTTTTTTTCGCGGGGGAGGGGGGGGGCGGGTGGGAATGGGGTTGGAGAGGACTGGAAGTTGTCTGTGTTCCAAGCATGCAAACTGGCTAATCTGTCATGATTATTAAAGCATTTCATAGTAATTGTAGAAGCTTTATGGCCCAGATCATGGAGAAAACATGGTAAGAAACTAATGGAAGTCCCTTTTGAAAGCAAGTAAGGAGCAAAAGACTGAACAGATACTAAAGGCCAGTCTAGAAGTAATTGCTGTTGCCAATAAATCAAAAGATTTTATTCTGGGTGTCCACTTATTGGATTAAAATGAGAGAACAAGATCTTAGTATCTGTTGGATAAGTTTATGTTTTTCTTTAGACAAACATGCTGGATAATTTGATTATATTAGCCTTTGCGGATCCTTACCATCTACAAGACCATAGGCTGAAATGGGTCCTTTGCTGAAGCAGAATGAGCCTGTACACAGTGTGCCAATTTTCATATGCACATGTTCAGTCAACAAGGATGCCCAGCTCACATGTGCTCATCCACGGACACATTTAACATGCCTTTATTCTTGAACATTTGTAGAGATTAATTGTTACTATTCTATTCATGTGCTGTTTCATAGTATTATGGTGTGCTAAAGAAATAAGTGGTTTAAGAAAATAGTACTTGATGGTGATATTGTGAATACGGTAAAGAATAAATGACAGGATACACCTTTCCTTCTTGGAATAAAGGAGTAATCTGCACAAATTACTGTCTTGCATCTGGAGAAAATTTGCTTACCAAAAGAACCACAAAGGGGGCTAATGTTGCTGCTTTTTCATTGAGATACTCTAGCACGGAATAATGACCTTAGAATATGTGGAGAGTATTGTAGATGCCACATCGTATTGAGAGGGTATGATCATAAATAATTAATGCTCTATGTTGTCCTTAATTTAGTGAACATAAATAAGTGCTGGAGAAAAGATTAATGGGATATATCTTTAGACCATCCAAATGTGACCCCAAACCTTGATGATGCTTATAACTTTTAATTCTCATCCTAAAACAGAACATAGTTGTCTCACATCTGGAAAATACTTATTTAGATAAATTCCCTTTTCTAAGTTGTAATTACTCAAAGTTTCAATCCAGTGAAAAATCTTGCAACCTTAATTTTTTGGTGATGTTTTTCTTCTTTTCCTTTCCCTCCATGGTCTAGGTTTAAGTGCCACTTTGTACAAAATCCCATCCAATTGTCTTCCCATGGGAAGCTGAGATGTTATCACAAAGTGTGAATGTGATTGCAAGGCAAAATGGTGCTGTATATGTGTCTTTAGTTTGTTTTTCATATGATGTGTATTTTTTGTGCAGGTTGTTCCCAACATTGCAATGGTTGAAACATACTGTCGATTGCTGCTCATTGCACCCTATTCACTGTCTCGTTCACACTTCAGTGTAATTCCCTTTAACCTTCTAAAAGATATGCTTCTCAAACCATTCTGTTTCTTGAGAGTAAATTTCCTAGTCTTGCTGGATGTCAAGGAACAATTGTTTCCTTGTAATCATGCTATTATGTGAAGGCCAAATAATCTGTTATCTTTGCTTCTTGTATCTTATTTGATGGCCAACTACTTATGATTTCTATGTACAATTGGCCAGATGAAATCATAGAAGTGTTGGCAATTTTCTGATCTTACTAAGCCTGAATAATTTTTTAAGGTCTACTATAGGCTGGTACATTTTGCATTTAGCTCTTATTCTATGTTGTAATTAACAATGAAACCTTTGTGACATTCTCTGTAAAGTCTGTTACATTTGATTTGAGTTTATCCTTTTCTTGTTATCTCTGTGTTTTTCATGGGGAAATGTGTGCACTGATAACATGATAATATGCCTTAAATTTGTTTCTGCAGCATTTGGCACAGAAGTATCCATCCTTATTGAGCAAGCCTGCAGGAACTCTTTTGGTGCTTGAAATTGTAAATTATCGATTGCTTCCTCTATACAGGTGTCTGCCAAGTCTGTCCATGGAGCTAACTTTTCCTATCAATTCTGTGATAATCTGCTTCATGCATTGGACTAATATGTTTGGGAGTTCTTACTGTATGCATCTGGATATTACTTACTCAGACTCTCCTCAGTTTCAGAAAGCCCTTCACTTTAATTGTCTGTCCTTTGTGTGCTTTCACATTCATGTGCTGCACTTCACTTGTTGCTCATCAACCTCTTAACTAAATATGAGCCATGTTTGCAGCTACAATTAGAATTGGGCATCAGAAGCTAAAGGTTTTTAATAGCAAGGGCCACAGCTCAAATTTGTCAGTGACATGCCACTTCTTTGCAGGTATCAAGGGAAAAGCAAAACCTTGATGTATGATGTTACAAAAATAGTTTCTATGCTAAAAGGGAAACGTGGAGATCACCGTGTATTTCGGTTGGCTGAGAACTTGTGCATGAACCTTATTTTATCCCAAAGGGACGTTTTCCATGTGAAAAGAGAGGGGAAGGTAGAGATTCAATTATAACTGAATTGAGGCCTTTTTTCCTCCTTTCTCAGCATAGTCTGACTAAGGTCATATTGTTTTGAAGGGTCCTAGTGAATTCACTGAAACTCTGAATCGTATAACTATAATTACTTTTGCAATCATTGTCAAAACACGTGGAATTGCCGATGCTGACCACTTGCCTTATGTACAAAGTATGCTGGAACAAATAATGGCCACTAGCCAACATACATGGTCAGAAAGAACATTGCGCCACTTCCCACCTCTTCTTCGTGATGCCCTGAATGGGAGGATGGATAAACGAGGCCTGGCTATTCAAACATGGCAGCAGGTTCATCACTGCAATGCCTTTCCATCTTCATTGTTATTTATTGTCATCAAATGTTATTGCTATTTGGTCATGCTTTCACGGAATTTCTATATTTATCTGTTACTAGCCAGTATTCTTGTTTCTTCAGCATGGCAAAAGTTCCTCATTGGTTTATATTCCAATGTAACCTCAGTGCAGTCTTTGTTTATATAAATGAAAATAAGATTGGTTTTTTTCTGCTGGGTTGTATTCAGTGATGGCCAGCTGGACAAATAATATGAAGTTGTGCTTTCACTAAGAATTGGCTTTGTGAATTTGCTGGCTGCTAAGATTACTGCCTGCATTTCTTTCATTCTTCATCATTAGTTCTTTGGAATATCCCTTTCTTCATTCTATTTATTTCATTTATAAATCAGATGTTCTGCTGTTTTTATTTATTTATTTTCTTTTTTCTTTTTTTTCTTTTACCCATTGGAAGGTTATACAAGTGAAAGAAAAGAATTTTACTATGTTACATTGATTTAGAGTAATTCCTTGTGCGCTGTTCAAGTTGCTCCATGATCCAAATATGAATAGAATACCTACTGTTTGCAGGTGGAAACAACTGTAATTAACCAGTGTACTCAGCTTCTCTCACCATCTGCAGATCCTAATTATGTTATGACTTATAGTAATCATAGTTTTCCTCAGCATCGAAAATACTTATGTGCTGGAGCTTGGATACTTATTCAGCAGCACCTTGAAAACATTAACGGTGGAAATCTGGTATTGCTTTGTAATCTTTTAATCACTATCTTTGATCAGGAAAACATTATATTGCATGTTGTTTGATGCCGTGGCCTTGTGTTTATGTGTGATGGAATTCAGGCACGTGTTCTGAGGGAATTCTCCCCGGAGGAGGTAACAGAAAATATATACACCATGGTAGATGTACTACTTCATCACATTCAGATGGAGCTTCAGCACGGACATTCATTACAGGTTTTATACCCTTTTTCCAATTGATTTGTGTGGATTTCATGTATCAAGGGACACAAATTGATTGTCTTGTTGTCAAGATTCATTAACCCTTCTTATTGGCATCCAGGACCTTTTGTTGAAAGCTTGCACAAACCTTGCCTTTTTCCTTTGGACTCATGAGTTGCTTCCTATGGATATTTTGTTGCTTGCTCTTACCGATCGTGATGATGATCCCCATGCCCTGCGTATTGTGGTATGAGTTTTTGTACAGTTTGACATTGTTTTTCTCATATGCACAGGCATTGCATGTATTCTCACTAGGAGCAGGATTGAGTTTTAATATCCAAGAAAAGGTCGTAGTACGCGTCTACTTGAAATTTATTTGTGAAAGAGGGGTTTCAGTGAAAGTTTTTTAGTTATAGAAATAACTAGATCCTGGTCAGAGGGTTTGTTTTCTAATTCATTCAAATTAGCAAGAAACAATATCCCAATAGAATATTGAAGCATAAAAGGAGTTCAAGGAGAATAATTGTGGCTATGATTTATATGGGGCCATAATATATATATATATATATATATATAGTTTTTTCAAAGCTGTCGTAAAAATATTCAGAATTTGAGAGATTACATTACAGCCCTTTGTGGGAAGATTGCGGTATTCTCTTTTGGATGAAATAATTCATGAGCATTCATCTACCTTAATTATGTGGGCAAACTACATTTCACACCCTGAGTTTAGGGGGTAATTATCATTTACATTTACACCACATATTTTTGGAAAATACAAAAAAAATACTATGACTACAGGAATCATAAAAAGATCATATTGCCCATATATATACATAAGAACACAAACCCTAATTGCCTCCAAATCTCTCTCTCTCTCTCTCATCTTCAAAACTCAACTTTTTCTCTCTGCTGGTAAAAGCAAAAGAAAATCAATTACTCCAATTGATATATTGCTAATGGAATTTCAAATCCCAATGATCTGTTGATATTGCCCATGCTGTGAGAAGGTGGTGGTCTAGGAGGTAGAGGAAAGAGGGATTCGGAGGTGGTGCTAGAGGAGGTATAGGCAGTGGTGCTGGAGGTGGTGGTTTTGGCAGTGGGGGAGGTATTGGTGGTGGTGGTGGTGGTGGAGGTGATGTTGGGGGTGGATCAAGAAGTGGAGGTTTTGGAGCTAGAGGGGGAATAGGAGGTGGAGTTGGTGGTGGTGGTGGCGGAAGAGGTGATGGCAACATAGTGGTGGTGGTTTGGGTCATGGTGGAGGCTTTGGAGCTAGAGGTGGCATAGTTAGTAGTAGCCTTGGAGGTGGTGCAGGTGGAGTTGGCAGTGGTGGAGGAGGAGGAGGTAGTGGTTTAGGTGGTGGATCAGGGCATGGAGGTGGATTTGGTGCTGATGGTGGGGTAGGAACTTAGTATGTAGAGCATCTATGGAATAAGATCAAAGACAACAAGAACCATATGAACATGTGCAAACTTGGCGATTAACCAATTGAATGAAACCTAGTTTGTATATATATTATGGAATCCCAGGTTAACTTTAGAAGATTGATAAGAAAAAGTCAAAATAGAGAAAGGGGGACATTTTGGTGAGTTTTGCCCATTTTTAATGGCAGTATTGTAATATATTCTAACTTTCATTAATGGCAGATAGATAAAGGTGTTTTTTGTTACTACATTTAAATTATAGTATATTTTTTGTAATTTCTAAGAATACTTTATGTAAATAGTAATTACTCCTAATTCAAGGTGTAAAATGTTATTTGTCTTAATTATGTTTAACAATAGTTGCAGGGAAAAAACTTTGTTGTAAATTCAATTTTCTTTAACAAATTGGTTGCCATGTGGGCATGAGAATTGTTCTTTTAACTTAGGAAAGAAGGACAAAGACTAGATCTTATAATACATTCAGACTCCCATCATACCCAAGTTTTCTTAGGGGGGCTGGGTACAATAATTTGGTCCTATTATCAGTTTAATTAAGTTTAACTATGTAACAGGGCCTATGTACTGTGCTGGTTGGCTGGCTAATCATTAGTTTTATTGGGTTATTATGTTTCCATGGTTTGTGTTCAGAATAAAAGACCCATTGCTGATTGATAGGGGGATCTTTGGTTTGTTAGAATGCCCATGGGCTTCAACACTTGATGGCTAAAGCTTTTGGGTTACATATGAGGTTTAGTAATACCATAGCTATCTTTCTCTTCACCTTTCAAAACTTATGGACCAAAAAGTAACAGGGATTAACTTGAGGGCCACTCAAAAATGAAAAATGAAGCGTTGTTTTCTTTCCAACTTGTTTTCTCCAGCCTCTATAACCACTAGTATGCTATCATTCCATGCTTGTGCGCATCCGTAAGGACAATTCTTTGTTACACATTTTTCTTTCTCCAGCTTTGAAATAATGGTACATTTGTGCATTTGAATTAATATGTTGTTGTGAACCAAAATTTGACCACCCTTATTTTGAGTTGTTTAGTGGGATCATACATACACGACAGTTTCATATTGTCTGTTGCAGATCAGTTTACTTGAGAGACAGGAGCTTCAGATGAGGGTGAAATATTATTGTATGAATCGCGGGCCTCCTGAGCATTGGCTTTACTCTGGATTGTTCAAGCGTTTTGACTTGCAGACGGCACTTGGAAACCATCTATCATGGAAGGACAGGTGAAGACCTCTTCATTTTGAGTTGGCAAATTGGGGTTACTGTGCAAAAATCAAATCTTGATGAAATGATAAATCTTCCCTATGACATCGAGCTGATGTGTGGTAATTTATGAGGTTTTGAAACCACAGAAATTTTGCTGTGGGTAATCTGTCCATCTTCTTGATGAAGATGACATCTAGATTTTCGTGAATCAAACTATCTGCAACCATGACCTTTCCTTACAATTCTAATTATTTCCACAATTTTTGCCTTCTTTTGTTAATTGCTTCTATATTGTTTCTTTCCTTCATTGAAAGTAATGCACATATGTACACTTGTTGACTGCAAGTTTATTTCTGGATGAATTGAAGCTTCATTGATATACACTGTTTAACATGAACTCTGCAGGAATCCCTTGTTCTTTGATGGTATTGCAGCACGTTTGCTTCCAGTCATCCCCTTAATTGTTTATAGACTCATTGAAAATGATGCCATGGATCCAGCTGAGAGACTTTTGGCCATGTATTCACCACTTCTTGTTTACCATCCCTTAAGATTCACACTTGTCCGTGACATGCTAGCATATTTTTATGGTCATCTTCCTGCAAAGCTGACCATGCGCATATTAAATGTCCTTGACCTCGGCAAGGTATTTATGTATCCTCTTGTTATGCTCTTGTGCCTTGCTTCTTCTAATTACTTTGTTTTGGTCCCTGCATTCCCTTTTTCTATTTTTCCTGAAAGTCACTTTTCTGATTTGAATTTGCAACAGATCACATTTTCAGAGTCATTCCCACAGCATCTTAGTTCCTCAAGCCCTGTCATGTGCCCACCTCCCGAGTATTTTGCAACTCTTTTATTGGGAATTGTGAATAATGTGATACCTCCATTAAATAACAATCCAAAGTATGGATGTATTGGAGATTCTTCCAATAATTTAGGCCGCACAGTGCACACCAAGGCTCCAGCATCATCACAATCTGGTTCAACAAATTCTTCTGAGAGCCAAAGAGCATTTTATCAAATTCAGGATCCTGGAACTTATACTCAACTGGTTCTTGAAACAGCAGTAATAGAACTCCTCTCACTTCCAGTATCTGCATCTCAGATAGTGTCATCTCTACTTCAAATTGTTGTTAATATACAGCCAACTTTAATTCAATCGGGCAATTGTCTGCATGGGGCTCCAAATGGTGTTGCACAAGGATCAACCTTACCAACCTCTCCCTCTGGAGGAAGTACAGATTCCTTAGGTGCAAGTAGATCACCTCCAGTTTCTGGAATAAATACCTCTAATTTTGTCTCTTGGAGTGGTTATACATGCCAACAACTCTCTTGCTTGTTGATCCAAGCTTGTGGTCTCCTATTGGCTCAGCTACCTCCTGATTTTCATCTTCAGCTTTATATGGAGGCATCTCGAATTATAAAAGACAGTTGGTGGCTTACTGATGGAAAACGGTCATTAGGGGAACTTGACTCTGCTGTTGGCTATGCTTTGATGGATCCAACATGGGCTGCTCAAGACAATACCTCAACAGCCATTGGTATGTATTTTACAGTGCTGTTCTATTAGTTGGGTTGCATTTTGGTTGTCCTAATCCATGATGTCCCCTACATTTTCTTGATAGTCATACTTCCAAATTAATTCACTCATCAAGTTCCTACTTTTTGCTGAAGTTTGTGCCTTATGTAATAGTGCTAAATATCCAAATGCATATATTTAGTGCCATGAGTAAGCATGATTGTTGGCATTTAATGAGTTCTGGTGCTCATTATAGAAGGCCTAAATTTTTAGCGGTCCCTTCAATGCTGTAGTTAAGATTTTTACATTTTATATACTGGGCTAATTTCACCTATGTCATTACCAATGCAGTAATTGTTTGTTGATGACCTCACTCTGTAATTCTTCATACTCCTTAGCTGTGTTGATTTCTTTTTTAGTCTTAGTTTTTCTTATTTTAGGCTCCCTTGTATATTTCTGATCTTTTGCATGGGGAATCATAACAAAGGACTTGTCGAGAACATGCTATCTGGGTTTCACTATCATTGTGCATATATGGTTGTCAATTTGAGTGAACTTGACCTTTTCACAACTTGGTATGTTGATGGGAAATACTTGCATAATTATATGTGCAATGTGGTATTTGTTTTGATGAGTAAAGTGAAGCATGTGGTTTTCTATAAGTGGTCAACGAAGTCAAGATTTTGATTGGTTCTATTTTATTGTTTCATTTCGATTGGATGTATGGCAATTATGTATTTTTTTTTTACTATTTGTATATGCAATAGCGTGATCCTGACTTGGTCCTTTATCTGTATTGCCAGGCAATGTAGTTGCCCTGCTTCATTCTCTCTTCAGTAACCTTCCACAGGAATGGCTAGAAGGGACACATGTAATCTTTAAGCATCTTAGGCCTATAACATCTGTTGCAATGTTGAGGATAACTTTCCGAATAATGGGTCCCTTGCTCCCAAGACTGGCCAATGCTCACACACTTTTCAATAAGGTACAAAAAAGCTGGTCATTGATTCCCATCTTCGACTTAAAATATTCATTCAGGTTATATTTTGAATGTAACACATCACTAGAGAGTCAATATGAGGTTTTGTTATTTTTCCTTTTTTTTTTTTTGGCCAATGTACAATGATTCTGTCATGCACCCTGTTCCTCTATGCCTGCAGCAAACATGCTTCTCGAGTTTTCAAGAAGTGGAAATTACTTGTCCTAAAGAGATTGCATGTGTTTTATTATTTGGGCAACTTGACTTGAACATATTCTGATTTTTGTGTCATGGCAAGTTTATGACATCATGTACCTTTGCTGTGCTAATTTGTTCTCTGATCTCTCTTTTTGCATAACCATCTGAAAGACCCTCGCGTTACTTCTAAATACAATGGTTGATGTTTTCGGGAAAAATAATAGTCCATCAATTCCTGTTGAGGCATCAGAAATAGCAGATCTCATTGATTTCCTGTAAGTATTAGTTTCTTGTTATTTTGGCTTTATTTTTTGGATTGTTTTGTAAATGTACTTTAGAGTACTCACATAAATTTATGGTCTCAGTCATCATGTTATCCATTACGAAGGCCAGGGAGGGCCTGTACAAGCTAACACCAAACCTAGACCAGAAGTCCTTGCTCTTTGTGGCAGAGCAGCTGAAAGTCTACGCCCGGATGTCCAGCATCTTCTTTCCCACTTGAAACCTGATATAAATTCTTCTATATATGCTGCCACCCTTCCAAAGGTGGTTCAAAATTCATCATGATATTTGGATCTTGATCGCTCTTCTTCTACGCTGATTACGGGGGTGGTGCTGTTTGAGATGGCTGTCATTGACTTGGGATGCAGGATGCAGATATCGCTGCATGGTGGTGCTTGGCATGTGGATGAAGAGACAAGGAAAGGATAAATGAATATTATACATCTTTCCTTCGTGTTTGTAAAGGAAAAGACGTGTGAGCTTGAAAATGGACACTACGCTGCATGCTGCCCCTTCTGGGACAGGAAAATCCAGACAGAGTACCCAGGACAGCATATAGATGATCCCTTCGGGCCTGTGGATTCCTGATCTCCTGCTGTATGCAAGCGTGCCAAGGATCATGACCCAAGGGCAAAGGATCTAATGTCTTTATCCATCTGTGAATATGTTTTAACCTTGAAAGGACTTTAGAATAGTATTTGATTGCGCGTGCATGACCGTGCGTGTGGAGGAACTAGGGAGGTGCATATAAATTATGTATTGCAGTTGCTATCTTATGTAAGGTGAGTTGCCTAGAGGGTCCGAAAGTTTCCTGATTCCAACTTTTCTGTTCAGGACATCTGGATTTAATTTAAAGGGTACAAAGCTCAACGTGATCAAATTACGATTTAGCAACAATGTGGTATGAAAATAAGGTTCCCAAAATTGGATTAAATTAGTTGATCATATTAATAAAAATAGAGATTAAATTATAATATGATTTTATTTTTATTAAAAGTTATTAATTTTAAAATTTATAATTATATTAATAAATTGGTTAATTAAATTATAAATTAATTAATTAATTAATTATAATTCTTTATTAAATTAATTTAAAAAGTATATCAAAATTTTAAAAATAATTTTTTATATTATAATTTTAAAAAAATTAAAATTATATTATTAAATATTTTTTATATTTAATATTTAATATTAATTTCATATATTTAATTTTAATTAAAATAATTAAATTAAATTATAAATTATTAAATTCTTTAATTTAATAAATAATTTAATTTTTAAAATCTTACATGAAATGAAATGTATTTAAATGTTGCCAGGGTAATATTGGTTATAGTTATTAACTATGCTTCAATGTCAGAATTACACACAAGCAATTTCTCTCTGATTTTTGCATGTGAGGGTATAAAACCATAATTGCCTTTGCCCAAGTCATATAATTGACAAATTTTTATAATTACATTAAAGATCTCTTTCATTTCTCATGGGAAAACAAGCTTACAAATTTGAATATACAATTACAGGCTTGCACCGAAGGAAACCAAACGGATGGGCTTTCGGTTCGGTCACACCGCATTCTGCTATCCTTTCTTTTGCACCATTCAATATGTCTTTTGCAATGCGGAGGAGGCTTCTCAGGCCTGAGAAACTGCTGCATAAGAAGTTGGAAGTCTAACTGGTTTATAAAAAAGGTGCATAACAAGTCAGATAAACTTAATGTAGCACATAAATGGTAACCCACAAGCAGATCGGCAAATACCGGTTTGAAACTATGTAGAGAAAACATACAGCGCAAGACAATTCAGAATTACTGGGGTCATACCATATGGACCCATTTCTGCTAGCCAAGAGTGCCACTGTCCCCGCGGCAGCTCCAATTTGAGAAGGAATACATTTGACTGTTTCACAAGACTCGTATCAACTGTGGTTGGCTTCTTAGATCTATCATATGATGGAGGAAATCAAAGACTCAAATCTAAGATGCTCCACAACTCCTGTAATCATCAAATCAAAGATATCTAAAGCACTTTCGGACCCCATTCTTTCTCCTTTCTCTCTGCAAGGAGGCTAGCGCATCTTTCACAGGGAACAGTCTTACGGAAAAAATAAAAAGAATCTTCCTAAGCTGAAAAGCAGAAGTAGCAATCCAAGGCTCTTTCTATTTTGTGACATTACAGGACGAATCAATCTCCACCCTTTACATACTTACCTTGAAAGGAGGGGACAGCTGACTCGATTATCATCTTGAACTTCTAAAATTCCTTCCTTAACTTTTGATTCTTCGGGAGGAAGTTCAAACTCAAATCCGAGAAGCTCCACAACTCTTGTAATCATCAAATCAAGCAAGTCTTGATTTGAATATTTTGCAAATAATATTACAACATCGTAAAAATTGAACAAATACTCACAAAACATTTAAAGAAAAATTAAAAATTTATTCATTGCTGTCGTCATGACTCTATTAAAACTTACTTGCATTTACTTTTTTTCATAAAAATATATCTAATTATATGCCTATCTAATTCAGACAGACTTGCATTCTTATTATATTTCATAAGATAATTTTTTGAAATATAAAAATATACCTAAAAAATTATCTCTTATTTATCACATAGTTAGAACATCATCGAGACTTTTGGAATTTCGAACCTATCAAAATTTTCACAAACCCTTTCACTCGATTTTGAAAAGGATGTAACCCGTCTCTTCCTCTCAAAACAACCTGAGCAACTAGATGACGAAGTGAGAAAGCAAAACCTCCAACAATTTTTGAGATACGAGGAGCAGGCGCAGAAGCAAAGCGGTAACTTGAAACAGGAAAACACTTCTCACCATCGTTGTGAACGGTGAGACGGCGAGCAGGAGCAGCTGAGAGCCGGACCTATGTACGAGAGCTTAGGTTCGTTGGATGCGCTGCTAAGCTATTGCTTCTTGCGCATAAAAAGAGGGCTAAGGGAGTTGAGCTTCATAGAAATAAATTTTGGGAGACACTTTGGTGTCGGCAATGTCCTTGCAATTGGTCAGAGCACATGAAATTGCTCTGGCACCAAAATATACTTCTTAATTTATTACTTGACGTGGATGTTTAGGATATAGTTTAATATATTTATTTTTATATTAATTTTAATTTAAGTCTAATATTTTATTAAAAAATTAATTTTATTTTTTAAAATTTTTAAAATTAAAATTAAATATAAAAATTTTATTTAAATTAAATAATATTTAAATACTAATTTTTTAATAAAAAATTTAAAAATAATAATAATAAATAAATTTTAATTTTAATTTATAAATACATAATTAATTTAATATATTTATAATATAAGTGAGATTAAATAAAAATAATAATAAGTGATTATAATTTTAACTTAATTTATAAATATAAAAATTAATAATATTATTTTTGTTATAAAAAAATATTAAAAAAAATTTTTATATAGATTAAAAAAAATACAGTTTCTTTTACTTATTTTTTAAAATTTTAAATTTTAAATTTAAATTTTTAAATTTAATAATTAATTTAATTATTAAAATTTTAATATATAAAAATAATTTAATTGTTATTATTTAGTTAAAATTAAAAAAAAAAGATAATTTTTGTTAATTAAAAAATATAAATTTTACTTTAATAAATTTTTTTTAATATTTTTAATTTTTAAATTTTAAAAAAATAAAATAAATTTAATAAAAATAATATAATATATATAATATATAAAAAAAATCACAACAAATCATTAAAAAATAAAATACCGTTAAGTTACCCAGCTTGTAATTTTTGGTTACATTTGTTATATATTTATTTGTTTTATTTTGGGAAAAAAATTTTAAATTTTCAAAATATATATTTTTTTAATTCTGTGGTGTTCATTGGTGGGTTCACTCTGGCTATTTACTGACAGACCGGGCCCAAGGATGACAGGCTGGGCCAGTCATCAGCGCCTGCGCCGCGATTATTTAAACTCACGCGGTTGCTAGGCCCCGCCAAGTGGCCAAGGCAAGGGACCCACCTGATACGTGTGTTTTTCAAGGGACAATAAAAAGTGCACGTGAGTTGTGAACTATACAAATCACCGTTGATCAAATCGGATGGTACCGAAAGGGTTTTATCATGAACCTTTTTTTTAGCATCGTAAATAAATCTGTGGGCGGATTACTCGGGGTTTTAACACTGGGGACTCGTTGCTTATCATTGCAGCATTTTGCTTTTAATTTTAATTTTATGTTTGAATTGTTTCACTGCAAAAATTATATTCCATGACTTTTATTTTTTGTTGTTTTTCTTGGTTCTTCTTAAAAAGCCTTTTTTTTTTTTTTCATTTTCTTGGTTGAAGGTGAAAAAAAATTATTTAAAAAGTATAAATATATGGGTCTTTTCTAAGAATCATAATAAAATAAACTCACTAAGATTAATGGTGACTCTTTTTAGAAAAATTTTTAATTATTGATTCTTCCCTAAATCTAAATTCATGGTGAAAAAAAAAAAACTATTGACTTAATATGAATATTATAATTTTCTCCAAAGTCAAGAGAACAAACGAGCTCAAATCAAGATGCAATAAGTCAAAACCCACAAAATTAAAAAGTCGCAGTGAATTGTTTTAAGAGATATTCTTCCTACATTAGATTAAATCAAAATTAGTTTTTTTTTTAAATAATTTTTGATTGAATTAATTTTTAAAATAATTTTTTGTTATAAAATATTTTAATTTATAAATTTTTTTAAAGAATTATTACTCTAAATTAATATTTTTAATTAATTTTTTTTATTTTTTATCAAATTCATTAATTAATTTTTAATTAGTTGTTAATAAAATATAAAATATTGATTTGTATAATATGTTTAATATAAATTTTTTAAAATTTTTTTAAAAATATTTCAGTTATTATTGATAATAAATTTTTTAAAAATTTTAAATTTAATAATTAAAAATATATTTTATTTAAAATATTAATATTAATAATATGAATAATATATTATATTAATTTATATTTTAAATTTTATAAATATTGTAATGAATTTAATAAAAAAATAAAACTAAAAAATTTTGTAATGTAAAAATTAATTTTAAAAAAATAAAATATTTAATTAAAAATTATTATAATATATAAATATTAATGATGAATTTTATTATTATTAAATTATTTTTTAAATAAATAATTTTTTTAATATAATAATAAATTTTTACGTTAATTACTTGATTTTATCGTATAACAGTTTAAGTTAAAAAAAAAAAAAATATATATATATATATATATATATTTCAACACTATAACTAATTAGTAAAAAATAATTTATTATTTTTTAAAATTCACTACATGCATTTTTAAATAAACAAACGCTCACTAAGTCACGCTGTTTCTTCTGTTTGATTGAATGATCTAATTCAATGCTCACCCATGCATATGAATCGCGATATATTGGCTGAAAGAAAAAGGGAATGGCCCCAAAAAAAGGGGAAAATCACAGCTCATATATATAGACGGGTCAGTTTATGGAATCAGCGGTCTTCGTTGGACGAGGTTAACTCTATACAATGTATCGTGGTTCAAGACAGACAGGTACACACACACATGGGTACGGGCGGGAATAAGGGACGAGGAGTCGAGGATCTAGGATAATCTGCCTTAAAATAGCCGTTCTTGTTTCACCTAGCGGCTGGCTAGCTTTGTCGATTTTGCAATCGAGTATTTTCTCTGACTCCCACTGGTCTTGCTTAGATTAATTTATCATATTGTATAAGGTTATCACGAGAAGTAGCTCCAATTGCAACTTTCCATCATTGTGGTTTAGTAATTAATGAATTTTTTTTCGTACTATAAAGATTATGAATTTAAATTATTGTCAAAATATTTTGGTGAGATTAAACGACCTTTTTTTTTTTTCTCCTTTTTTTTTTTTGTGTGATTTAATAACCCAAATTACCTCACTGTGTGGTATAAGACCACGATTTTCTATAGTAAAATTGTACAAAAGCAAAACTTTAACATATTACTTTATTTTACCTTTTTCTTTTTTTAAAAAATAAAAATAAAAATAAAAATCTTCAATTGCCATCTAATTGCCAGCAATGAAAACTGGTTTTATTTTTTTAATTAAAAATTATTTTTTTATATTATAATAATTTTTAATTAATTTTTTTTAAAAAATTATATCAATATTATTAATTAAAAATATTTTATATTTTTTCATTAAATTTATCCCGTAACTTTTAATTTAATATCATATGAGATAAAATATTAGTAAATATAATATATTAAATATATATATTTTAAATTTTTTAAAAATAATTTTTATTAATTATATATATATATATATAATTTTTAATAATAAATTTTGTAAAAAAGAATTAAATTTAATAATTTAAAAATCTTTAGGTTAATATTAATTACATATTATATTAATTACGGCCTATCTAGAAATTACAATCCCACTCTTGGCTTTATTTTTTCTACAAATCACGGAGAATATGAACACAGCACTAGGAGTAACCCAATGAGGTTGTGTTGGGACGTAATCTAAGAAGTTCTGATAAGATTCGTTTGGACCGTCAATAATGAGAGGCAAATTTAGGTGCCACCAGAGGCAATAGAGAATTAACCAAAAACCCAAAAAAAAAAAAAAAGGGAATAGAGACAATTCAATCGACCCTTGCCGTTTAATCATGATTCAGAGTTGAGACAGCAAAGCTATTTCCTAGCCAACCCAATGGACGCGCCAATGGTAAAAGTGGGGTGCCCAACGCAACCCCCAGATTGGAGACCTTTGCTTCCTTGGGTCGCCCACCAATCATCTGCTAGTGCTGTTCATTTGATCAACATCTAGTGCCTAAAACAATGTGTTCGAAAACTAATGACTCTATTCTTTGCTTTTCGGTCGTTTTTGTAATAAAAAAAAAAAAAAAAAAGAATTCAGGATCCTCCCAACTATTGCTTGTGGAAATTGAAAGTGGCCGACAAAATGGGACGTCCAAAGTTGAAACTCTTGCCGAGTTTCTAATGTCCACGCGTTAAGGGCCTGATATTACTCTCTTACCCTCCCACCAACCAGTTGACTTTGACCTTTTCAGGATAATTAGAAAGCTCAAATCCGAGGCACTGCCCAGCTCAGTCGATCCAGTTCACAATTGTCTTAGAGTTTTCAAGTTTCCGTGCCCTTTCTTATTAGTTATCAGAACATAAAGGTTAGGCAAGTTTGGAATCTTTATCTGCCCAGATCATATAACTATTGATTTGGTTGACCATATATGGTCCACTGCAAACATCTATATATCAATTATTGGTATTAGGATTTTGAGAGGCAAATTGAGTAGATTGAAATCATTGGAAGAAGAGAAGGAAAAGCTGTAGGAATTGATGGGGAAGGTCGATATCCAAAGCCAAAGCCAACCAGAGCCTACAATTCAGCATTTCAGCCACCAGCACCCACTGCAGCTGATCAACCACCAGCCCCAGCAGAGCCTAAGTTTCGGAGGCTCAGTAGCAACATGTTGGTGTTGTAGGCTGCAACTCTCATCAGGATGGGTCTACAGTTGCATGTCCTGCCAGTATTTCCTACACGTCGGATGCTCCCAAATGCCTCAGCAAATCACTCACCCATTTGACTCCCAAAACCATGTCCTCTTCCTCCTCCCAAACCCCATATACCCAGATGGCTTATTCCGATGCGACGCGTGTGGGAACCAAGGGAATGGCTTCTCTTACCATTGCGGGACTTGCAGCACCGATCTGCACACAACATGTGCAGCCATGCCATTGCTTGTGTCACACCCATCTCACCATCATCAACTCAATCTCATCTTCTCTCTTCCTTATCATTATATCAATGGAACCTTTCGTTGTGATATATGCCAGAACTTGGGGTCCAAGCAATGGTTGTATAGGTGCAACCTCTGTGGATTTGATGCTCACCTTGGCTGCGCCACTGCCACTCATGCAGCTCATCAGCAGCAAGAAGCTCATTATCAAGTGCGGCAGCAATATGCAGCAGCACCGGATGTGAGATCATCAATAACCGCCAATAGTAATTTCGTTTATCCTCAGCGATATCAACAATTCAACGCTGTTGGAATTCCTGCAATGCAAAACAGTAGTCCTCTGCCTAATCCTAGGTCTTCTTCGTCGTTGTCTATTGGTGGTTTCGGTGCTGGTGTTAGGAGACCTACTGGACAGCAGCAGCAGAATGGCACGACGAACATGAACCAGTTCCTTCAAGATCTGGTAATTGGTTCCACAATTGGTATCGCACCGAGTTTGGTGCAAGGGCTTCTGGGTGGTGGCAGTGGTGGCGGCTATGGCGATGGCTCTGGCAGTGGCAGTTTCGATGAAGCTTACACCGGGATCAACTATTAGTGGGGTTGACCTCGGATGGTCAGCAGGATGTTAAGCAGATTATAGCGTAGGATTGAGATATTCTTAATTAATTTGGCTTAGCTTGTTCATTTGGTTTCTGCCAATTTGTGCCCGTTTGATTTGCATTCTGATTGTATGATGCACGAATACAAGTGTGCAGGCGAGATCAATGCATTGATCATCCATTATCTATGTAACCAGACCTGATGTGGTTGAAATCGTTTATTGCAATTTTTTTCTTTTTATTTTATTTTGTTGGAATATCGGCATTAAAATCTTATTCATTGAATCTAGTTAAGTCTTAAACGACTCCTTAAGTTCGTTTAGTGCATTCAGGAATTTGCGATTAATTCTGATTAAACTATAAGTCACTCTGTTTCTTCCGTTTGATCGAATGGTCTAGCTCAATGCTCACTTATGAATAAAAATCATGATATATTGACAAAAGTAACTGGGAAATCACACCTCATAATATAGACAGTTCAGCATAGTTCAAGATAGACGGGAAGACACATGGGCATAGGTGGGAATAAACGACGATGAATCAGAAGATATGGGAGAATCTGCCTCAAAATAGCTGTACTTGTTCATCTGGCAGCCGACTAGCTTTATTGGTTTTTCATTTTAGACTTGGTTAATCCTGCTCTGATTAATTTAGCCTCCTGTATAAGTTTATGACAAGAAAGTTTGTATTTTAATATAAAAATAATAAATTGGAATCTTGTAGTGAAATTAAATGTGATTTTTTCTTTTAATTTAATAACATAAATCATGTCATTGATGATACAAGAGTAAGATTTTTCATGGCGAGATTGCACAATTCTTCGTAACAACATTGTAAACTATCACCCTATTTTTATATTTTATTCAAAAAAAAAAAAAACTCAATTACCATTTAATTAGCAATGTTGAAAACGAGTTTTACTTCATTATTTTTAGTTTCTTTGACGAAGATGCTAATTGGGCTTTTGCTATATCTTCCGAGTCCAACAGCGAAGGAAATAGGCCCACCCTTATTGCTTTTCAGCCTATCTAGAAAGTACTATCCCACTCTTTCTTTTTCTTACAAATCGGGTGGAATATTGGAAAACTGCACAAGGAATGAGGCAATAAGGCTGTGTTGGGCCGTATTCTAAGTAGTTCTGATAAGATTTGTTTGGACCGTCAATAGTGGGAAGCAAATTTAGGTGATGCCCAAGGCAACAGAGAATTAACCAAAAAAAATGCAAAAGGCAATAGAGACAAATCAATCGACCCTTGCCTTTAGGAGGCCAGGCTACCCAGCATCCACCAGTCCAGGGTGGCCTTTTTCTCGTGATCTGGACTTTGGGACGGTAATGCAATTTTCCTAGCCAACCCGAAGGGACACGCCAGTGACAAAAATGGGAACCCACAGAAACCCCCAGATTGGAGACCTCTGCTTCCTTGGGTCTCCCATCAATCCTCTGCTAGTGATCTGCAACGTCTCGTACTGCAAAGTGGTAAGGATAACCGTGACTATAAAGAGATAATTAATTGTTTTGCATCCGTGAGCCCAATCCAAGGATTTATGGGCTGGGATTGACTTGTGCGCTGACTTAAAATGTCTCTAATGAATGGGGCTATGATCAGAAAAGGCAGTTTTTAGCAACTCGAACATCTGGACATAATGTAATAATAATATAATTTTTATCGACCCCTCAAAGTTCGCCTTTCATCAGAGGCAACCCGAGGTTGTTTAAAATTTTAAAACGATGTAAGTTGCTCTGAGAAGTAAGGGGGAGTAAGATTGATTGGCACACACAATGTCGAGGTCAACCGGCGTAATCAAAGAACATGATTGCTAAATTAAGGCTGGCAGGCCAGCCATAAAGACCAGACATAGCATGATCTCCAGACAAGAGCAAGCAATAGGGCTTAATTCGAGACCTATGAATGGGGATTATGAGTTGTGTTATCGAAAACAACACGAAAATAATCAAATAAAGAGAAAAATAATATCAGAATTTTACATGATTTGGTTGATGTGACTTACATTCACAGAAAAAATAGAGGGAATACTTTTATTATTAGAGAGAGTGTATTATCGAATACAAAGAATGTAACTCTACTCTCTACCTCGTCTCAACTCCCATAACCCTAGTATGCATATATATATTTATAGGGATATAAGAGTAATTCTAATTCAATTAGAATACAATATATATTCCAACAAATCTCCACCTTACATTATATTTTCAAAACATACAATAAAATAGAATCCTTCTATCTCTCCTCCAAATGGCCCCTTAGGGTCAGTCAATCAAAACGAACACCAATCAAGACCAAGTAATGCTTGAACTTACTAGTTAAAACTGGTTTCGTCAACATGTCAGCTGGATTGTCTGCAGTAGCGACCTATTTCACTGAAATCAAACCTTGAGATATAATATCTCGCAAGAAATGGTATCTGACATCAATGTATTTGGTCATCTCATGATACACTTGATTTTTGGTCAAGTGTATAGCACTCTGACTGTCACAGAATACGGTGGTAGTTTCCTGTGATAAACCCAAATCAGTAACCAAACCTTTCAACCAAATAGCTTCCTTGACTGCTTCTGCTATTGCCATGTACTCAGTTTTAGTGGTGGAAAGAGCAACTGTTGATTGCAATGTTGCCTTCCAACAAATGGCACTGCCTGAAAAAGTGAAAATATAACCAGTTGTTGATCTTCTTCTGTCAAGGTCACCTGCATAGTCAGAATCCACAAAACCAGTAAACAACCTACTACCTCTGCTGAACATCAGTCCTACATCTGTAGTGCCTCTAAGATACCGAAGTATCCATTTAACTGCTTGCCAATGTGCTTTCCCAAGATTAGCCATATATCTACTGACCACACTGACTGCCTGTGAGATATCTGGACGAATGCAAACCATAGCATACATAACACTGCCCACTGCCCTAGAGTATGGAACACGTGACATATATTCCTCCTCCTCAAGGCTATTGGGTGATAAAGAGGCTGAAAGTCTGAAGTGTGATGCCAAAGGAGTACTTACCGGTTTGCAACTCATCATCCCAAAACGATCAAGAACCTTCTCGATATACCTTTTTTGTAAAAGGCGCAACTCTCCTGCTTTTCTGTCTCTGATGATCTCCATGCCCAAAATCCTCTTCGCAGCTCCCAAATCTTTCATCTCGAAATCTCTACCAAGTAGCTTCTTCAAACTATTGATCTCAGATATACTTGTAGAGGCAATAAGAATATCATCTACATATAGTAGCAGATAGACAAATAATCCATCACGAAGTTTCCTATGGTAGACACAACTGTCATACCTACTCCTTAAGTAATCATGGCCAACCATAAAGCTGTCAAACTTCTTATACCATTGTCTAGGAGACTGTTTTAAACCATATAGAGATTTCTTCAACCTGCAAACTTGATCCTCCTTGCCTTCAATCTGGAAACCCTCGGGTTGATCCATATAGATGACTTCCTCAAGATTGTCATGTAGAAAAGCAGTTTTGACATCAAACTGCTCTAGTTCCATATCATACATAGCAACCATAGTTAGAAGCACACGAATGGAAATATACTTCACAACTGGAGAAAACACCTCATTGAAGTCAATCCCTTCTTTCTGGCTATAGCCCTTTGCAACCAGATGTGCCTTGTACCTTGCATCTTTAGCTCCTGGGATTCCCTCCTTCTTCTTGAAGATCCATTTGCAACCAATAGTCTTCTTATCTTTGGGAAGTTTCACTAAGTCTCAAGTCTGATTCTTATGCAAGGACTTAATTTCCTCAGTCATAGCAATACTCCACTGGGAAGATTCGGCACAAGTGACAGCCTCTAAGTAGTTTCTAGGTTCATTGTAGTCCACCTCTTCCGCTACTGCCAAACAATAAGCAAAATCTGAGTATGAAAACCTGGCTGGTGGCTTGATAGTCCTTCTGGGTCTGTCTTTGGCGATACTGTACGACTGTACCTGTTGAGTATCTAGAGTATCCTCATCTGTTTCTGAAGTGCCAACCTGAATCAGTTGACCTGACTTAGAAGAAATATTGCTTTCAAACTCCATCTGCTGTCTGGAACTCCCACTATCTTCATTGTTTGGCCTTAAGACTTCCTTTTTTGGATGCAGCATAGTGGATTCATCAAATGTCATGTCTCTGCTAATGAGGAATTTTGGAGACTTAGGGTCTGGACACCACAACCTATAACCTTTCACACCAGAAGCATAGCCAAGGAAAATGCATTTCTTAGCCCTCGGTTCAAGCTTTCCATCATTAACATGAGCATAAGTAGGACAACCAAATATCTTTAAATCAGAATAATCTGCAGGTTTGCCTGACCACACCTCTTCAGGTGTCTTACACTTAATGGAAGTAAAAGGAGATCGATTTACCAACCAACAAGCTGTATTAACTGCTTCTGCCCAAAACTCCTTGCCCAAACCTGCATTGGATAACAGACATCTAGCTTTCTCTATCAAAGTCCTATTCATGCGTTCTGCAACTCCATTCTGCTGTGGAGTTTTTACAACTGTGCGGTGTCGAACAATGCCTTCGATTTTGCAAAACTCATTGAATTCGTTATTGCAAAATTCAAGGTCATTATCTGTTCTCAGCCTCTTAATCTGCTTCTTAGTCTGCTTTTCAAGTAAAGTTTTCCACTGTCTGAAGATTCCAAACACTTAGCTTTTCTATTTCAAGAAATAGACCCAAACTTTGCGAGAAAAATGATCAATGAAAGTGAGCATATAAACAGCACCCATACCTTCAGAGAGAACCTGATAAGGACTCCAAAGATCTGAATGGATATAGTCCAATGTTCCCTTTGTTTTATGGATGGCTGTACTGAAACTCAACCTCTTCTGCTTCCCAAAAACACAATGCTCACAAAATTCCATTTTTCCAGTGTTCTGACCACACAAAAGACCTCTCTTACTCAAAACAGCCATACCTCTATCACTCATGTGTCCCAGCCGCATGTGCCACAACTTTGTCACATCTGAATTTGAAACTGAAGTAAAAACTGCAGTTGAGTCTGTGACTGTCGAACCATGCAAGAAATACAATGTGCCAATTCTGACAGCCTTCATCAATACAAGAGCACCTCTGGAAACCTTCAGAACTCCACCTTCACACCCAATCTTGCAGCCATTCTTCTCAAGAGTGCCCAATGAGATAAGATTTTTCGTCAAATTTGGAATGTGTTTGACCTCAGACAAGGTCCTAATGACACCATCATGCATCTTGATCTGCACTGTACCAATCCCAGTAACATTACATACGTGATCATTACCTAACAGAACACCACCATTGATTGGCTTGTAAGTGGTAAACCATTCCCTATTAGGAGTCATATGTTGCGAGACTCCAATGTCCATGATCCAGGTATCCTGAAATCTGCCTTGGCCTTGAGTGACACAAAGCAGATCATCATTTTCATTTGCTGCCACATGAGCTTCTCCTGGTGGATGGTTTTTCTGATTACTGTCACTTACTTTCTGCTTGTTTTTCAATTTGTAACAATCAGACTTGATGTGCCTTTTCTTCTTACAATAATTGCATGTCAAATTCTTGTGCCTTGATTTCGATCTTGATTTTCCTGAATTTCGACCTCTCTCCTTTGATCTTCCTCGATCAATGATCAAACCAACACTCTAATCTGATATCTCAGAAAATGTCAAGTTACTATCAATTTTCTCCTTGGCTTGCAAATTAATCTTGACATTCTCAAGGGAAATATCTTGTCTGCTATAAATTATAGTATCTCGAAAGTGCTTGTATCTCAAAACTTCATTTCCCACCAACAGCATCAGAGCGGGTCGAGTTCGCGTGCTGTGTTTCTTGGGAAACCAGCGGGCAAGAAGGAGTGCGCTGGTACTGGAGTGTTTCTGCCTCGCCGCGCTGGTGCTCCTACTGAAACGCGCAAGAAGTCAGCATGTTCCACCGTTTTCGTTCCTCCTAGAGTGGTGCAGGCTTTGAACTTGAACTTGAACTTGGAAGAAATGGGCGCACAGCCCCAATTCCAGTCTCGGCTCAATGGAAATTTGGTCCCAGAAAGTGATATTGCTCTGATACCAGTTTGTTATCAAAAACAACACAAAAGTAATCCAACGAAGAGAAAAATAATATTAAAATTTTACGTGATTCGATCGATGTGACTTACATTTACAAAAAAGATAGAGAAAATATTTTTATTATTAGAAAAAATGTGTTATCGGATATAAAGAATATGGTTCTACTTTCTACATTTTAACTCATATAACCCTAATATATCTATATATATTTATAAAGATATAAAAATAATTTTAATTTAACTAAAATACAAAATATATTCCAACAAGTTGCTCGCGGGATACCTTACCCGAAGTGAAAAGAGACAATGACTTGGTCGGAGGAAGAAGCTAAAAGCCTTAATGCGATTCTCTCCACAATGTTGGAAAAGACAAACTATCAAAACTTGAGATATGAAAAAGTCTCCCAGTACCTCAAAAAAAATACAGAAAAGTTTGATTAGTCCTCGAATGTGACCTTTTCTTTTAAGTTATTTTTATATAAAAATAACTTAAAAAGTTAAATAAAAAATAATAAAATTAATTAAAAAATAAAATAATATTTATATTATTTAATATAATATTTTTAAATATTAAAATATATATTTTAATAAAATTTAAAATATTATTATAAATATAAAATAATAATAAATTTTTTTTATTTTTTTATTAATTTTTTAATTAAAAAAATTATTTTAAATATTATAAAATAAAAAATAATTAAAAGTGTTATAACAATAGTATTATTTGGTCCAACCAACAGTTAACTATACTGTTAAGTTTTCTCTTTTCATTTCAATCGGATTTCTTTGTGGTAGATAGCATCAACATTTAATTCTACGGTGACTTGACCTTAACTTATTATAGTCAAATTGCATAATTTTGGAGTTACATTGTAAATAAAAAATATAAAATAAATAATAATAAAAATTATAAATATAAAATAAAAAATAATAATAATAATAATAACGTTACTGAAAGCTTCAAGTTGATGCCAACTAAAAGCAGAGAACTTGAAATCTTCGTCTTTCTTTACTTTTTCTTTGTCCTTCATTTATTCTGTAGACATTATTCAAATAATTTATATTATATTTTAAATTAAAATTATAAAATATTAAATTTATAAATTTTTATTTATAATTTTTTTACTATAAAATTTTTTTTATATTCATATTTAAAATCTCATCACTTTACACTCAAGGTAATATTTTTCAAATTAAACGGCAGCCAAAGACCGTGAAGCCACCAATTGTGATAAGGAAAGAAATGACGAAGAAGACACGGTGGGCCTCAGCCTCTCTCTTAGGAATTGGGTATTGTCTTGGGTAAAATTATATTTTATCTGTAGTTTTTTTATTTAAAAAAATTAATATTTAATATATTTTATTTTAATTTTTTATAATAATTTATATTTTATATTTTTAAATATAATAAAAAATATATTAATATTTAAATTATATAATAATTAACATATTCTTTTAAAAATAGATTAAAAAATTAAAATAATTATAAAAATAATATTATAAATATTATAAATAAAATAAATAACTCTTAATCTATTAAAATAAAAATAAAATTATTTTTATTATTAAATTATCTGTTATATTGAATTTTTAATTATGTATTATTGGTGAAAATTTTAAATTAATAATATTTTTATATCATTTTTTATATTTTTAAAATTTTTAAAATTATTTTTATAATATTATAAATTTTATTAAAATAAAATAATTTTACTGTTTCTATTAATTTGATTAATATTTATTATTTAAAGTATATTTTATGTTACATTTCAATATACATAATGTGAATTATTAAAAAATGTAAAATAAAATATATTTATATAAATTGGTCAGCAAAACAAATAGCCGCTAGCCCCATTTGTATGTTCCGAGCACCTCTTACCACTTACTTCCTAATATTTGTTGCCATTGAGAGCAGTTCAGGTCTTCCATATATCGACGGAGACAAAGGCCTTAAGTTTTTTCGTAAAAACAGGACTACCACATGATTAAAGGATAAAAATTATTTTGTCAAAATTTTACAACTGCCGTGCTGTTTGGTTCTATCTACAGTAGATCGTACCGCGAAGTCTTCTCTTTTCGTTTCAATCGGATTCTTTCGTGGAAAATTGGACCGCAGATAGCATCAACAGTCGTAAGCACGTGGAAGACTTGAAAAGTAGAAAGTGGGGAAAGAGTTTCCTAATTTCCACAATCACGTGGACAGAAGAATAGACCAAATAAGAAGCCACGAAGCAGGCAGACAGGATTTAGAAGAGAAGAAAAGTCTTTATATTTGATTTATTAGCATCCCATTTCTATTCATTAAAAAAATAAAAAAATCTTGCCTCCTGAGTCATTTAACTTATTCAAATTTCAAATTAATTTGATTTTGAAACAATTAAAATTTCTTAATATTTCTAATTAAAAGTCATTGAATTTTTTAATCAATGATCTGTCTATAGTTTAAGGGAATTAAATTAAATTACTCAAATTAACTTAATTTTTCTCGCCGTGATAAGGCCAGTGGTTTACATCATATGGATGAGGCTAGTAGTTTACATCACACGGGTTATTAAAAGTAATGTAATTTAAACAGATAGAATTGACAAAAGTTTGACTTGACAAAGTGGTGCAACCAAAACGATTCTCAATTTCCATGTGTCCCATTCGCAAAAATACCATCATCATCATCCAATGATTTGATTCTCTTTGTAGGCAATCATAGTTCTTCATAAAATGCGATTAATTTATTGGTGGTAACGCATTGATCGTGGTCCAGGGCTGAGAGCAACTAATATATTAAATTTCGAAATTATACGATTTAAAGTAGTAGCGACGAATTTAATAAAAAGAAAAATTAAATAAAAAATTATTATAATATAAGAATATTATAAAAAAATAATAAAATTTATTAATATTAAATTATTTTTTAAGATTTATTTATAAAATTAATTTTTAATTATATTATTTTTTAATATAATGACAAATTTAAATTATGAAACTACTGTACCAAGAATTAAAAAAATCTGATACCAACAACCGCTAGAGATTTTCCTTGTACCGTGCTCCCATACGAGCCATGAGGGCACTTTACTGTCACGGGCCAGCAGATTCAAGGCTTACTAGCAACTTTCTTTGGAATTGGCTACTGCCGCGCGCGTCGTGTCCGCAAACTCACCACGTGACGTTACGCTGCCATAAATTCCCTAAAATCACTTTCAAGTTCTGTCAAGTCGTGGAATTTCACCAACAATTACCACAACGCGTTCGAACACTAATAACTCAATTCTCTGCTTTCTGGACTTTTTCTTTTTTCTTTTTTTAATTTTTTTAATAATAAAAGGAAAGAAAAATTCAAATTACTCCCATCTATTTTAAGAGACTCCGACAAAATGGAATTTTCAAACGCGCGTTGGTCCAGTTGGCACTCTTGCTGGGTTTCTAATTTCCACGCGTTTAGGTGCTTGATGTTACTCTCTGACACTCCCACCAACCACTTGACCTTGACTTTTCCAGGATAAATAATCCGAGGAACTGCCCAACTCAGTTGACCCAGTTCACAATTGTTTTAGTGTTTTCAAGTTTCCATTGCCACTCTTGTTAGTTTGGAATCTTTGTCTGCACAGATCATAAAATCATTGATTTGGTTGACCATATATAGTCCACTGCAAACACCTATATTATCAATTGGTATTAGGATTTTGAGAGGCAAATCGATTAGAGTGAAATCATTAGAAGAAGAGAAGGAAAAGCTGTAGGAATTGATGGAGAAGGTCGATAGCCAAAGCCAACCAGAGCCTACAATTCAGCATTTCAGCCACCAGCACCCACTGCAGCTGATCAACCACCAGCCCCAGCAGAGCCTAAGTTTCGGAGGCTCAGTAGCAACATGTTGGTGTTGTAGGCGGCAACTCTCATCAGGTTGGGTCTACAGCTGCATGTTCTGCCAGTATTTCCTACACGTCGGATGCTCCCAAATGCCTCGGAAAATCACTCACCTATTTGAAAACCATGTCCTCTCCCTCCTCCCAGAACCCATATACCCGGGAGGCTTATTCATATGCAACGCATGTAGGAACCCAGGCAATGGCTTCTCTTACCATTGCGGGACTTGCAGCACCGATCTGCACACAACATGTGCAGCCATGCCATTGCTTGTGTCACACCCATCTCACCATCATCAACTCAATCTCGTCTTTTCTCTTCCTTGTCATTATATCAATGGAACCTTTGGTTGTAATATATGCCACAAGTCCGGGTCCATGCAATGGCTGTATAGGTGCAACCTTTGTGGATTTGATGCACACCTAGGCTGTGCCACTCATGCAACTCATCATCAGCAGCAGCCCAACGCTTTTGGTGGTTTCGGTGTTGGTGTTGGGAGACCTACTGGACAGCGGCCGCCGAATGGCAGGATGTACATGAACCAGTTACTTGGACATCTGGTAAGTGGTACCGCTGGTGGTATAGCACAGGGTTTGCTGCAAGGGTTTCTGGGTGGTGGCAGTGGCAGTGACGGCGGCACTAGCGATGGCACTGGCGGTGACGGCGGCACTAGCGATGGCACTGGCGGTGGTTATTGGGGTTGACCTCGGAGGATCTGCAGGATGTGGAGCAGATTATAGCGTAGGATTGGGATATTCTTAATAAATTTAGCTTGGTTTGTTCATTTAGTTTCTGCCAATTTGTGCCCGTTTGATTTGCATTCTGATTGTATGATGCACGAATGGGCGAGATCAATGCATTGATCATCCATTATCTATGTAATAACCAGACATTATGTGTTTGAAATCGTTTATCTCTGAAGACAGGCAGTGGAACAGATGAATCAGAAGATAATAGGAGACTCTGTCCCAAAATAGCTGTTCTTGTTCACCTAGCAGCCGACTAGCCTTGTTTGTTTTGCAATTGAGACTTGGTTAATCTTGCTTTTATTAATTTAGCCTCTCACATAAGGTTATGATAAAAAAGTTTGCATTCTAATATAAATATAATGAATTTTAACATTTAATAAAATTATTTTTTTTTGCACAATTTAGTAACATAAATTAATTCATTGTATAATACAAGAATAAGATTTTTCATGGCGAGACTGCACAATTCTTCGTAACAATATCGTAAACTATCAGCCTATTTTCTTTTTCTTTTTTTTTTTCAAAAAAAAAACTCAATTGTCATCATCTAATTAGCAGTGTTTAAAATGAGTTTTACTTTGGTTTCTTTAATGAAGATTCTAATTGGGCTTTTGCTATATCATCAGAGTCCAACAACAAAGGAAATAGGCCCACCCCTTTTGTTTCCCGGCCTATCTAGAAAGTACAATCCCACTCTTAACTTCATTTTTTCTACAAATCGGGTGGATTATTGGAAAACTGCACTAGGAATGACGCAATAAGGCTGTGTTGGGCCGTTTTCTAAGTAGTGGGAGGCAAATTTAGGTGATACCAAAGGCAATAGAGAATTAACCAAAAAAAGACAAATCAATCGACCCTTGCCTTTAGGAGGCTTCCAGCATCTACCGGAGTGTGCTCATGGTGACCCAGTCCAGGGTAGCCTTTTTTCTCATGATTTGGTCTTGAGACGGTAATGCAATTTTCCTAGCCAACCCGAAGGGACGCGCCAGTGACAAAAATGGGAACCCACAGAAACCCCCAGATTGGGGACCTCTGCTTCCTTGGGTCTCCCATCAATCCTCTGCTAGTGATCTGCAACGTCTCGTACCGCAAAGTGGTAAGGATAACCGTGACTATAAAGAGATAATTAGTTGTTTTGCATCCATGAGCCCAATCCGAGGATTTATGGGCTGGGATTGACTTGTGCGCTGACTTAAAACGTCTCTAATGAATGGGGCTATGATCAGAAAGGGCAGTTTTTGGCAACTCGAACATCCGAACATCATTTGATAATAATAAAATAATTTATATCGATACCTCAAAGTTCACCCTAGTCCTTGACAGAAAGAACGATCAAGCTTCGTTACTATTTAGGTGTGTTGGGAGCACCGTTAGTTCCAAGTCATCGAAGCGCTTGGACTCACCACTAATTTCTATTGACTACTCAGGAATAATTTCCTTGGGGTTTGATTTTGTTCACTTGCATATTGCCAATTCTATTATGTATGAGAGTAGAGGTTACAAACAATGAGATATATTAAATTTAAGTCAAATTATCTTAAATTTCAAATTATTTAAATTTTAAATATATTTAATTTCAAGTTTATCTAATTACTAGTGCATTAAATTACAATTTTATATTCATTAAATTTTAAATTTATTAAATTTTAGATACATATAAATTTAAATTTAGTAAATTTTAATTATAAAGTTTTGACTTATTCAAATTTCAAATTAATTTGATTTTGAAGCAATTAGTTTTCTTTGGTATTTTTAGTTAAAAGTTATTGAGTTTTTTAATCAATAGTCTATCCATAGTTTAAGGGAATTAAATTGAATTACTCAAGTTAACTTAATTTTTTCTTCTGCATGGATGTTTTGAGAGCCAAAGTCAATCCTAGTATCTCGTCGTGGTAAGGCCAGTGGTTTACATCATATGGATAGTTTTTCGCCACGATGAGGCTAGTATTTTACATCACATGGGTTATTAAAAGTAACGTAATTTAAACAAATAGAATTGACAAAAGTTTGATCTGACAAAGTGGTGCAACCAAAACGATTCTCAATTTCCATGTCTCCCATTCGCAAAAATATCATCATCATTAACTAAGGATAACCCCAAACCCCGCCCAGCCTTTTGATCCGAGGGCCACTTAAACAAAT
The DNA here is from genome assembly GCA_037832385.1 of Rhizophora apiculata. Classification (NCBI taxonomy): domain Eukaryota; kingdom Viridiplantae; phylum Streptophyta; class Magnoliopsida; order Malpighiales; family Rhizophoraceae; genus Rhizophora; species Rhizophora apiculata. The sequence continues at coordinate 1,556,153 of CM075441.1, read as the reverse complement.
GGGTGCAGCAAATAATTGTACAAATGATTTATTTTTGGAAATTGAAATTCCCAAGCCATAAAAAAAATAAATAAATAAACTAGTTGGTTTAACCTATACAGAATTGCTCCCCTATTCTTTCCCCGGGTATTTCTCATTTTTAGATACTTTTTCTTTTTTTTTTTATATTGTTTAAGTCTCAGCGCTTTTGCATCTAGACATATTTGCCAAGGGGACAATTGATTACGTCAAATGATTTGATTCTCTTTGTAGACAATCATAGTTCTTCATAAAATGTGATTAATTTATTGGTGGTGATGCATTGATCGTGCTTGCTAAGGTTAGGAGTTCGAGGGCTGAAAGCAACAGCAGCGACAACAACTAAACAAAAAAAAAAAAAAAAAAAAAAGTGAATAAATAAAATGTGATTAATCCAATAATGACCCTTTTATGGTACTTACAATTACTGAAGAACGATGCCTTCGTCAAAGTCTAGGCTTGCCAGGTACATCTCTAAACAATAATAATAAAAACATGCTAATAAATTGTCTTCTACCTCGTCATTGTTGATTCAAGCGCACTTTCCTTCCTCCCTTCCCATTTTCCTTCTTCCCAAACATAGTAGTACTAAGATCGAGGGTCGGTTTACCTTCGGCCTTAACTTCAATTACAAAGCACTGAATTCAAGGCCAGAGCGACAATACGGATGCAAACCCTCGCAGGAACAACGACGACAACCAAATGTTTTATAGCTAGATGCACAATTTTTGGGTCTCGGATTGTACCGTTACAGGTTCTAATAATTTGTGTTGGGAGTCATTCTGGTTTCGGGATTTCTAAACATTATCTCAACTAATATATCTATTAGTAGGATGTCACAAAGCGATTATGGTATATGGTCAATTTGTCACCGAGACTATCATTTTCTCTAAGCTTACATTATTATACGTGGGGGGGGGGGGGTGGGTTTGCTCTTGGGTCAATTGCAAGACAATAAATTATTTAAAAGCCAATTTGCACGGCCTTTTGTCAATTCGTTACGGAGAAAAGTTACTTTCCGTGAACTTTCTTCGTTGCTTCATGTACCAACTAGAAAGCCAAACGAAATAGAGTGTCCATTACTCTCAACCGGACTCCGCTGTCATTTCGTTTGTTGTGAAATCGGCTCTCTTAAATAACAATTTAAAATTTTAAATTCACTTCAAAATTGAAATTTATAAATATAAACAGTTAAATTTACCGAATAAATCTCAAATTTATAAGTAAAAAAAAAAAACAAAATCGTAAACATTATAAAACATATTAAATCTTTATTCTAATACGTCCTTTTGACACATAATTGACTCGATTAATAATAAAACTAAATTGAGCATGACAGATTTAGGGACTAGGCCTATTATCACTGAACTGATTTGATTAAATTGAAGATACGAAAAAGGTCAAACCAAATGATAAAATAAATTTAATTTTAATACTATATTAAAAAATTATACAATTCAAATGTTTAGGCTGTTGTCGTTATATTAATCTTTAACAATGCTAAACCGGCTGCGATGGGGAGCGAGTCATTTCAAACTCCCCCTGACCAAAGATGGTCACCAAATTTTAATTCATTCCTCGTCCCCTTTTTCCTCTTTTTTTTTTTTTTTTTAAGTTGGTTACACTTTCTAGGGGCGAGTGGCGGAGGCCCCTGAAGGGCTTCAGAGAAGTTTTGGGATCAAGATTTGATTTGAGGACTCTTCCTCTCATCCTTAAAAAATGGAGGAATTGTGGGGTTTTCTTTTTCTTTTTGGGTTCTTGAGTAAAAAAGGATTTCTAGGACATTGTTCTTTCCCTTCTTTTCTTTAAAGCACTGATTTTCATTGTAGTTGTCCGCGCAATTCGCCCATACAGTGCACATTTTCCCAACAAGAAAAAGAAGATCAATATTTGAATCGATACACAGCAAGTACGAGTTTTGAAAATTGATATGACTATGTTACAATTCCATCAATCGAATCAACTGACCTTTCAAGATTCAAGGACGGCCGACCAGAAACCATGATTCCTTTCAGCACATTTTAAAGCCCTTCCATAACATTGTAAGTTTACCTATTGCGCATGGAAATGCGAGTCAACAGGAGTAGGTTGGCAAAAAAAATATAAAGTTGAAAAACAAAGATCGATGAGATTCCACTAAGGACCCGGCTGGATTTAAAAAATCAAATAGAGGAGACTCTAATCCTGTCTGCCAGGATTAATACGCAAAAGCTATTTTACAGTTGTAAGCCAACAAATAAAGAAGCCAGGTAGGGGCCTTTGTTTTCTTGTAGAAGACAATGGCAAATAGTTGTTATTGGCAGACACGCCCTATTTTGAGGACGGCAGAATAATATTCCAGGACCATCTTATAGATAAAGTCCATCGGCCACAAAATGTGGCTTCTTGCATTATTAACCTGCCTGCGATGACCAACCAATGTTAAAACCAGATTCGGAAACTGGTTTCATTTGTTTTGTCGATGGATGGACAACACTAAAACCTTAAAGGTAAGGATTAGAGGCAGTTGATCCGAAAATAAATGTAAAATTAACTCTATTTTTGTCGTTATTTTACTTGTTGTAGGAAGCCGAGCGAGAGATGCCATCAAATAGGAAGCATGGCAGGACAGCACATCTATTAAAAAATAACGCAAATATCCTTAGATGAGCTCAGATGAAAATGGACACACACTAGATCCAATTTAAAGCTATTTCAGTTGGTGGATTAAAGATCCGGTGGAACTCAATCATTATTTGGTAATTCGTGAAGACATGGAGGGTAATCAACTTTGGTTTCCTGTCATAATTCCCTTGGCTAACCAACTAGCTTGCTTTAGTTGTTGAATGGTTCTCTCTTGTAGCCATGAGCCTATTACAATTTTACAAATCGTCTTAAGTTGCAACCATCTATGATCTGTCTGTTGGCATGGTTTTATCGTTTGTCTGCCGTTGCCAGCGTCAGAGGGACGCATTACCTAGAAAAGAAACCGAGAAAATGCCCATAGGAGTAGTGGTTTGCCTACCTAAAAAAGTGAGAATTAGCAATTCTGGTAGTATTTGTTTATTAGAAAGCTCAGTCAGGTCTGAATATGCAAACAATGAAAGTAAATTAACTTTTTTTCTAATAAATCACTCTACCTTTTCATTAATTCAACATTCATTTCAATTTAATAATTAAATCAAAAATTATTTTTTACTTTATAATAATTTTTAATTAATTTTATTTTTATAAATTGATTTTTTATTTTAAAAATTTTTTAATCTAATTTTTTTTACATTATTTTTTTTTTTACTTTAATACTGTTAATTAAAATTATCATATACTTTTTTTTTTGTTAAATTTATCTTTTAACTTTTAATCAAGTGTTATAGTCGTATTATTTTCTTACAACATGCATTAAAAGTTATACAATAAAAATATTTTAAAAATATTTTTAATTAATAATATTAATAAAAAAATAATTTAAAAAAATATATATAAATTATTTAATTAAATATTATTATAATATAAATAATTAATTGATTTAATTTTAAATTTAATTATATTTTACTTAATTGAAATTGACACCTAAATTAGATGTCTTCTTTTTTTTTTTCAATTTTTCATAAGAGTAATTCGATGTTTGGTGCTCTTTTCCAAAAAAGAGAAGAGAATGACACCTTAGCTTCTCCAAAAACCCCAAGAGGAAAAGATGAAACGAAAAAGGGCCACAAGAATAATTGAAAGATTGCAATGATATTTTAGTAATATTTTGAATTGAAGTGTTTATAATAAAGTGTTCAACAATAAAAATTATTATTAAATAAACTAATTTCAAATTAATTTCATTAAATAAATTTTCTCTTTACTTGTATTATAAATAAATTATATTATACACTATCCACACGCACACTTATAATCAAAAACTTAGTCACATGTCACAATTATTTTATCACTCTTTTTCACGATTTTTCTTTCTTTTTTTTTTAAAAAAAATTTATCATTTATTTTTCTTTATTTTGATTTCATTCCAAAAACCAAAAGTTAATTATATGTCACAATCATTCTATCGCTATTTTTCTCGACCTCTCTCCCATTTTTCATTTCATTAACCTCTCTTTATTTTAGTGATATTTTGAGTTTAAGTGTCTACAAAGAGGTGTTACACGATGAAAGTTAGTCTTACACAAACTAATCTTATTGTGTACCTTTACTTTTTGTTTACATTATGCATAAATCATATTGTACACCATAAATTTTGGAGATAATTACCATTTATACTCCGTTTTTTTGGAAATTACAAAAACATATATATATATATATATTCTAAACCATTTATATGCCATACACCGTGGGTCAACGTCTCCGCATGCGAGTCACCTCTCCCAAGCCATCGTTCGCCGATCTAACGTGTTTTTGGGTACCATCGTCGGATTTTGGTCGAGAAAGACTAGGAAGATTGCCCAAATCTGCTAACTCAACTTCCTGTCACCACTGATTTCATTGCTCCATCGTCCACCTCCGACGGTGAAACTAGTCCAAAAGGTACCACTGGTCCGAAATGTATCCATCCCCAGTATGTCAACGGCGAGTCTTCTCCAACATGACTTTTAGGTTTGCTTAGTGCTTATTGTCTCATTTGTTGTGCTAGCAAAAGGTATTTTATTATTTTGGTTCTAATTTTGGTTTTTTTAGTTTCAGTAATCAACGGTCCAAAAAAAAATCTGAAAAGAAAAAAAAAGTCAAATAAAAAAAAATTCTTGTTTTATTTTGGCTAGTTGTGTTTAAAAAAATAATAATAATAAAGATTGTGTGTTTGGAGTAAAGAAAGAAAAAGAAAGAAGATTGTGTGTTCTAGCTGCAAGTCTTCGATTTATATGTTTTTTATCTTTCTATTTTACATTTTTCTCGATGGGAGCATTTTTGTCGCTTTTGGACATTTTCCATGATATTTTTGTAATTAAATTTAGCTTTAACTAACGACAGACAGATGAATGGTACGTGTTTTTTGTCATCACATTTAAAATATAAGATATTTTGAAATTTTTTAAAAAAATAGTGTAAATAATAATTACTTTTAAATATATAATATAAAATATATTTTATTAATAAATCTAAAAAATTAATACTCATTTAAATTTTTTTGTGATTTTATTTTTTTATATATTACTTTTACGTAAGTTTTATTTACATTATAAAATTTTTATAATTTTTTATTATGATAATTAAAATTTTATTTTATAATTTTAATAATTTTAAATTTTATTTATTTGAGTTATTATTATTATTATTATTATTATTATTTTTAAAATTTATTATTTTAATTTTATTATATTTTAAAATTTTAAACTTATTAAAATTAAAGAATTTATAAATTATAAAAATAATTAAAATAAAAAATAATTATGGTAACTACAAAATTAAATTTTATAATATTTAAATTTTATAATTTTTTTAAAATAAATAAATATGTTAAAATTAATAAGATTATGAAAAAAAAAAAATTGTCAAAATTAAAAATTATAAAAATTTTATATTATAAATTAAAAATTACAGAAAATATTTAACCATAAATCGAATCTTTACATTGAAAATGGGATTTCAAAAGATAGCCATATATCATCAGAAAATGGAAGCAGGTGTAGATTAAAAGCAGTTTAATGGTGTAAATCAATATGATACGAAAAAAGATTAGGTATACGTGAGTGAAAATTACACAAAAGAAAAAGACACAAAACGAGAGCATTTTAAAGTAACCTCGGGACGCAAACAGCCTCTGAGTTTGATGCTGATGCAATCAATTACTAGCCCCCAATAACTGCAATTGTTTTAAAGCTTGTGAGCAACTAGACCGAAAAGGATCATCCTCATACGACAAAATACTCAAAAAATAAATACGGCATTAATCTACTTACACCAAAAAGGGTGTTGAAGAGGGTGAGGGTCTCGTCGTGTCGGATCTTATTGTAATGGGTTTGTCTAAAAATGTAGTCCCAATTAATTGCAAAAAAATAAAAAATAAAAATAAAAATAAAAATTATATGTATAATTTTTTTATTTTATTTTCATTGAGATACTTCCCAACTTTTCTATTAACAATACACAAATAGAGTTTGTATTTTTTAAAAGTAAAGTGATTGAATTTAATTGCTTTGATAGAAGACTGAATTGTGAACCATCCCAGATTGTTTTCTGCAATTTCTAAAAGCTTCTCTCTAAATGCAGGTGAACCAACCAAGTTAAAAATTAGCTAGAGATTAATAATGAAGGTGAAGATTCTGAGTAAAAGTTTTCACGAATAAATTTAGATACGTGAAAAATAAGAAAAATAAAATAAAATAAACAAAAAAAAGTTGATTTATTACAACAACTTTATAAGTCAAAAGTCTAAGTTTTTGGATTTACTCCTATCACTTTTTTGCTTTATCAAATGTGTCTTACGTTTTTATTTTTCATTTATTTAAGTTTATTTTTAGATAAAATTTATTTATTTTTTTTAAAACGATATTCAATTCACTCAAATACTTTCTTTTAATGGATTTATTGAATTTCAAAAGTGTAATAAAACACCAATATATATATATATATATAAAGACTCATTTTACAAAATAAAATGTAACAAAATTACATTTAAAATATTTATAAATATTTACGCTAATTTTTGGCTTGCCCCTTTTTCTTTTTTTTAATATACATTTTTTTAATATTCCTTTTTCACTTTTTAAATCCATTTTTCTCTGCAAGTGCAATCATATGGAGTTATGGACAAATATCAAGTAATTTTCTCCCTTACGTAAATTCTCTCCAAAGCAAACATCCTCTCCCAGAGTCTCTCTCTCTCTCACACACACACACAACAGCAACAACAATCACTTGAGTTCGCATAAACTCTCAATCCCCATCATCAAACTAGACTTTACCTTCAAACTCCTCAATCATCTTCTTCATCTCTCTCACACGCACGCATACACACATTCCGGAAGTCACGAACCATGTCTGCAACCATCCCAGCTCTTGTTTCTCTCGTATTGTTCTCATTTCTCGTCACCCCAACATCCTCCGCCGTGGACTCCTTCATCTATGGCGGCTGTTCTCAGTTAAAGTACATACCGGGCTCTCCCTACGAGTCCAACGTCAACTCGCTTCTCACCTCCCTGGTCAACTCGGCAACCTTCACCACCTACAACAACTTCACCATCAAGAGCTCTTCTTCACAGGACATCCTCTACGGCCTCTTTCAATGCCGCGGAGACCTCAGCAACGGCGACTGCGCCACCTGCGTCGCCCGTGCAGTCAGTCAACTCGGCACCATCTGCCCTGACTCCTGTGGTGGCGCGTTGCAGCTTGACGGTTGTTTCGTTAAGTATGACAACGCCAGCTTCCTGGGTGTGGATGACAAGACCGAGGTGTTGAAGAAATGTGGGCCGTCGATTGGCTATGGCTCTGATTCGTTGACCAGGCGTGATGGGGTTTTGGACTTCTTGGGTGCCAGTGATGGGTCCTACAAGCCTTACAGAGTTGGTGGGTCCGGGGATTTTTCCGCCAGAGCACAGTGTACACAAGATTTGAGTGTGAGCGAGTGCCAGGATTGCCTGTCGGATGCGATCGGACGGCTGAAAACGGAATGTGGGGCCGCTGGGTGGGGCGACATGTTCTTGGGCAAGTGCTACGTGCGGTACTCGGGAAGTGGGGCTCGCTCGAACGGCGGTAACGGTAAGCGGTTCCGACATCCCAGATGGTGGTTTCTAGTTTTCTGGTATTTTTTTGGTTCAAGGGTTAATTAAAAAGCCACCTTTGATTATTAACGTATCCCAACCAACCATGCCAAAATGTAAATTGCTGTGTGATTGATTTTAATATTTTATTCTTCATGGTAATCAGGGTAATTAATGTAAATTCCTCGAGAATCCTTTCGCAGATTTTCTTTTTTTTTTTTTTTGTTTTTCCTCCAGCTTGATTTATTTTTTTAATTTCTTTGACTTGTACAAACGAGATGGGTGTACCATAGTGTGAGAAATTGTAAGGATCTGTGTAGTTAGCTTGTGCTTGTTTATTCTTCGTTGAAGTTAAACTTGTGCCTTTTTACGGTGCATAATTGAAGGGAAATGTTTTTGCCAGATCAGAAAGTGTTGTAGCAGAGCAAAACTCCTTGTCTTGATTCTAAGGCAACGCTTCTGTGAGCCAAAGGTGTAGAACTTCTGATCAGGGAAAGCAATTCAAGTTTCCGTGATCTGACAGTACGTTTTACCCTATTGAACATGAACATTTCCACTCATTAATCCCCAAGTCAGATTAGGAGCAGTGACTCAAAATCAAGCAACCCCACCTTGAATTTAGAGCCCAAATAGGAAGAAGGAATCCAAGGCAAATGAAGTAATCACGGCCACAAGGCGTGTATAAACTTTGACGTCTCATTTAATTGGAAAATGACTTTCTTGCGCGTTGGTTGTGCAATTTGCTTGACAGATTCAACATGCCCCAACTCCCAAAAATAACCAATTGGTGGGGAATTGACAGATTCCCTCACATTGGGCAGAATGATAGAAAAGTCAAATGTATCTTCCAAGTCTACACTGGCATGCAGTGTTCACTGCCAGATCTACAGAAACTTGAATTGCTTTCCCTGATCAGAAGTTCCACATGCTTTGTAGGTAACAGCAATGATGATTGCCTTTTCTGCTTGTTAGGACTAAATTAAATAATTGATGGAATTAATGCTTTGATTTGGTTTATTCCGCATGCTTTGTAGGTAACAGCAATGATGATGAGATTGAGAAGACACTAGCAATTTTAATTGGTCTCATTGCTGGGGTTGCATTGCTTATTGTATTCCTTTCTTTCTTAAGAAAAGTATGTGAAAAAGAAAAAGGTGAAGGCTACTCTCCGCCCACGACGTTTCCTCTTTATTCCCCCTTTTCCCTGTACAACATGACGTTTTGTCCGTGCTTCTAACATGTATGTCCTGTGGCTTTTTCCATTTGCAGGTGGTAAATAATAAAACTTTGTGGATATGCCAGGAAATTAAGACTTACTTCACTCCCCATTCCCTCTAGTATTTTTTGCTTTGCTTTGCTTTGGTCTTGGTGGCCCACTTGCCTCACTTTTATTTTGTGCTCTAGTCTTTTCCGTGTCCTTCTCTTTTCAACCTTTCTCCGATATTGCACCTAAAAAGGCCTTAAAGGGCAAATATAAAAAGGTGTTCGTGGAAACAGGTGCCTTGAAACAAGTGAAGATAAAGCTCAAAGTTGCAATAAGGTAAAAAGGACCTAAAGATTCCCCGCTCAACCACACCCACACCCACTTGAGTCTAATAGCTATACCAATGTTACAGATTAGAGTGTAATTGTCTGTATAAATAGCCAACACTTTTGTGAAAGTGCTCCCTGTGCCTTTGCCAGGCGTTATGATGGCTTTAAAGTTAATTTGATTTAAACAAGATTTTGTTTCAATATGTATTCATTGGTCAGTTTCTCTGTATTCGTACCTTACTTGACACTATATAGTAGCATTTTCCTTGCCTCCTATATTTTCCATAGCAGAGGTCCAATGATTTGGATGATTCTGTAACGGAGTAATAATTCCCTTTTAGGCTTAGAGGTGATCTTTAAGAAAATCTTTCTTGGTACATGAAGAAGGGCAGATTATGTATGGTTTAAAAGAAATTTTGATTATATTTTTGACCCCTCTTTTGGTAATAAAATGAAGCGACAAATCAGTAAGTCAAATCTAATTTGAGTTGTGTTGTTTCGTTTCTAGTTTTAAGTATATTGAGTTTTAAAAATATTAAGTTGTTATTTGAATTTTGAATTAATTAAATTTTTAAGCATTCTAGTTTCTCATCATTACCTTTTTTTTGTTTGTACAAATTTGATCAAGTCAAGTTTAAGACGTATTAAATTAAGTAATGTAAGTTAAGTTAGCTTTTGTCACGTCTAGATGAACTCAGAAGTCACGAATCCCAATTATGTCCAAGGTTAGGTCGGGTGGAGTTTATAAAAATGAATTTTAACATTTTTATATAGTAACTTTAATTTTTTTTTTAATTTTCTTGTTAAAAAAGCTATTCAGTCATAAATTTCATAATAAAAATAATTTTTTTATCCTTATAAATTTATACCCTTTTTTAAAAAATTAAAATTTAAGACTTTTATAATAGAGTTTTATGTATTTAACTACTAAAATTCACTCAAGGGACATAACTTTGTTGATTGAGCTAATTGAAAATAAATATTTATAATAATGATCATTAATATATTACTCTTCCTTTTAGCTAAAGTCGAAATTGAGATAAAGATATTCGGGTTAGATATCAATATCACTTAATGGAAACTCTATGGGTGATATTTGAATATGCTGCCATTGACACGAGGGGAATATTCAGAACACCATTTTGAGAGTATCAGCCAATTATCACTACAATGATTAAGGCAGCATTCTCTTTACTTTACGTGCTTGCAATGGCCATCAATCACAAATTTTAAAAAGACAATTAGAATGGGTTAAAGAATGACTAGGACAATTAGTGGTTATAGTACATTTATTCTTCCACTTTGTGGGTTCACTCTCTCTCTCTCTTCTATTATCCCTTGCTTTTAAGTTTTGTTTTTATTTTTATTTTTTTGGTGGGGGTTGTCCCAATCTAGTTTGTGGCACCATTACTTTAATCCTCTCACGAAAGTTCAAAGTAGAGTATAACTTTTAGAAAGATTCTCTCTCTTTCACAATCTATCTCTCTCTCCATGAGCATACAATCATATTTTGGAGAAATTTAAAAAGAAAAAACATTCAGCATGGGAGGAATATGGATTACAGTGACACCCACCAAGATAAAAATAGAGAATTTTAGGTTTATTCAGCCATAAAAATGCAGGGTTATGACGCCACACCCTATTTTATTTTTTAGTTTAATTATGGTTGGAGGGACGACTCTACACCCATACAATTTGGTAAGATGTCTATAAACTTTAATTTTTCAGTCCCAATGAAAGTGCGGTAGACGTCTCTCCCTCTAGAAATCTTTGACTCGTATGATTATATTATACTAAAAAAAAATTGGATTGAATACTTACAAAATATTAAAAAAAAAAAAAGTCAAAAAATTATTAAATTAGAATCGAAATTAGTACTCTGAAACTTAAATTATAGATTATTTATGAAACTAAATGACAAATAAATTTAGAGATAAAAATGAAATAAATTGTAACTTTGAAAAGTTTTTGAGCATTTATAACATTAAAGAGGTCTTGGGTGGACTTCAAATGGTAAGTGATGGATCTTCATGTGGGATCCAGACCCGGGCAATTTGGTATTGCTCGAGCTATCGTAAGCATTTCAGTGTTATCCGGACGAAACTGACTCTGTTCAATGGATGTGACGTTGAGTCAACCGGCTGACCTTGTGGGTTTACAGACTATGCATCATTGGTATGCTGGACGGTCCCAAACTCCGGATTGGGGGTCCAAATGGATAGGGCTTGGGAAGCATGGGTCTGGAGGCCTATTTCAGGAGGTCCAGTTAGGGGATTCCACCATAGCAATAAGGACATCTTGGGGCCAGACCAGCTAAAACGGTGAGTTTATGTCTTTGTGGTAAGAAAAGAGATTGGAGGTTGAATTATTTCTCTTTTATTTTTTATTTTTTATATATGTATGAAGTATATAATTTTTTTATAGACAAAAAAAAAAAAAAGGTGTAAGAAAATAAATTGAGAATGTCCTCGTATGTAACATGATCCGTGTTATCAATTCTAAAGTACGATTCATGTGCCAAATGATTTTTTTTTTTTTTTTTGAGAAGCATGTGCGAAATGTTTTGTAATTTCTTTATCTATTGGAAAAAAAAAAAACAGTTTTCTATGAAAATTCCTAATAATTATGTTATGTGTTAGGAAATTTTGATATCTAAATTATAATTTGACATCAATTCTAACCAAAGTTACCCTGGACAAGGAAATTAGTAATTTCATAAAAAAAAAAAACTATAAAAAATTTATATTCAGCATACTCTAATTTAGACCATATACTAATTATTCATACTCTCGCATTTTATAATATAAAAAAAAAAAAAAAAGAGCAATGACATTTATTTTCCATAACAATTAGTACACTTTGTTAGGTGACTCTTAATTATATACTATATTCAAACCTTTGTTGGCCATGTTTTCTCAATTCATCTCCAAGCATTTTCATGAATTATAGAAGAAGGTAGCTCAACGAGGTCACAGCTTAGAGAGACTGAGCACTTTACCGGTAGTTTGTGCATTGTCTAAATTATTGATTTTTGTTTGCCGAGTTGCTGCAATAAGGCAGACCTCAAGGTTGCAGTTCATCAACAAGAAAAGCAAAAGAAATGATGGATTATATCCTGTCTAATTGCAACTTGGAAACTAGAAATATATGGTCATTTTCATCAATGAATTCCCTGCACACAGCTAACGATACATACACACGAGTTGTAATCTTCTTCTCCATCCAATTGGTCTTCTTCTCGCATCAAACAAGAGATAATGGTATAACAACCATTGGCAGGCATGCATTTAACAATGCCTTTGGTGTCCAATTTATTTAGCCACCATTGGATGAAGCTTGAGATCATCTTCTGATAAATATGATTTTACTGATAAAACTACACCCGTAGATCAACAGAGTGTATATTTATCTATACAGTGGGTTGTTCATTCAGCCCCATGTAGCTCAAAGAATACAGCATCTCAGCACCAGTCCCTTTTGATCAATCCTTGTGTCTTCATTTCCTGCAAACACATTTTTACACAATTGCTCCATGATTTCGGACAACTTTGTGCAACTGGATAAAAGTTAAACAATAAATATAAGGCAATCATGGCTCTATTGGGCAATGGTTCCATGCCTTGGAGTTCACAGCTAATAACATAAAGTGGAGAACAGTACACATGAAGTCAGTAGAGAAGATGGCAGTTGTAGGTGCAAATGCCTTTAGTTAAACAACATGATGCTTGTACAGGATTTCTTAATTACAGGCAACAGGCTGATCAATGTGCGGAAAGGCTAGTCCTATAATCTAGGAGAGATTCTTTTCCTGATTAATCACATTTAGTTGCTTCAATAAATGGAGAGATTGAATAAAAAGAAGAAAAAAACAAACAAACTGTAAATTACTTCTTTCCCACTAGTCTGCTAGTTCCAGAGAATCATTGTGGCTTTGTGTGCATTTGATTGTCTCTCTTTTGCTTGCATTTTCTCCTTGTATACGTTGTGTGTGTGGGAATGTGAATCCCTTTTTTTTTTTACTGTTGCATCTATGGCATACTATTTTCATTGTCAACTGACTCTGTTCTCTACATCCTGAAAAGACCAAAGGCTATTATGTCCACAGGTAGGAGTCAGCATCAAACCTGGGCTGGCGAGGGAGGGGGGATTAGAGAGTCACGGATATTTTACTGTACTTTATGCTCACTAAATAGAACATATATACCAAGAAACAGGCAGAAGAAGTTGACCTACCTTCAGGAGGCTGAGCCAGCTTCCGGTTTTGTGGTGACATCATTTCTTTCTTCAATTGAGTCAATATATCCTCCATCGTGAACACCCTCTGCCAATTAGCTAGCATGGGGAAAAGACTAGGTTCAACCTGTTAATTTGGTCACCCCATAAGATTAATCTACTCAGTCATGTCATTAATGAACAAATGACCACATAAAGTGGAACATCACCTACCAATCCAGTATCAGGATTGACACAGGTCATGTTTATTCGGGTTTGGAACCTCACACTTGGTGGATTATCTGGATAATCCTTGCCACAGAACAACTTCAACTGGTAGATGCGCCCTTCATGAACAGTCTGGACACCGCCACACAGAAGTATATTGGTATTCTCCTCCAAAATGATAAAATGCACATGTGATAAATGCTAAAATCATATTGTATATTCTGACAACCAATAGTTGGAGCACATTGCAGAAAAGAGTAGAATTTATTGCTAGTTTGCCCTGTTTAGTCATGAAATGCCTTGGCCCAATAAAATGTGGTCAACATGCTTAAGTTAGAACCTAGGGGAATTTTCATTTTTGATTGAATTGAAGCACGAGAAACTTTAACAGATATGCCATCCATCCCAAGCAATTATTTGCCTAACTCGTAACATTTGCTAAAGTTTTCAAAGAAAAGGACCGTTATCCCTCTGCCTTCCACTCCTCCCCCTCATCTCATGCAATATCTACAGTTGCTAATTCTTTCCTACACATGCAGTCAAAGAAGGGGGAAAAAAACTCAAAAAATAAATAAAAAAGGGCATCCCAATTTTCACACATATGCTATTTCTGTGACTCGAACTTGTGACCTGCAAGTCACAATGGAGTAACCTCACCATTATACCAAGACTTGTGTTTCAATTAAAAAACTAAATTCCACCAAAAAAATCTATTACAAACACATTGCATGTCTGAAAACAATCAATATTTGATATCAAAACTGGGATCTATATGGTTTCAATTATCTTTTCCTCACTCATATCAGATAAGTGCCAGTAATGCAACCTCCTCCTAGTTAGGTAAATGTTTCACCAATCAGGACATCATGAAGGCCTGGTTAGCAGCATGTTGCTCTCTTCCTAAAGACACATATTTCCCAGGATATGGCACATTGTAAGATTGGGAGTGAGCGTTTCCCCTGGAATGTGAAGAATGAACATTAACAAGGAGCTCCAGGTCCATAAATATATTATGCCCAATAGTAATCCAAATCCATCTCATACATTGCCAGTGCACTGCAGATATCTTTAAATTTAGTGCAGATACATCTGCAATGGTGTAAGCTGTGGGACACTGTGGCAATTCTTTTAAACAAAACCTAGGTAAAAAACATTCAGGAGATGCTTCTAAAAAAATTCAGTTTTGGCAAGTTGAAGTCTTCTTGTGAGAGCCTAGATTTGCTGGAAGCCATTGCATTGTTTAGTAGGTCGAGTTTGGAATATCCTATGATTTTTTTTTAAGGTTACATTTTATGTTTCTAAGTTGAATCCCTACCATGAATTTTCCTATTTAGAACTCATCTTTGTAAAGGAAAAGTTGAGTAGGTCAATATTTATGCTATCCTTTCCTATTATTAGACCTTAGATAACATGCTATAGGTGTTTTGATTTGCTTTTGATTGTGTCAAGAAACCAATCCACTTAAAAGCTTAAACTTTAGGTATTATTCATGGTATGGATCATATATTATAGCTCACTTGGGTTGAGAGCGTAAACAAACCAAGCTCACTTGCACCTAAAGCATAAATAAACTAGAAATTCCTAATTAATTTACAATTAAATGTAAGGGCAATGAGATTTGAACTCGTGATCACTTGGTCATGAACCACCTAAAAGCTTAAACTTTTGGGTGAGACCTAGGATATAGATCATATATTATATACTTTAATAGACTGCACAAGTTCCCAATGCAAATTCAACCTCATGTTTGCTTCCATAATGCCCTCACAACTGTTCACAACATTCGGGCCAGCAGCAGTCATTATTTCTCACCTTTTCTTTGTTATGTCAGACCCTAGCTACATCCCTTGACTGTGTAAATTAGATATCAATGCCTGAACATTGTTTGATCCATTTTTTAATGCAGGTATCCAAACCAAATTACTACCTAATGACTTGAAACTGACATACTCAAATCCTGCAAGTTCAGCCCAAAACTTTTCAACCAAATCATAACTGAACCTGGGCATATGGCTGCATCTACACGACCCAAAAACTAAATGGTTGAATGTTTCCCTAGCTTACTTCAAATTAAATTCCCTATATATTTTTAAGAAACCTATTTCAATCTGGAGGAGATTTGTGCAACCGTATCGGAGATTTGCCACTGAAACAGTAACCTATAAATAAGATTTATTCTAAGCCTCTTTAGCAACCTATATAAACAACATATCACAAATTTTAAGATAGCCATCACAAACACAGAAGCCCAGATTGATCTGAATTTGTCTCGTCACTTTTTACAAGCATGATACGTGAAGCAGCTGTGATAGCCTCCCATTGTATATATATTGCTTGGTTCAAGAACATTCCATTTTGACACACTTGCACAACATTAACTTTGGACATGCATCCATTGAAAAATATAATGCATGTGCTTTACAGATTTCAGGACATATTATTTCATTTTAACTATAGCTAGCTAATAACTGGAATTTGAAAGGCTGCATGTTTCCATTAGGACTCAGCACAAAACACTTATTGTCAACAGCATTTTCACCAAAATTCATAATGAAGGAGTTTTACATATTTTAATTATCTGAAATGATTTAATTTAATGATTGCTGATTTAGAAACTCATTTGTTCACTCTTGCATTGTCACTACCTTTGTTTGGATGAATGGGTTACTAGAAGGAAGGGAAGTTTTCAGAGGAAGGATTATAGGTATCCTTTCTCTTTTCTCACAAACTTCTTTTCCATCCATCCTTCGAAGAAACTTCCAAACTAGCACAATGTTAACATCTCCTGTTTCTCTTCCTTCCCCCAACCATATGGACCTTACTTTCGGGTTTCTTCTCCACTGCCCTGCAATTCTACAACTCCTAATTTCTGAATTTTAATTAAAACCTTCCCAGATGACTGGAAAGAGCACACAGATTAACAGTGAACTTTTGGATAGCTTAAGATATCACAATGCTTGTGAAATGTGAGCAGACAACAGAAGGTTTTGATTTGAACTCTAGATGGAAAAAGATGGCCATATATATTTTAAAGCCTTAATATTAATGCTCTTACCAAATACAATTCCAACCAAATCTCAGTGAGTTTCACAGCTATTAGAATTCCCAAGATTAGCAGATCATCTAACAGACATATGAAACTTCAGGTTGTTATAATAAACTTTTGAGGGCAGGAGACAAGAAGGAGGGCTCAAAAAGAGTTAATTGCTCTCGTATCGCACAAAGATAAATGGTTATTATTCAGTTAGAAACAAAGAGACTAAGTCACCGATACATCATGATGTAATAAAAACATCATAAAAAAAACTTTTTAGAAGTTCATTGCAAGGATTCAAGGGTTCATATACAGGTTAATCAAGGAAACGATTGTAGATAAGTAAAGAACAAATAACTATCACTTAATTGCATAGTTCAGCAAGATAAATGTGTGGAAATGACAAAAGCTTCATTTTACAGCAAATAGCAGCATTTTAATTTTCATCAAGCATATAATAGTGGACCTCAATAACAAGAAAAGTCGCCTAATATAACCAAATTTAAGAAATTATATGAGAACAGAATGAGAAGGAAAACAGAAGTACATACGTTAGGAGGACCAATTATAGTTCCTGTCCATGACTGCATGTAAATATCGTCAGCATCATCCATTCCATAGCTGACAGTTCCATCGCCAATTCCCTTCTCCCCTCTCTCAAGCTCTTCCAATAATCTGAAATTCCTAGGCACTGCATAGAAAAAGATAATGTCAGTCATGTAGTCATTCTCATTCAAGCATGCACTCCAGTAATCATCAAAGACCAACAGCAACCAGAGATGACACAACAAGAATGCAAAGTTGACCAATGAATATTTGTTGTTCAACTGAGCTTCATTGTGTAATGCCAAAACATATGCCAAAGCATAACTACAAGATGTCCTCGTTAGATATCTATTAATTAAAGTTTGAGTTCTTTTTATATCTAATTTATATTGAAAACATGGAAGCATGGGAATACTGCATATTAGTCTTAAAAAGGTAAACAATGTTATTGCTTCTTTCTTTTTTTTTTTTTTTTTAAATATTTTCTCTTCTAAACCTATAAATAGGAGAAAAGAGAGACCTACTTTATTTTCATTACAATTGAAGGATCCAAATGTGATAATGACGATTCAATTCACCTTTCTAAGGTACTTCATTCTAGGCCTTTTTTTTTTTGGTCTGAGTCATAGTTTGTCACAGAGGACGAACCTTAAGAAGAGGTTTAAAAAAAGAACCATCTGAACTATCCCCACCAGTTTGACATCAATGCTTACCTTAGTTAGCATATCCAAGTTAAATTGCACTACATACAAGGCCTACAAATAATGAAAAAGAAAGGCATGTAGAAGCTCCATCTTCCAAGATTTCATATCTTTTAGAAGCTAGGAGCAAGAAAGTGATAACTGATGAAAACTTTTAGAGTACACAATATCAAGATAATTTGAACAACTATCAGGAGGCGTCTGACCCTCTCATTCAACTATGCTTATAGGCATAGGACCTTGGCTCCACATCAGTAATCTAAGCAAAACAAAGCATGGAAGAACACAATCAAACATAATACGGCAAGAGACATAAAAAAAGGACCATAACAGCTCTAACATTAGGCTACACCGCTCAGCTCTTGAATGCATTGATCACTGGCTAAAACAACGATATTTAGTACCTGGCCAGAAAACCTACCATCTTATCACAGTTTTTCCATCATTGACCAAGTTCTAGCTTTTCACAGGTCTTTCATACACCACAACAAAAACTAATAAAAGTCACTTTCTAAGTATATCAGATACAAATAGGCGCTAAGGAATTTCCTATATCTTGGGATAGAAATTAAATGTGACCCACTAAATGAATACACTTCAGTTTTTCATGTCCTTGTCATTCCTACTACTGAAGTCCATAATTGCTGCTTCTTATATATTTGTAACACAGAAACAGATACAACCAAAGTCTCAAATTTTGAATTCCCATTTTTCAGGAAAATGGTTTCCTGGCCTCTGCATCTTCCACAAACAATCCATTTCCAAAAATTTTTCTATCCGACCCTTCCCCTAACCCCACAATTGGGGAAATCGTGTACCGGTAACACTTTCGTTTGTTGTCTCTGCGTTGTCGAGACTAACACAGATGCCTACAATTTTGGCATTCAATTTGCAATACCACCCACACCCTAACAGCAACAAAATCGTCTATCCAAAAAAGTAAAATAAAAAAAGACAGCAACAAATTCCCAATATTTTTATTCATTATTTCCTGCCCTCAAAACAAAGGGATTACATTGCTGATATGTTATTTTATATACCACGAGATCCTTCAAAATAACAATTTCCAATGGCTATTACTCAAGAAAGAAAAAAAGAACCTTAATTTCTACAAAAACGCACCATTAACCCAAAAAAATAAGATAAACTGTGCACAGAATTCAAACATAGAAACGCCCAAAAGAAAAAAAAAAAAAAAAAACCAAAAATTCAAAAAGAAGAAAACTTGTGTAGCTGTCAGAGACCCACTTACCAACAACCCTTGATCCTTCAGAACCCATTGTCCTTTTTTGAACTGTGGAGTTGACAAGCCTCCAAAGCTAGGACCTTTATCCTAAGGACTTTCAGAGGAAGGCAAAACAAAAAGAATGAGAAAGTTCTAGAATGAGAAAGTGAGAACTTTCACAGAGGGAACAGCGGGGGAGAGAGAGGACAGAGAGAGATATAGGGATGAGTCTCGTAGACGGAAGGACAGTCTGCTTAGTCCAACTACTTATATTTCCCAATTCACAGTCGCAAAGATCGACCCTCGGGGTACTCTTGCTGGGTCCAGACTCTCATGTAAATAGGTGTGACCATCAATTATTATTGCTATTTTTCAGTATTTACCATGAATTTTTCAGAGAATAAAATTAAAATTTGAAGGTAAAAAAGGGCAAGGAGGAGCATGTGAAAGAGGGACCCTTTCTATCTATATAATATACCATTTTTGTGACATGAAGGTGCCACTAAACATATCTCATACTCTTTTAGACTCATCTGAGAAAAAAAAAAAATAATAATTTTTAAAATTTTTAGAATGATAATAATTAAATTAATTTTTATTTTTTTATAATTTAATATTTAAATAATATATTTTTATAATTTTTTATTAATTTTTAATTTTATTTAAATAATATTTTTTATAATTTTTTATTAATTTTTAATTTTATTAAAAATATTAAATTATCAACTAATATTTATTTTTAAAATATATATTATAAATTTCATAAAAATTATAATAATTAATATAATTATTAAAAAATTATATTTATCATCATACTAAATAATAATATAATTACTAATATCACTCTAATGTGAAAATATGTTTATTGTGTGTATATATTTGTAATATATATATATATATATATAATTTTTTATTTTTAATATTAATTTTTTTTATTTTTAAATATATTTTTTTATTATTTATTTGTATATATATAAAATAATTTTATTTATATTTTAAATATAATTTGAATTAATAAATTAATTAATTATTATTTTAAAATTATAAAATATTTTTTATATTATTTTAATTATAATTTATCTTAATATAATCTTTTAATAAATTTAGAGTGTAATGCAGATTTTTTAAATAATCCTGTGTGAACGTGGATAGGTAAACTAAATTATATTCTGTAGTTGGCAATCATGGCCGTGGCCGTTGAATAATTTTCTATTGTCTTTTTTGGAAAAATTTTGACTCGGACACATTGTTTACGAAGGAAATTAAAAAAGATATTTATTATATATTTTAATAAAAATTTTTAAATTTAAATAATATTAATATTTATTTAAATTAATAATAATAATAATAATAATAATAATAAATAATTTAATTTATAAAAATTATTAATTTAATTATTTATATTAAAATAAAAATAAAATTATTTTTTATTTTTTTTAATTTATTTTTTTAAAAATAATTATTATATTTATATATTTTTTAAATAAAATTAATAAAAAATTTCATATCACTTTTTCCTTTGATTTTAATGAATTTTTTTCTTTTCTTATCCGTCACTAAATTCTTATTTTAATTCTGACAGTCATTAAAAAAAAAAAGCCAAAGGAAAAAAACGAAAATGTGGCTGTCTTCTCTGTCCATTGAATTCCCAACCTCTACACCAAACCAAACTCTTTTCGTATACGTCACTAAATTCTTATTTTAATTCTGACAGTCATTAAAAAAAAAAAGAGCCAAAGAGAAAACGAAAATGTGGCTGTCTTCTCTGTCCATGCAATTCCCCACCTCTACACCAAGCCAAACCAAACTCTAAAGAAGAGGAAAGCCTCTATCCTTTGTTTCCATCGAACCGGAGCTCCAATGTCAACGACAACATCAATCGGCCGTCCGACCGACCAGGACTACGATCGGTTGAGAGAGGTCAAAGAGTTCGACGACTCCAAGGTTGGAGTCAAAGGCCTGGTGGACTCTGGCATCTCAGCCATTCCTCGTTTCTTCATTCACCCATCCGAAACGCTTTCCGATATCAAACCCAATACCGGACCCGAAGCAGGCACCGAAATAGTCATCCCCACCATCGACCTGTATGGGGCAATCGATGACTCGGGTCGGAGGTCGGAGATTGTGGAGCAGGTGGCGCGTGCATCCAGGGAACTGGGGTTTTTTCAGATTGTGAATCACGGGGTTCCGGTGGAAGTTCTGGACCGTTTGATTGGTGTGATCAAAGCGATTCACGAGCAGCCTATGGAGGTCAAGGCTCGGTTGTACCGGAGGGAGATGGGGACCGGTGTGGCCTTCTTTTCTAACGTTGACTTGTTTCAATCTAAAGCTGCTAGTTGGAGGTACGGCAACCAATTTTTAATTTCCGGTTCATTATAGATAATTACAGCATTTTTAGAAGTACTTGCATTTGGCATCTAATCCTGTCATTGAATTATGCTTATGGCCCAATGATCATTAGGCAGCGTTAGCTTTTGCAGTGCATGATATCAAGATAATCTGAAAACTATCAGTAGGCATCTAACCCTCTAATTGAATTATGTTTATGGTCTAATGATCTTGGTCGCATGTTCGTAATCTAAGCTAAATGAAGCATGTTAGAACACAGACAGATGTAATCCATGGAAAGACATAAAAGCACCATCATAATCTAAGCTAAATGAAGCATGTTAGAACACAGACAGATGTAATCCATGGAAAGACATAAAAGCACCATCATAGCTCTTACATTCAGCTGCACTACTCAGCTCTTAACTGTACTGATCACTAGGACTTGGCCAGAACACCCACCATTTTTTTTTTCACAGATTTTTATCCTTGACCAAGTTCTAGCTTTTCACAGTTCTTTTTCGCGCCACAAGAAAAACTAATAAAAGGCAGTCTCTAAGTACATCTGATACAAATAGGCACTAAGGAACTTTCTATATCTTGGGAGTGAGACTAAATGTGACCCGTTAAATGAATACACTTTAGCTTTTCATGTTCTTGTCATTGCTACTACTGAAGTGCATAATTGCTGCTTCTTTTGTGTTGGTAACACAAAAACAGATGCAACCAAAGTCTCAAACAGAATTCCCATTTTTCTGGAAGGTGGTTTTCCTTGCCCCTGCATCTTTTACAAACGATCCATTTCTAAAAATTTGTCATCTAACCCTTCTCCAAATTTGACAATATGAGAGCTCATGCTCTGATAATGCCTTTTTTAATATGTCTCCGTGTCTTCCCAGTCAAGACTAATCTAGATGCCTACAATTTAGTCATTCAATTTGTAATGCCACCAATACCCTGACAGCAAGGAATTCTCAATAAAAGAAAAATTCCATTAGAGATCACTTTGCTGATATATTATTTCATCTGACAAGAGATCCTCAGAAAATATCAATCTCTAAAGGCTGTTACTCAATAAAAAAAGAATAATAATAATAATAAATAAATAAATAATAAAAATAAAAACAGCAATTTTTACAAAACCCACCATTAACCAAAAGCAAAGACAAACTGTGCACTGAATGCAAAGCATAAAAACACCCCATTGAAAAAAAAAAAAAAAACTTAAGAGTCTGTTAAGGCCCACTTACCAACAATCCTCAATCTTTCAAAGCCCATTGTCCTTTTGAAATGTGGGGTTGACAAGCCTCAAAAGCTGGGCCCTCTATCCTGAGGAGTTTCAAAGGAAGGCAAAGGAAGGCAAATCAAAAAAAAAAAAAATGAAAGTTCTAGGAAGAGAAAATGAGAACTTAGAGAGAGAGAGGTAGAAAGAGACAGAGAGAAGGAGGTGAGTCTGGTAAAGAGAGGGTCAGTGTGCTTAATCCAACTATTTATGTTTTCCAAATTAGTGGCTGCAAGGGTTCACTCTTTGTTTGTGGTATGCTATACTGGATCCAGGCTCATGTAAATATTCAATCAATTATTATTGTTATTTTTGAGTTTTTATCATGAATTTTTCAGAGAATAAAACTTGAAGGTGAAAAGAGTGATGATAGCAGATGAGAGGGAATTATGTTTTGTTGCAGGGTCTATGGTTGTTACTCTGCTCTTATGAATCATGGCTGTTGACTGTTTTCTAGTCATTTTCACTGTTCTTCTATCGGCCAGATTGAAGTGGGGAGGGGTATGTAGCTTTCAATGCATTCTGAAGTTTGAATATCAGATTTTACTTCAAATTTTAAACTTGATTGTGACTAGATTACTATGGCACATGGTATACCTCATCACAAATAAGCATAATATAAAGAGAAATAGAAAGCATTTATGTCACACATTTTAAAGCAAATCTTTTCTTGAACTCAATTGCCATGAATATTTATATTTGAGAATTAAAAATTATAAAATTAATATAATTTTTTATTTTATAATTATAACATTATCAATAATAAAAATTATTGCAATTATATAACTATTTTATTTTTTTATGATAACAAGTCTCCTTTACATGATATGAAATATTAACAATATAATATAAAAGTATACTTTCTGTTATTGTACATTAACAAGCTTTTTTATTTTGTGTTACACACAAATATTTTTGTCTTCTTATTTTGTTTTGGGAAATTTGTTTGGGGAATAATTAAGAAAAATAAAATGGAACCTTAAAGCTTGAGTGAGATGATCCAAATTCAAATTAGCAAAAAATGAGTCACTTATATGATTTATGTGCTTGTTAAAACCTAGTTACAAATGGAGGAAATGTTTCTTAAAATTCCTTTACTTGTTTCTTTGGTCTGTAATGTTTTTATAATTCTATCCTCAACTTGTCTTCCTAAAGTTGAAAACTGAGTGTAGGGCTTTTGAATATCTCAAAACTATAAGTTTTAATCCATTTAAAAGCTCTTGATATTCCACAAGAGGAGTCAATTATCTTGATTGGAGAAACTATTTGAGTTAAAGAGCCACAAGAAGCCACAAATATAAAGTAACCAATCAGAATTTTTCTTTTTTTCTATTTTTCTTAAAGAATTTCATCAGAATTGCTGAAAAATCTTTAGTCCCACTTGTGTCTCCCTCAATTACACCCATATATTATTTATTTTCATGCATTTAATTCTAGATTTAATAGCTAGCAAAAATAGCTGCAAAAAGAAGACTAAAGATATGCCATGAAATGTAGGTGTTGCCCTAAATAGCAAAACAGCCAAAAAAAGAATATTGAAGGTTTACTTGCTATCCAAAAGAAACTTTAAACCATCTTGTGTCACAGAATTAGTGTGTGTGTCTATATATATATATATATATATATGGACATTTAGATATTTATTGCCCTAAATAGCAAACAGCCAAAAGGAAAGATTACAGGTTTACTTCTATGCATTTAATTCTTAAATCAATAGTCACTAGGTATATCATTATTTACCTCACAAATATTTATTACTTAGGTGGCAAAGCTATCAAAGATGTCTAAAAAGAAAGATTAGAGCATCCATGTAGGAGTTCTTTGTCAGAGAATCAGTAGATAGATTGTTACTACATCCTTATCACTATAATACCATCAACGTTAACAATTATTAGAGTCGTGAAAGCCCCTCCTTTTTGTGGCTATATTCTCTTTCCATTCAATTCCCAATCTCCTAAATCAAACCAAACCAAACTCTGAAGAGGATAGCCTCTCTTTTGTTTCCACCACGCCAAAGTTTCAATGTCAATGACAACATCAATCAGCGGTCCTACCGGCCAGGACTATGCTTAATTGAAAGAGGTCAAACAGTTTGATGAATCCAAGGTTGGAGTCAAAGGTCTCTGGTGGACTCTATTATCTCAGCCATTCCTCGCTTATTCATTCACCCACTCAAAACACTTTCCAACATCAAACTCGGTACCAAACCTGAAACCAGCACCGACATTATCTCCACCATCAACCTTTCAGGAACAATTGATGACTTGGGTTGAAGGTTGGAGGTGTTGAGGGAACTGGGATTTTTCCAGATTGTGAATCATGGGGTTCCGGGGGAAGTTCTGGACCATTGGATCGGGGGGAGCAAAGGGTTTCATGAGCTACGGAGGACAAGACTTGGTGGTATTGGAGGGAAAGGGGGACCGAAGTGATGTTCTCTTACAACATTGACTTGTTTCAATCCAAAGCTGCTAGTTGGAGGTCCAGCAACCCACTTTTAATTTCCTGTTCATTATAGATAATTGCTAGCATTTTTAATTCATAGTTGCATGCTTGCTTCGAATCCATTTATGCTCAATGATTCAATCCAACCACATGACAAATTTACTGTCAATGATAATATATCACAAGTTTGGTCAATAAACTAATATATCATAAATTTTGCACATTTTCTCAAATTTAAAGGGGTTAGATTAATGTGCAAAGTTTTGGACATATGATTTTATTAACCCTTATTAGTAAGGTACTGGAATCTTTTTATTTTTTTTGGCAAAATTCCCCAGTTTTTACTTTTTCCTTATTGTTTGTGGATTAGTTGTCTCTTAGCATTTGGTGAAGATAATAAAAAACAGAAATTGATTCTTGACCTTGTATACCTGTAGGGATACCCTTCAGATGAGGCTAGGTCCCAACTTTCCGGAACTCCAGGCAATTCCTGAAATATGTAGGAACGAGATTGTTGAATGGGATCAACAGGCTAAAGGTGTGGGAGAGCTCTTGATGGAGTTGTTGTGTGAAGGGTTAGGACTGAATGCTGGAAGGTTGAAGGAGATGACATGTTTGGAGGCAAGAACAATGGTGGCACACTACTATCCCCACTGTCCCCAGCCCGACCTAACGGTAGGGATCACATCTCATACGGATCCTGGGGTTGTTACAATTTTGCTGCAGAACCATATTGGAGGTCTTCAAGTTAAGCATGACGGGGGCTGGGTGGATGTCCAACCTGTTCAGGAGCCATTGTTGTAAACATTGGAGATATACTTCAGGTGAATATAACGTTGTGTGCAGAAATGTTTATTTTGAACAATTCTAACAGTACATGCTACAGATAAAAAAAGTGGCAAAAGTTAACTCTATCTGAATAACTTAATTTATCCGAAACACACGTTCACTCAACCTATATTGATTGAAAATGGTAATAACTTACAACCTAAAATATTTAAAATTAGATTGACTTGAAAGGCTGAAACTTTGATCAATTTGAAACTCAAAAACTCAAAATTTAATATACTTTAAAACTCAATGAACTTTACCAATGTATCTGAAATTAAGGTGTACATGTGCTTAAATTTGAATGATTCAAGTCTCAAAATATCCCAAGACAAGTCTAGTTCAGGACCCTGCGTGGTTGGCACACCTCTCTCTCTCTCTCTCTCTCTCTCTCTCTCTCTCTCTCTGTATATATATATAAGTTGAACCTTTGCGCAAATTGCATACATACATTATTAGTAGTTAGAATATAATTTACCCCATTTAAGTCTTGTATTTTTCTTATTACTGTCAATTTCCAGATCATGTCCAATGATGAATACACAAGTGTGGAGCATAGGGTGTTGGCCAATCCTTCCCAAGATCCACGAGTTTCAATTGCAATCTTCTTTAATCCTTGTGTGAGGGATAACATGTTCGGCCCTTTTCCAGAGCTAGTATCGACGGAGAAGCCGGCTGTTTACCAACAATTCACACTTGCAGACTACCTGAAAAGGTTTTTCACAAAAGAGTTGGATGGCAAATCTCTGACAAATTATTATAAGCTGTGAACGTGATGGTGTACCAATTTGGCATAAAATGGTGGAAGCGTAGAACAATGTTGGAATTAAATACCAATGTGCTCCCCACCACCAAAGGCTTAAACAGAATTTGTTGGCTTTGTCAATGAAACACTAATGGAATCTTAATTTTATTCCTTATAAATGACAAGGATTTTATTTTCACATGATTATTTATTCCACATATATTAAAAGCATTTTGACCAATACTATATTATAAAATGCTATGCTACTAGATAAATAATAGGAAATACATAACGTTACAGAATTGTTAAGAAAATAATGATTAAAAATGTATTTATAACCATTATATAAAAATTTTGGTAAATTACATAAAATCCATAATATATTAGATATATACAATCATTTATATGACATTATAATCACCAAAGTAAAATTTTAATCAACTACATAAACGTAAAAATGTAGTATTTGATTTTTTTTTTTTTTTTTTTTTTTAGGTTTCACCAATGTTCTTATTCCTTTGATTAATTTATACTCTTAAATGATTTCTTTGTAAATCTCCACCACTTACATTAGATTTGAATAGTGATATCTTCGTTGCATGTATTTACATAAGACTCCGCAATGCGCAGGTTCAATTCTAGCTTTACGTTAGGAGGCTACATTGCAAGCAACCCTCCCGATCCCATGGAGTGGGGAAGCAGATATATGAGTATTATCGTGATTATTGATTGGATAATTTTAATTTCATTGTTAATTATTGTCATAAGTTGAAATATATATTATAAATATATTAATTATTATATTTATAAGTCAAAAACAAACTATTTCACTTATTTAATATATTTTATTTAACTAATTATATAAATTTTTTTTTATTTTCAAAACAAGACGCGTGCAAAGGAACTCAAACGAATTAAATGCGAACAAAAGAACGTCAAAATACAACCTTTGCTCAATTAACCATAGCCAAATTACAAAGATTCATGTCAACAACGGCAACAGCGTTCATGGCATCGAGGAGCGGTTCGGGTCAAGGTTATGATCCCTTGGAAGAGGTCGAATAATCCGATGATTCCAAGACCGGAGTCAAAGGCCTCGTGGACTCCGGCGTATCTACCATCCCACGTTCTTCATTCACCCACCTGAAATGCTTTCCGATATCAAACCCGGAACAGGGCCAGAACCCGACGTCATCGTCATACCTATCATTGAACTTGCCAGCGTTGACTCGGGCAGGAGGCCGGCGATTGTGGAGCAGATCGCGTGTGCCTCCCGGGAACTGGGGTTCTTCCAAATTGTGAGCCATGGGGTTGCAGTGGAACTTCTGGACCGTGTGATTGGTAGGATCAAAGGGTTTCGTGAGCAACCCCCGGAGGTCAAAGCTCAGTTGTACCGAAGGGAGAAGGAGACCGCCGTAGCCGTCTTTTCTGACATTGACTTGTTTCCTTCCAAGGCTGCTAGCTGGAGGTGTGGTGACACAATTTTCAATGCACCTCAAAGCCAACAGTGGCCCTTTTTGCTCTCTTTTCTTTTTCTTTTTCTTTTGGTTTTTTATTTTTTATTTTTTCATATAATATTAATTTACTTAGACTAATCCTCAAGATCCAAATTTTCAATTGTTTAAAGAATTTCGGGATCATTGAGTTACAATTGACTAGCATAAAGGTAGTTTGCTCCAACATTTTGTCTCAGTTCAGCAGTTCTTACCCGTCAATCTTATCTCAATTGTTGTTGTGTGCTCCTCGCTATTTAGATGGAATATTAGAGTTCGGATGAATATTACTTGAATAAAGCTTTTCACCTTCACGGTTATATATCATGGTTGAACTATGTTTCAATGTTTATTGTGGAATCATGGTTTATATATCGATATTATAATCCAATTTTATGGATACTCTGCTCCACTTTACTTCTTCTAAATTGTTTAAATGCGTCAACTTTTGTAGCTAGTGCTCTTAGTGCTTAATTTTGAGCATTTGAGGAAGATATTAATCGATTTCTTTATATCTCTACTTAATTGTATGGGTTGAATCTTGGTTAGTGAATCTGAAATTCTGTCTGCTTATGTTTTTTTAGGGACACCCCCCTCCAGATAAAGAGGGGCCTCTTCTCACTAAGGATCCAGGAAATTCCTGAAATATCTAGAGACGAGATAGTTGAGTGGGATCGACAAAGTCAAGGGGGGTGGCCGAGCTCTTGATAGGGCTGCTCGGTGAAGGGTTGGGATTGGATGCAGGAAAGTCAAAAGAGCTGTCATGTTTGGAATGTGGGGTGATGGTGACCCACTATTACCTCTCTTATCCTCAGCCTGAACTGACACTGGGGACCACGTCCCATACAGATCCTGGGGTTGTCACAATTTTGCTACAGGACCGTATTGGGAGCCTGCAGGTTAACTGTGATTGGAGATGGTTGGACGTTAAATCTGCTCCAGGAGCTCTTGTCGTTGACATTGGAGACATACTCCAGGTACAATATCAATCTTTATGCATTTTGAAAGCTTTTAAGTAGAATAATATTGAGTTACCTGTCATTTTATTTTATTATGATTTGGATGCTATAAATTTGAGTTGAAAAAACAATCTGTTTATTGAAAGAGACATAATGCTGCGCATATCAAGCGATTTTCCACACACTTCACACTGTAAGAGCATCAAGCATTGCATGGGATTGCCTCTGTCTTAATGACTCACTCTAAGCTTATGGAATCATATTCTAGTAAGGCTATGTAGGATTACGAAGTCTTATAATTTACCTCTAATTAATCTTTGTTTGTCAGATAGTGTCGAAATGATGACTACACCAGTGTAGGGCATAGGTTGCTGGCTAATCATGCTAATCATCCTCGAGTTTCAGCTGCAATTTTCTTTAACCCAGGGAAGCAGGACAGCTTGTTCAGCCCCTTTTCAGAGCGGATATCACCAGAGAAATCAGCCATTTACAAGCAATTCTCGTTGCCAGGCTACATTAAAAGGTTCTTAACCAGAGTTGGGTGGCAAGTCTTTGACAGATTACTACAAGCTTTGATGGTGATATATCTTCTGCTTGCAGTATAAATGCCAGAAGCACAACTGTAAGAACACCCTATTTTCAATCTCTCAATTACATATTCGATTCTCCATGAATCTATGATTCTATATTGTAAATATTCATCTTTTATTTCCAATATACTATTAAAAAAATAAAAAGAACAGGCAAAAAGGTTCAATATTATTTATCTGTTTCTAAGCTTTTTCAATTAAACTTGTTTGACAAGACACCACCACATTGCTCTTAATGGTCACAATCCTAAATTTGGGGAAATTCTAATTACTGTGAGAAGTGTTTATAATTATCAATCATTTATATCACTTTAAATTATATTTAAAATTAATATGAAAAATATCCATAATTATTGATAGTTTGTTTGTCCTTTTTTTTTTCCTTTTTTTCTTGGTGTTGATAATTATCAATAGTTTGTATCATGGTTCTAAGTAATTTTAGTATTTTAAAGTTAAATTTTCATATAAGTGATCTGACTATATTAGCCTTCAATTAGGCTAAGTGTATTTTTTCGCATCTTCTATTTTGTTTTATTATTATGTTATTAGCTATATACAACCCTATACCCCAAGTAGTATTTTGGGGGATGGGTCCTGAGATTGAATCCAAGCAAGTCCTAAAAAGAAAATTTTAGTCTTTATTCTGAATGATGCCTCTATAATATTACTAAAATTTAAATGCATAAATATTACTACATTAAAGAAAATTAATTTCATACTCTTATTGTGTAAGTCTTTTATATTAAATAACAAAAAGAAAATAATTTTCATTTAGAGTGATGTGTTGTGTGATAAATTATGAAATTTATCTTTCAATTTAATAAATGAAAACAATTAATGCATCTTTATTCAAATCTATTCACCTAAAGTGAAAATTTTTCAGGTGTTTCTTCCTTCCTGTCCAATTATAAATTATATATTAATAATATCAAAGTTATTTTAATTTTGATATATTAATATATTTGAGTGATTATGTAACTAACTAGAAGATTAAAAAAAAAAAAATTGTCATAGCAAAGACTCCTAAGATCTCATTGCTAGAATTATTTTTGGTATTCAATTGTTTGTCACACAAGGAAGGTCTTTAAGTACGTTGATTTGAATCTTCATCAAATTATATAGTTGGCTAAGAGACAAACTGTTTTTTTTTTTTAGAAGATTTTCCTCAATTTATTACAACTACTTGATATAAAAATATTTTAATAGTAATTTTTTTTGGATAAATTAATAGATAAATTTTTTATATAAAAATATTTCAAAAGAATTATTTTTTCTTATAGACAAATAAATATATTTCTAAATATAATAATATTTCAAAGGTAATTATCCTTTTAATAGACCAATGTACATATTTTAAAATTTTTAATAACTCTCTCTTAACTTATAAAAACTCATTTGCAGTAGAAGAAAAATGAGCATACACTAAGGAGATTATCTTGAATTGTTTTGCAAAAGCATGCAAGTAAGAAAAATTACTGAAAGTGAGTAAAATTTTTTTAAAAAAAAATTGTGAGTATTTTGAAAATATAAAATTAAAATATTAAGAGTTTAAAAAATATATTTATGTGAGTATATTGTAAGCAGATCATAAATCGTTGTGCAGAATTTGACCATAGATTCAAAATTTCCAAGTAATCTTAGAGAGAAGACATGGGAACAAAAGTCTCAAATTTTCATAAATTATCATGTGATACTTCTTTTATTTTTAATTATTTTTCTTATACAAATACACATATTCAACAAATTTTTTTATTATGTAAATTAATTGTGAATCTTATGAATTAAATTTGTATTTTTGAGACCAACAAAAGCTACCACCGAACATTACAGTTCAATGCTGTTGTCTGTCGTCATGTCAAAGATCATAAATTGCTCACGGAGTTTGCTTTTCCTACGGACGTAATCCTTCTTGACAGCGCTATGAGGTACTACCCCATGAACAAGTAATATCAAAGTTCTAATATATGTCTTGTGTTAATTTTAAGTGTTTGCATTCGACACATAAATGTATCTGAAATGTTTTAGCAATGCTATTTCTTTTGGACAAGGCATCAGAAAATGCGTGTCTTTAAGCAAAAGCAATGCAGCAAATAATGCAGACAGGTTCACAGCAAAAGTCAAAAAGATAAAAAAGAGCCAGATCAGGAATGAAGAATAACTAATATGTAAGGAACAAACTGTTAAGCAGCCAAATGCCCTGGGATGCCAAGAATATATTGGACTACTACTAACTGAAGCTTGGTTTTCTGACAGCACAGAAACTTAGGCTGTTCATCAATCTAACAGCAACATTAAAGAAAGCAAGTTCTATTGATTGGCATAATCAGAAACAACCCAATTGTGGATGAAATTACCTTATTTCTTGCCACTTTTGTTGCTACATCTGAAAGTTGAGTCTGTAAACTGTTTTCACTAATCTAAGCAGAAACCAACTTAAACTTAAATTGCCTACTCTATAAATATAATTTATGAAAACGCCTCGTGTTTTGAAAAAAAAAAATGATGTGATAAAATTTAGTGGGATCTACAATAAATTGTCACAATTTTATTTTATTTTTCTTTTCCGTGTTAACTTCAGCATGTTCTCGAGAGGCATTGCATTACTGAGACTGAGTCCCTCGCATCATCACAAATATTAATTGTTGGAATTACCATCATTTTTGATCATGTTCATAGAAAATTTTCTGCAATAAGTCAATGTTGTGATTCCATCTCCCTGCCACTTCAAACATTCTTGTTCTTTCAAACTTTGTTAGCCCCTGTAGTTAAGGGTATGGTCATACAAGTGCAATTCTTCTTCAAACTGGTCAGCAATGGTCATCCGCCTGGTCAGCAAAAGTCTGGTGCACATTCTCTTGCTGGCTACTTGGTGGAAACATGACCCTGCCATCAGGTGGTAATGTGGCAACCAGGGGCATAACTGGATCCAACTTTGTGACTATGCTGATAGCTGTTTCGTATACTTTTGACAGAGTTGACATATACTTACAACTAAAGCTGATCAAAGTGCAACTGATACGGTTCTTTCTTAATATGCCCTCTCATCGTGCCAATCTGATACATCCTTAATTATGGTTACATATTATTTCATTTAGACCTTACTGAGAGCTTTTGCATAAGTGCTAAATCTATCACTCTGGTGCAGCATCATCCACACCATATCATTTCTCTCGTGCAATTGGTCTCACGAGTTCCTGGAAATCCCATCCTTGTGCAATGTCTCATCCCTTTACCTGCAGATGAAGTTTCAATAAGATGTACTCTTAAAATTCTCTTGGAATTACCTTTGGTGTCCTTTCAGCCTCTTTATATTTTTATTTTAAAACAACTTAGAGCTCGTACGACCATCCGAGACACTTTTGCACGTAGATGTTTGTCCTTGCATCAGAGTGATTTAATAGAAATAATAAAGGGATGTATTGCGTCGGATTTGAGCAGAGTGATTTAGATCTTCCATCGTTCGACTTTTGATATTTGTGTTTTGAATTTTTCGGATGTACATTTATTCGTTAATTATAAATTCAATATATTTCCAATTTATTAAACTTTAAATATAAAATTTAAATTACTCAAATTTTATGTCATTTTAAATTTAAATTATGTGGAATTTAACTAAAATGCTAGTTGATTGTCACATCTTTAGAAAAGGTCCATCATCATCTAATTGCCAAACCAATGACAAGATTGGAAAAATGCACCGGTCTTTCGCTCGACGAGTGGAGGAGAAGAAATCATCAAATATGGGTGCGGAACCGATCCTAACATTCTTCAAAAAGGAAACCTTTCTTGACTAAAAGAGTGACCAAAAGAGGGGAAATCATCAAACATGGGTTTAGATCGACGCATTTTAAGTTCATACGCACTAGCTTGAATTTTAATAGGCCAAGAACCTCTTTCTTTTTTCTTTTTATTAACACAAATTTTTTAATTATTGGAATCCTTCAGTTGCCTTGAACTAGCACGTATATACCATAGGCAGGCATATTGCATCACTAGTGAAAGCAAATGGGCACCATAAGATCAAAGATTCCAATGGTTAGAGCAAATGCTTGGTATGGCATTCTATTTTAGGATTCCCCACTTCCATTTTTCAATATAACATGTTCGTGTCCTTCATAAATGAAGACTGCTTTACCCCATCTGGGTTTTATGGCCAAAAGGCAAGAAAAGCTTC
The DNA here is from genome assembly GCA_037832385.1 of Rhizophora apiculata. Classification (NCBI taxonomy): domain Eukaryota; kingdom Viridiplantae; phylum Streptophyta; class Magnoliopsida; order Malpighiales; family Rhizophoraceae; genus Rhizophora; species Rhizophora apiculata. The sequence continues at coordinate 1,522,139 of CM075441.1, read as the reverse complement.
CTTGTCATTCAACAAGTTGAAGATAACACAAATGCAGTAATAAAGGTCAAGCTGGTGTGGAGATTAAGACGACTCGCACATTATTGAAGGGTGGTGAGAAAATAACTTCATGCGATTGATTCGGATGATTCTATTCCTTTTATGTCTTCTGCTGAGCATTACCAATAACCAACTTTGCAGGGAAACTCTCATAGCAGAGAATTTGAACTTTCAAATAAAAGGCTTAAGGTTAAACATGAAATGAGATGAGAAGAAATTTATAAAAGAAATAATCTTTCTTTTCTTTTGTTTAAGTTATTGGAATTAATATAGATTTATTATAGATTAAAAATTAATATTTAAATAAAAATTAAATAATTAAATCTTATTTAATATTAATTTCAATTTGTGGTGTGACTAATAAAAATAAATTTTTGTTATTTAATTAATAAGTGTAATTGGAGGAGAGATATTATTAGAAAATTTTTATCTAATTATGGTATTATAACCAATTGAATTCTATCGTGAATGAAATTTTCAACACAACGAGCTTCTTAATGAATTTTTAAAAAAATTACAAAAATTTCTCACGGGGGAAGAGAATACAGGATCCAATTTATCTATAGAAATGGAACATTTACATCTTGCGTTTCTGGTTTCATTGGTATACATGGGATTCCAAGAGACCAGAAATCTACAAACGGCACAATTAACAGGACAATGTATTTTCTTCCTCCGTTAGTGATTGTTGAGGATTTAACCGCTCAACTAGTATGTCCAGGGCTTCTTTCATCCACCAATGCCGACAAGCTTCTCTTGCTTCTGTGACTGGCATCTGCATAAAGTAGTTTTGCAACAAATTAAGATACCATAAACAAGAAAAAAAAAAAAAAAAAGAACAGATAAAATGCAAAGAAACTTCACTGATCTGTAACATACCCAAGTTCTCTGTCGTACATCTTTTTCAGGCCAGAAGTCAAGTTGCTTGGTTACAAGCAAAGGGAACATGTAGCCTTCATAAAATGTGCCGTGTCTTTTGCTTAAAAAGTTCCATTTACCTAATTCACCCTGCAATATGCAGCATTCAAAAAGCCACATTAAAAACCAAGCTCTACCGTGGAACAAATTATCAAATATAATCAAACAGATAATATGATGGGAAAACGTAAAATTGTCCCAATAGACACCAACCTGAACAATGCCAAGAACTCCAGCCTCTTCAAGTGACTCCCTGTGGGCTGCTGCTATTAGAGATTCATCGAGTTCCCAACCACCCTGGAAAGGCCAACAGCATGTTAAGGCATAATTTAAATGACTCAAAAAAAAAAAAAAAAAGTCTGCTGCTATTACAGAAACTTGCAGAGATAATGGTTTTTCAAGAAATTTGATTAGACAGGACAAATGGCACACCTTAGGGAACATCATTCCTCCACCCCCCTTCTGTGAAGTGATGATAAGGACCTCCAATTCATCACTAACGGAGCCATCCGCGCAACTTTTGTATCTATATGGGATGCATCTGCAGTTTCAAAAGCATCAAGTTTAGAAATTGAACTAGAAGTTGGTTCTTTAAATTTTGAATCAAGAAAAAGCTAAAGGAAACATAGCCAAATAAATCAAACAACACACAATTGAGTCACCCCTCCAGACGGTAAATACCAACAGAGAAAAGAAATTAAAAAAAAAAAAAAATTTATCCCACAATCAAAAAAGAGGGCTAATAAAATAGATCGAGATATAACACATCAAACAAGAGGAAGAAATTAGAGCCTCACCCGACAACTTGGCGACGGCCCATGTGATCATATCTCTGCAACTCCCTCCCTGTGCGAGCAACAAGACAAGCCATCTTCCCAAAAGGAATTGACAACCAAACTCAGCAGAGAAAAACAGCTAAAGGGGTTTCAAAAAAGGAGAAACAATATCTCTTTAGACGTCTTCTGGCACTTTATGCAATTGGCTATGTATAGACAATCAGTTGCAACCACCTAGGTTGTAATTCTGTTGAGATTCTTAGCAGGAAAAGAAGAACAAGAACCAGAATTCGAGACTTTGGATAAGGATTAAACTATTGGTTTATTTGGGTTTTTCCAATGAAGCTTTCAAAGATGTAAACAAGCTTTTGAGGCTGGTATCGTGACCCTATAACAATGATAGGGAAGCTATTTATAGAAACAAGATGGGTTGATAAGATAGTGAGCCATACAATTTAATATTGATTTTTCAAGAAAAACAAAGTACAAAATTCAACTAACACCGTGGATGCTGCAAAGCTGTTTAAGCGAGTAACTAAAGTCTCCCTATGCATGTATTTTATTTTTCATCTCCCACGGTTTCTTATACCTTTTTTGTTTTTTTTGGGATAATCCACGGTTTCTCCTATGTCCTAACCTGTCATATGGACGCGGGTGTGCCTGTACACGTTGGCTTTTCCGTCACTTCCTGACAAAGACCAAAACAATATTTTAACACATAATTTATAAAAAATTATTTTATTTAAAAATTTAAATTATTAAATTAAATTAAATTAAATTTTAATATTATATCAAAAATTATTTTATTTAACAAGTTAACTTATTTATTAAAATTTAAAATATAAACTTTATGTTATATTTTAATCATAATTATTATAAATGAAGTATTGTAATAAATAATTAAAATTAAAATTTTAAAAATTAAATTAAATTAATTAATCAAATAATAAATTATAAGATTAAAAATTATTAATTTTAAAAAATTAATTAATTAATTAATTATAAATAATAAATTAATCATATTTTTTAATTTATTTAATTTCAAAAAATTATAAAAAATTTAAAAATAAAATCAATATTTAATATTAAAAAAATAAAAAGTATATTATTAAAATTTTTATAAATTAAATATTAAATATTAATTTTATTTATTTAATTTTATTTAAAATTATTAAATAAATTTAATTTTAAATTTTTGAATTTTATATTTAATAATTAATTTAATTTTTTAAAATTTATAATTAAAAAAATAAAAATTTTTATTTTATTTTATGATAGAGATTCAATTTTATGACGTGATATTTCTTTTATCACGGACTGTCCCACTCGCCACGGGTCATTTCCGCGCATGCCAAGTTCCTGACAGTTAGGATGTGGATCACACGACTACAGTTTTCCAAAAAGAAATATCAACACGGATACGCCGAAAAAACACGATTTTCACGCCAGTGACATATTAACTTTAAAAAAATAAAATAAAAATACAGACACAATTAAGATTGGATATATGTGCCGTATTAAAAGAAAATTATTTAAATTTTAATTTTACTTACATTTCATATCTTTTTTAAAAATTTATCATGCAATTTTTATTTTATTTATTTATATATTATTAGATAATAATTTTAATAAAAATTGTTAATATAATGATAGGCAAATAGATTATTGTGTAAATATATAATGTAATTTTTTATTTATAAGTATAATATAAATTTTTTTGTTATATTTTAACTTTTATTATCAAAATTAAAAGAATATCTCCAACGTGTTTTGCTGTGTTCGAGCTGTGTCTGATTTTTTGAAGAAAAAAACATTTTTTTTTTAATATATATATAACAGACACATTTTAGCTATATCCAACAGATACATATTCATCGTGTGTCCATCTTGTGTCCGTGCTTCCTTAGTTTCAGAAATCAAACAAGACTGACGGTCAGATTTGGATGGATTTTTACTAAATAATATAATTTTTTATTTTGTTGTCAAAAAATATATATTGATGATATTTTTTATTAAAAATATTTATATATATATAGACTTAAACTAGTAAACTTAAATTTTATTTTGATAATTTTTTATTATATTATATTATTAATTATAATTTTTTTTAACAAAAATTAATATACCAATCTTGCCATCGGACTAAAGGTGGAACCAATGATTTTTTGGTTTTAAAAACCATGCGTACAACCCATTTTAATCTATAGACAAAATAAACCGTAGAATCTTTTTCATAAATTAATTATATATCGCATAACTTGAATTGCAAAATTTTTTTTTTTTTTTTTTTAAGCAGAAAATGGGAGATGGGTCCGGGGGAGACATTTTCCCATGAACATTATGGTGATGATTGGGGAAGTTTAGCCTTGGAGAACAGTGAGTTCGTTGATGGGAGAACACGTGTGAGAGCGTGGCTATTGTTTTGTCCTTTTTTTCTTGTTTACTTCGTCGGCCGACATCAGTCGGCATGCTAGATGGGCTACGAGAGATGCTTTATTTTATTTTATTTTATTTTTTGTTTTTTTTTTTTTATAATTAAAATTCATTAGATTTTATGAGCTCCGATTTGCTCCTAGATATTATCGTCACTGACTGTTCTTCACAACTAGCTTTTTGGGCAAAAGTCCAAATGACATTTTCAACAACTTAAATGCGCTATTTAAAAACATTCTAGTGTTAGGAATAAAAGACAAATTTTATTATTAAATTTAAAATTTTTTCAACTGCAAACACTTTTTTTGTTCAAGATTTCAAAATTGAATCACTAACTTTTAATCATCACAATCATCTCACAGTTTAAGTGAAATTATGCTAAAAATCACTCAATATAGACACAGCCTAAATACTGTAAGATGTGATGACAATCTTTAACATTCATTCCGTAAAAGACTTCTGTCTTATATTTTCTTTCATTTTGTCACATTTACGAAGAGAGAGAGAGGGAGGGTAACCATAGCAAGCACAGTGCAGAAGTAATCGAAGACGTGTATTTAAGACAACGGCTATGATCTTATCAATGGCATCCGGAATAGCCAATGAGACCTTAAAAGTGAATACAAGTGCGTAGCCGAAAAGCTACACTGCTCCTATTTCTTTTTTTCGTTAAACGAAGGGAAATAACAATAATAATAATAACAGAGGGTACCTTCACACAAAAATACTCCTCCTATCTCAAGGCCAAGTCTTCTGTTGCCCAAGCCAGCAGATCAAAAAATGTTCCAATTTTGTTCAAAAAAAAAAAAAACAAAGAAGGGGTCCTGCACAACGCGTTGACCAAAAACCAACACCGCTGAGGTGATCGAAGATTAAATCAAAACTCAATTTGTGCACGTACACGGAACAAGCACGGCGTAGACACAAGATAAGATGGATAACAACCACATCAAGAGAAGACAAGAAATTGTACTATTACACTTCCAATTCACTCGGAAGAAAGGCATGAACAAACCAAATTTACTTGAACTTAAAATATGGATAAATTAAAAATTTATAATTAAATATAAAAATAATAAAATTTAAATATATAATTATTTAACCACAAATATTATGATATTATGTAAAATAAAAAATAAAAAATTCATTTATTAACTTAAGCTTCGAGTAAAATTATTGCCCCCACAGACCCCACGGCCGACATCGCCGCTGGTTAGAGAACAGGTCGTAATTAGGCTAGAGTGACTTAAATTACATGAGGTCATCCAAACTTGTATGCAAAAAGTAAATATAATAGAAGTCAACCTGAAATATTCACCTCCCGGATTAACATGATTGCTTAAAGTTTAGAAGATGCTTCCATTTGGTATTTCTACGACGGAGTCACATAGAAATAATTTTCCGTGAATGGATCAATTTTGGCGTCAACGGCTAGCTTGCGTTGGACATGGGAAAAACTGATCTTAATATGGCAAATAAATGCTAGCACAAGATACCATTGTCGCCAACAGTGAGGAATGCGAAAAAGAACAGGAAAAATGTATTCTTACATCTTATTCATAGATACAATTATTATTGTGGGGGCCAATAGATTATTATTAATGTGACCTTTTCGGTTTCAAAACTAGTAGTATTAAGAGTTGTTGCCACTAATTGTTGTTAAAATTAATTAATAGTAGTATTAGAGTGAATTATTTATTAACGATCAATGACATTCAATTGGGACGCCCGGTCCAACCTTCATGTCTTGGCCTTACCAAACAGATTTTAATGCTTCCAACTGCCTCAGAATCTTCTAATCACTGCTTAAATGGGGTGACATGCTGCTCTAGGCTACCGAATCAGAAGACCCTTTTGGTTGGGGAATCGAAAACCCATTCGTTCAATCATGAAAGAAAAAAAAAAAAAAAGTAATGGGGTGTGAACGAACTTAACCGTTAAGAATTTTGACGATATGTTTTGATATACTGATTGAGAATTTTACAAAAGATAATTGACAACTGGGGATTTGTTTTCCCCAGCAACCATGTTTGTTAGAGAGAGTTATGGTAAAAGAATCAACAATCCCAACTAATCAACGAACCAATGCGTGGGCTCCCTCGTGACCACAGAGAGAGAGAGAGAGAGAGATTGAAGGTGCAACAACCACGTGGAAAGGGTATCCAGGAGAAGTTGGAGATCATCATCAAGTCTCCCGGGAAAGAGTCTTTGTAACTTTGTAAGTAACTTGTCAAATCGTGCTTTGTTTGACGAAAAGCAGAAGGAGACAAAAGGTAACGAATAAATTTCTCACGTAGTGGGCGGGACATGCATATAAATTTCCACCGCATGAGGTGCTGAGCCCCCCCCCCCCCCACCCCACCCATTCCAACCCCATCACGCACTCTGCTTGTCTTGGTTTGAGGGCGACAGGTGCTTGTTTGTATTCTATTTCTTTAATTGATTTGTTTCAATTTCCATTCACTATTCTATTGGGAGTAGTTGCTATTTTTGATAAGTGAGAGATGTTTATTATAAACCAAGTTTAATCGTCATCTGGAATAGTCATTTAAAGAGCAATTTGATATTTTTTAATATTAATTTAAGTTTAGATTGTGATATTAAAGATTATTTTAATACAAATGATGAATTTTTTTATAAAAAAATATTAAATAATCTTAAATTTTAAATTATAAATACAATAATTAATATATTTATAATATATATTTTTATCTAATAAAGTAATTTTTAAAGATTATTTTTATATAGAATAGGAAGAATGGCCCAAAAAAGCCCTCCATTTAGTGTTTTCCATGGTCTCTAGAAATTCTTTAACTCAATAAAATGTGAAAAAACAAGGGTGATTCAAAAGAAAGATTCTCTTGTCGAAAAGATTTTGTTACGATAATAAGAAATTATTAAATTTAAAAATTTAATTTATTAAATCAAGAAAAAAAAAATCACATAATAAACATATTATCGAAACTGCCGTTCCCCACATGTGGCAGTGCATGTGCATTGTCAGAGTAATAAGTCTATGCATAATTGACACTCCCACCACCATCCGGCCACCAGATCCACACGATGAGCCCCAGTGATCCATTTACATTATTATTGAGTTTCCGGGCGAAATTCCAGAAGCAACCCTTTAATTTAATATGGGATTCTATCCATTTTCTACACTGTTTTGAATTTCACCAAGATAGGAGTTATGATTGAGTGAAGAATCCAGAAGACGTCTCAATCCCAAAACGTCACCGTCATTGCCTCATTGGTGCACCATTTTTCTCGAGCCGTAACCAGACGGAGCCACATGTTTACATCCGGTTGCCCACCTCTGGCGTATACTTAGAGTTGATTGGGCGAAGACTTTTAAAAACTGTTTGGCAGCAAATGTTGACTCGCGGATGAATATAACTTTTTCCTTTTTAATTATAATTTTCGGTTTTTTTGGGGTATTCTGAGGATTGATCCCGGAATGACAGAGACTTGCACGTACCGGCCCGCAATGGTGCAAAACAACCGCATATGCTGTTCTTGACTGGATTCCAAACATGCCCTTGTCGACAAATTATAAATAAAGGAATATCAATAAAAATAGTGATTATTACGTACCTAACATCTGGCAACCGTGACTGACGGGCACCTCAATTCTAGAAAATATCTAGCTAGTGACTTCGAGAAGAACAAAAAAAAAAAATAAAACAAATAAAATGCTTAGAACATGCAATTTATTTCATATAATGCAGCTGAGCATATTTAAATTTAAGATTGAACATCCAATCATGATTTTATATTAATTTGTGTGGTATTATGATCTAATGGATATTGATCAGTCAAATGTAAATTTATTATAAATCAGAAACTAAGTTCATATTAAAACAAAATGTTGAAAAAAAAAAGGAGAAAGATTTATGTAGCAAATTCCATTGACATTAAAATTTTGTTATTATTGTTGTTTAACAACTGAACCAAACAGGCCCTTTATTCAACCAAACGATGTGCTATATGTGGCTATGGAGATAAAAGATGCAACTGCTGACTCAATTTTGCGTGGAATTCTAGTGTGAAGATGAGTATTCTTTGCCCCAATGTGGCTAAGCTCCATTTGTGGGCTGCACGTGCAATGTTGACAGAGTCGGCTGTTTGTTTGGGGTGGCCGCTGCTGTTCCTCAGTGGAATCAGCTAAATAACCTTCCGGCATCTCTGAATTCGTCATTCATGCAGAAGCTTCTCAATGACAATCGGCGCCCCGTCCCTGAAGAAATTGTACATATAGAAGCTTCCATGTCATTGGTTCATGCACCATTTCAAGAAAAAGACGGTTCCATGTTCAAATCTAGCACTTGGCAATATCTCAATGCCATGAATATTGTCTTTTGGGCAGTAGCCCATCTCTGGGAGGAAGGGATTAAAAACAAATTAACTCAACTCGTCTGGAAACTGGGTCTGGGCCGTTTTCAGTGATGCTAACATAGTGAAGATTATATATATATGCATATATAGATATGCTTGGAGTGCCTAAAATCTGTAACGTGTGGTCAGGAATCGGCCCACTCTGCCATGGGCCTCGGTTTGAACCCAAACTCATTATCCAGTCCATTCCCACTCGACGCGAATTGGAGAGCGCTCTGAGTCCCGGCTCAACCTTGAGCTTGGAAACCTCTCCTCCCATGGCAATGCGGCCCAATCTAGTTAGGCTTTTAACTCACTAGAACCTCTAGCCCAGGACTCATCAACGTGCACACAACTTCAACTGTAACAATAATACATCCAAAACTTTTAACCTTGACAATCATATTATTTTAAATTTTAAATCATTCCAATTTCAAATATTTCGTGTTTTAAGGATAACATATATTGCGGGGACAGACGCTAGCCGATTCTTCTAGCTACTGGGCTTATGTCTGCGATATGTGACATTTCCCATGAACACCCATCACGGGGGTGGGCGTGTGGCTTGCAGGGTTTGCTTATTGTATTGGGCATTGTTCATCTGTCTTGGAAGACCCATCCTCCAAGGTCTCACGCTTCCTTGGTCGTAAGGGTACAGGAGAGTTTATCTTGAGATAGATTCCAAGGTGGCAATGGCAATCATCCGGAGAGGAGTGCCACCGATATACACATTTTCACTTCGATATGATTCAGAGTTGCAGAGACTTAATCAATAGACTCTGAAGTCAGAATTTCTCTCAAGGATTGGGTTTACATGTTTTTTGTTCACTGCTACAAGTGGCTTTGACGTTGTGGTGTATGTGGGCTTTTAAGCCTTCATTTTTTGACCCCCAAAAGAGAGGCCTCTCTTTTAGTCTAAGTCAACTATGCTGATTCGACAGTTTTTGAAGACAAGCCCTCGGAGTAGGTATTTTTGTTAGTAAATGTGTCTGCTCTATGCAAGAGATACATAGACTCTAGACATTAAAAATATTTTTATTTTGAATTTTAAACTTTTTCTTTTTTTGAGAAAATAAAAAAAAAATTAATAAAGCACACATTTCATTTCTCTATTCATCAATTTTTTCGGTGATTGATCAGTTCTAAGAAGTCAGTCACATTAACTTAATTAAAAGACAAAAATAAAATGTAGTGTGTTGATCCCATTTTCTATTCAATGAATTACTTCCAATGTTGACGACTGAATTGAATTTAAAATTCTTTAGAAATTACTTCATCTTACTCAATTTCAAGGTCTGTAAGGAGCAACTGGGTTTTTGATGGAACTTCAAAATTATCTTCTTTTTTTTTTTTTTAAGAAATTAAAGTAAAAATAATATTAATTTTAATTTACTGTATAATTTATTATATACTAAATAAAAAATAACCCCACATGTTTAAAAATAAAAATATATACTTTAATCTCTTGTAACTTTAAATCAAAAGAGAGTTACTAAGATAAGGATATGAAACGTGGACCCATACGGACTGACACGTATTAGCCCCACTAAATCATTATACAATAATTCAATGTTTTTTCCGAATCCTAAGTTACACACAACTGTTGTGAGGAATTCAGGATAAGAATTGCGTCTCGCATGTATCCAAAAGGTCAATTACATCAAAAACCCTGGATATGGCCGTTTGATGTCGACATAGGCATCTTCACTCACATTTTCATTAACATGGTGCACATGCACTTGACATTTTCCTTTAGTAATGAGTTTAAATGTAACGAGGTGATATCATAGACGAGCATTGGTATAAAATGTTAAAGACAGACAATTCACGTTCGAATTAGGGAATTTATAAAATGTTTTCTAGAGGTAACAAAGTGACGGTTGGTTGATTTGTACCAAATTCTTCTGAATTTTAGGTTATTCTAATCTTTAAGTATGAGTTTCGAGAATATCAAATTTTTTATAAATTAAGTTTATATTAAATTCATCAATTTTTAAATTTTTTAAAATTTTAAATATTTGAACTTTTTAGATATATTATTTGCAGGTCTTTTAAATTTTAAAATTCAAATTCAAATTATTTGTTTTTTAAATTATTTTGAATTCACAAATAAGAATTGTTTACCGACTGTTTGACAAACTTAAAAAAAGGGGGTGAGAGGCGACTTGTATTGGGCTGACATTAAAGTAGAATACCAAAAAAAATAAAAATTAAAAAAAAACCATTTTAGTTTAATAGTATGAATAATTTTATTTTTTTTATAAAAAAAATCAAATGAACAAGTAAATAAATGACTTTTAATTTTAATATTGTGCAATGCACTTTTTTTTATTAACAAAAAAAAAAAAAAAAAAAGAAGTGATTTCACATGAAGCAGACTTAGCCCATATGATCGTTAATGGCAAGTAAGGATTTAATCCATTTTTGACTCTCGGCGGAAAGTAATAATTTAACCCTACCGACACCAAAATACTGAAAAAATGGGCTTAATCTGCCATTTAATTAGCGAATTGATGGGGTTATCATCTATAATAATAGAAGATAGAAACCCCATCTATTTCACATCTTTTTCCTTCTTGCTTAAAAAAAAAAAAAAAAGGAGAAATCAACAAGAGACCAATGTCCAGTCACAATGCAGTCCATGTCCAGTAATGAGTTCCTTTTTGTTTCCTTTTCTTTATTTAGTCTAATGGACTGAAAAATAAAAATTGGTTAAAGGGTAACAATATTACAAATTGAGAAGGGAACCTACCAAGTTGGAAGTGTTCTTCTAGAAATGGTCAATTCCCAGGCTTCGAGGCTTGTCATTTCGAGCCTCCTTCCTTACGGTAAGAGTGCTGACTCGTGTTCAATGAAAAGACCAGTCAACCCAAGCAACCCTCCTGTGGTCTGACGTGTATGGAGTTAGAATTGGTCGGCCAGCCACCGAGATCTTCTGAGCAGTTGGCAGCACACTTTGACCCCTACATGGGTTAAAAACGAAGATGCTTCGTTACGTGAGCTTATCAATTTCACGCCTTCTAAATATTAATTTATATTATATTATTATTGATTATTAAATATATATTTGTGATTTAAGTAGTTAATTATGATTAAAAAAAACATAAATTAAGAAAAAAAAAAAGTACAATCAACAAGCACCGAGTTCAATTAACTTTTAACGTGCATTTGACGTCAGGCCAATTACAAGGGGTGGAGTGGGGAACAATGCAAGACCTTATTAAGCAAAGGGTCATTTTTTGGTGCATACCCAATACTGGAAAAAAAATGGAACACGTCTTCTGCTGTTGAAATAAATGACTGCCACAGCAATTAGGCAGGAATTTAGTCAATAATTTGATATATTTTTTTATATTATTTTAAGTTTAAGTTCTCTTATTACTCTAAATTTGAAAACTTTAGATATTTATACGAGAATTAATATCGAAAATACACGTGAAAAAAGTCTACTCAAATTAAATAATATTCCTGTAATACATCCTTTTTCGGAGTCAGAAGGCAAAAAATAATAATAATAAAAAAAAATAACTGTAGAATATAATCAATTGATCCAAAGGCAATGGATGCGCTCACGTGGCGAGCACGTGAGCACCTAGATGTGTTCCACTGTCATAAAAGAGCCGGTCTTAAAAGCACATGAAAGTAGAAACTTGAATGCGCCATCTTAACTACCTTAACTCTGTCTTTCAACGTATATTCATGAAGAAATGGTCTCTTTGCTCTCTCTTTCCTGGCCACAATATATGTAGTTGTCGGTACCTTTGAGACTCTCTAAAGCAGGCAGGCAGTTAGACAAGGCCTATAGTGTGAAAATTCTGTGCACCATCTAACAGAAGGTGTCGTCCCTATGATGGATATTGAGAACATCAACAGCAGCAGCAGCAACAACAACAACAACAAACACAACAATCGTCACAGCAGCACCACAGTTGATGAAGATGGGTATGTGGCAGTAGGGCTTCCAATACACAGTCAAGTCACGAAGATCAAGAGAGAGTTTGAGAAAATCAACCATCCGTCGTCGGAGCAGCTAGAGGTGAAAAGAGTTATCTGCAAGATCAACAGGCAGCGCTCGCGTTCTCCCCTTGGTTTAGCTAAGAGACCCATCTCGGTGGGGAAGTAGAAGTTGATCATGTTAGGGAACTTTTTCTTGGTTTATTGGCTTCTCCCTTTTCTTTTTCTTTGTTTTTAATCTTTTTGTCCTATGCCCCACCGTGTGGCTTTCTGGGTTTTCTTGCACTTGCATATACAACTTATGATGTAGGAAAGTAAAGGAGGTTAAACGTATGGCAAAAGCTTTTCATGGTGCATGTTTGTTTCTCCTCTCCACGCTCCTATGTTTTTGGTTTGTTCAAGTCTGGCTGATCTCCGGGCTCCATCATTTTTTCAAAGTTTTGATGGCCTGAACTAGCAGCTTCAATCCTAAAATGTTCCAATTGGATGGAGTGTCAGTCGCACGAGCACCTCCATCCTTGCTCTTTACTTGAACTCACTTTCCACTAACAGCTAGGCCTAGAACAGCGTTTTCATCTCAGGGTTCCACACTACTGTCATGATCAACAGGTTCCATTAAAGGTTCAAATTATACATAGATTTTTGTTGAGTTTACAGGCTAACCACGATTGATATATGAATCAGAATATATTTACTCCAGTGACGAATATTGTATGAATGAAATTGGCTTGGAAACAATTTTTGTTTTCATGCGACTAATGACCAATCCAAAGCACCAGTTTCTTTTCAAGACATACAGATAATATGATACTTATTTCATCATGGTTGCCTGACAAAAACCTATCAATCCAACAGGTTTTTTGCAGATACACATCTTACACAACTGTTTTTGAGCTTACATCCTACTTACACATGCAATCCAGAGCAATATGTAATGAGATCTTGCTCAATTTCAGGGACACCCTTCTGTAATATGATCTTGGCAAATAATCATTTGATCCTCAAAAGCATGAAAGAAAGAGGCATAAAAATAGAAAAAATAATAATAAAAAAAAAAGCACTTCTTTCATTGCTTGTTCAGGAATACGTACAATGTAACCAAAGTATTCAACATTGATATAATCTCAAACAGGATCTATAACCGATCAAAAGGCATCTCTATATCACATTGAGGTCAAAATATCCGACAAACAAAGACAATAAAGGTAGAACTATAAAGGAAGAGCAAATGGGTGAGGGTAACATACATGACGGGATTGGAGTGGTAAGATGGTTGATAATGAGCAAGCTATGATTAAGATCATCCCTCCCCAGATTAATTTTGAGCAGGAGTCATGTCTTTAGACACTAGCAACTTAACTCGCCTTGTTAGATCTCTCATCACATTTATTATAGCTGATTTCTTCTGTATTCTGAACTGAATAGCTAGTTCAGTTGAAGCCGAAACACTTTGTTTCAATAAAGATTCATCGTCCATTATTTTGGTAGGGAAGTGCCCCAGGGCAATCACACATAGTGCAATAATGGTACGGAAGACAGCTACTTCATTTGCAGTCCCAAGAGGCACATCAGCTGATAAAGATTTAAGAGTCTTCAAATCATGCTTTTGCACAGCTTCCATGTCATTGGCAAGCACTATTCTAAGGGCTGCCATCAAACGGCCATCTACCAGCCCCTCACCTCCTAAGGTTACCTGTGGTAAAAAACAAAGGGGGATGCATGGCTAAATAGTTGAATCTGGTCAAATTCAAGAAAACAAAAATCTTTTAAAAAAAAAATGCCGTTTGTGTAAGCTAATTTGTATATCAAGCTGTCTGTCACCAGTGTGACCAATCAAATGCTACTTTGCATAAAGAATGAGGGGAATTTAGCTCCAAACTTGAGAAAGCAAAATTTATTGCCATTTCTCCCTACATATAACAAACAGGGGAAGATCTTTTTTCTACTTTTTCCTGTCAAAATACTCTTCCCAACAGCTCTCTTAGAAAATTAATCAATGACAAAACATTATATGCAAATGCGACTCCACAAGTATGATGTTGTGCCTCAAAACTTAAGATTTAGCTTTGAATAACTTAAAAGTTACAGAGGAAAAACAGGTTGACAACATAACGAGTTCTTTTGAGCGAGAGTCCCATGGAACTGTTCAGAATAGGTGCAGCATATAAATTCAACCTTGAGAATACTTCAAAACGTGTATACAAAGTTGGATGATCAGAAGATAAACACAAACCTTGAGAATAGGTGCTTCACCATGTAAATTTAACCGGGATAAGATCTCTTGCTGCCATGGAGCTGGTGAGGAGAAGGTAGGAGAAGATAAACCAGCAGCCATGCTTGCTGCATCCAGAAGAGCTCCATCATATTTGAGCTCAATAACATCATAAGGGTTTGAATGAATCACAAAACCATAATCCAGCAGGAAAAAGTCATTGTTCAAACATCCATAATTGAGTAATATAGGATCATTCTGCTTAATTGGAGTTTCAGCCACAACCTGTCATGGACACAGAGAAGGGAGGGGGTTGGGGGTTTGCTCTGAAATGTTCTTTCATTGATGATTCAAATATAGGACAGCAAAATATGAGAAAGAAAATAGGAAAACTTGCCTTTATAAGCATATTTGCATTCTCAGCGGCATGTTCTTGAACGATTTGGGCATTTGGGTTGAAGCTATGGTTACACATATCAATAAGAGGAAGCATCGTGGGCACAGAACTGTGGGACCCATCTGCTTGCTTTTTCCCATGCAAAAGAAATGCCCTAGATGAGACTGCTGACATTGCCCATCCAAGAGACGAAGCATCTGCATCTTGACCAGCAAAAGGGTGAACATTTTGTTTCAAGTTTTCTAGAGCACACTTGACTTCTTGCTCAAAATCAAGAAGAAACCGGCATCGTTTGTTGACCTGGTACAAATACAACCAGCTGGTTACAATGAAAGCCAAGTATACAAATTAAGGAACATTTTAGGAAACGAGAAATGGCTTTGTAACCAGCATGATGAGGACAATCCATAATCAAGAATATAATTTAATCCATTTAAGGTTAATCAAAATGGATTAATGTGCACCTGTTTTCATTACCAGGCAAAATTAAAAGAAATACATTCCACATATTCGTATTCCAGGCAGTGTTTTGCAGTTTCACTGATGCCTCTAAGAGTTTAGAAACTCAAAGTCAGAGGCAGAGATAGGCTTTCAAGTTCCTCAATTTGTTACCTGATGAAGAACAGGAGCATACTGCAAGTTCTTTATATCCTCCCCAGAAAAAAAGATGGGAACACTGTAAGTTTCAGGGAGATTGCTGATGTACGGCCACCAAAAGGATCCAACCTTTGCTCTTTCTTGTAGAAGCTTCAAGCCCAATTTCATTGCCCACAGTTCCTCTGCCAAATTGCTCCCACATATCCAATTTACTCATTTTCAAAAGTGTAAACACCCTAACTTACAACAATTGGGGTTACCAACCTATATTGACAAAGATAACCTACATGATATTGATTTAGTATAAGAGTATGGTTCCACAGTGTTATAATATAGCACTTTTTGTTAAAAAAACAACAAAAAGATTGTCTCTGGGGGAACATGTGTGAAAATAATTACTTTGAGTATGACTAGGTGTGTGTGTTGGTGCATGAAAGAGAGTATAAAATTAATGAGGATCAAGAAGCAATAGATTCAGCTCTATATCCACCACAGGTACCAAATGGATCCTGGTGCACATAAAACTTCAGCTTCAATCTATATTGATTATGTTAATCGCTGTTTCAATCTTAAAGAGCAAAGGCAGATAGCACTCCTACCAACTTATAGAGTATAAAATTAATGAGGATCAAGAAGCAATAGATTCGGCTCTATATCTGCTACAGGTACCAAATGGATCCCGGTGCACATAAAACTTCAGCTTCAATTTATATTGAATATGTTAATCGTTGTTTCAATCTTAAAGAGCAGAGGCAGATAGCACTCCTACCAACTTATGCTGCCATTTGGGCCCAACTAAACTCCTAATCATTGCAACAAAATCATGCAACTGTTAAGGACACTGGCTGGCATTAGATCTTTCAATCACTGTTGATGCCACTGCTCAGCATTTATTTTGTTTATATCTGACCAAATTAAAGGGAATTTTGTTAAACTGCAGTAGCGTATGCATCATTTTTACACAGACAAAGAATCAAGTCTGTGTGAGAATGGTTTGGAGGAAACAACAGATGCAGCATTAAGCTTTCTTCAACCACAAGGTGATTTTGTTAAGCAACATATACAATGATTGAATTTCCAATTCAATGTCTACCATCAAATGTATCCAATTACACGCAAGCAGTTCATCTAATAGTGAAAAAACCAAGTTCCTTATGCCTCATTTTCAAAATAGATAGAATTAAATGCATGATATTACAAGGATTAGGCAATGCTGTCATGAGATCAAATTTACAACATTATGAGAATTGTTGTGTGTGTGTGAGATAGAGAAATGTTAATGAGGATCTAGAAACAACTCAGAAAGGCCATAAATAATAATAATTATTATTATTATTAAAGAAAAAGAAGCAACTCAGGAAATATATTCATCCATAAAACACTACAACTGAAGAATGGATCCTAGAAAATTTGTCTAGCAGTACAAGAACCAAATTTTTTAGACCATTAGACCTAATTCTCATACTAAGATTTTGATAATCTCTTTGAACATTTTTTTGGCAAAGAAAAATAAAAACCTACTCAATGATGCTAAATAAATAGAGGAGGCAAAAGGTACAAACATATATCTTGGAAAAGCTTACCACCCATCTAGCTTAACACCACCTAGAATTGCTAGGCTCTTACTCCTAGCTTCTGGTCCCCACAAACAAAAACCTTGGGTAATGAGGATATAAGCATGTGCACATGTGATTGCCTGCAGTCTCTAGATTTGACCTAACTGATAATGCTCAAAAAATCATTACAAGGTCTCAAAATACTGATCCTGGATGTCAAGAGCTTAGCCACCTAAAAATTACTGCAACAAATCTTACCTCCCATATGAAGTGAAAATGAATGAATATACAAATATCCACAAAAAAATGGAATTTATGCTGCTTTGATTTCCAATTGACAGCCATATCAATGACATTTCTTTAGTGAACTACAACTCCATATAAAATGGTAGGGTAGTTTCAAACCTAAAAAGTCCCTCTATGGCAAAGGCATCCTACACAAGGCTCTTACCTGTGGGGTCTGAGGAAGGATTAAATGTATGAAACCTTAATCTTGTTTTGACAAGGAGGCTGCTTCCAAAGGAGTAATCCTACTGTTACACAAGGCAACTTTTCACAGCTTTGAATGCTATTTTACTGATCATAGCTCACTTATAAACATCTATGCATTTTGACTTGGCAGTACACCCCTTATCCAAGTCCTCTAAGAAGTGAGACATATAAGTACCAAGGCTGCAGAGAAAGTTCCCTCACTTGGCCAACAACTAAAAAAATCATTGATCATGTCGGTGAAGCAGTTAAGCAAACTTGAACCACAGACAACAAAAGAAACTTGAACCACACCCCGAACAACAAATTTTGAACCATCCCACAATAAAATGACATAGAACCACAGTTGCATAGTGTACAACAACGGGCAAAGAATTTTTCTTTCATTTGATTATTCATTCTTCACCATAAACTAATTTTCAAGTATCTGAATGCCCTAAGGAAATGCAAAGTGAATTTACAAATTCTTATTGAACTCTAAATCTAAAGAAACCATCTTCAATTCCAATGCTCTTGGGGGAAATTAAGGGTTCAACTCTTTAAAATTCCCACAAAAACTTGTGCTTTAATTCCGATTTACCCAGCTTAATATAGCACTGATGCTAAACTGAGTAGAAACTAAACATTTTATATTCACCAAAAACGCACAAATGATCATAAAACAAAACGAACAAAAACAAGTGAATTAGAAAACTCCCTCGAAGACAAAAAGAAAAAAAAAAATCTTGCAATGCATACCAGGAACTTGCTGAGCCAAATTAACCAAAACCGAGGTAGCCTCATCATCTGAACCGTCAGATTCAAAGGGCCCAAATTTCAAGGGAATGTGATCAGGCAAGGCAATGAGTTGAGACCCTTTTGGGATTTCTTCAGAGGCAACAAGACCGAGGCCATTGGACCCGTCCGCCAGTATCTTTATAGACTGGTGAACGAACCCACCTTCACGCCTCACCCATTTGACGAGGTCCGGTGGGTGTGCGACCAGTCGCGCAGGAAAATAGCCAGTGGCCGTAGCCGCCGCGCATGACAGTGGACGGTAGTGGGCTATTGTGGCCATTACCAGCTTTGAGGCAGCCATGGAATGGAAGGAATGTTGTGGTGTATTGAAACGTCCCCAGAAAACTCTCCAGGACTTTATTATATGTAAATAACAATATATTATTGAATTTAATACATTAAAAAAATCAAATAAATAATTTTAAAAAATAAATAATAAATAATAATATATATAAATTTTATTTTATTTTAATTTAATTTAAAAAAAAAATTCATCATATAATTTAAATATTTTATTTTTTTCTTATATAATATATAAAATACTTCTCAATAAATTAAAAAAAAATATATATATTCATTACATAATTTTTATTATAACAAATAAATAAATAAATAAAATTTTAAATTATATAAATTTAATTTATTTTTATTAACAAATTTTTTTAGTCCAAAATTACCTACGAATATTTATTTTTTTTAATAATTTTCGTTTTAATAAAAAAAATATAAAAAATAAATTTAAAATATTATACTAAATTTTTTTAAAATTAATAAATTTTTTATTATTTATTAAAATATTTATTAAATTATAAAAAATAATTTTTTATTTATATAAAATTTATATTTATTTTAAAAATTATAATTTAAATTTTTTAAAATAAATATATAAAATTTTAATTATTAAAATATTTTTTATTATAATTATTTAATATAATTTATTTTATAATTTTTAAATAAATTTTAAAATAAATATAAATAAATAAAAATTTTAAATCAGGCAAGAATAAAAAGAAGAAATAGTAATGCGTGAGACGTCTCACAAGTTTGAAAGCCACAACACCCTGACGTCTACACAGGGTTACCGAGTGTGATTTAGGCCTGTCATTAACATGATCGTAGGCAAAACCTAAGGAATTATGGGCGTAAAATTGACAAAAATCGGATCTAATGGGTCAAATTTTCTTTCTTTTTTTTTTTTTTTTATAGGTCAAATTTCTCAAATCATGAAATGGAACCTTAGTGAGCTAATAGATTAATGGGAGAATGGACTAATTACAAAAATTATATATATATATATATATAGCCATAAAATTTTGCTTATGTACAAGAATGAGCATTTAAATTATAAATTATGACTCAAAAATTAGTAAACGACAAATTTTACATTTGATTTATAATGACTGAATATTAAAAGATTTGTTTAGAATAATCACTATTAAATTACAAATTTTTGTTATAAAAAAATTAAAATTTTAAAAAATAATTTTTAATTTAAATACATAAAAATAATAATTAATATTATATAATATTTTTTTAATTAAAAAAAATAAATTATTAAACGAAAGAATATTTTTTAAACAGTATATCAATAAATATATATTGAAATCTTCAAAAAAAAAAATTTAATTTATAATAAAAATTATAATATAAATATATTAATAATTGTAATGATAAATTAAAATTAAAATTTAACATAAATTTTAAATTTTAAAAAATATATAATGTTAAAAAAATTAAATTTAAATTAAAATAAAAATTTACTTAACATATCACCGTTTTTTGTTTTTCTTTTTTTTTTTTTTTTTTTTGGTTTTTTCAACAGAGCTATTGGAAAGTAGCAAACATTCCCCGCTGGTAATTTGATGTGATCCCAGGAGCCCACGTACATGTTAAATTGAAATCTCCCTCGCAATGTAAATAACAGCACCACCTCCGTAAAATCGATTGAAGATGAAAGAACAAAAATAAGGGAAAAAAAAAAAAGAAAAAGAGAAAATTTTGAATCAACGAATGTAAATATACCAAATGTAGATATTGACAATTTTCATAGATCATTCCAGCAATCCAATTTCCTCAATTAAAAGACAAAAGGAAAAAGATTAAAAAAAAATATAGAAACCTAATTTTTGAGAGAGAAAAAAAAAAGGAATTGAAACAGAAACCAGAGAATGCCACCATGGCCCACAGCCACAGCCACAGCCACAGCCACAGCCACGGGCTGCCGCTTACCCATTAGTTCCACGAACACCTTCCATGGAGTCCCACCTGGCACCCATCATCATCATGACCTTAAACTCCTCGAAATCAATCATCCCATCGCCGTCGCTGTCGACCCCACTGATCATGTTCCTGCACTCGGCAAGGGAGTGCTGCTCGCCGAGGCTGGTGAGCACCTTATGCAGCTCCTCCGCGGAGATGGACCCATTTCCGTCGAGATCATAAACGGAGAACGCGTCCCTCAGATTCTCTATCGCCTCGTCGGAATCGATCCCCTGGGTGTTCAACGCCACGAACTCGTTGAAATCAATGAACCCGTCGCCGTCGGCGTCGAACTCGGTGATCATTTTCCGGAGATCCTCCTCCTTGGACTCGTGGCCGAGGCTTGACATTATGGAGTCCAGCTCGGACGACGAGATCTTCCCATCTCCATTAACGTCGAATTTCCTGAACACTTGCTCGAGCTCCTCCACCATGGGTCTCAGCTTCCAAGACGAAGTCCTGGATCCGGTGAAGAGGGCCGCCGCGGACGTTGGTGAGTCGACGTTGGAATCCGGATTCTTGCCCTTTTTCCGGTGGAAAAGGCCTTTAAATCCACCCATGGTTCCCCAAATTCCAAGAATAACGGAGAGGCTTCTGGATGTGTTCTGTGGATTTTGGTGTTCTTAGCGAATAGTGGAAAAAACAAAAGGACAAAAAATGCCAATGGATTTTCAATATGGTATTTTATTATTATTTTTCAAAGGCTGTTTCTGTTTGAAATATAAAAAGGTTTTTCTTATTTTTTTTATTTTTTTATTTTTTACGGGGCAACAGTTAATTGATATGTTTGGTTGCAAAGAACAGAATTGAAGATTGAGATCACCCACAAGCTCCTCTAACCATTGATAGGTTTGGTTTTTCTTTATTTGGGTGGGGTTGTTAGGTGTATCGTCTGTTTGTTTTTCGGCCCTTCTTTGTAGCACATTATTGTCATTAAGCACAAGGATTGATACCAGCCTATTAAATATAGAATAACATTATAAATATTTTGCTCAAAGTAACAACGCCGATTAAGATCACAGTAACAGCTGAGAATTTGACAAAAACAAACTAAATTCTCTAAAAATATTTTACTCTTGCCCACATGGTTTCCAATTATAAAACGACAAAACCACCGGGGCACAATCATTACAAAATGTTCCACTTTTCTTTCCCTCCCACCCCCGAGTGAAAAAATAGAATAGCCCAAGCTTTAACTAAATTGAAAACCCATTTTAAGAACATCCCAGCCTCCAGAAATTAACACATATCAATCTGTGATGTACAATTTTACAAGTTGTACAAGATCTCATCCATTACTGCAAATTGCCCCCAAGTTGAAGACAGGGAGCAGCAAAAGAACTAAAGTTGCAACCGTCCTGGACCTCTCCTCGATGATCTTGAGGGAGGCCCCCTCATGGTTGCTGCAGGAGGTTGTCCTCGGGGTTCTTCTGGTCTGTGTACATCCTGCATACAACCGGGCATAATACAGTCCAAGTAAAGACATTGGAATTATGGACAGGATAAGCAAGCATTCGTAGACTAGGGGCACAACGGAATATATGAGCTCTGCCAAATTGGCACCGCAGGTATCATGGCTGACACTACTTCGCAATAGGGAGGACCATGAGTCATTACAGGCCTACACAATTCATTACGGAAATCACCTTATGATTTGCTCTTAGACCACAATCCCCTTGAGAGCAGACCACACATTTCTTCTCAAGCCAAGGTGCCTTTTGCCCTTTAACACCCCACCCCCCACCCACTCAAACGGCACACAGCCTAAACCGAACATCATTGCTAGAAGCTACACTTCCTTAAAATGTCCAGAAACAAACAGGGCAGTTAACTACCCTACCTGTTAATGTTTACAAAATGACCAAGCCATAAACTTTCATTGGATCTTTTCCCCCAATTAACCAAAAAAATCTACCAAAAATTTGATCATTAAAGAAGTAACGAAGAGACTGAAAAAGAAAAACACAAAGAAGCATAAAGAATTACAAACCTTTGATGAAATGGAGTTGTTGCAAGATTGAACCTGTGCTTTACCATGCATCCGATGTTGACGTTGCATTTGCTCAAACTGGTGGAGTCTTAAAGAAAAGTTAATTCCTTTATGGGAACTGGAATTCCCAACATCCTTGTTGGCATGACCATCCTCAGAGATCTGTGATCCACTGAGAGTGTGGTGTAAAATTTGGGAATAGGGGTTGCCCGAAGAAGTTTGCTTAAATTGCTCACCATTGAAGGAATATGGAGGTACAGCCTTCAAACGAGTCCGTAGAATCTTAAAAGCAGCACTTTGCTGCATTCAAGAATCACATAACTGCATGAGTTCCCTAAATAAATAGCCAAAATCAAAAGCCCCAGTGGCTGGCAAAAGTTTAGGAATAGAAAATGCCATAAAACTAGAATTTCTTCCATTTATTCTCTCTGGCCAAGCATAAACATCTATATAACACCTATTCTTCTCAAAAACGTGAAAGACATCCAAACACTTGCATACATGTTTTGTTGTGCTTGGGGAAAATCCAGTCTTATGCACAGAACAATAAAGAAAAAAAAAAAAGGAATTTTCAATGAAAGGGGCATGTCACTCCAGGTGTACCTGAGGAAGTAACATGAGAAGACCATACAAGGCTTTTAACAACAATTTATATTTTCCGGGTTCAAGAAGCTGCCAAAACCACAAAAGGTCTCAGAAACTTAACAAAATGATTCACTTAGATAATGTAAGGCAATAGAAAACAGATCAGCCAATAATCTTGTTCTCAAAATATAAAAAGCAGCTAAGGAATGCCAAATCATGCACAGCAGTCTAACAATACCGATCAAACATCATACACTATTTCCTTACCATGAAGACACAAAACTTCTTACAAAAAAATATTTCACATCAGAGGCCACTGCAGGGGATGATGAGTGGTCAACAAATCAAACTAGAGGAAAGTATCAAAACTGTTAAAAAACACTTCAACCAGCATATTAATTTTCAACCCAAGACATCAGTCAA
The DNA here is from genome assembly GCA_037832385.1 of Rhizophora apiculata. Classification (NCBI taxonomy): domain Eukaryota; kingdom Viridiplantae; phylum Streptophyta; class Magnoliopsida; order Malpighiales; family Rhizophoraceae; genus Rhizophora; species Rhizophora apiculata. The sequence goes on along the minus strand of CM075441.1, from coordinate 1,498,360 downwards.
AGATGGCCATGCAATAATACCATAACAAAATAATATGCAAGCAAAAGCCATCAAATGATTAAAGAATATGCAAAAACACAAAAGCCTTTATCCAACTATGAATAAAGCATAACACTCATTCACAATTTCACAACAAAGCATTAGAACTAATAGAAACATAACTCTTTCATCAATTTTGCACCTGCAATCTAAGGTAAGCAAAAATTGGTGTCTCTAGCAAATGAATCAATTTATCCAGCTGGACCAAGAATTTGACATTTATATCTTCCTCCACCAGTGACTGAATCACAGAACTTGCATGCTCGTATGTCTGTGAGAAGAAAACCAAATATAAATGCAACTGAAACAATACCATAAACACTAAAATAGCAACTAATAAAATTGTTCACCAAATGAGCAAGAGAATATTTGAGCATAGGAGGACACCCATTACAAAGTTCCATACCTGTGCTAACAAGCAAAGGCTTATAATTGCCATAGGTGAATGGCACCATGAAGCATACAAAGAAACAAATAAGTCTTTCCCAGCAGGATTCACCAGTGACTGTTTTAAAAGATCTCGAAGCTCAGCTAATTCAGAGGATGTGAGTAAAATCAAATTTAGTGCCTGAAGATAATAAAAGAAAAAGCTGAGTAGAGTTAAAAAAATAAAAAACTTCAGAGAAAATTTTGCCAATTTTATGCAATTATTATACATGAAGGCAACATATGTAGGAGGCCTTTTAAGATGCTTCATTTTTTCGAGTGAGTATTGCCACATCCACTCATGTAATGCATGTCTATTTGAAGAAAATAACTATACCTGAACCATGATCGATGCAAAATCCAAGTCAGCCTCCCCCTCCAGTATTGTGGAGAGTTCTCGATACACCCTTTCAGCATCTAAAAGTACACAGAGTCGTCGGATTATCAAGGTACCACGCCTAAGAAACAAAGAGATGATGTTTGTTATTAATGAAGTTACTCCAACAGACACATTAGATTGCAAGAATTAGGTAAAAGCAGCAAGAAGCATAGAGAGAAATACTCACTTCTCCAGAAGAGAATTATCAACACGAAAGTTATGCATTAAGAAGACGACAAGCTGGCGGAAATGTTGTGGGTCTTGAGCAATGCATGCATGAACCTCAAGAACCAAGAGTACCACCTAGGGAGATATTTAGGATACCAACAATTAAACGACAATCCAGTACAAAGCCACATTTTGAATGTTTGTTTTATCCATTTATGGGCCAAACACACACAAACAGAGGGGCATGCCAATGATTGAAAAGAAAAAGGGGGTGGCAGTTCTAGTAATATGGAGATGGCATCTGGCTGTGATTGTGATGAAAAGAAACAAAGAAAGAAGAAAACTGACCAAAATTGTTAAACCAATAAAATATACTACCAACAACTGACAATTACCTCGTCAGAAGGATCTGATAGCACCTTCAATAGTGTATCAAATATGTCATTTAAAAAGCACAATACCTGTTTCACATGGAATATTACCTCACTATCATCAAAATAGTCATTCTAATTGTAACAAAAAAGATAATCAATCTCAATACTCAAGAAGATAAAAAATTACAAAATAAAATTTCAAGAACAAAGAAGCCAAAAGTGCTTGCTAGTTAATAGTTGACGAACCAAACATTCATACCATCCCATACACATTATTTTGTTATTATACTCCATATTGGTTTATGCACCACCAAATCTACCAAAAGTGCCAAATGGGAAGCTTCAACCCAAGCCTTTTGAGATTGTCCCATGAGAAACTTCAAATAGAATCCTAGACACATATACCTTTTGTCACTGAGTATACTACCAATTAGTTCACACAGCAATCACCATGTCATCAACCAACCTTGCTGGCTCCTTGCTGAATATTTCCAAAAAGTACAATTTCACATTCATCATGTTATCTTCTGAATCCCATATCACACATATTGTTCATACATATGCAAGCCCCTCATAATCTATCAAATGCTAAAAATAATCAGCTAGCATGTTTTGGCATTAAAATCATAGCTTCAAATGAAGTTCCTTAGAGCCAACAGCTCCAGGATAAACATTACAAAAAAGCTAAGCATTCTATACTTGTCATGTTATCTTCTGTATCTCATGCCACATAGAATGTTTTATTCCAGTACTGGATTAAATCATAATGCCATATGAAGTTACTTAAAGTCATGAGTATAAAGCAGACGTGTTCATTTGAAATGTTCCCCTACAACATGTTATGTAACAGAATGGGCATCAATTTCACCACAACTGTGTGACTAACAGAAGAAAAAAGAGTGGAGGGGTTTTCTGTAAAATACAATAGTGTCATATGATGAGGCTACATATACTCAAGTCTCTGGCAATCCACACTTCAAGGAAAAATGGGAAAACTAATTCTCCAACAAATGTTTCAATAAAGGCAATAATGAAAAAGGACAGTAAGGAAATCTTCAGTGCTCAAAAGACGTTATCAAGAAACCACCTCTCTCAACCTACCTCGTCAGTTAACATGTTTGATAAAATATAATTAAGCTGAACAGAACTGTCAATATCAAAATAAACTTTTCAATTTTCACCCAATGACATTACTTCACAGATAACTAAAAAACGCAGACACATAAACCATTTGCAGCTACTTCCAATTACCTCAGAACGATGTCTATTCAAAAGAGTTGATATCCAGTGCAATGCTTCAATTCGAGTACCTTCCCACTCTCTATTCAATTCCCTGAAGAATTGAAAGAGTCAATGATCTTGTGCTGAGGCAGAGAATATAAGAAAAGGCAGAACACTTCTTTGCTCTTTCTTCTAATTGTTTTAACTGCTCTAATTTTTTCTCCAAGTTATAAAGAGCTACACCTCCGTGCAATTGAAAGGATTGCTCCAACATCAAATCCTTCTGCAGGATCAGCTTTAATTGCACGAAGTTCATCATTTGTTTCACGGGCAACCTTAAATTCAGAAAAGATAGAAGAAACAAGAAAAAGAAGAAGGCTCAGGACAATAAGTTTAGCAGAGGAAATGTAATTCTTTTCGAAAAGCTAAAGCCACCTTACCACTCTGATTTTTTCTTCTTTCTCAGATATACAGGGCAGAATGGCTCCCAGTATGTCCGCATAATATGGAACAAGTTGGTCCCCACCAAGTTTTACAAACTCATTAATCTGCACAGTCAATAAGAGTACAAGAAATCTGAGATATTGCAAAAGAAATGAACTATAAATAGAATTGTAAGAGATACTGCAGGTAAAAATATAATAGAGAATGGTAACAACAAAATGAAAGCAAAGCCATACATGCACATGCATGTTCAAGGAAGTAGAGACATGAATGCTTGGTAATGGGTATAAAAGTGCTAACACATTTAAACTGAAACATGTATATTGTATCTTCTTACCCATGTTATAACCGTCAACCGGGTAAATTCATCTGGAGAAGCTGCCCTTTGCACCAATATTTCAGCCATGCGACCATAATCTACAGACTTCAACAGTAGCACTGTTCAAGTTAGAAAATTTGAAATGAACAGAAGAATTTACTTTTATCTTTAACATACAATGTCAGTGAAATAATCACTACATAAGAAAAAGACACAAACATGGATTTAAAAAGAAAAAGAAGAGAGCAGAAGAAACTGCTGAAAGATTTTCTCCAAAGCAAGTGAACAGTAATGAGAAAAAAAATCCTTTCTCATTTCTTTTTTTTTTTTCATTTTTGGAAAAAACAATGAGGAAGCCAAAAATAAAGAAATCTTTGCAATTTAGGTCCAACAAGAATCTTACTGGTGAATTCTTAATCTCCTGGAGAAACTCTGAGAGAGCAGAATCAGCTTGTTGTCGTATTTCATGGCTAGAATCACTCAACATATTAAACAAACCTGAGATTTAACAAAAGATTGTGAGTTCATAAACATTAAACAACAAGCAGTAAATAAACTCTGTGGGATAAATATCATTTACCATCTAGAAAATCTGGAAGAAAACCCAACATATCTATATCTGGTACACTGTCCAACACAGTTATCCATCCCACCAAAAACTGACGGACATAAGGATTTAAGACATTCATACGTACTCTCAACAACGGTATAAATTCTTCAATGCTGACAAAGAGAACACCAACACAAAAACAATGAAAAAATCAAACTTATCTATCATCAAATAAGCTCAATACATCTTCCACCAATTGTTCACCACAAGTCCAATGTTAACGCACCTGAATTGATCACTTTCAGTAACAATATCCTGTTCCATTAAAATAGATTATAAAAGCATAATTCCAACAGTTGTAGGTAATTTGTGGATAATTGAATTGTTTTTACCTTTACAAGTCGATCCAAGAGGTGGGCAGCACTTTGTACGTTGGCATCTGAGTCCGCGGAAAGTTTACACAAAGCATCAAAAATCTGATTAAAAAATATTATAAAATCTCCCCTCACAACCTGCATATCAGAACAAGAGATGATTAGGACCCATGGATACCAGCCAGGAAAAGGGCCCCAGAAAAGTGGGGAATAACATCCCAGTTCCATTCTTACCTTTGCAATGTTATACAATGCTTCACAAGCAGAATAACGAACTCTGCTATCTTGGTCAGAAAAGGAATTAATCACAGGTGGCACAATTTGCTGGTAAAATGCATCCAAACATGTAGCATATTAGGAGAAGCATAAGAAGAAAAGAATGGAAAAGCTACTGTCTAAACAGAGAGAAAGAACTCAAATAACGTTTAAAAAATATTCATAAACGATGAACAGATATTGGCTGCTATATCTTTCAACCATTCCAGTTCACATAAATTTGGTTGCAACACTTATTCATACTGGCTGACCTTATTTATTCATTGAAAGAGAGAAATAACTGTTCTGAAAAAGTTGACAGTTCTAGAGTGTTATTTGGTCCCTCCACATCTTCTCAGCTAACTACAACAGTCTTCTCCTATCAACTAGTTTGGCAGACAAATCTCACTGAAAAGATTAGTTTTCATTAAAGATAAATTTTCACTGAAAACCTAGTTCCTTGTGACATGCTACCGAGAAGGTAGCAAACTCAATAAATTATTACCCCACATTCTCTAAAATGGCATCCCCTGATTCGTGATGTAAAACAGATTTGCCGTGGCTGGGCTCCAAGATTAACCTGGATAAACCCAAAAGAAAAATAAAAGGAGAGGGGGGTTTAGAAGCATGGAGAAACTACTTCCAATCAAATACCTCAAGATGTTGTGCCGCTTCAGAAGTCAACCCAACTGTTGCAGCAGCTAGGCCTATCAATCCGCCCTATAAATATTCAATTCCTCCTCATTAAACAAAACATCAACATCCAGAATTCAGGTTTATCAACAGTTATTGAGAACCCAAAAAAAAAAAAAAAAGAAATGAAATTTCACAAATTTCTAACTCATTTTACGAACCTTGCGGTGGTTGGCCTGCGGCGAGGAAGTGAACTCCATCGTCAACAACTTGATCACCGCCGATATCTTCTCGTGATCCCCTGCTGCCGCCAGCTGCTTCACTATTCCCTCAACCTAAACGCCACACACACACACACACTCAAACAAAAATCAGACCGTTTTCAAAACCCTAGAAATCAACACCAACAAAAAATGAAAAAAAAAAAAAGCAAAAAAAGAAAAGGAGAAATAGAGACCTCGATAGCGGCATTCTTGCGCTTCTCGTAGAGCTTGTCGGAGATAGTACGGAGGACAGATGCCGGAATCACGGAGAGAGCGTCGGCCATGCTGCGCACAATTGCCACCACCTAAGACCACACCCGCACGCTCACACTCACACACTTCTCTGCTCGCCGAGAAAGATTGTGAGTTTCCGGACTCGGATTCACTCGATTTTCCTCTTGATTTTTCCTTCTTCTTCTTATTATTATTCTTTTTGTTAACCAAAATAATTTCTGGACTTAGGGTTTTTTCGTTAGGATGATCAGATCTGGGAGATTTTGGTAAACCAATCAGCGGCGATTAACGACGTTGTGAGCTGTAAACATTACTTCTTCCAGTGGACCTTCCCTTTTCATATTATTTCCGTTTAAACAATTTTATGAAACGGAAAAACGTTTCAAGTTAAAATGATTATGTTGGGGGATACGAATAATTATTGAATAATTTAAATGAAATAAATTAATTATTTAATAAATATCTATAATAATTATATTATAAATAAAAATATTTTAAAAAACAATTATTATTATTTTCATTAATAGCTCAATCCTTATCTTCGGTCGCAATGAGCTGAGAGTCCCAACACCATTTTCATTTACCTTTTGTGCTCGATTTCATATATATATTCTTTTTTTCTGTCTCGTATGTTGCATTTATTATTTTACCAACTTATTGTGTAGGAACTCCTAAACACTTTCTGTAATAGGAATATGACAATAAACAGTTCATTAAAAAAATTCTCCAATTATTCGAAAGTTGTGCCGACTAATCAATGGAATGTGAAGCACCTTAAAAAATATTTCAAATTCTGAATAATACACGAAATTATTTTTCCAATGTTGGGACGTTAAGTCAGTCTTGCTGGTAAACATTGCATCATGCATCGACAGAGGAAGTGTGGCCAACTTCTTGTCGAGCCACACATTCTCCCAGCGGCAACGAGTGACAATGTATTGTCTCCCGAACTTCATTGAAGGCCACGGCACAGAACAAATCTCTGTGCTGAACCAACTGCTGGAACGGGAAAGGATGGTTTCCCAACAAGCAGAAGAACGGCATGGTTTACAGTGCATGCAATGAGATTGGCATTCCTTCAACATGCATGTTGTGTACCAGATGTGAGCGCGGAACGAATCAAATATCACATAATGTTACAGACAACTCCATTCCAGGAAGGATTAGCTTCAAATTTCCTACTCTGGTTCTATCAAGAAAAAATTTCACAACACTATGGACCATAATAGAAGAATCAAAATCGATCGAAAGAAAAGGAACTTATCAATGACTCTTCCAGTTCACGGAATCCTCTATATACAGCCTCGGTCTTACTCTGAGGAAGGGGCAACCTCCTCACCTCTGTCATGTACCTGATATTCCATTTTCCACAAGATCAGAACGATTGGAGCAGGTAAATGAGGCAGCAACATGAGATCAAGAAGTATTCTGGTACAAGAGGACCAAACTAACTTGACTAGTGATCATGCATTGTAGATTCCGGCTGATGCATCAGTAGACAAACATAACAATGATAATAAAACCCAAAACAACATAAATAAGATGAAAAAAAAAAAAGGCTGGAAAAAAAATCAATCATAGAGATTGTTCGAAAAAGAAAAAATTTGCGGCTTATCCTAAACCAGACAATTATGATACCAATATAATAGTCTTTGTAACTGGCAAATGGTTTCCTTTAGACATCAGGTTTATTCCAAAATATGTTATGCAGGATTCTTCAAACAATTCTCCAGAGAGTGAAACAGTTGTGCTGGTTTTGTGGACCCTTTTCATTCTTAAAATTTGGCTCATGCAATGAACAATACTCAAACCACAGAATATAGAGAAGTGGGACATGTATGGGGCATAAGCCCTTTCCTGAACTGGAGAACGTACAGTGACAGAATTTGTTTCCTGATGAGGGAGTGTAATGGAGATTTCCCCAAGTCATTCCCTGCCCAATTGCCAACCCTACCATTTTCAAAGCAACCCAGAAAATTTGAGGAAACCTCAACCCCTGACCATTTGGTTCAAAGATTCATATTCCAGGCATACTTGTTTTCTACAATAGTGAATGACTAAATCCGTCACATTTGCAGAGAATTTGATTTAGGTTCTACAAAATTTTGATTAGACTGTCCATGTATTGCCTTGTCTAACACTACCAAAAAAATCCAAAGCTTGAAAGCTCCCCTTTGACACCCAAGGGCCTCCATGGATAATTCTTTTTTTTTTTATTTAAGGTAAGGATTACAGCAATTATTCAAGGATTTATTGCTAGCTACAACCGTTTACTCCAAAATAAAGTGCCTACAGATTGCAAGAAAATACTATTACTTCAACTGTTTTCACAAATTTTGCCATCGAAGACAACATTATCAAAATAAGAGAAAAAGTCACTAGCTGACAAAACAAGCTTACCTGTTTGCTGCGCTTGAGATCTTATCACAAATCCCTTGGCTAAGGACTGTCTTCTGCTCCCGTGAGAAGGCTCCACCTAATATTAAAGAAGCTCCAGTAGCACTTGTACCCATCCTCTCTGCAAATACAGACATTGCCCATTCACGGAGTACCACTAGTACAGACTGAAGCAGGCGTAACCTGAGGTTGGGAGAAGGCAAAATAGCTCCATTTGATAGTAACTGGTCATAAGTGTTCAATACAGGTTCAGTAGCCCCCTTACAGGCAGCAAGCAGAGCCCTTGGTACATCTTCATGACCAACAGGTTCAACACCTGATTCTACTCTCTCCTAAGAAAAGTAGAAAACAAAAGAAATCCTTCAGTGAGGATGAAGGCAAAATTGTAACATGTTAAATCATAGGCAAATCCAAATCTGGTCCTGTAAGGATTCACAAATTCACTTGTTATAAAATGAATTTGGAATCCTTGCACCAGAGGCATTAGTTGGGAGAGAGCAGATAAAGATGGAAAAGGGGTTGTACCAAAGCAGCCTTCTCCAGATGCAGACAGAGAGTATCCCAAGGTAAAACAGCTCCATCACCAGGATAAATGTTGGAACCAACCCTCTTGAGTATTGAACAAGCCTCAGCAATGCCACCCCTTGAAAGAGCTTGATCAATGAGTCTAGCCCAGGTTTCTCTCACAATGCTGCTGTCGGCATCCCCAGAATAATTTGCAAAGTAAAGCATCTCTAGACAGATCTGTAGAAAGAACTCCACTTTAAACTTGGAGAAGTATAGATATTTATCATAGATATATTCACAAATATATACACACAGAAAGCACAATGTTTTTTATTTAATAATGAGGACATGTACAGTAAAAGACCATGACACGTACAGATCATATGTAGCCATCAGTAAAACATCCAAGACAACCATTCTAATGGAGCAACTCAAACAGAAAAGCAAAAATGTTCTGCTCTGTGACAAACCTAGCAACCATCCACACCAATCCTCAGAGGTCCTAAAACTCTTACTCCAAAGCTTGGGCATATAGTGGATAGTGAAAGAACTCTATCTATTTATATGATGAAGGTTTGCGTTGGCACCTTAGATTTACAATAGGAAATTTAAGAGGACTTAGAGGAAACAAAATACAGAGTCACAAACCCTTTCTCAGACAGGCCACAAACTAACAGAAAAATGTTACACAATAACCTCATGACTAAATTTTCTTCTGTCAGACAAATCGGATGGTTTAATATGGAAGCTGTATCCAAGAAAGCGGCAAATTCCAAGAAATGAATGCTAAAGAAAACAATCCCCAGCCATGATTCTGAGATAACTCCATATGAAGAGTCCAGATCATCTATGAAATGAAAAGGCAAATGCCCACTGATATGTCAAATTGTCGATAACATTTTTATGATGCTCTAGTTGAAAAAAAAGTTATTCTACGCAATTAAGTTGTCAGAGAAAATTACTTAATATTCCAATTTGTTGATCTTAGCACTAGCCACCAGAGAACTGAATTAACAACACGATTTTAGAAGAAAACTAAAATCCTAGAAGAATTGGCTCTGATACCATTAATCAAGCAATTATATGTTGACATCAGGCATCAAATATATGCATCAAGAGCTGTTAACTTTAATGTATGTGGTATCTTTAGCAGCTCTATTTCCTTGTAGACTTAACCAAACTACTTGTTTGTGCAAACCTTATCCTTAGACACTACAATTGCAATGCCTATAACCGACACTCTCTGCAAAAACTCAAGCAGATAACTTAGTTCACAGTAACCAGCACCACTGACAAGGAATACACAGCATGTTTCTGTCTTTTTACGTAACTGATATATGTCATACAGCAGATTTTGTACCCTAAAATGTCTCTAAAACTTCCATATGATGAGCCAAAAAGGGAAAAAAATAGTAGCATGCTAACAATCTAAGCATAAAGAAGATAGAGTGAAGCATCAATTACAGCTTATTTTGGGGACTTTCCCCATTCTTTATTTTGCTTTGTGAAGTATTCTCTTGTAAAGACTCATGCAGCTGATGGAAGACAATTCGGTATACAAAATCAAAAGATGCATAAAGAAATGATACAGAAGTATTGATCATGGTTACCAACAATTGTAACCAAAGAAATAATACAATTTGTTCAAAATTAATTAGAACTAGTAGAAAAAAGCATGAGAACCAGAATCAAGCATAGATATTATCAAAGAGTTCACAAAATGGCTTTTCTGACAGATATTCCAAGAAACCCAACTATATTGTAGTAAAAACAACAACATAGCCTTAATCCCAAATCTTGTAGTAAAATGAAAGAAAATGTTAGTAGTTGTGTTACTGTAATTTACCAATAAAGCAAACAACCCAAAATCCTCTCAGCTAAGGATAATCAGGTAACAAAGATTCTAAAGAAAACAAAAAAAATTGACTGAACAGCATGGATAGATATTCAATTATTTAAAGAAGCAACAGAAAGAGAGAAGAGATGCACCTCCCAAAGTTCAAAGGGGACTGCATATTCATTGTATAGTTGAGTTATGCTTTTTAAATCCAATGAAAGTTCTTTAGACTTTTCTCGTGCAATTTTTGCAATTTCTGTGTTCACATTGCCATCAGGGACACAGCCATTTTGGGGAGGCTCGGGCATGCCAGATGAAGACTCTACTCTAGAAGCAATAGACTCCAGTTCATCTTTTACTTTAATTTGAAACCGAAGGACAGCAAGCTTCCCTTCAAGCAAATCAAGTAATCCACTGTCAACAAAACCCCTTGTAAAACCTACCATACCACTGCCATCACTTGCATTCTTGGCCTGTAGAACAGCATTACTGAGGTACTGGCGCCTGATATTCACAAAATAACCAAATCATGAGAAAATTTGTCATTTCAGAAAAAGAAAAATCTTGAATTGGACACATAATGAGCACTGATACAATTTCAGGATCTGAGTTTTTTAATGAACAATCATTTCCCTTTTAATATGAGCAATTAAAAGCAGCTTAAGGATGGCCCAATTTGAGCTAAGATGTCACCAGGTGTTCCACTCAATATTAGCCTCAATTTAGTCAAGACAAGCCTAGAATATGTTTGTTTTCATTCACTTCTGATAAGAGGAGAAGTGGAGAGAGAGAGAACTTTCAACCTCTGCTCAAGGGTCAGAACATCTCCCACGTCTGTTGCACGTCTTTCAGCAAGCCTTAGCAACACATGAGCAGCCAGCAGATGCTGTCTCTTCAAGACATAGTAACGTGCCAAAAGATCAAAGTATTTGACTTGATTAGAAGTGATGGATAATCCTGAATGAGCAATTGGAGAAGCTGCAGACCTAACAGCAGAAGCTGCTCGAACCTATGAGAAATAAAAAATTCTGGATAATATTAAACTCAAAATTTAAGCAGAGACAGCAGCCACTACAATAGACAAACTCTATTGCTTACTAAAATCCAAAAGGGGAATATTAAACCCTACAGCCATTAATATTAAAATAAATAAAATAAAAACCTCATTTGATGCTTCACGGCCAGCACTTTGTAGAAAAGGCACTAAATCTGGACCTCCATACTCTAACAGCTCATCTTCAAGACCTAAATCAATCATTGTCCTATACAGGTATTCATGAAATGCTCTGTCAGATGACTGGACACCGAGCTGAACAATCTGGCCAATATATTTCTTCTGAGAAGCCTTATCAAGCATAGTGTGTGTGGTAGTAGGCCTCACAGGAGATGCAAATTCTCTCTGTGAAGCCTCACCTTTCAGAGAACGTAAAGCATTGCCAATTATTTCGTAGCACTGTACACGATGGAATAGTGCATGTTCTCTGACTGCCACATCAATTTGGTCATTCAAAGCATCACCTGCCGGGTCAAGAGCTTGTGCCTTCTGCAGAGGTAATCGCACCAACGCTTCATAAAATCTGAATTATCATCTCAAAAGGTTCAGGATAAAACATCAAAGACAACATATGCACTGCACTGGCTTAAGGGTTTCTGCCTTTGCCATTGAACAATAGAACTCACCTTAAGCCCTCAAACCGTTTGCAAATAGGTCTTAAATCTGCAGACTCTGGAACTTTACTCAACAAATTGAGGGCCTCTCTAGCAAGAACATCCTTCTCAACAGGGTCTGAAGTTACAGCAGCTCTTTCAAGGCATTCCACAGCTAAGTAAAATTTGTGATCAGACTCCCTGAAGTAGCTGGGACAACCCTCCCGCAATCTCCCACTAATGTCATCTACCGTTCCCCTCCCATCAGGACCAATATAATACTGTAGGATATAAATGGCATTGATTGAGAAAAGTGATTATAAATCCAGAATTGGAAAATTACATATAAAAGAACAGCAAAGGTTTCTAAGGAAGTAATATCTAATGATTTGAGCTTATGTAAGTGAAAAATTTTACAGAGGGTTTGCTTTGAGTTGTTTTTACCTCCATCAGAGCTGATGTTAGTTCTGTAGCAAGACGATCACCCTCCTCAGAACAAACTAGCTGATGGAATGTCAATTGAACCAGTGACTGTCGTTGATTGGCATCAAAACTTTGAACCAAACGTTCTAGATGATGCTGAGATAGTAGCTGCAGCAAAAACAAAGCTTCACCAGATCTAAGAAGTAACTGCCTTATGCACTCCATTGCCCTGACCTGTGATGCTGTACAACATTAAGTTGGGAAGTTAATGATAAGGAGCAATCCAAAGTCAAAATACCAGGTACCCACCTCCATAGCAGCCAATTCAGCAGGACTATATGGTAATCGCTGCCTCTTATTTGATGTCCCACCACCATCAGGATCAACATTCCGTGAATAAGTGCCAAACAAGTTCCTCACCATACTCCTGTCACCAGTACCCAAGTCTGAACCAGTTCCATATAATATGGAACCAGTCAAGTCTCCTAACCCAGCAACACAGCCATAAAGGCCCCTCCTCTGGTTCCTTCTGGACCTTAAAAACTTCTCTAAAGAACGAATTTTGTTTTCAAGGACTTGAATGGCAGAAATAGAAAGTCTGCATACAATTACTCCATTTTCCAACATAGCACCAGATGAACCCAAACCACCTTTGGTCACAAAGACTGGGAGTTCCCAGAGTGGAAAGAGCAATCTTGCAGTACACAAGCAGAGACCATCATGTGCACCTGAAAACACAGGCTCAGCCTCCTGAACAACCTGCCCCATGCTAAACCCCCCTGTTGTTGTTCTGGTGTTTGACAATGCATTGCTACCTTCAAGTTGTGGCATTCCAACAAGTCTTGGGTCCTCATATGTTTCAGCTGCCTTCTCAGCAACAACATTGCTTATAAGATTTTCATAATGAACAATCCTTGCAGCAAGCATTAAACACATTGCAGCTGCCTCACCAGCTCCAAAACGATTGAAGAAATCTTCCAACATTGGTCTGGGTGAGTTGGACTCAAAAAGCCTTCTCAAAATGTCAACAGGCCTGTTAAAAACAATTTCCATCATGCCCATGGTGCTGAAAACAACAATTCTCCGCCTTGGCAAAATATGTTGAGTTGAAAGGTCACCTCTAGCCCAAAGTTTTCCTGATGCCTGTTCACAGGACTCCCCTGAGCTGTCAAATCCAAAAAAAGGTTCCGAGTATAAAGACTGTACAGTGGCAGCTGTATCTGGTAAAGGTAGAACATCTGCCACAAAAAGCATGCGACCTTCAACAGGTAGGGAAGACACAATTTCCCGTAAGGCTCGAGAACCCCTCATGCTTGCTCCAACACTAGAAATTGATGATTGTGAGCTTGAGTCCCTGCTGACAATGGCAAGAGATGACATGCTTGATGGTGATGAATCAGAAAGGACAAGAGCTCCAGCAGAATAATATGCTGTTTCAACCTTCAGTGTGAGATCCTCATTCGGGGTTCTGTTGGCAAGAGATACAGCACCAAACGTAAGCCCACCACTAACCCCTAAGGGAGGAGAAGGCCTAGTTGTTACAACTTTTAGGTATTTTGCTTTCTGAGGAATGGTATTAAATCCACCCAAACCTCCAACAGTACCATTGGTGCCACTAGATGGAGAACTCGAAAGGTACATCCTTCTGCCATCTGATAATATGGCAACAAGGTGCAACCACTTGGATTCCAGAGTGGATAAAGGTGAGATGCTAACTATAGATAGTTTTGCTGATCTATTTGACGTCCTTGATCCTGTTGACTGTCGGCCTCCATAATGCACATCCCTTTGATTGAACAAATTTCTCTCCTCTGTGATTTTTTTCAGTGGACCTTCTCCATTTGTTCCCAGCAGGAAAACCTGAAGTTTCATCTCTTCAGTTCGTGCATACAAAATCTGTCTTTCATTGTCCACAACCAATTCAACAATTGGGTCAACTGCTCCAAACTTGAATATATTTGGCACAACCCATCTGGAAACAAATAGAAAGTACCTACTCTTAGTAAAGGGCAGATATAACAAGCTCTTGGTTTTCAATTTTATGTGGCAAGGAGCTCAAAAGTCTAAATAGTTATGCAGTTGCTTCTGCCTAGATAATCATTAGTTCTTGAAAAATAATGATGTACAATCCATGTTCATGCAAAAGGTATCACTGCATTACCATGCTGGCACACAGAAACAACAGTTATTACCATAAGATGTCTAGATAATTAATGACCTCACTACATAACACAGCATACCTTGAAATGATACTACCCAATCCAGTAGTAAGACAAACTTTTCGGCATCTCTTATGCCAGCCTGAACCAGTGGTATAATGCAACTCATAAATGTGGCCATCGCGCCCAGCCAGGAAGATACGGCCCTTATCTGTACATGAAATGCAAGTCATAGTAACTCCATCCAATGGTATTGTATACTCTGGCAAAGGTTGTAATGAAACCTCTGCATATGGATCAGTACCATCACCACGACCAGAGCAGCATACTCCTACAAGAGTCAACTGATAACAAGCAAAGCCTCATAAGGATCAATAATATAATAAATTCAGAAACCAAACATAAGTACTGAAAAAAGGCAGTCATATTCATAAAATGCAGCTGAAACAGTCACTGATTATTTCATGTTTTCCACTTTTACTTCCATCAACATCTCAATTTCAGGAACAAGTTGAAAAGTATCTAGTTACATGCCTAGGAACCACTAAAGTGACACTCTAAATCATCAGCTTCCCATTGCCTGCTAGTGGGGCCAGATCAAGTCATCAATCCATTAGCTAACTGATAAAACCATGACCAACAACACCCAAATAGAGCTACCAGGAACCTATCGTTTAAAAGATAGTAGATCTTTATTACATTGTTTTTATAAATAAACAATTTCCTTTGACTTAGGAGGAAGTAAATTTTCAATACTTTGTTCATTTGAAACAAGAAAACAAAAGGGAGAAAGTTTGAAAAAAGAAATCAAATAGGGAAATTTAGAAATTCAACAAAATTTCACAGCTGTAAGGTCAAAACCAAGCTGCAATGGATTAAGTTGACACAACAAAAATATTAGAACATACCAAAGACATAGAAACCCAAACCACTGAACTAGGAACAAATCTACACTACTAACCTGACCCTCAAAGAATTTCCATTAAATTGCCATTAAATCTATAAGGTTAGATTACTTCATATCCTTTTCTAAGAAAAGCAACTGTACATACTCATTCTATGTGTTGGAGTATAATATATGATTCATATCCTAAATCTCACCTAACAAATTAAAATTTTAGGTAGAATAATTTCTTGACATGATATTAGAGGCTTCATGATCAAATAATCATGAGTTTGAATCCCACTACCCTTCCATTTAATAGTGAATAAATTATGAATTTATGTTTTGTTCATGCTTGAAGCCCAAGTGAGTCTAGCTTGTCCACACTTCCTGTCTAAGTGAGCTAGGATTTCACATAAGGGAGTGTGTTGGAGTATAATATATGATCTATATTCTAGGCCCCACTTAACAATTATGCATTTAGGTGAAATGGCTTGTTGACACTCTGCAAACAGAAATTCAAGGATCGTTGCCTTTTATGTTTAATTAACATAAAGGTCTCTCTTCTATTTGTTACCCAATCTAGTAGCCATATATTTAAAACAATAAAAAAAAATCCCAAAAAAAAAGGATAACAAGTTAATAACTGACAACTTTTCACACAAGGCACATCAATAACGTGATTATACCTATAATACTTACAGCATAAGCATTTACAAAGATTTCCAACCAAAATGCGCATTTGGACACCCAATTTGCACAAAACAAAAAGGAATGTTTGGAGTCACTACCTCAACAGGAGTAGCTAAGACTAAAAGATATTGAATAGCTTCAACAAATACACCAGGTTTAGATTTAGCTAGGCCAACTGCACAAATGGCCTGTTCCTCTCCACTGTATTCAGGACATTGACCATCCCTGGCAAAGTTAAGAGGGTTACAAAAATAACAACACCATAATAAAATAATAAGCAGCTGTGAATGAAACTAACAAGGACAGTATGTTTAGAAATTTCCTTGATGAATATACTTGGTCTTTAACCCACTGGCTATGAGCCAGGGAATCCTAAATAAATCTCTACAACATCCAGAATTACAATTTACTTGATTTTATTTACATGAGTGTCTTGCTAAGTAAGAATATTATTTGGTTAATACAACAGAGAGGGATATAGGCTTGCCTAAAAAGAGAAAATAGACAATACCAACCAGTTTCGTGCTAGAACATGAATTAAAACCTTCGAGCTCAAATTAGATATGACAGCTGTGGCTTTGTTGAAGGAAATAGACCAGCAGACACCGATAAAAACAAGATAATCATTGTAATGGAGAAAACATGCTTGAAGTACTACCATCAATGACAATTTGCTATAATCCTATTTCTAGAATTTCCATAAGCAGAAACAACAATGACAACAACAACAAAGCCTTAATTCCAAATTTAATTAGGGATAGTCAGCATATCATAAAGTTACCGTCTGTTTTTTAGACTTGAATAACAACGAAAGTAAAAAGATAGTTTCAAACATAACCTCCACATTGAGACAAACAATAGAACAAAGCAGGCAGGACAATTCTCACAATTTACCCTTTTCCTGAAAAGTTTCCCTAATTAAATTGTCTGAAACAATGTTGCATCCCAAGAAAAAAACAATAAGACTCGTTAGACAGTGGAATAACTGATTTCAAATAGTTCCTAGAAGAGCGTGGGGCATCCCAGGTGGTTGAATTGTGCCTCCTTAAAATCCCCCACAAAATGATTTTGAATGATAGGAATTTCAAAAAAACAAAACAGGAGAGTTGAATTTGAATTAGTATTTCTAACAAAAGAGGCTTCAAAAGCTAAAAATCTATAAAGCACCAAAGGATATAATTAAGAGGCAAACCAAAAATAGAAGAGTGGCTTCAATCTGCTTTCATCAACTTTTAAAATTTTGAACCCATTCCTCTAAGAGAAAGAAAACAATGTTAGCACCAGAAGAGAAACTCACCACTTATCAAAACGCCATAGAAACAAAGATTTATCCACTGATGCCCATGCTCTACGTATCTCAGGAAAAATTCCACACAATGCAGTCCCTTCTCCACCAGCTGCATTATATCTTTCAATGAGCACAGGAGGCAATTCCCAAGTATCTACCACCTCAATCAATGGAGGCCACTGCAATAAAATTGCATTAATTATAGGTACTTGCTAATGTGTCTCTAGTTACTAAACACACCCTCAAGTTTTCCATCTAAAAGTCCAAATCAGAAAGTTATTTAAAGAGAAAAGGGTATCATGAAAACTACAAAAGAGGATGTGACAGAATTAAAGCATTTTCTCCATTTCCAGCAAGTACAACGTCACCACTCCACTAATACCCATGGGCTATACCTCAAATTATCCGACCTTGGGACATCACGATGCAACTGCATCCTATGAGCAATAGCCGCACCACACCAAAACAAGTTGCAAATAAGTCAAAGTCTGTGTACTTTTAATTTAAAAAAAAAAAAAAAAAAGCTACAAGCACCACTTGGAACAAATCCGGCAATTCTCCTAAATAAAAATTAAAAATAGAAAAAACTATTCCACATTAAATAATAATAATAATGAACACAAAGAGTTATGACCAAGGGTAATCTGAGTCCTACTATCTCCAAACACTCGATTTTTCTCTAAAAATAAAAAAATTCCAATATTCGTCGTGCACTCCACTTTACTTAATCAGCAAAGTGCAATTCAGCCACTACGCTTGCTCAATAACCAGTCCCAAAGTTATCTACTTTTCAAAAAATCTCTGAAACAGCCAAGAACCACACAGGCCAAAGATTCAACTTTTTTTTTTCTTTTTGTTAAGGAAAAACTTGATATATACGCAGAAGGAGGAGAAGGAGGAGGAGAAGGAGGAGGAGAAGAAGAAGAAGAAGAAGAAGAAATTTGGAACAGTACATACATCTCTGGGATGAGCGGAGTAGGGATGGCTGGCGTATCTGGAAGCTTCGAGGGCCTCTTCGAGGTCGAGCTGGGCCGCCACCTCCCGTCCGATGCGGTCGCTCACGACTAGACCGGCGTTCTTGACGTCGCGAAGCACTAACTCCTCCGCCTCCCACGACATGTCGTTTTTACCAATTGGAAAACCCCTAGGGTCGAGAGTAGAGATTGGCGTTCGACTCAAAAACCCTAAGGTTTTTCTACAAACTCACCTTCAAGGGTATTTAAATTATTATTATTAATAAAAGAAATGGAAGTTGAGAGCGAAAATTTTGAAATTGGAAGTAAAATGGGAAGTAGGGTTTTTTTGAGGGTTTGGGATTTAGTAGCTCTGGCGGGAGAAAATTTGCCGATTTTTATGTTTTTTGAAAACCGGAAGGAGCGGGTTCGGGAACCGGTCCGGTTCAGCCGGTTTGCATTTTCTTCTTTAAAAAATAATATTTTTTGCTTTTTTTTTTTTTTTAAATCAAAGTATCTCAAGAAAATTGATCGGATTTCGAACAAATCCAATTCGTTAGGTTAGGTGCTTCTTTCATTGCCCATTTTCAGAATTACGAGTTTAAGTGCGGTTCATGTGAATTTGAAGGAAAATTATATTTTCAGGAAAATTTTTAATTTAAATATAATATTCTCTTAAAAAAAAAATAATATGATATGTATATAATATAAATATATAATTTTAATAATTAATAATAAAAATTATCAATAAACTTAATTTATAATCACATATATTAATTATTAAAAATTAAAATAAAATTAATAAAATTATTTAAATTTTTACTTATTTTAAATTAAAAAAATTATAAAAATTATAATTTAAATCATTTTAAAACTACTTTGGCTAATAGTAGAACACAAGTAGAAAATAAAAACATTGTCCATTTAAATGAGTTTAAAATTTGATAAAAAACTTGCAATTTAGTTGGTTCAAGAATACTATTTGCATCCTCAAATTTGCCAATTAATGATCCTTATCTTATAATTTTTATTAATAATTTCTTATTAAGGTTTAATGTGCCAAAATTAGATGACTTAAATGATAAAAATTTATAATTAATTTTATATAAATTCTTATAATTTTATTATTTTTATATTTATTAAAAAAATTTATTAATTGTAAATTATATCATAGAAATAATTTTTTTTTATTTTCATAAATTCTATATTACCATTCTAAGAATTAAAACTCAAAATTTCAATTATTGTTTTTTAACTGGTGCCCTAATTTAATAAAAAAAAAAAAAAAGAAAGAGAACATTTCATAAGTCCTTTGATTATTCATGACTAATGTAGAAGAAAAAGATACTTAAGGCAAGAATATAAGCAAATAAGAAAATTTTTTATGTCTAAAATATATACAATTATTAAAATTAACATTTCATCATATAAACTCCTGTAGCAATCCATTCATCTCATATACTGCTGGATTTAACAAAATCTGATTTCCTCGTGATTTTGAGAGTCGAATCAAACTGATTGATATAAAACTGAAAATTAGAGTATAATCTGATTTAATTTATTTTAAAAATTATTAATTTCAAAAATTATAACTAAATCAAAAAATTAGTCAATTAAATAGTAAACTAATGATAATTTTTTAGTTTTATTAGTTTAAAAAATTTATAAAAATAATTTTTAAAATATTTTAATTTTTTTAAAAATAAAAATTATATTATTAAATTATATATATATATATTTAATATTAAATATCACTCTAACTAATTTAATATTAATTAAACTGGTTGAACTAGTTGAACCATGAACTGATCGGCTTTCTGGTTCAACGATCGGTTCGGTTCTGAAAACCTTGGTTTTCCTACTCACAACAAAAAATGAAAAATAAAACAGCTAGTTTAATTGTTTTCATTCTTTCCTTGTTGCCGACTTGGGAGTCTTGTTCTTTGCTATATACAGATCACAAGCCACCGTAATTGGACAGTTTAAAAAGGCATCTCAACACAACTCGGGGATTTAAGAAAAGGTCAAATGTATATTCTATGTTACAATAGAGTAACTTTTCCCGTTGTGTTGAAACTCATCCTTCTTATTCGGACAGTTGCACATTGGAATTACGAAGACCAGAAACTCAGAAAGCGTATAAGGCTAAGGAGGGTGTGATTATGACATTCAAGTTTAATTCTACAAAACTCATCAGCAAAGACCAAAGCAAGTCCAATAAGAAACAAGTAAGCTTAGGAAGATGCTTTATTATCCAACAGAAGAAGCTCATTTTTATGGCAAGCTCACGCAGGGAGAATATAATAAGTAGAAACACACTATATTTTAGCAGCATTCTCCAGCCTTTGGCAATAGCAAGCTCGGGTGGCATTCCATACCTTAATCTTTATTCTCTTGTTCCACTAAAACGAGGGTGTTGGCCTCATGTCAACATTTATTTAGCAGATGAAGGATGACAAGGAATGGGAATCAAGATGAGGTCTTCTTTTCTACCGACTGTCAGTCCAAAGCTTTCCGTCATGTCTAAATCTTCTTGCTTCAGTCCACTGGGAAGTTTCCAATCAAAATGATACAGCAATTGTGCAAGTGACAGCTCCATGCTAAGTATTCCATATGACAGTCCTGGGCATACTCTCCTCCCACCACCATATGGTATGTATTCGAAATTCGTTCCCCCATAGTCAATGGAACTATCAAGGAATCTCTCTGGATAAAACTTCTCAGCTTCAGTCCAATACTGTTCATCTCTTCCAATTGCCCAGGAGTTAATAATGACCCTGGTTTTGGCAGGTATTTTGTATCCGTTTATCTCACAGTTCTCACAACATTCTCTTGGCACTAAAGGGTATAGAAGGGTGTAGCCTCATGGTTTCTTTGATCACTGCTTTTAAGAATTTCAATTCGCGAAGTTTTGGTTCGTCTACATTTTCTTCTCTACCATAGACATGACGAACCTCTGACTGCACTTGATCCATCACCCTTGGATTTTTCAACATCTCTGACATTGCCCAGAGCACACTGGTTGACCAAGTATCCATTCCAGCAAGGAAAACATCCTGAAGAAGATCATTCATACCATTGTTTATAGGCTTATCATAAATAAACCTCAAAATGAATGCATTCATGTGAGTTATTAATCAAATATACTACAAACTGTTCTGGGTCATTTCTTGTCAAAACGTCGAAACAATATTTTAATATGGAGCTTGCATTAGAAATTTACAAAAGCTTCTGGATAGTTTTCTATAACAATATGGCCTGGCTCTTCATGATTGCTTGCAAATGTGCATGTGTGCACATGTGTGCTTGCAATGAGAAAGTAAGCACTTACTAAGATTACTGCTTTTATAGTATCATCAGTTACGGGAAACTCAAGGTCGCCATCCAACTGATGTTTCAGAAGAACATCAATCAAATCTTCATCTGCTTCTCTTTCGCCATTTTTCATTTTTGTCTTCCTATCCTTGTGCTCATTAAGGACATTCTGAGCTATCCCATCTATTTGTCGATGCAGCTTCTCAGATTTAGACCTCAATCCTGTACCCATTTCAAGCACTGGTGCAGAAGGGTACACATCAGCAACACAAAGACCTGGCAATAAACTCACTATTTCCCTGGCGACAGATAAGTATTTTTCTTCAAATCCAGAAAATTTTCCAAAGGCTGTCCTTAAAGTCATGTTGCAAGCCATTGAGATTATTTTCTTACTCAGATTAACTGGTGATCCAGCACATGAAGATATGTCCTTGACGAGATTCATCACCTCCTCTTCCCTGATTGATTGGAATGACCGGATTCGACTTATGGTTAGAAGCTCAACTAAAAGGATTTTTCTAAGCTGTCTCCAACGATTTCCATTCGGGGCAAAAGCCACATCCATGTTGTTGTAAGTCAGGATTTTGCTAGCAACAGAAGGGGGCCTTCCAACAAAGCTGCGGTCATGAGTTTTGAAAACTTCTCTGGCAATCTGTGCTGAAGAAACTACAATTGTTGAAACTCCACCAAGCTGCAGGTGCATCAAGGGTCCCTGTTTCCTGGCCAGGTCTCTAAGCGAGCGATGGGGTAGTGAACCAACAAGCTGGTGGATGTTTCCTAGGATGGGTAACCTCCATGGTCCTGGAGGTAGACTTCTTGTGGAATTCTTAGATTTTGAGGTATTTGCTAATTCGACTACAATAGAAAACAGGATAAGAATGAATAGACCCTGAAGGGAAGATAGTTGAACCTCCATGGAAATCACACAAGACAAGTCTGCAGCACTCGAGGATTTTAGATTGCCTTTTGCATTTAAAGTTTCCTGGCTGTTTCTCTCTCAATCATGTTCAATAATTGGAAAGGCATTGGGGCTGTTTCTCTCTCAGTTATTGTTCCCTCGTGGATACAAAATTTCTCTGTCACTTTCTCCTGCTGCATTTAATTTGTGATTTTTTCATACACTCATGAAGGATTCAATTGCCAGAGAAGCCTTTGTGGGATCCTCTCGAGTCACTTAATTGACATCAAATCAAGCTTTAGGTTCAATTTTCTGTAAAATTATTCGACATTTAAAATGATCATCAGGTTATCTTCCAGCAGGGGTTACTATGAGATGGTTCGATTTCATTTCTAGTTTTGCAATCAAGAGAACCAAAATTGATATTCGTCTACCTGCGTTTCAGTTCTGGTATTAGTTCTAGTTTTGGTTCCACTCATGTACCCATTTTTGTTTAGTGCTTACTTGGAAACAGTTAGAATTGTTAATATTGAGCCTATAAAATATTTATAATGTAAGATATAAAGGTAAAGGAAAATTTAAAATAAATGAAGCCTCTCAACTCAATTCTTATTTAGCTAAGAATCCGTTTGTTTACAAGGAAAATAAAATTACGTAGAAAATGTATTTTGAGAAAAAAAAAAAAAAAAGAAAATTCACCCGTTGGTTTGTGACTTTGAAAGATGCTAAAAGATATTTTTACGTGTTTGGGGGCAAGAAAACTAATTTTTTAGAAGTCAAAATAAATTATTTCCCACCAACAATAATTATCTCTTTTTCATCTCTCCATGCCTCCTTGTCTCTCTCTCTCTCTCCGTACATTGCCGGTGGGAGCTCTTGTCTTGTGCTGGGAGTTCCCATCTCCAGCTAGCAAATTGCTACCACGCAACTCTTATTATTTAATTCGCTGGGGCCATCTTGGACAACATTATCGATATTAGCCAACCTGGCTCTGGACCCTGGGGCGGCTTTCTAGGCCAAGGACATACCAGAGTCGAGGAGATACTAGGCGTCACAAATCCCTGACTACACAGGGGTACTCAAGATCCCCAAGTTGCTTTAGTTTGTGATCTACACATTTTTCAGCTCTTTATGTCAAAGCTGTTAGACAGGCCAAACTTTATAAATTGGCTCCGTCTCCAAATCCTAGATTAAAAATCATGCTACTTCATAGCTTTAGACTCACGAGCTGTTACAAGGATGCAGTAATAACATCTGTATTCTTGTCTCATTGAAAAGGTATGGATATGCAGGTAGACCCATTTAGCAGTGCCTGTCACGCTGAGAATTCAGCTGTCCGATCTTGCCGCCACACTGTGTTTAATAAAAATAAGGTTAATATTCAATTAATTTAAATAATATATTTTAAAGAGAATTATAAAATTAAAATTAATTTTTTTATTAAAATAATTTAATATTTAAAATTAAATATATTTATAAATAATATTATTTAATTAAATAAAAACATGCGATTATTAATTAAAAAATATTTTAAAATATTTAAATAATTTTTATACTATTTTCGTACTCATACTTTTTATTATCTAAGTAACAATATATTTTATCCTCTCCAATCACTCCTTATTCTATTATATTTACTGCCTTTGGACTAAAACAATAACCTACTTTATTCACTTCAAATAACAATAACCTACCTTATTATACTTCAAATATTTGACAACTTCAAATAACAATAACTTTATCTTATTACACTTCAAATATTTGACATGTATGAGACTTTTTATAATAATAAATATTACAAATTATAACTTCCACAACATACAACTACTTATAATTTTGTGAGATATAAGTTTTTCTAGTTGACATTAGACTCTTTTTTTTTTTTTTTACAATAAATTTATTAAAATTGATATAAATTTTACAAAAAAAACATTTAGTCATTTTCTTTTCTTATAACATGATTATACCTTTCAACACTATATTTCTATTCTCAAATATATCTATCAACATTTAAACTTTAATTTTATATCAAATAATTAATTTTAATTCATAAAAAAATCTCAAAATTTGTTAACTTTTTAATTTTATCAATTGTTAAACAATTTATTCATTAAAATGATTTAATTTTAAAATTTATATATATTTATAAATAAAATTATTTAATTAACTAAAAAAAATACCTTAATTTAAATAAAAAAATATTTTAAAATATTTAAATAATTTTTATATCTTCATAAATAAATTAATTAAAATTTTAAGTATTTTAAAATATTATAAATAAATAAATAAATAAATTAAAAAAAATAATTACAATATAATTTATAAAATAACAAAAATTAATCTTCTTAATATATCCTCCATTAGAGTGAGTTCAGCCAATTGATGGCATTTTTTGGCCGACTCAATCACACAGAATTCTTGCAGGTAACCATCCCATTCCAATGCTAGTAAATACAGGCAGATTTCAGCCAAAACTCGGTCCAATCTCTACATTTGATATGTGGCGAACTTCTTGACGTTTGGACTAAGACTATAAGCACTTCAATGATCCACTAAGGTGACGAATAAAATTAGCATGCAGTGCATGTCCACCCTGTTTCATTAGAAATAATTATGCTATCAAATTGATACAAAGCACGAGTCTCTATCACATGGTTAGTATCAGAAGTAGTGTCATGAACATAACAAAAGTTAAGATAATATCAATGGCATTACCTTTTGTTTGTGTGAACTCTCATGAAACAGAGCCACATACTTGTAGAACAAATAAAGGGTTGCTTTGAACAACAAGAAGAAGAAAACAAGATGAACTAATCACAGTTACTAGTATAGGGAATTAGTTGCTTTTAGAATTTATAATAGATAGAAAATTAGCTGCTTGCTTTTACACAAAATATGGGAGGTTGCAGTGATTCTAGGCTTCTCACTTTTAAGAAGTAATCAGCAGAGATAACAGGATCACTACTCAAGGGTCTCATCACACAAATCTACATCATGGGAAAATAATAAATAGATGCTATATTGCTGTATCGAGATGGTAAAACAATGCTTTCTATGCACAAGTCCAGAATTGTGTAACAAAAATTGCTGACTATGCCAAAATATGCAAGAAACATGCCTTGTAAGCAATTATGTGTGCCACTGGAAGCCCTTGACTGCCTAACCTTGCAAATAGGGAAAGGTCACCAACTAGGTCTAAGACCTTGTGGCGACAAGGTTCGTCTTCAAAATTCAACGGCAGGTTCAACCAACCTTTTGTGGCGCTGCAACGTGAAAATTAGAGATTAAAAGGTAAGTAAAGTGAATTACAAGGTTGATTCTTAGGTTCAATTATTCAGATCACATGTCATGAATACAAGACCACACTGATTACAATTTTTGTGTCACATCAGTTCATTGTTATCAAATTCAAATAGCCCACTTACATCAAAAGATTGCCAGCACCAGTTGAGCCAACTTTGGGTTCTAACATAAACAAGCATTGCTGGCTACATCGTTTTCCATTTAAATTTAAAACGATGTTCCCTACTTATTGCAGTAACTGCTCACTTTAAGCAATTTGCACCATCATCATTTCCCCCAAAAAGAGGCAGTCAAACCAATATGTATGTGAACACCTCACAAAAGTTGAGGCAGCCCAACTAGACTAGCATTTTTTGGGCATTTTTTCTCCAAGCAGAAATGAAATATCTCACCTACAAACAATGGCATTGTCTAGTGAACCTCCTTTAATGAGTCCTGCTTGTTGCATGTGCTCCACCTGTATGGATTTTCCAGCATGAACCTCAGCATTAGAAAACTGAATTTCATTCAAGTCCGCATTTCTAGTTGTGGGAATATAATGAATTGTAATATACATAGGCACTGGCTGTAATCTAGTAAGTTTGCAAGCCAAATGTGGGAAGTTATCAGACTTTCTTCTAGTTTAAAGGAACCAGAAGCATTCTTACGGAGGGAAAATCTACTTCCTTTGACATAACACTTCTTTCTACTATAGAATGTACCAGATGTATCCATAAGTAAACCACCAACAGGAAAACTTTCATTGATGCAAGAAAATATAGCAGAAGAAAAATAAGGGAAAGCACAGCTTTACATAAATAGTTGGTAGTTTTTCATATGGCAAAAGATTACTGAACCATCGCAAATAAGCAGAAAATGTTTACTAGTCCTTTTCACAACAGATAATGCAGCCATCACATTTGACCAAAAACAAACATGGTACTAGAATTGAGAGAGGTCAGAGTAGACCTGCTCATATAAACAAAAGGTTCTTGATGAAGCTATTTGTTCAATGTAGAAGTTGTCATCCAAAGGAGCTCCTGAAAACCACTGGCATTTAATGGCCGAAACCTGAAAATAAGGAGAAAAATATGATTACTAAAAGAAACTAGTATTACAATACATTCTCTTTTTTTTTCACAATGGTAAGGCAAGATGTCTAGGAGAGCAATTGCTGTTTAATTGTCTCATAAGGATAAAGAGTAATTGGCAGCATGCCCTTTGTTGGAAGTTCAGGGGCAACAGCAGAACACTAAAAAGTAAAACAAAATGACAGGGGACAGCTTACGTGAAGAAACAATCAGGTACAAACCATCCACCTGGTGAGGAAGCCTCATGTTTTACAAGGAAAAAAAGACCAAAAAGAAGCACCATTGAGAGAGGCAAAATGTCCACAAATCTCAAGAGATTGTCTAAATTTTGGAGAATAAATGAAAGAAAAAAAAATGCAGTGAACCAAAACATTCCTGGGTTGAGTTTTATTGGCAAGAGTAAGCAAATACCATCCACATGGGTATTTCAGTACTTGATTAACTACTTCGTAAATTATTTACAAGAAAATTTTCTTTTTTATTTAGGGATGGGAGGAGGGGAGCTTTCGTCTCCCAATGTGCAGTTTCATCTTCGTTTGCTCCATGGTAAACATGCCTGATACATATATCTAATGCTGCAAAAGTATTTGTTTAGCTGACCTCTAGAAACAACCTGTGAACTGTCATATCAATTCATCAGCTACTAACTTGAGATATACAAAGCAGATAGGCCCATGAAAGCTCATACTTCTTTCTAAAATTCTACCAAACTTGACAAAAGACATGAAACTACCAACATTGAAAAGAAAAAAAGGAAAAGAAGAAGAAAAACATAATCCATCACTGATCCAAGGCTAGCAAAACCTTTCTCATGCACTAATAATAATAAGCAATTGCAGAATTCATTCCCCATGTGAGTACCTGAGGAAAGTCAATCCCATAAGTAATATGAACTTTTGGTGAAGGAAACGCGGCCAAAAAAGAATCATTCTTCCACACATGCACCGGTTCATTCAAAACTGGGGCCAACTTTTCACAAATTTTTCCACATTGATCTAATGCCACAGTTAAACCAACTTTCTCTATCGCCTCCACCCACTTTCTCGCCGACCCATCCAAAATCGGAACCTACCCAAGTTAGTAATGAACAATTCAGACCGCCCGCAATCATCAAAACACTAATTCAACAAAAAAAAAAAAAAAACAATGAAATAACCTCTACCGATACACCAAAGTTCGCCATTCATTAATAATTCAAATAAAAAAAAAACTGAAAAAAACGAAGCCTAGCACCTCAAGATCGGAATCTTGAGAGTCGGAATGATTGATTTGTATCCGGCAATTATCGACGCCGGTGGCCTCGAGAGCAGAAAGCAAGTGCTCGACGGTTCGAACCCTAGCCACATCTTTACAAAGAGAGGTGCAGAGAGGGGAATCTTGTGCGGAATCGATGGTAGCGGGAATCAATCTGGAGTGAATATCAAAGTACCTCCCTTTTCTGGCGAGCTCAGGCCATATTTTCACTGTTGAAACCTCGCCGGAGTGGAGACCTTTGCCGGTCAGCTCCACGCATCCGGCTATGGTTTGCTGAAGCTTGCCTGTCTATTAAGCATTAGCATAATTAACCACATAAAACTATTATTGTTATTAGTTAGATGGATGAAAATGGAATAGATAGAGAATGGAACAACACATTTTTACTGATTTCCAAGTGATGAGATTGGAGGACTTGATTGCGCCGGAAATCGTCATCGTGCTCGCCGGAATTTTGACGGCCTGTTAGCCGCAGGCCAGTCCAAGCTTTTTAGTGTAAAAAAAGAAAAAAGAAGAAAAAGAAAGGGGTCGATTTTTATTGTTCAGAATGGATATAAATAGGAAGGACGTCGTCTCTATGCCTTCCTTGTTGAAGGAAAAACGACGACGTCGTGGTATCTCGCTTCTCTAACTTCCTCGGCATTTAGGGCCACACTCCTCGCCTTTTTCTTTTTTTGTACAAAATGAATAAAAATGTGGGCTCTCCTTTTGCTATCGCTGAGAGTAAGGTGGGTTGTGTCTAGAGCTTTGTTGTGATGTCCTTTTTTTTTTTTTTTTTTTTTAATTTTTAATTTTTATTGATCTTTAATGAATCAAGCATGCAATACATCAGTCTGGACGTGACTCTTATCTCCATTTGATTGTAGGCTGGGTGGGGTAAAGGAATTGTCTTTGGTACTTACAGGGATATTAAATGATATGAAAAATTCTAGTTTCTTGGATGAATGGAATTCTATATCGGGTGGTAGAAGAAAGAGAGATGGGAAGAGTGACAGTGGCAATCACTGTGAGCTTGTGGGTGATTCCCATTTCAGTACTTGTCAACCAAGTTGTGCTTGGTCAGAGCTTCGTAGGCTAAAAACTAATTCAAGGTTTTGTTTTTTTCATTTATTGTTTTTGGGGGTGTTCTGGTATAAAAGGATATAACAACCCCTTTTACTTGCAGGATGAGATTTTCCATATAACCCAGGCTCAACAATACCGCAGGGGCAAGTTCTGGAGTTGGGACCCCATGATCACTACCCCACCTGGCCTGTACGCTCTATGCCTCTCTCCAAATTTGCTCAAAATTCATGTTTACATGGTTGTCTATTTGCATCTTATTGTTTAAGCTTCTACCCGATTAATTTAGCTAATGTAACAGATATTTTGATTGTAGTTATTGCTTATTGTTAAAAAAGGGCGTTCCCACTCTAACGCCATGGTGTCTGAGAAGGGGCAATGTCACCTCTAGAACATAATGGAGTAACCTTACCACCTCTAGGACATAATAGAGTAACTTTACCATTATGCCGAGACTCGCTCTGTAGTTATTGCTTGTGTAAATGAGTAGTATGTGTTGCTAAGGGTTGTTGGAATCTTTTGAAGTTTTCAACAGTCTGTTACATTCAATTAGGATGGTAATGTGGATGGAAGAGTTGATGCATGCAGTTCAAAAATTTTGCAGGTACTACCTTTCACTCTCCCATGTTGCTTCTTTGTTTCCAGGCATGTTTCTGGCAAAAGTGGTGTCTTCATTTTCTGAACTGTGTGCTCTACGGCAATTCTTCACTTGATCAACAGCGTGCTGGCTGTACTCTGCAGCATTCTTGTCTATGAGATAATCACCCATTTGAGGCCATACCTAAATCAATGAAAGGCAATATTTCTTGCTGTAGTGCTTGCTTCAATTTCTACATTTTTCAGAGAGATTAACCTCTTTCCAAACAAGATCTAACATCAAGGTGGTAAATTACTTTTGCAGCTTGGCTTACCCCTATCTTATTGCTGATAATCGTCATTACACCTTTTACCTCTGGAGGAAGGTTATTAAAGCTCACTGGCTGATGAAGTACCTTTTAGTCCCACTTTATGTCTACTCGTGGTTTTCTATCTTCAGCATATTGGGTTCATGTAATCCTCTTCATCTTTAAA
Source organism: Rhizophora apiculata (assembly GCA_037832385.1). Lineage (NCBI taxonomy): Eukaryota > Viridiplantae > Streptophyta > Magnoliopsida > Malpighiales > Rhizophoraceae > Rhizophora > Rhizophora apiculata. Next base: position 1,467,921 of record CM075441.1, on the reverse strand, counting down.
AATGTTTATTTCAACTTCTTGACAGTATTTAATTGCAGGGAAAACTCAACGAAAAGTCTGGGTGCTGGCATACTTCTTGGCTACAGCTGCAGTTCTGGTTCCTGCTCCTCTAATTGAATTCAGATACTATACCATACCATTCTATTTCTACGTGCTTCATTCTGATACAATTATTAAAATTGCCTTGTAACATTCATCATACAAACTCCTGGGACAATCTATTCCTTTAACGTAGCATCCCATATAATGCCAGATTTAACAAAATCTGCTTTCCTACACACCACAAAAAATGAAAAATAAAAGAACTAATTTAATTGTTTTCCTTCTTTCCTTGTTGCTGACTTGGGAGTCTTGTTCTTTACCATATACAGATCACAAGCCACCTTAATTGGACAGTTTAAAAAGGCATCTCAACACAACTCAGGGGTTTAAGAAAGGGTCGAATGTATGCTCTATGTTAGAAGAGAGTAACTTTTACTATTACGGTGATACTCATCCTTCTTATTTGCACAGTAGTACATTCAGATTATGAAGACCAGAGGGTGTGATTATGACATTCAATTTTAATTCTACAAAACTCATCAGCAAAGACCAAAGCAAATTCAATAAGAAACAAGGAAGCTTAGGAAGATGCTTTATTATCGAACAGAACAAGCTCATTTTTATGGCAAGCTCACGCAAGGAGAATATAATAAGTAGAAACACATTATATTTTAGCAGCATTCTCCAGCCTTTAGCAATAGCAAGCTCGGGTGGCATTCCATACCTTAATCTTTATTCTCTTGTTCCACTAAAACGAGGGTGTTGGCCTCATGTCAACATTTATTTAGCAGATGAAGGAAGACAAGGAATGGGAATCAAGATGAGATCTTCTTGTCTACCCACCGTTAGTCAAAAGCTTTCCGTCATGTCTAAATCTTCTTGCTTCAGTCCACTGGGAAGTTTCCAATCAAAATGATACAGCAATTGTGCAAGGGACAGCTCCATGCTAAGTATTCCATATGACAGTCCTGGGCATACTTTCCTCCCACCACCAAATGGTATGTATTCGAAATTCGTTCCCCCATAGTCAATGGAACTATCAAGGCATCTCTCTGGATAAAACTTCTCAGCTTCAGTCCAATACTGTTCATCTCTTCCGATTGCCCAGGAGTTAATAATGACCCTGGTTTTGGCAGGTATTTTGTATCCGTTTATCTCACAGTTCTCACAACATTCTCTTGGCACTAAAGGGTATAGAAGGGTGTAGCCTCATGGTTTCTTTGATCACTGCTTTTAAAAATTTCAATTCGCATAGTTTTGGTTCGTCTACATTTTCTTCTCCCCCATAGACATGACGAACCTCTTACTGCACTTGATCCATCACCCTTGGAATTTCAACATCTCTGACATTGCCCAGAGCACACCGGTTGACCAAGTATCCATTCCAGCAAGGAAAACATCCTGAAGAAGATCACTCATACCATTGTTTATAGGCTTATCATAAAGAAACCTCAAAATGAATGCATTCATGTGAGTTATTAATCAAATATATTAGAAACTGTTCTGGGTTATTTCTTGTCAAAGCATCAAAACAATATTTTAATATGGAGCTTGCATTAGAAATTTACAAAAGCTTCTGCATAGTTTTCTATAACAATATGGCCTGGTTCTTCATGATCGCTTGCAAATGTGCATGTGTGCACATATGTGCTTGCAATGAGAAAGTAAGCACTTACTAAGATTACTGCTTTTATAGTATCATCAGTTATGGGAAACTCAAGGTCGCCATCCAACTGATGTTTCAGAAGAACATCAATCAAATCTTCATCTGCTTCTCCTTTGCCATTTTTCATTTGTGTCTTCCTATCCTTATGCTCATTAAGGACATTCTGAACTATCCGGTCTATTTGTCGATGCAGCTTCTTAGATTTAGACCTCAATCCTGTGGCCAGTTCAAGCACTGGTGCAGAAGGGTACATGTCAGCAACACAAAAACCTGAAAATAAACTCACTATTTCCTTGGCGACAGATAAGTATTTTTCTTCAAATCCGGAAAATTTTCCAAAGGCTGTCCTTAAAGTCATGTTGCAAGGCATCGAGATTATTTTCTTACTCAGATTAACTGGTGATCCAGCACATGAAGATATGTCCTTGACGAGATTCATCACCTCCTCTTCCCTGATTGATTGGATGGAATGACCGGATTCGACTTATGGTTACAAGCTCAACTAGAAGGATTTTTCTAAGCTGTCTCCAACGATTTCCATTCGGGGCAAAAGCCACATCCATGTTGTTGTAAGTCAGGATTTTGCTAGCAACAGAAGGGGGCCTTCCAACAAAGCTGTGGTCATGAGTTTTGAAAACTTCTCTGGCAATCTGTGCTGAAGAAACTACAATTGTTGAAACTTTACCAAGCTGCAGGTGCATCAAGGGTCCATGTTTCCTGGCCAGGTCTCTAAGCGAGCGATGGGGTAGTGAACCAACAAGCTGGTGGATGTTTCCTAGGATGGGTAACCTCCATGGTCCTGGAGGTAGACTTCTTGTGGAATTCTTAGATTTTGAGGTATTTGCTAATTTGACTACAATAGAAAACAGGATAAGAATGAATAGACCCTGAAAGGAGGATAGTTGAACCTCCATGGAAATCACACAGAGAAGTCTGCAGTACTTGAGGATTTGCAGATTGCTTTTGCATTTAGTTGAAGGTTTTGTTGCTGTTTCTCTCCCAGTTATGTTCAATCATTGGAAAGGTATTGGGACTGTTTCTCTCTCAATTATTGTTCCATAGTGGAAACAAAATCTCTCTCTCAATAATTGGAAAGGTATGGGGCTTTTAATGTATGATTTTTTAATTCTCTGGACTTTTTCGTACAATCATGAAATAGGATTCAATTGCCAGACGAGCTTCTATGGTACCCTCTATTTGTCATCTGATTGTGTCTTGTGTATGCGGATGCCAACCTCAAGTCATTAACAACAGATGATTTCAACGGCAAATCCCATCCTTCATGGTTTGTTATGGTGGAGGAATTGGAGCATTGAGTAGGAAGTGAAGCCATTGGATCCACCGTGAGTGTCGTTTCCTTGGTCGCTTCAGTTTGCTGACGGCAAACCAAACTGTTGGATCTCAGCACCACCGTCGATGGCCAAACAATCTTGCTAAGCAAAGAGCAAGGATCCTTCTAGCATCTAATGTTTTTTTCAATCCATTTTTTGTTTCTTGATCATATTGTCATATTGAGTTCGTTTAGATAATCCAGTCTTGTCCAAGCAGCTGTTTAAACCCATTTAGCAAAGAAAGATAGCTGTGCCATACCCAGTTCTTAATGGGTGAATTTCGCTCTGCAGATTGTTTATGCTACAATCACTAATCGATGAGTAGAGATTGTAGACGTTAACCAGCATGAAGAACTTGATTTATCTCTCTTGAATCTAATTTGACTTAACTTGCATTGACTACAAAGTAAATAACCTAACCTGAAAGTTGAAACATTTAAAATTGAAGTAGTTTAAACTCAAATGATCAAAATCTGATATTCAAAACTTGAAAGACATAAGATTTAATGTACCAAACTAAAATGCCTAAAACTCAAATAATTAAGAACAATCCTACTAGAATTCAAATAATCGAGACTTGAACCAACCCCAGATAGAATTTGATTTAAGTTGTTTGTTTGTCACCTCTATCTATGGCCTAGTAAGCATGCTTCAGTCTGCACATACGGCAATAACTTGTACTTAAACGACTTACCACCAATATATGCATCTATAGTGGCTGTTTATTTCGTCCGCCTGGAAAGCAAAAGAATCAAATACACACATGAAGGAAAGTGTTAAAAAATTATACCAAACAACCAGAGTGAGTTGCACCGCGTAAAAGTTGGTCAATATAAATATATAACTACATTTACAATGCTTGGAAGCTTTGCCCCATATTTCTCACAAGCATTCTCAGACAACTTGCACAACAAATCAAGACATCTCCAGAGGGTGAGGAAATGCAAAATGAAGCTTTGGTGACAAAAAGGTATAAATTTTTCATCCTCTTCACACCTGCTCAATTCTTTTGAGAATGTTGTACTTGCAGAGAGGACATGTAGCATTCATCTTAAGCCATTTCTCAATGCATGGGGAATGAAAATGATGGTTGCAAGGGAGAGTGTGTAGCTCAACTCCATCCTCGTATGAGGTGAGGCATATGCAGCATTCCTGAAGAATATAAGGGAAAAATCTCAATCAAACCAATGCCAAACCCACCTCTAAAAGATGATTAAAATCTTCTAACAGAAGCAATTCTACTGAACCTCCAAAGCATAGCCGCTTAAAAAAATCCTAACCTTCCATTTTCGTTACTTTGTGGATGATAAAAGGAGACAATAATAAAATATATAGCAGGGGCAAGGACAGTGAATGATTAGTCAAACTGTCATCAATGGTACTTTTGAAGCTGATACTGCAATGTCACCGTCATCAAATTTTGCTTTTGTTTCCATGAAGTGCAAGTTCAGATGAAGCACAATACAATAGCTTCAGTTAAATCCAGTTTTCTAAGCAGTCAGTAATGTTTCTTACTACCTATCTTTTGTGCTCATACACCACTCTTGTACTAGAATTTGTTGAAAAAGGTATCCAACGGAATAGAAATTCCAGCTCAATAGGCTGCAGGCTGACAAGAAGCATCCTTGTAATAAAAGATCAACTTACTGCATCCTCTGGTAAGAGTATACACTCATTTGCCAAGTATCCACTGCTTGTTTCAATGGGAACCATTTTCCCTGCTCCAAAACTGGACTTCTCGCCATTATTCGTCACTGCAAATCTGTATTTTGGAAGCATACTAAGATCTGCTTCTGATGCCCCTTCCTATTCAGTCACAGAGGAAATGAAAGCAGTGCCAATTAATCTTTCAAGAAATGCCAATTGCAATACGAATATTAAGATTTTATGGCCAATCACATTTTTTGTTCCTCCATACCTGCCCTGAAACAGCACATAGAATTGCTATTATGCAAGGTAAGCAGCAACAGAGAGCAATCCCAATCAAACATGCCAAAACAACACAAAAGATTGCAAAGAATACATCAAATGCCAGAAGAACCACAGCCAACCTGCACAAAACAAGAATCAGATTGTACATAATGATTATTGAATTTATAAACTCTTGTGAAATTGGCATGAGAAAAATATCATTAATATACCCCATGGTCTTTATTTCTGTATACTTTTAGAAAATCTACCATAAGACTGGCCAGACCTGATCCCACACTGTTGGCACTTGATCTATACCTGAAAGCCATATCTTCACTATTTTGCTAAGGAATGTTTTTTTGAGGAATTTCAATGCTTATATTAAAGCTTGTGTTTGGCATGAAGTGATAATTTGGACTCACATTGAGTAAAAACCAGGGTCAGTATAACTCCCCAATTTCCATCCTTGTCCATTTCAATGATAATGAAAAGTTGTGAAGAAGGCACAAAAAAGAGGAGCAGATAATCAAAACTGCATGTAGAATGCATACCAGTACAGATGTGGAGCATTTTGCAAAAGCACATCTCCACCGGAGACTACCCAATAAAAGCCAATTATCCACCAAATGAACGATGCAATTGTATTGACTGATTCACATCGTTTTGCAACACTAAGCCACAACAACAAAATCAACGGTCACACCAAGATGATAAGAACAGAGCATATTGGGGAAATAAAAACAGTACGCTGAACTCATAATCTTCCTGACAAAAAGTAGCAGTTGTAGAGCACGCTAACTGTGTGACAAGTTAAAGTTCAGTGGAAATGCAATAACCATGGTCAGAAGCTTTTGCAAAGTGATATGATGAGAAAGCATACAATAATGTTCAAGGAAGAAAAAAAAGATTGATACTCTCAGCAAAAACATGTAAGTACTACATAAAACAATCCCACAGACTTTTTAAAAATAATTCCCAATAAGATGTCTCAAAACATTCCAAATTCCAATGGAGACTCAACCAACAGAGCTAAGCAAGAAATTTTGTAACAATATCTTATCTGCCAAATTGCAAATTCCAATAGCTTGATCATTTCTCATAAATTGCTGTATTTTAGGTTATACATGTAGGCAATGTTTTCAAGATTGATATCCAGCAGCAGCAGAGCTATTGCCCACAAAAATATTGTTTTACATATGAGGTTTGATCAATTATCATAGCCTTTTTGTGTCCAGTGATTTATCAGTCATCTAGTTGCTTGGTTAAGAAATCATATCAGATGCTTGTCAGCATGGTAATAACAGCTTCCTTTAGCCAAAGCTCCTCTAACTAGTCAGGCAAAGATTTATCTTGCCTCAACAAACTAACTGACCAGGTTCTTCCCATTTTTTGGATCAGGTCCCTTTTCTAATTACAGTGATTAAAATCAACATAACAAAGAAAATTTCACCAGGAAAAAAATACACTTGGTTCTCTTTGCACTAATTTTACTTTTATCATAATGGCCCATTACTTCCTTGAAAGACCTCAAGAAAATAAAGATACTTTCTGTCGTGTCCCTATGTAACTTCCATTAATATTTTTGATTTTAATATCTCCACATACTTGCTATATAACAAGTTCACAAAGCAGAGGACAAAGCAAAAGGAAAAAATAGCTCATTAGTGCCAAATCAAAGAAAACATGAACAAGGATTGAAATACAAAGAACCTCTTGGACATAGTTTGGATCAAGGAATGTTGCCACTCTATTTGATTAAGAATAAGATTGCATTTTAAGCATCCATTCCTAAATGGTTATCAGAACCCTGAAGGATGTGGCAAAAGTTATTTCAACGATCAATTGAGGTTGAAAATCCACTGCTCAAAATACATCCTTAAAATAGCAACACTTCCTCCTAAAAGTTTCCAGTGCCAGGCTTTGAAAACTTTCACTGAACAAATCGGAATTTTGTTGAAAATCAATCTGTCAAAATGCCAAACTTACACAACAATAACTCAAGAAAAATTTCTGCAGATAATGATCTGAGAATGTGCATCAAGTTCCATCAATCCAAACAGCTCCCACTTGACAATTTCTATAGGGATCATCAAATGTGAACCTCATTTCCTTATTTTGCTTCACATTCTAAGGCCCCCTTCTGCTTATAAAACCCCAGTTCCAACTTCCAACCATAAAATAGTTTCAATGCATTGATCCTTCTCCCCACATTTACTTTGCTGCCTCTCAGTTTGACCAAAAACTTCAAATCACAGTCACAATCTTTTTTCTCATTTCATTGCCACCAAGTACAAAACTATCATAAAAACACCACCTTTAAAGGGTACAATTGCATACCCCATACAACTGTCACCGGTCCACAAGACAACAAGACTTCAAAAAACAGGTCCCGAGACTCTCACACTCTCACATTTGTAAAGTCCGCAGAAAAGCTACACCAAAAGCTAACAAATTCATAACGTTCCCAACCCCCAACAACCCTTTCCAAACATGGAGAAAAAAAAAAAAAAAAGTAAGCAACCTTTAATCCAATTAAGCAAAAAGACAGAAACTTTCAAGGCAAGAAAAGCTTACGTTGATTGGCTTGAACTCAAGTAGCTCCTCTCAATATCCTCTTCATCTTCACTATCATCAACACTCCCTCCATCCACCTCTTGCTGCTGCTGCGGCTGCTGCTGTAGCCCCTCTTCCTCACTCACTAACCTCGCGTTCCTTCTCCTATACTCCAACCAAACCAACACTACATGAATCAGGCACTGCAACGCATACCAGCAGATCCACAGCCTGATTGGCGTGTTCGGCCTCTCGTTCACCGTCACCATCAGCATCGTTATCGACACCGTCACGAACGCCATGTTCCACAGCATGTCCAGCACCACGACCGTCTTCGAGTACCCCCAGTTTGCCCGCCGCTCCTCCAGCTCATGCGCCGCCGATTCCCTGACTAGCATGGACGCGCCTCTGTGGCCGGTAGCCCTTCCCAGGAGGGCAGCGAGGGTAGTGGGTTGGGCCACGGCTGGCTCCTGCCGGTGTTGCAGAAGCGGCGCGTGTGAATCAGACGCCGCAGCCCCCCTGGCGCCCATGGTCGTCGTGCTCTCTGTTGACATATTGTCAAGGGCGTGGTTGGGGGAAGAAAAGTCAACAAAAATGGATTATGGTTACTTAGGCGGGTTTGTTAGTGAAAGAAAATGGAATTGGTAAAAGAGACAGAATTTACATAATTGCTTATTTAGGGTCTTTGAAGTGTCTACGTTGGAATTACAAATAATTGGGATTTTTTTTTTTTTTTTTGTAAATATTAATTTAATTGAGATGCAAACACTCTTTGCAGAAAGCCAGAAAAGCACACCCTTTGTGCACCTACATTTTGGGTGTGTTCAGTTTAGTTTAAGGTTTGGTAGGGGTGGTCTTCTAGTTGTTCTGGTGAGGTGTTTGAATGGTAGGACATGGTTGGTTGGCCGGGGCAGGTTTGTTGTGTTCTTTTCATCCTTCTTTTTTTTTTTTTTCATTTTTATTAATTGGTTCTGGCATTTGAATTCGGGACTTCAAATCACTGCAACGACTTGCTCGTGGATACTTCGTTGAACTTTCTTATACTTAGGTTTCTACGTCTTTTGTCGTTTTGTCTGATAATATTTAACGCCACAGACCTGAAATAAAAACAAAAGAATGTGGGAATATGTCGATAAAATTTGGAACCAACTGTCCTTTTCTTGTTTGGCGCACAGTTCACTACCCAAGACTCTGTAAAGTAGCCATGGGCTCCGAATCAATCAATAAAATTTGACATGGACACGAAACATTAGTTAAAGAAAAGGGATTGCGATTGATGAGGCATTTGTACCATTGACCAGTAACATTGATCAAAATTCTTTATAAAATATTTAAAAGATATGCGCTATTTAGTTGGCAAATAAAAATTAATTTAGATGTTAAATATTTTTTAATATACATTTTACCTAACAAATTGGAGTAGAACAGAGTGTCTCGAAATGCTTCCGGAGATCAACTGTAACAACTGAGAAAAGAAGTTCGCCACAGGGCAAGCTTTGGGGAAGAGGCTGCTTTGTGATTTATGCAGATGCAGCAAAAGCAACAACTACGTCAAATTGTTCCCCAAAATCCTTCCGAACTTTTATATTCCACTCAACAGCCACGTCAGAAATCTCAACCTTTTCAAAGAACAACAGAGGAAAAACCCCGGCTGCTTGAAACATCGTTAAGGTTCAGCCGCCAACTCCGCTGCCAATTTGATTGCTTACCAGTCAAATCCACCAAGATTCTTGTGATAATTACATGCAGACAGCCCATAAGTAAGACTTCCAGAAGTACTTGAATTTGAAAAACACTTCTCCATGATTTAACTCTTGTTCAAAGCATGTCTGTTCGTTGTCGAAATAATCTCCCGTGCAAGCTTGTCATCTGCTGCAGACCAGGAGCAACAAAGGAACAATGATGACGATTTTGCTTGAGGACCGTCACGAAGTCGGTAATGGCAGTCCTCATTCACACATACAGATGCATGAAAGGATTCCACTTGAAAATGTTCCCCAAGGTTTTGAAGGTTTGCTCCAGAAAAATTATTTGCAAGTTTTGTAAACAACAGTTGAATCCGATGACTCGTCCGGGAAGGACTGAGCACACCATTTACCAAAACATTTTCTTGGCTTGTATTTTCTTGCAAATCATCAAAATCTACAGGGAAACAATAAGCAAACTGAACCTCGTGCCTTTTCTTTCCCAACATGAGTAGCAGCTCATCTTGATGTACAATTCTTGCCTTTTTGCTCTTTTCCACAACCAACACCCCTTCTGCAACTCTTTCATCAAATACCTGTAGTTTGGACCTGGCGTTCTTATTTTCTAAAACTGCATCAGATTCTTGTTCTTCTGAACTTTTAAACCTGAAATTTGGACTCAAGCAACTATGGATAAATGTGTTTGAGGCATCTGCTTTCACAAACACGGTTGAAGGGATGCACACTGTATCATGATTTGCAGGAACGTAACATCGAATCCCCCATTCAGATTGAATTTTTTCTCTAAGAGAAGCCATTTTAGGTTTCTCACCATGTACTAGTATCACGTGCTTAGGAGAAAGAAACTTCACTAGATCCATAATACCTTTGGCATCTGTATGTGGACTGAACGACAGCTGGTGAATCTGGCAACGTAAGCATATGGTCAGTAGTGTTAATTTGGGTGACATAAGACCCGGGGAGAGAGAACTACATTTGCCAAGAAGAAAGAATAATCTGCCAATGTTTGACCCTTAGAGACCCCTCAAGAAACACAATGTCCATATACAAAGGAGAAGATAGAATTGCACCTGGCATCGCACATCAATTTGGGTGTCCTTGTCCAAATCAATTTTAGTGGGTTTACCCGACAACAGTTTATGTCCTATGGTTCCAGCTACACAATATCTTGAACATTTAAAAGAAAATGGTTAAAAAAGAAAAAGAATGAGACAGGTTTAGTTGATAAGAACTGCATCACATAGACTACATGATTAGGAAGAACAATAGGTCCTCAAAAGGAGTTGTAGCTAACAGACACTCCCTTCATATTCACTTTCAATTGTACTAAAGCAAAATTAGTATCTTACATTGGGTATATGTCAAAAAAATTAAGGATGCTCATGTGCATCTGGAGGGAAAAATAGGAAGAAGACCAACAATTCTCCATTTAATTTATGAAAGCACTTCAAGGCCAATACATTAAATGAAAGTGCAGCAATATGAATGACATGGCAAATCATTGAATCATCCAAAAATATGCATCCACTATTCAAGATGTTTTCTCACCTATAATTCCTAAAAGCAGAAAAATCCAAAACAATTTTACATATTTGGTAAGGTTGGTTCTTTTTCTTTTTATAAGCAAGACCCCCCTCCCCCCAAAAAAAAGAAAAAAAAAAAAGAAAAAGAAAAGAAGGATCACAAAGAGAGCATAACCAAGTGCAATAGTTTTTACAGTATATAGGACTAGAGACAAGCTTTTCTTCCTTTTCTTTTTTAAAATTTTCCATATTAACTATCCTAGAAGCATGCCAAATAGATGAAGCTTAATGTTCAGTGAAAGCATAAGCATCATGTAGCAGCCCAAAAACCATCACGTGAGATTCTGCTTTTGGTGTTAAACAGTTAAAGATTACAGGCTCTAGCCCATTAAATATATGAAGAATTTTCATCTATTGTATGTTCAATTAGAAATAGAAAGTAGCTTACCCAGGCAATGTTACAAGATTCAACTCAGAAGGAGCCCAATGCTTAAAAACCTCAAGTGAAAAACCGCCACTGATCATCCCAGGTGTGGCAAACAGAACACAAGGTCCAGGAGCATTTATAAGAGAACGGTCAAAGTTGTGAACTGCAACATGCAAACAAATATAGTTAGAGGTAGTGCCATTAATATATGGAACATATACATTGGTATACAAGTCACCATATTGCCTTGTTCAATAAACTTGGGGTGACTCAATACAATTAAACAAATGCCATCTGCAGATAAAACTCCATCAGGCCATAATGAAGAGGAAAAAAAGGTTTGTCAAGAGAGGAAGCATTCATAGGAAAAAGAATATTATGAGCTTGCAGCCAAATTTCTTAGCCTTTAAGAAATGAAAAAAATAAGAATGTTGTTTAAGCAGATCAAGTGAGCATTTGTGTGATAATTGTCTGCCAGGAAAAATTATCGTTCAACGTTAAGGGGAGGATGAGAGATCCCAAACAAAAGCATATAATCATTTTCCTTTCTTTTTTTTTTTTTTCCTGTTGGATATGTGCCAGAATGTACAATGACTTACAAAGACTACAGCTCCTAAAGAACATTTATCCATGTGACACACAAGGAATAATTGCTCCAGGTACCATGTTTAAAATCAAATGCATTCCGTGTAGCATATGTCTCTTTGACTTTCTGGCTGGTCCAGCTGATAAGCATTTTGTAGTACATATTCGCTTGAATAGTCAAACCTGAGAAATGAACATCCAAATCAAAGTAGAAAATTGGAATCCTGCATGTGTAGGATTAAGAATAAACCCAAGACTGCTTGTTTAAGTAAGAATGGTAACCATGCAAGCATTCCAGTTCTGAAGGTCAACAATAATATATATGTATAGATAGAAGGAAACACACAGTAGATACCTGCTGAGAAGTAAATAGGAACCTTTAGATTCATGCGCTCCCAGTAATCATCCAACAATATACAAAGTTCCTACTTGGTAAAGGAATTAAGGCTGTCAAGAAAGGACTCATCTATAGCTGGTCAAATGAATGATAAGCAAAAATCACCAAAAAAGACAGATACTCATGCTGAAAAGGAGAGTGAACAGCATACATGTATTTACTCCCTATCAGTGCTAACAACTAATGAAATTGCCTAATCCACTGTCTGAGATTAAGGATTGCAGGGAATGCATGGGGTTCTACCCCTCTTGAGAGAGGGTAGTCAGGGCAAAGTCCCAAAGACAACAACTATAGAGCACTTGAATTTTAAGCATCCTTCAGAGAAAGAGCCATGGCCAAAAGAAGTACAATTATGTTACAGAAATAGCCCTTCTCTTTTGATCATGTCACATAACTCATTATTAGAGTTTATCAACATTATAGTGTTACCCTAGCCTTTCAGCTGATGCTTTGGCATCCCATTTTTATCAAAGATGATGCATCTATAAAACTAGATGAACCTGGAAATTGAATGTTATAGCTCAGAGGACCATGAATTAGGGTCTGTCATATTGACATACAAGAAATCTGAAGTGACAAACACTTACAATGGAAAAGCACTACATTGATACAAATTTTGGCAAATATAATGACAGGCAGACATGTCTACTGCTCTACAATTTAAAGTACCTCACAAATAAATAAGTCAATTGCTAACCTCCAAGTTTAGGCAATTATAGTCAAAAAGAAACAAAATAAGATCCTGATGAAAATACCTGAGCCCTTCCTAGGGCAAATGTAGGAATAAGCACCTTTCCTCCACTAGAAACACTTTGATGAACCTACATTAATTGGTTTTCAGAATTATAAACCTCCATTGCACAGGATAAATTAGAAGGGAAGAATGCCAGCAGAGTCTATGGATATATATCTCTACTATGCATACAGCTTTAAGAAACTCCCTCTCTCGTGCATATTTTGAGTCACGTATAGTGGTTGCATATGTAGACCTGTTAGCAGAAACAATCAGAGTTTCATGTCAATTCACTGAACACAGGAAGGGTACTAAAGAAAAGATTATAACCTTTAGCATTTTTTGCGTGAGTGACAACTCCTCTTATCCTATCTCAAGAGCTTGCAACTAGTTCCCAGACATTTCAATCATTTGCACAAAACAATGCCCCATGGATTAAAAAGTGGTCGCTTCACTTGCTGCAACAATTCTTGCAGGACATTTGCTTATTTCTACTTTCTTCAGCTCTTTCACATTAGTTACATGTTCAACTTATGTTTCATGTATCCATTGGGAAAGCTCCAAACACACATGCGCACATGCACATATATATTTATAGACATTTCCCTTACTCTGTTATAAGAAGGTCAAGTTGTAGTCGATCAATTTGAGCTGCTCCCAGATGTCTATCTGGGGTCATATTATAGTCGCCTGTGTACAATATAGCACCATCTCCCACCTTTGCATAAAACATTGCAGCTCCAAGGACCTTTTCAAAATTAATAAAAGAAGAAGGGAGGTCAAATATTAACATGAAATAGAGGATCAACATGAATCAGACCCATAGACTTTGTAGACACTACAGACTTCACCGTCCCTTGGTATTAAAATTGAAATGCTTGGCAAACAGATCTGATACATGTAATACCTACTTACTATCACCAGCTTCCTTGTTTACTTCAGTTTTTACATTGGTTGTTTAAGCTGGTAGTTTGCCAAGTAAGAAGAGAGGTCAAAATAATAAGAAGAGCCTTGTTTACTCTGGTAGTTTTAAAATTAATTAAATAAGAAGAGAGGTCAAACATTAACATGAAATAGAGGATCACATGAAACAGACCCATAGACTTCATAGACACTACAGAAGTCACCATCCTGTGGTATTAAAATTGAAATGCTTGGCAAACAGATCTGATACATGTAGTACCTACTTACTATCAGCAGCTTCCTTGTTTACTTCAGTTTTTACATTGGTTATTTAGGCTGGTAGTTTTAACCTATGTATCAAAATATAGCTGATCATTCTATATCCAAACAAAGTAATCCACAAATTCTTTCCTCAAATTTCAAGCCATTAAGGCTAATAAATGGAGCAAAGGTTTTTTAACCAATATTAATTTAACAAGTTCTACATTTCCAGAACCTATGGACAACAGGCAAGAAACTGAAAAACTAATTCTTTTATGCTTCTTCTAGACTTAGATTGTGCCCACTGGCATTCCTAATGAATTCAGGATAAAAAGCACAATGCTTAAGCTTCAAATTCACAGCTACCAATAACCATCATGGTGCTTTTCTAGTGATGAGCATGTCACTGCATGAGTTGGCTTCAGTTTGAATGCTGAGAAAGAGGTCATTTCAACTGAAACATGTTGAGGACTGGGGTCCATGTGCTCATACTATATCCTAGATACCAGATCATAAAGGAATTAATGCTACCCAATGGTGAAAGCAAAGCCCAGCGAGATGGGGATCCAAACCAAAGGTTAAAAATTTATATAAGTGTCTACTTGGGAAAAAGAAACCATGAAAGGTTGAAGACTCAGACAGAACACCTTACAGGGCATATCATACTATAACAAATTATCTGCCACAAGCTTCTGTTGACAGATTATTCTTTTTATTTATTTATTTATTTATTTCTGTCTTTATGTTGACAAAGGCACAGGCCATGAGCCTCAATATTGCAAATCTACTTTCATCCACAAAAGCCCTTGTGCAAACAAAAGAACAAAAACCTAAATTCTTGGGCCACTAGGCCTCCAAAAAGCATAATTGAGCCTGACAACTCATCCAACATCACATGCATAGAGCAATACAAATTATCAACACCAGGGTTTTCAAAGGCTCTAGGCACTCTAAAGTGCTAAGGTCTCTTGGAGCCTAGGTGTAAGACACAGGTGTGCTCCTGTACTTGGTAAGGCACATGTTTAAAAAATAATAAAACCACCCAAAAAAAATAGAGTTGTACTGTAGTTAATTTATTAAGAAGCATGAGGTGAGAGAAAAGATCCTAGATGATAATCTGTCATTCCCGGAGGGGATAAACTTCATACAATAGGGTGAAAAATGTACAAACTTTTCATCATATGTAAGCAAAATGTCACGTGATTATATGGCCTTGCACCATTAGAAATTAAAGTAAAAATATCTTACATGTCCTGCATAATAGGCACGGATCTGAAGATCTTTATCAACCTGCACAGTCTGCTTTAGATCCACTGCAATGACTGCAATGCAACATCCAATCAAAAACAACAGACCAGAAGGAATAAACAAGGAAAAAAAGAAGAAAAAAGAAAATGGCAAACAGAAAATCTTTACACTACATTATTTAAATAACAGAAAATCTTGTGAATTCATTTCACATGGGTTCATCAAATTTGAGATTCTAAAATACCAAGAATGTGAATATGAATGAAAATAATCCTTCAATCCATCAAGAGAATATTATCTTAATCCCTAGCTTGCCCATGGATTGCAACTACAAAGCAAACATGCCTGCAAAATATGTGAAGGGCTGCAAGATTAACTAATTATGCACTCAATTTTTTTGATGAGTTAACTAGCCACAACTTTATGTCTTTATTTGAAAAGAGATAGGCACACTTCATCTTGATTTTATATTGTGACATGGAGGATTGATGCAACATTTAGTTACATCCAGTCAGTGACAATGAGAATAATGGTTTTGTCAGGCAAATAAAGATCTGTTTAAGTAATAAGATGGATTTAGCAAAAGTCTGACACATGTATTAGGAATGGACTGATTGATCGATATTTAATGATGTATTGCAAAAGTTCAGTCACAGTCTGACAGATGTATTGGGAAAGAATGATCTGCTTTCAATTTGTGTAGCAACAATGTGGGACACAAGGAAAGGATCCAGCAGATTTGAAATTATCACTGCCAATCTATTTAGTGAACTGCCAGTTGGGATGGCAAAGAAAGTTTATATGACAGATCAATCCGTTGAGACAGGATCAAGTTGGGCCGGGTTTGGGATCCAAACCCAAGATTTGACAGGTGCCAAAGCTCCAGTCCACTTGTATCAGTTACTTTGGTTTTAAAAGCAGCAAGAATGAAATGTAAGATTCTAGACGCTAGCCCTTTGCAAAGACAGCATCAAACACTTAAAATCTGCACGAGAAAAAGCCACTGCCTTCAGTAGACTCATAAATGCAGAGCAAGACAAAATTTGAGTCTCATCCAAGAGAAAACAGGCAACATATTTAATCAGACATGGTAGCCTTTATCCACCACCTTAATCTACTTAAGTAAAACATAAATGTAACAGAATCCAAATTACAGATACCTTTCTTCATGCACTGTGAAATGTGATCTGCAGTAAATTGCTCTTCCTCACCCCTTCTATCAACCATTACTTTCCGGTAATCATCTAACATCAAAGGAGCTAATGCCTTAGTTGGATACTGCAACAAAATTTCTGTTAAACCATGGACGCAATCCTAACAGGAGAAAATAGTTCCTGATTATGGTGCGAAACCAGAAGCTTGTGTACATTGCTTCAGGCAGCCAACCAATGAGCTAAAGCCAGAACAGAATGAAAGAACAAAACCCATGCCAGAAAAATAGAGCATATTTTACAGACAAGCATATAAAGGATTTAGTTTACGTGACAACAACAAGAAAGGAACCAAACTTTACCATAATGTTTTGGTTAGTTCTAATCCACTACAGCCAATTAGCTTCTTCTTCAAGTGCAGCATTATAATATCTAAAGCCATGACAGTCCCTAGTTACTTCATGTGCAATAGAATCAAGGGAAATGCCAAATAACCCTCAAAACTTCTAAGCTTCCTTTTACATCTCACTTGAAAAATTTTTAAATTAAAATGTGAGCCAAGAATTTTATCAAGCAACTTAAGTGCGTGCATTTACCGTCATGTAAACCGGGCCCCTATAGCCGCAAACCTCGGTGAAGTAAGGGAGCGCGCCGACATGATCCAAATGACTGCAACAATTACATTTAACTAAACGTTAAAATCTTCCCCCCCCCCCCCCGGGTCAAAAAAAGAAAAGAAAAGAAAGACTAAAAATTGGGGAAATACTTACAAGTGAGTGACGATAACGCAATCGAGAGCACGATCGAAATCGCCAGACTTGGAGATGCGAGAGAAATCCGGGTAGCGGCGGTGATCGTCGTAGCCCATATGCATCCCGCAATCGAACATGATACTCTTTCCGTTGATCGACACCACCACGCAGCTCTTCCCGACTTCCTGTCCTGCGCCTAAGCAATCAAAAGAAATACAAATAAGTACAACTGTTGTGGCGAATGATACAAACAAGTACAAATGAGAGGGATTGATTGAAGAGGATGGGAGAAAAATACCGAGAACAAGGCATTCGATCGCCATCACTTCTTCTGCTTCTTCTTCTTCTTCTTCTTCTTAGTATTATTATTACGAATTTTGTATTAAAAAAATAATAATTTTTTAGATAAAATTATAGAATACTGTTTCTTTTTTTATTTTATTTTTTATTTTTTTAAAGAGAGAGAAATCGATTCTGTTATTTTTATTTGTTGTCGTTTATTTTCTGCCGCTGGCTCCTGCGACTGGAAAAAGCTAAATGCATCTAAAAAAAACTATAATTTTTACAGTCATGTCTAAATAATTTTTTTTAATTTTTTTTTTGAGTTCAATAAAGCTTTTAAAGCTTAATTCCATTACATTAAGTAATTTGTTAAATGTAGGGCACGTACATTTGTAATTCAGCCGGCAAATGGATTTTTTTTTTTTTAATTAAGTAAATTATATATAATAATATACTGCAATTAGTTTGTTTTCTTTTTCACACGTTTATTGTCAATCGTCTCTCTCTGTTTAATTAAGCCAACGGGGCATTGATTGTACATTGCGTTTCACTAGCGGAAAAGTTATTATTTTGTGGTAATTTGATTTTTAAAAAAATAGTATCCTAATTATAAATCGGACTCAAGAAGCCACATTTCTTTATCATATTCAAATGGCCTATTTGTTATATGATATCTAAGATGATTTAGAAGTTGAAAAGTTAATTGATTGACTTAGGGATGGAACTTAATTTCCTAAGATTGACCCAATCAACCATAATTTTCCAATATTACAATTATATATACCATAGATGAAAAATTGTTATTAATTCACAAATTTCTGGGGCCACTCCCTGGCAATTAGTTCTAACAAATGAATGTGAGACATTAATGCGAGTTGGTGAACAGTCATGATCCTTTCACCTACACACATTGCAAAACCTTGTTTGTGTCTGTCCAGGGGAGACAGAGGTCTTCTTCACAACTATGAGCTAACGAATGTTTTGTTTGATTAAGTTCTTCACTTCTTTTCTTTTCGTCCTTTTTTTTTTTAATCAATTTGTTAAAATGTAGGGATTTTACCAAAAAAAAAAAAAAAATTGCATATTGCACGCGTAGGATGGGATGAGAATTTGTTAAGTATGAAAAAACAAATATATACATCTTAGAGCAGAGTGAGTAATTCATTAAAGTAATTAATTTTAAAGAATATATACATGTTAGAGCAGAGTGAGTAATCACTGGTACAATATGAAAAAGTAAGATTATAGAATAATAATTCTTATATAAAATATTTTAGTGACAGTAAATTTAAAAATTATTTATATGATTGACACATAAACAAGTTTACAAACATATGAATAATGTTTTATTTGAAATTTTTCACCTAAATTAATTCAATAAATTTTTTCATCTAATAAGTATTTACATATTTAAGTGTATGAGATTGATGGCTTTTTTCATTAAAAAAAAAAAAAGTGTTAATCTCGTAATTTTATTAATGTCTAATTTTAATAACATATTGACTAACAATATTTTAAAATAATAATAATTATTTAATTATATTAACCATTATCATATATTTTTATTTTCAAAATTTACTAATAATTATATTATTTACATAAAAAATTAAAATTTAAAAATATTTTTTTTAATAAAATTACATATATAAAATATTATATATATATTTAAATAGTAACAACCAACTCATTTATTATTGTGACATGTACTATCAATCATATTGTGTGGGAGCAAACAAAATTGTCATATCGTCTGAGAGCATGGAAGAGTAACAATGTGTTGTTGGAACCGGCAAAAATTCCTGTAACTGTTGCGGCTGGACATCCCCAAAGTCATACTGAAATTGCTCTTTTGTTGAATTTGCAAGCAGCAGACAATACGACATTGCCAACAATGTCAACATTTTCAGCTCTGTTGTTGAATTGTTTCAGTATTGGTGCTGCTAACTCGCATCTTCTTTGACTAGCGTAGAACATGTTTATCACCTACCTCATCATTAAATGGACAGAACACTCGTACTGGCAGCCATAAGTCACAAAATCATGATTACATTAGTTCTTGTCCCCGGTTGGGGCAATGGCTACGTCTTCATTGCAACACCGACCATAGAGATCTTAATTGGGTCATCATTAACAACTCCTTGTTTCTTCTTGTTTGGATCTTTTGCATTGTTGCTAATCCTATAGAGAATGTCATCTTTCGCCTATAAATGATGAGTTGAAAAAACCAAAAACAAGGTCAAATTAATTTATATATAATATGTAATATAACATTAAATAGTTTCAAAATTGAGTCTTCAAGCCCCTGACCTAAACATAGTAATTGCATCAAGAACCCTGTATACGGTTACAGCATATGGGGTTATTAAACATGACATAAATCTACGAAGACAAATAAAGTCAAAATCAAATTGAAGGAGCAAATTAGTATTGTTGATTCAAACCCATACCCTTAATTTAACAGAATTAATTGAATAATATACACACAAATAGGTTAATCACATGGGTTTATGTACGTAAACCAATATCATACACGTGCATGCTTCTGTGTGCGTATACAAATATTTAAGAAGGAAAAAGCCTCAAGAAAGAGACCAACTGAATTAATTGACAAATGACGATGCACTTAATTATACATTTAGGTTGACGAGAGAGAATTCTTGGATCATCGAGTGTTTTCAGCGTCGTCGCTATCTCTAGAAAGAGATAAAAACACTCCTTTGAATTACTTCATAAAGGGTATGTATTTTAACATATAAAATTTAAAAAGTTTGAATTTGGGGTGCACCTCATATTTCAAATTTTGATTTTGAGTCAGGACAGGGAGATTATAAGCTATAAAACAAATATAATCTTATATAAACACGTAAAACAAAACTTGCATTCCAACTCGTAATGCTTGTTTCCAATACTAAGTACTGTTGCAGCCAGCCATGCCATTGATTCTATTGTTATTCAGCTTCATCAACTTGGTGAAGCGATAGAAATAGTCACCAGAGTAGTTCTTGTCAAGAGCCTCCCATGGGTTCTTGTCGTCGTAGACATGGCAGCATTTTTTCACAATTTTGTTTTTTTCCAACTATTGGGTCACCAGCACTTCGTCCGTGGGTTTAAGGTGAACCCCAGATGGAAGTCGTGCATGTTTCTTCTTCTTTCTACGTAAATTTAAACCCTCTTTGGTGTTTTTCCCGTTTCTTTTCTTACAATTACCCTATTCGACTGAGCGTTTGAATGCCCTTATAAGTATTTATAGTTGTTTTCCTTTTCTCTTTGACAGTAGAATTATATGTACGGATGACATAAATTTAGAGGTAGTTGATATATTTTTTTTAAGTATAATTTACTTATAATTTTATATTAAATAAATTTATTTATTATTTTTATTTTATAATGTAAATTTGTAAATAAATTATATTAAAAAAATAAAGTTAAAATAAAAAATCTCCATATCTCGTGATTTAGGTGATGATAAAAATCTCCAGTTACCTTTTTTAAAAAGTAAATTCAATTTTTTTATTTCACATGGTTTAAATTATTCTAATTACCCATGAATTACATTTGTAAGAAAAGAAAAAAAAAAAAGCATTACTGAACATTACCTTTTTTGAAAACATGCAAAGTGAGTGTACAATGCGCTGGAATTTATATTTCATAAATAACTTTTTTACCTATACAATTTTTTTACCCATATATTGAATTTTTTTAATTCATAAACTGAATTTCAAAAGAAAAAACTCTTATTATTTAAGACTGCACACCTTTTGTTTTTTTTTTTTTGTTTTTTTCCCGCCGGGGGGGGGGGGTTTAACAATGGAAGGCATTAAGTCTAAAAAATAAACTAATTGCTAATCAAACGCGGCCAACGAACCCCCATTAAGTCCTGCCACAGCCAAGGCCCTGCAACAGGTGGAAGATCTTGAAGAATATGAAGTCCCATACCCATTTTCAATCCATTGCTTGTTAGCCAATCTGCCCCTCGCAATAACCATTTGTTGACCATTCCCAATTAAAGAGCTCTCGACATTTAGAGAGAAGAAGGTTCCACTACAAGTGTTGGCATTTATAATTGCCATTCTCATAAAAAATTATCAAGTAATCAGTCTTCAAAGGAATTACACAAGGGGCACCACGACCATCTCGCTCCATGTTAGTCATGGTTCTCCTATGTCCCCCTCTGTTAAAAATCTCCATTCTAACTTCTTTTTCTTTTTTCTATTAAAAGATTTATTAACTCGTGAATTATACGTTAAGATAGCTCCTTTATTTCCGTGAATCCTACGCCCTTATTCTCAAAGTTAGAGAATGAGAACTGGAAGATACGAGTTCAAGTTTTTAATTACTAAAATGTCTCTTAATTTTCTTTTTCTTTTTATGTCCCTTGTTCCAAGTCCAATTGTGGCTCGAGGTTGACTTACAATTTGTCAATTCACCCGAGTTATAATGTCTTTTAGAGGGAGGCCGTGAACCTTCCATTGATGGCAGGCATCCCTAAGCATTTTCCCAAATCATTAGCGAGGGAGACGCCGGAAGCCTGACTAAGCCAGAAAATGAGACTTTTGGATACTTACTCGTTAACCAGCACAAAAGCAAAATATACCAAGGCATTTTCGAACAACCTCAGCCTGATCTAGAGTTTTTTCAACAAATAAATCTGGTCCTTGCTTCAATAAATACGCTGGTTTCCAATTTCCATTCATAGCCTAAATTCCAATTAAATGGCTTAATAGCCAAACATAAATTGTAACACTTAATTTCTTGGACAGTTTAATCGAAATCATATTTTCAAATTATCAAACCAAACCAAGTTGTTAAATGTAATTTGATTTACTTTGCCGTAGGTTTAAACCATATAATGCACCCCTTCCTGAAAAGAAGGTTAAGTCCTTTCCAATTTCCCTTTTTTAATTTTGAGCTGATTTGACATCTATGTTTTCCTTCCAAGTGGCCAATTATTAGGTTTTATTTATTTTTTTATTTAATGGATGTGTTGTTAAAAAATAATAAATAAAATTAAATAATATTATAATAAAAATAAATTAATAAAAAATTATATTTAAAATATATTAAATATTATTTTTAAAAATATTTTTTATTATTGTTAATAAATTATTTTTTATAATAAATTATAATGAATATTATTTTAAAATGTGATAAATTTTTTTATAGTTATATATTTTAAAAAGTAAAACAATGTTATAAATAGTTATAATTTTTATAAAAAATTAATTTATATTAATTATAATTTTATAATTTATAAAATATAATAATATTAAATATATATTTTTAATTATAATAAATTATTATTATTATTATTTATAAAATTTGTAATAAATAAATAATAGTTAATCTAATAATTATATAATAATTAGTCTAATAATAATAAAATAATTATTTTAATGTTTATAAAATGTTTAGTTAGATTATTTAACTAAAAACATGACAAAATAGTATAATTTGTAATATTTGCTTTACAACAATAAAGAGTTACTCTTTTTTTTATTTATTTTTATTAATTTATGATATTTTTTAATATAAATAGTAAAATATAAATAAGATAATGTAACTTACATATAACATGTTAATTTGTAAACTAATTATATATATATTATATTATTGTAATATAATAAAATTTTATAATAGTTTTGAAAATATAAAAAAAAAAAATATCATACATACATTAAATAAAATTTTTTAAAAAATTGACTGCTATGACAATAAATAATATTAAAAAAAAATTAAAATTATAATTTATATTATTTGTTGTAATCCGTATCATTTTGAAAAACATTTTATTTCATTCCTAAACTTAGGTCACCAAATCATAAATCTATCTAATTAGATCAAAAAATAATAATAATAAGTAACAAAATTCACATAATTCTACCAAAATTTAGTGACCTCCTCCCTGTGTTATTTGAAGTCAAGTCCAAGGATTAGGTATTAGGTATCATTACCATAGAAAATATGAGTTGTGTGCCATATTTGAGAGTCTCTCTTTAGTGTTTAGTTGTAAGAAAGAAAAGGGTACCAATGAGAATCACTCGTGGGGTTTACTTGCAGAGATTAGTAACAGCTGCCAAATCTCAATAGTTTACTCAATTTATTCGGGGTTTACTTGCAAAGTTTATTTTCATCTCTACTTTGGTGATCGGACTTTGAGAAAATCCTCAATTTGTTTTGGTAATTATTTTGTCTGTTGATAACTAGTTTCCATCCTTGGGTTTTTAAATCCACAAGACATACTACTCGACTAAATTTTTAGGCAATATTTTCATTTATTCATAATTTTTAACCCAAAAAAAAAAACTTTAGTTATTTGTAATCTCTTGAATAAAAATTACAACTTCATATTTTGTCATTTTACTATATTTTATCATTTTAATTATAAATATTTGTTATCTTTTTAATTTTTTAAGTTAAAATTTTTAATTCTCTCGTTAAGATTTTCATGTTATAATATAAATAAAAACATTTGTACAACCCAAAAGTTGCATTTAATTACCAATTAAATGTTGATATTTGTAATAAAATACAGAAAAAAAGAGTACTATAAATTATTTTGATCAATAAAATTAATAACTAACACTTCTAATTAATACTAACCTATATTTAAATTTATTGTAATATTTATCTAATTAATAATTTATTAATTTATTAAGTTATGAGTTATATAATAAATATTTTTTTATATTTGATATTTTTTATCAAAATTAAAATCTAAACTTTAAAATATTAAAAATTTAAAATTTTAATTACAAAGGTGTCTTGAAAGAAAATTAATAAAAATTTCTGGCGGGAAGGCGTAAAAATTCTATTTAAACCCGAAAAACGCACAATTATATAAAATTTCCCAATTCGTTTATCAAGTGATAATTTTATGTCATCCCAAAGCCAGCGCCAGGGCAGCTAAAATGCACTCCTCCCATGCGCAATGCGCACCCATTAATACTAAACAACAAAACAAAGTTAAAATAAAAGATTAATATAAATTAAATAAGTCAAATTAAACCGAAACACAGTTTATCACTTTACTATTTATTACTAATCTTATCTGCTAGATTCTGCTTAACAACAAAGCCTCTCTCTCAAACCTCTCTCCAAAAAAAAAAAAACACACAACTCAACACAACACATGGTGTGAGGAGTGAGGAGACGAAACACCAACCTTATCATTTGCAAGAAAAAGTGAGAATACTCATAACTAAACTATACACCCACTTTCTTTTAATGTAGACATTTAATAAAAGGTTTAAATCACCAATCAAACTTTTTTAGAGAGAGAAAGATAGTAATTAACACACACAACCCCAAAAAAAAAAACAAGAAGAAGCACACTCCCAACACCTCTCTCTCTCTATCTCTCTCTTTCTTTATCCTTCTATAAGTTGCTACCATAAGCCTCCAATTTAAAACAAGAACCACATTATTACACTCAATCTTGAACTCTAGAGAGAGAAAACACAAGAAAGGGAAAAAAAATAAAGAAAAACAGAAGCAACTAGCAAGAACCTATATATATATTATATGTTTGTGTTTGTGTATCTATAGGTTGTGTGTTTATTTGATTCGAAGAGCTGTAGGTAGCAAGCATTTGGATCTTAGTGCATTTGGATGTGAGGTAGGTAGAGAGAGAGAGGGAGGATGATCAGATCGGAGATGCGGGAGGGTGCCGGAGAGGGGAGGGCGGTGGTGGGGGAGGTGAATGGAGCTCTGGAGACGGCGACACCGGCGGCGGTGAAGGCACTGACGGTGTCGGCGTCGTTCAAGGAAGGTGGTAAGAGCTCGTCCAGGAGGCGGGGTTCGGTACGGCGGAGCATCGACGCGGAGAATGAGTTCATTACGTTGATGCACGGGTCGGATCCGGTTAAGGTGGAGCTCAATCGGCTGGAGAATGAAGTTAGAGGTCTGAATGTGGTTCGATCTAGCGGTTTTCGGGTGGATTTGGGTTCATTTTTGAGCTAGATTTTGGTTAGGTTTTGCTATGGTGATATTTACATTTTTATTTGTTATTTTATTTTATTTTATTTTATTCTTTTTGTATTTGTTGTTTGGGTGTAGATAAGGAAAGAGAGTTGGGAGAAACGCATGCGGAGATCAAGGCATTGAAGTTATCTGAGCGGCTTAGAGAGAAAGCTGTTGAAGAGGTTTAGTTTACTTTATATAGATGAGTGCAATTTATGTCTATCTTTTTCAATTAATGGGTACGATTTCTAGGGCATTAATTGTTGATTTTTACTTTCAGTGAGTGTAGTGTGGTTTTATATGGTGGGAATTTTATTTTTTTATTTTTTTTATTTTTTTTTGTGAGATGGGTTTAAGGTTTTAAGTTTGATTATTGTTGTTGTTATGTTTGTGCTGACACTTCTTGATGTTATCAGTTAATTTTGTGCCATTTTTCTCTGATTTTGATCTCTTTATGAGTTTATTTTGGATACTGGGAAAATAAAAGTTCTTTTAATTGTGTGTATAACTTTGATTTTTCTTATTCAGATTTAAGCTCTTTTTCTCCATTTTGTTTGACCAAAAATATGCACATACTAGCTTCGCTGAACTTGCATCTTGATGAGCTATGATGTTTTTTTCTTTTATGATTGGCCTACCATAATGCCTTGATAATTCTGAACTACAAGGATAGATAGCCTCTTCCCTGGATTTTACCAGTGACTTCTATTTTTCTTTTATCTTGTGTTGGCTTTCCATGGTATATATGCTGTTTGGATTTTCACATGAGAGGAATTGAGTATTTATCTTGATGCTCATGGGAACTATCTTTGTCGCTCTTCTTTCTTTTAGTTTACCATGTGGTTTGAAATTTTGCCTTCATTGATTTTCTTTTTGAATGGTCCCCTCTGTCTGTTGTTAAATTTTCATTCAATGGTTTAAAATTTTACTATGGTTTTGTTGCTTTGCGATCTATTTTTGGACAACGTATTGTTTTGGATATCATGTATTGTTTTGGATAATCTGAACTGTAACCGTTTTGTCTTGTTCAATGTGTTTTGGTTAAGTACCATGCATAGTATTTTGTGATTCAAATTGAGATGTTCTTGTGGCTTCTTGTTATGCTGCAGCTTACTGAGGAACTAACAAAGGTTGAGGGGAGGCTCAAACTAACTGAGTCTCTTCTGGAGAGCAAGGTATTTCCTGGGGCCTCTGTCAAATCCTCGATTAGTTTTACTGGTTGCTGGCACAATACCATATCGTTTTTCTAATTTTAATTTATTATTTTTATTTTCTTTTGCAGAATTTAGAAATTAAGAAAATCAATGATGAGAAGAAAGCATCAATGGCAGCTCAGTTTGCAGCTGAAGCCACTCTTCGAAGAGTTCATGCTGCTCAGAAGGATGATGATATGCCTCCAATTGAGGCCATTCTTGCACCTCTGGAGGCAGAGCTGAAGCTTGCGCGCCAAGATGTATGTCCGTTTTATCTTGAGCTTCTAATGATGTTTTTATCTTACAGATACTACATGTTAGTTGAGTGGCTATTCCTTTTATTATTATTTTTCATACTTTCAGATTGCAAAGCTTCAAGATGATAATAAAGCATTGGATCGTCTGACTAAATCAAAAGAAGCAGCTTTACTTGAAGCTGAGAGGACTGTTCAAGCTGCCCTGGCTAAGGCCTCTATGGTGGATGATCTCCAAAATAAGAATCAAGAGTTAATGAAACAGATAGAAATTTGCCAGGTATAATGATTCTCTGTGATATTCCTTTTTTATGTTGTGTAGAATGTGCAGCACCCGATCTTTGTACTGTAACTTATCAAAAGGTTTCATATATTTGCTGCTTGTTTATACCAGGAAGAAAACAAAATTTTGGACAGAATGCATAGACAAAAGGTTGCTGAGGTTGAAAAGCTTACCCAGACTGTAAGGGAACTTGAAGAGGCTGTTCTTGCTGGTGGTGCAGCTGCGAATGCTGTGAGGGAATACCAGCGGAAATTTCAGGAGATGAATGTAATGTGTAGCGAAATAATGAATATTGAGCTTGACTTGATTGAAGACATACTTTGTTGGTAGCCCTGAAAGAGTTTGTCTTTTGTAGGAGGAACGGAAGACTCTTGACAGGGAATTGGCCCGGGCGAAGGTAACAGCAAATAGGGTAGCCACTGTAGTAGCAAACGAATGGAAAGGTGCTAATGATAAAGTGATGCCTGTAAAACAATGGCTTGAAGAACGTAGAATTTTGCAGGTTAATGTTGATATTTCATTTGTTTCCTTGCCATCAACCTTTCTGGCATTCCTTTCACTTTCTAAAGTTTCTATGTACTTTGATTGATCTTTTCTGTCCTAACCATGTTTAGATTTTGTTATTACAGGGAGAAATGCAGCAACTTCGTGACAAGCTCACTATTATGGAGCGAACTGCAAAGTCTGAGGCACTGTTGAAAGTAATTATTTGTTTTCTCCTGGTGAATTCATAATGTGTTTTCTGCCTAGCATGGAATTCAATCCATGCTCTTGCATTTTGCAGGAGAAATATCAGTTGAGGCTCAAAGTGCTAGAAGAGAGCTTGAGAGGGACTTCAAGTAATAATCGCAATGTGGTAGAGGGAAGAAGCATAAGCAATGGGCCATCTCGTCGCCAGTCCCTTGGTGGAGTTGATAACATCTCAAAATTGGCTTCCAACGGCTTTTTGCCCAAAAAAAATTCAACACCTCAGTTCAGATCTTTATCTTCTGGTTCTAGTATGGTGCTGAAGCATGCTAAAGGAACTTCAAAATCATTTGATGGAGGCACAAGAAGTAAAATTCTCTTAAATGGAGCTAGTCCAAATCGATCATTCAACCAGCCTTTTGATCGATCATTCAACCAGCCTTTTGATGTGACCAAGACTATTGAGATGCCTAATACTGGGAAAGTGAATTTGGATGACAAGCCAATTGAGTTCCAACCAGCAGATAGAGAGGACAGTGTTCCGGGGATACTCTATGATTTGCTACAAAAGGAGGTAATAGCTTTGAGGAAAGCTGGTCATGAAAAAGATCAAGGCCTTAAAGATAAGGATGATGCAATTGAGGTTTGTATTTTTTTTCTTGTCTTTGCTGCAGTTGTAGTATTGAAGCATCTTTTAATAGTTTTTCTGTGATCATTGATTTCTCAGATGTTGGCAAAGAAAGTAGAAACGTTAACTAAGGCAATGGAAGTTGAGGCAAAGAAGATGAGAAGAGAAGTGGCCACTATGGAGAAGGAGGTTGCTGCCATGCGTGTAGAGAAAGAACATGAGAATAGGTCCAAGCGGTATGGTAATTCAAAAGGGCCTGTAGGTGCTGCTCAGCTGCTTCCTGGAAGGTACTTACAGCACTAATTTGTTTTTCCTTGAACTCTTTCTATTGATCCCATTAGTTTTCCCATGATGTGAACGCCATTTGTTGGTGCATTGTGAAATCCAAAATTAATCAGACTCCTTTTGGCCTTCTATGGTGAGGGGATCAAATGAATGCTTGCTTATTTCCTATAAGGTGATAGTCTGATGGATGCTGATGGCATCCTGGTATTTGAATTTGCAAATTGCAGAGATAAGTTCTACTTGTGAATCTTTCTCATTATGAGATCAGGGTTGAAATTGTGTTTCAGAATTTTAATATTCACCTCTATATGATGCTTTCTCACGTGACATAAAACAATACATAGTAATTTGTTTTATCGCAATGCATCACAGAGCCACACCTTTGAATTTTGCTTATCACAAGTAAACGGAAGGTATGACAGACAGGTGCTTTTTCTGCAGAAATGTTGCACGTGGTGGGTTGGCACGCAACACCCAATAACAATAAATTCCACTTGCGGAATCAGTGAGGTCATCTCGTGGGGCTTTGTTTTTCTGTTCTGTTTATTTTTACCCCTTCACTGATCGATTACAAAATTATAGCTCACATGCCTGATGACACTTTGTTCACTGAAATCTAGCAAAGAGTAAATTAAGGAAACTGGACTGGAGGTTAAAACATCGGTATGCCACTGACGTAGATTGTTATTCCTCTGCGTAGAGATCAGCGATAAAAGATGAATGGGAGATATTGACTACGTGCTAACATTTTGTCATGTTTTTCCTTTGCATGGGTAGTGGTTGTGATTGTATAGGCAGTAAGCCGGTAATCTTTTGTTGGCTCTTTTGTTGTCTTACCTTCCGGCAGTTAATATTTGTATTCTGCAGCTAGTGCTATTTCTTTCCCTTCTTCATGTCCGTTGATATATCTATTTGTAATCAGATCAATTTCAAATCCTGTGGTTGTGTTATTCATCTATAGTCAATGTCATTGTTATAAATTTATTGCAGAGTGGTTGACTTCTGTTAGCCTTTCTACTTAATGGCTGTGTTTTGTGTTTGTAGTAGAATGCAAGGGAGAGAAAAGATTCACGAAGCTGATCCTAATTAAATTTGGGATTAAAGTTTTGGTAGTGGTGGTGTTGGTAAGAGAATTGAAACATGGCTCCCAGAGGACATGACCAGGTCCTTTGCTTGAATCTTAAGAATGAAAAATGCTGAAACAAAACTGAATTAGTTTGATATTGCAAATTCCACATGCATGCCAATTTGCAGAGCACAAATTAGAGATTTTAGTTGTTTTGCAGTTTGATTTTGGTAGTTTACCTTGTAAAGTTTCCTAGAAAGGAAGAAAAAAATTCTTTTTTTTTTTTTCAAAGGGGTTCGATTTTTTCAAGAAAATTTGCATAATAATTCAATTAGATCTGACGCGTGGTGGCCAAAAAGTAGGAATAAAGGGGAATAGAAGAAACGCTGAAATGAAAGCAGCGCGTGACTTATTGGTCGGCAAAAAGATACCTGACATCTAAACGACATTTTCCAGTAGCTATAAATAAATATCGAGTTGGTCAATGTCGGCCAACGCCGAACACATGATATTTTGGCTAAATAAGAGTTCATTAAAATTTATCTGAACTAGAGATGCTCAAAACTAATTTAAAACTCTATGTAATAATTAGATTAAATCTAAATAATGACTAATTTAATTTGATTCATTTTATAATTAATTCATTCGTAAAATTAGTAAAAAGTCATTCCATTTGTTCATAGGAAGGGTTTGGCATGCTCATTCTTATAAACAAATATCCCTAAAATGAAAAATTTTTATATTTTAGTTGGTTAGCTTTATTACAATAAGTATTTCTTTTTATCATTCTTATATTATTTATAAGCAATGAACTTTTATTCTAATTATTTATATTAATGTTATAAAATTAAAAAAAAAAATTATTTGAAAAAGCTGAAAAACTCAATTAGATAAAACTTAATGTCAAACCTTGTTTATTAAATGAATCTTAATTGAACAAAGTTAAATTGGGGGTTATTATTTAAAAGGAAACCGAGCTTCTAAGAAGGTCATCTCGTTTACATTCATGAAAAGAAGTAGAGAAAAGTTACCGCACTAGGACAAAATTTCATAGTGGATCAATTGCTCGTATAATTCATCTCAAATTTACCATCTGAAGGGTAGTTTATTTAATAATTTTTATTGTATTAATTTATAGTTAAATTCATGCATTAATATTTATTTTGATAACAAAAATAAATTTAAGTATTTAAATATATAATAACAAAAACACAATAAATTCATTCTAATATTATTAGGTAGGTGAATGAATATAATAATAAATAATTTTATTATAATTTATAAATATAATAATTAATACCTTTTCACATTTTAGCAGCAAAGTATTGGCAATTATTCAAATCAAAAAACAAGTACAAAGTTGGTGTCTTGGAACCATCTCCTCTTTCTGCCAACCGCTCTTTGTCTCTCTTTTTTCCTCTTTCTATGACTTTCTCCGTGTTTTGGATTCAACGTCCCCATCTGAACCGACCTCCATTTTTCTTCTGATCTAAAACCCATTTGCTATTTTGATCCTCGCTCCCTTGCAAACATTTCTTTGATCCAAATATTTCTTGATCTTTCCTCATATTATTATTTTGTACACAAAATACACATCATTGCGTCATAAAGATACATTCTTTCCGCTTAGATCCCATTCAAAATGGCCACAATGCAGAGTTTGATTGGGTTAGTCAATAAAATCCAAAGAGCCTGCACCGTTTTGGGCGATCATGGCGGTGAAGGAATGTCCCTTTGGGAAGCTCTTCCTTCTGTTGCTGTTGTTGGTGGCCAGGTTCTATCTGTCTCTTTTTCTTTTTCTTTCTATATGGATGCTTTCTTTGCCTTTTGGCTTTCTGGGGTTACGGCTTTCTGTGTTGTGTGTTATTTTCTTGATCATTTTACTTTCTGGATTTCTGGGTCTTGAGAATTTGTTCCTTTTTTTTTTTTTCTTTTTTGGATTGGGATATTTTTTATGTATTGAAAGTTGTTGGCTTTTTTGGTGGAAGTGTAGAGTTCTGGAAAATCTTCGGTCCTGGAAAGCGTGGTGGGGAGAGATTTCTTGCCTCGTGGATCTGGTAACTTACATTTCTTGGAGCGACATGTTAGTTTGTATCGTATATCTAAATGTTGGTGTTGTCTTGTTGTGATGTTTTTACTTTGTTGGGTCAGAAACTGAGAGAAGGGCAACGAGGTCAAATGTTGGACATTGCCGTTTATGGTTGCTTTAGGTTTGCCATGAAATGAAAAGCTAATTCAAATCAAAGCATTGAGGTTGTTTGAGCGTTTGTATACTCATGTGCATGTATGGGGTGGCTCAGCGGAATTATGAATTTACATTTGCTGGTCCTCAGTAGTAAAATCTCTACTTGTCTAGCATTTTCCAATTAGTCAAATGGGGTGTGGGAATGCAACACCTCATAAGCTATTGCTTAAAATTTGAAGTGAAGTAATACAGTTATTTAATTAGTTTCCGACATGCAGTGGCAACATCTCATAAGCTTTGTCTTTTTTTTTTTTTTTAATTTTTTTGTCATTCATGTCCATAGGAATTGTTACACGAAGACCACTGGTGTTGCAACTTCATAAGATAGAGGATGGCCGTTCTGATTATGCCGAATTTCTCCATACCCCAAGGAGGAAATACACTGATTTTGGTACGTCTATTTTCTGGAAAAACTGTCTTTCATTTTTTGTTCAATGAAATTCCACAAAATGGTGGATGTTGTTGATGTTGAAGTGATTACAGGGATGCCTTATCTCATATGTCTTTAAATGTAGACTAGACTGGGGTTAAAGTTTAATTAACTGTCTGAGCCCAATAAAAAAAGTTTAATTGGCTGTATATGTATATATTTTAATAATGTTTGCATTGTATTTTCTAACATATTTTGTTTCTCTTTTAGTTCCAATGTTTAAGTCTAGCTCTCTTGGATAAACATAGGTCTATCCCTATTTATATCTGTGAGTTTTTCTGTTAGATTATGGATTGATTTCTATCAGGAGAATCTGAGCTGTTCTGTCCTAAGATTGACACTGGCAGCATTGAGATGAAGGTTATTGCAGGAACTTTCTTGGTGTGGGCTTTACTTGCACTCTTAAATATGCAATAGCCAATTGCCTTATCTGAGATGACTTGTCGTTTTAGCCCTTATAGTTTACTGTGCTTTTATTTGACTGATGTAAATAATATAATAATCAACAGTTGCACTATCTTAAATTATTGGCCATTGAGTTCTTTTTTTCCAGCATTCCCAGTCAATTCCTTTTGCACTCTCTTGTCCTTGATCATGGTAAAACTGTGTTCCTTTTGGATTGCACGTGTTCAGGTTCATTTGCTTGTTACTTGATTTCAGTTTTTAACTGCTCTATTATACAAAATATTTTCAGAGCAACATTCTGTGACTTAGCTGGCACCATTTTGTTATATTTTATTAATGGGCCAATATGAACAATAGAAGTGTCATAATCATAAAATTTCTTCGCCTGGTCGATTCACGAGTAATTGACTTATATTGATTTGAAGTGAATCTTACATCTGATATCATTAGGTTGATCAGGCACATTTCTCATGCAAGAATCCTAAGTTTATGTCATTTAATCTGCAGAGACATGGTTTGCTTGCTGGCAGTCCCATCCATTTTACATGAGCATTGCTCTGTACCAATTGATACATATGCAATGGTGATAGAAATTCTGCATGGAAACTTTATTTGTTAGGATATCTTCTTTTCCCTTTGAGTTGGTTTCATGTTCCTGGAGTTCTTTTGTCCATTATTTCTTAATCTCTATGAAAAGTTTCTTTGATTAATCTTTAATTATTTTTTTGTACAATAATGAACCAAAACTTGCATTCCAACAGCGACATACTTTTTGATGACAAACAATAATTGTTCTTTATCATTTTGCAGCTGCGGTACGAAAGGAGATCCAAGATGAAACAGATCGTATAACTGGGAAGACAAAGCAAATCTCCAACATACCAATTCACCTGAGTATATATTCTCCAAATGGTTCGTATTTGTAACTTTCCTCTGACCCATATTCTTAATCTGAAGAAATTATTTAACTGGCCTGCGCCAGAACTTAAAATTTTCCCTGATAGACATTTCTAGGTTTCAATCACTTTTTTGATGTGCTACCTTCGTTAACAGTCATTTCGAACTAATTTATAGAATGATATGTGCAGAGCTGTCTGTTGAATTTTTCTTGAATGGACGTGGTGCATTGTTTTGTTTGACTTCTTTATTGCTTCTTTTCTGTGTGCCTCTACATTGCTCCACGAATTCCAAAGATCATTCTTGAGAACAGCCACCTTATGATCTAGCAAGGCATCAATTTTGTACATGATTACTGATTGTACAGTGTGAGTTTTAGGTGTATAAGGAATTGGGTTTAAAACATGGTGCAACCATTTTGATAACTTGAAAGGATGAGATACATTTGCAGAGGCTATGATGTTTCTCCACTTGCTTTTTGTGTACGATTACCCTTTCCCAATCTTTCTGTTGAA
Source organism: Rhizophora apiculata (assembly GCA_037832385.1). Classification (NCBI taxonomy): domain Eukaryota; kingdom Viridiplantae; phylum Streptophyta; class Magnoliopsida; order Malpighiales; family Rhizophoraceae; genus Rhizophora; species Rhizophora apiculata. Next base: position 1,433,603 of record CM075441.1, on the reverse strand, counting down.
AAATTGTCATAGATAGATATCCACACTCCTCACCTCTAAGTGCTTTTGCTTCCCTTCATGCCATTTCTGGTGCTCATATGGTCTACACTTCCTCTGTAGTTTTCCTTCATATTGGTTGAGGTCCCTATTTTTGGGTTGCCCTTTTCCCTTGATGTATGATTACTCTGGAGGTTGTCAGTATCTTCACCCTAACAATTTTCTTTGTTGCTTGGGAGGTCTCTGATCGTATTATTGGCTGAGATACTCTGGCGGTTTTCAGCATCTTCGCCATATCTTAGGTTGGCATGTTTGGAAAACACGATATTTGGCCAATACATTTATCTTGTATTCATTCTTTTATGACTTTTATATATGTAGCAATAGCTTGTTACCAGTTTGGCATCTCTTAGGCTATCTTCAGTAACAATAAAAATATCGCTTGAAGGATGGAATTATTTAGCAGCATTGGAGTACAAGAAACTTGTGAGATTAAAGTTTCTTTTTGTTCATTGGATTGAGCTGGGCTTTGGAGTTGTTTTTTAATAAAATAATAGATTTGATCTTCAATGTTTGTTGGTTTGAGACGGCCAAGTATTGGGTGTGATTTTTAATGTTATTGTGACCTTGTTGAGAAATGTGCTGTATGTATTGTTTTAGTTCGCTTATATTCTTGAGTGGACTCTTACTGTGTGGGACATAGCATCTCTTTAAGTGGTTTTTTTTTTGAATATTTTTGAATTACCAATATGATCTGGAAAGTAATAGTAGATTTTTGAACTAGCATATATATCCTTTTGATTTCCAACTTGTTTTTGGCTACTTACACAGAAGCGTAAACTGAATGAGATCACTCACTGCTTTACTTTGTCTGATAGTTTAAGGCAATAGAATTTTCTGCTTGAGAATTGCAAGGTATTAATTTTTTGTACACCAGATGCTTGATAGCTGATATTTCTTTTTTCTTCTCGTCTGTATGTGTGTGTATGCACATGGAGGGGTTGTCTATTTTTTAGTAATAGTTTAAGAACATTACTTTGTTTTTGTTGCTATGTCAGCTTTATGCTCTAATTGTTTTCCATTTCTATGTGTTCCTGTATCATGACTTTCCTTGTTGGTTTTATATTGGGATTTTTTTAACATCAGGATACTGTTTTATGATTTCTGATTCTGATGAATGTTTGTCTTTGCCAGTTGTCAATTTGACCCTCATAGATCTCCCTGGTTTGACAAAGGTTGCTGTAGGTAAAACTATGATGATGCCTATGTTCATGCTTTATTCTATTAGCTTTTACACAATTTTCCTTTAAAATGCCAATTTCAATTTTCTAACACGCAACAATGCTACTTTGGGTTTTGCAGAGGGACAGCAAGAAAGTATAGTTCAAGATATTGAAAGTATGGTCCGTTCTTATGTTGAGAAGGTAAGTCTACAATTCTGACTGTTGTTCAACTGCTTCTTCTTCTTTTTTTTTTTTTCTTAAAAAAAAGAGGTGTGAAGAAAATGAAAGAGAGAAAAAGGAAAGAGAGAAAAAGGACACAATAAAGCTTGAGTCAACTACGCGTTAATCTCACATTAATGGTGGTGGGCTTGATGTGTCCTTTGTCTCCATCTGTTCTATTGCAAAGCAAATCGGCCATAAGATTTAACAACACCATCTGCTGCTTTATCACTGCATACATCCACCTCATTTTGGGACTTCCTCACCCTTTCCTTTCTCCTCCAATGTGAAACTTTTATTTTTCACTCCTGCATAGCTGTGCTTTCTTAGGTCTTTGTTGAATGATGCTAACCATCTTAGGGTTAGAAGACACAAGGATCCATCATAGATCTCCATCTTGTGACAAATAATGAGAAATATTGATGAGCCATGGTCTGCCTCTTCAGATGGGGGCCTCAGGATTCACTTAATATAAGAATTTTATGTCCCAATTTAATATTTCCCACCTTTTTTTCCTTTTGGTTAACAATTTGAGCATTAGGTGATCCAGAAATGTAATTTGTCATGATAAACATGAACAAAAAGTTTTGTTGATTGTTGTCAGACCTAAGAGCTAACTGCCAGATTTTGGAAGTGTTAAATTGATTAACATGGTTTACCATTTCAAGATGAAGTAACATTCTCACTTTCCCAGAAGGAAGAGAGTGACACATGAATCTAGTTCTTGGCAGAAAATTTTCATGAATGTATTAAGTCTTTAGACATATGAGTTGACTAATTATGAGCCTTAGTACAACAACAAAGCCTTAATCCCAAGTTTTCATGATTGGTGTCCGCTAAAGAGTGGCTTCTAGCATCAAGCTTCTTTAATTGCATCACACTTCTCTCTAGTCTTGCAACTTCTTTCCATTCTTGCCTATATTCAACAAGCAATGATCCCATTCAAAGCATAAAATCTTAAGTCATGCTGCACTTGAACACCACCATTCTGACACCAATAATCATCAAATCTCACTTATGAATCAATTCTAGTCAGTTCCTACAAGTTATATTGCTAGAAATTTGTTGTTAAAGACATGCTTGAATGCTCAATTTCATCCACTTCCCTCTTTTCTTTTTATTGTTGAGGTGGCTTGCACTCATTTTATAACATGTTATTCTCTTATTTGGTAGCCCAACTGCATCATTTTGGCTATTTCTCCAGCCAATCAAGATATTGCCACTTCAGATGCTATAAAGCTGGCTAGAGAAGTTGATCCTTCAGGTGGGTAAAATTAGGGTGCCGATGTGTAATAATTTCTGGAAAAATTCTTGAAATATTTTGAACTTCTTAATGTTAAATGGGTTCTAAATTATTATTGGATTCAATTTATCTAGGTGAAAGAACATTTGGTGTGCTGACAAAGCTTGATTTGATGGACAAGGGAACAAATGCTCTGGATGTATGTCTTAACTGTTCCCTTTCTTTTTTTGAATTTAAATTTATTTTTGCTAATTGAGTTGGGAAGTGTGTGAAAGTAATAGTTGCTCTATGTAAATGATTTAGGTTCTTGAAGGAAGGGCTTACAGGTTGCAGCATCCTTGGGTTGGAATTGTTAATCGTTCGCAAGCTGATATCAACAAGAATGTTGACATGATTGTTGCGCGACGAAAGGAGCGAGAGTATTTTGAAACGAGCCCTGAGTATGGGCACCTGGCAAGTAAAATGGGTGCAGAGTATCTGGCTAAGCTTTTGTCTCAGGTAATTTCATCCAGAATCTGTTCCTATAAATAGCTTTATTTTGTACAAAATGTTACTTTTCTCATGTTTGTAATTAAGGCACCTGTTTTGGCATTTATTTATATGTGTATTTTTTTTCCATGTCAGCATTTAGAGACAGTAATCAGGCAACGCATACCAAGTATCATCGCTTTGATAAATAAGAACATTGATGAGATTAATGCAGAGTTGGACCGCATTGGAAGACCAATTGCTGCAGATTCAGGGGTAACAAACAAGAGCTATGAGAATTTAGATTTCGTAATATGGATTAACCATTTTCCCATATTGTAACTGGAAGCATGTTCTATGTGCAGGCTCAGCTCTACACAATTCTAGAACTGTGTCGTGCATTTGACCGTGTCTTTAAAGAGCACTTGGATGGAGGGTAATTCCCAGTTTTGTTTTTGATTTCCCTTGCCAATATTGATTGATAGTTTCTAACATTAAACCACTCTATAAATGTCTCCTGTTGATTCTTTTCAAAGTTCATAAATTATACAAAAGACATGAAAATGTGGTCTTTAAAGTAAAAATTTTAGTTTGACCTTTTACTTTGGAATAATCTAACCAGTCTCCAGTGTCGGTGTCAATTTTAACATTGGAAAAATTATGTCATTGTGGGATCTATTTATACCAAGTTTGGTCCTAGCAACTTAGTGTTTTGACTTTCTATGGGCCAATTGAGGCCCAATTAATGTTTTCATGAATCTTAAGATTTCCACCCAATTGGGTGTGAGGGGAAGCTGATATGGTGCCAACAAATGCCATTCTGCTTTTAATGCTGTTAGTTTTTGAACAGAATGGAATTTCATTCATGCATTAGAATCTTAAACTAAAATCCAAGCATATGGAAATGAACAAATTTCTTGAAAATGTACTAGAAAGATAGATACATTTGCCTGCCAATACCCTAATTGAAACTATGTAAACAACCACAAAAGGAAGGAGCAATCTAGGACTGCAGCAAAAAAAAAAAAAAAACAGAGAGAGAGAGAGAGGAAGAAGAAGAAGAAAAGGAAAGAGATGAAGTGGGAGATTATGAAAGTTCTTAAAATATGTGGTTAGTATCTAGTCATGATGCTCATTAAGTTTACAAAGATATTTTCATCTGGAATTTTCATTTCTCCTGAAAATTTGATGCTGTATAACAAATTCCTATTTCAGGCGCCCTGGTGGAGATCGAATATATGGTGTCTTTGACCACCAACTGCCAGCTGCTTTGAAGAAGCTGCCCTTTGACCGTCATCTCTCTTTAAAGAATGTGCAGAAGGTTGTTTCAGAAGCTGATGGTTATCAGCCTCATTTAATTGCTCCAGAACAAGGATACAGAAGACTAATTGATGGATCTATCAGCTACTTCAAAGGCCCAGCTGAAGCCTCTGTGGATGCTGTAATGTTCTGAGTTGTGCAATGCCTATACATTTTCAATATGAGATTGTCACAAAATTTATGCACTATCATTTAGATGGATGCATTCTAGGTCAGGTGTTGGTGTATGCATTACTATTTTCATCCTATGGTGCTCAGCCCATAATTTTGACATTCATTATTCAGATTTGAACAGGCAACATATATTGTCTTTAAGTAGCTCTTAGCCCCAGATAGGTTTTCAATTGGTAATGTGTGTTTTTGTGGCATCTTTGTTTTGGACTGTTTCCTTATTTCACTTGAGAGAGATAGGGAGGCACCATGAAACGAAAAATGGCAAAGTGCTAGGATGTTTTTGATGGGTATCATTGTTGTTTTCACTCCAGATGAAACTGGCTGTAGAGACAACTGTTGGATAGATTCATGAGTTGGTTGATTTTTATACTTCTTTATTCTGTTTAATTCCTCCTGATATATTTGTTGCCTTTTCTTCATTAGGTGCACTTTGTTCTGAAGGAACTTGTTCGAAAATCTATAGCTGAAACTGAGGTAAGAAATCTACAGCTGGAGACATGTTTGCACATATTAGTGGAATCCTAAATTGCTCCTTGCAATCGATGGTACTTAATGTTGTTGCATTGATATGCCTCGCATAGATGTTGGTGAAAGAACAAAAGATGAATTTATGGAGGAATTGTGCCATTTTTGCTTTCACAAAAATGAGACCAAAGCATGCATCCTGACCTCAGCATTTAGTCCACAAGTTTTTTAAAGATGCATGGTTTGATGGTTGAATTGGCATTATAGCTACATCCTATGAATGACTCGGGCAATTTGACTCAATTTGGAGCATTAATGCAAAGCCTTTTAGGAGAATGGTGGCAGATTTTGGCAAATTGATGTTCTGTCATCTCCAGTACCCTTAAACTTAGAAATAGATGCTTATTAAGGGGTAGTTGGGTCAGCATTGATAATGCATTGTGGTTATGCCCTTTGAATTCAATAAAGTGATCATGGAACTTAAGTTTGAATTCACCAAATTATGTTCCTATTTAAAATGCACCAAGGCTTTACTGAGTTACCATTCCATCAGAGTTGCAATGTGTTTTGAGGCTAGCTTCAAACATTGGAAGTATTTGAGGGACAAATTGAGACTTGAGTGGAGCTTGAAGGAAATATGAATTATGCACACTTGAGCTCAGAATTTTAACGGCAATGTCATTCAATGGTGTGGTAACACGGCAGTTCAGTAGTGATTGTGGAGAATAAGTGGTTTCAGCAGTATGAAAACAATCATGGGCATTGCCTAAAGCACATGTTTTACACTGATGCAGCAGCATTTTCCTACATTTTGATTACATCAAATGCATCATCATTCCTTGCATACCCCCAAACCATCCCTCACATGTTGTGCAACTCAGTTTGTCGTCCCCTATTGATATGCGAAAAAAATTTCTTTGGACTCTGTTCCTTCTTAAATTGGCAAAATGCCTTACTTCTGGAAGGGGCATGAAATTATGTAGCTTTTTGGCTGTGCACATTTTCTTGTGTTGAATCTCATAGTGGCAGTTTAACTTGAGGGTCCTAAGTTGTTTTGATTTGTGCCATGGCTACTTTATGGGGATCTTAGGAGCTGAAGCGATTTCCTACACTTACCTTGGATATTGCTACTGCGGCAAATGAAGCTCTGGAAAGATTCCGTGACGAAAGCAGGAAAACAGTCCTAAGGCTTGTAGATATGGAGTCCAGCTACCTGACAGTGGAATTTTTTCGGAAGATTCATCTTGAACCTGAGAAGAATGAAAAGGCAAACCCAAATCAACCAGGCCCAAATGCAGCCCCAAATATTGACCGTTACGCTGATTATCATTTCAGGAAGATTGGTATGCATTACTCAATTTATCATGACATATGTGCCTTGTTGTCTCTCCCTCTGCTGCTGTTTTTTCTGTTTCTAGGATACCAACATATGTTGTGTTTCTTTAGATCTGCATTTTAGCTCTACTCTCATGGATTAAAATGAGGCTTGAGCATTTTTCACACATTCTCTCAGATACAAACTTTAGAGTTATAGGTCGAGTGTTGGCTCCTGTCTTACTACCCTGAGCTTACTTCCAGAGTTTCAAAGATGCTTAGTGTCCAAGCTGGTAGATGGGGAAAACAAATCAATCAACAAATGCTGACACATTGGGATTTTCTCTTATTCAGGATCAAATGTCAGTGCATATATAAACATGGTATGCGACACTTTGAAGAACTCTATCCCAAAAGCTGTGGTTTATTGTCAGGTCCGAGAGGCTAAAAGATCTCTCCTCAATCACTTCTATGCTCAGATTGGAAGAAGGGAGGTAAAGTTGTTAAACCATTAGGTTCCTTGACGTTTGCATTTCTTAGGTGCCTGAAAGGGAGGCTCGGGGCTGCGAAAACTCCAGGGAATTCATTGTTCTCCTCCCTTAGCTTTTGTTGACATAATGCCTTGCCCTGCTTTACAGAAGGAGCAACTTGGTGCAATGTTGGACGAGGACCCGCAGCTGATGGAGAGAAGAGCAACCTTAGCTAAGAGGCTCGAGCTATACAAATCGGCAAGGGATGAAATCGACGCGGTGGCGTGGAAATGATAGGGCTTTCGGCTCCACGGTACTCGTAGCCCACCACACAATTCATTTTTTCTTTTGCAAGTTGAGGCTTACAGGCTCCATTTATTGGTTGCAATTTGGAATACACATTCTTTTTGTACTTGGTATTATTATAGAGGAACTCTATGCATTCACTCTATGACTATCACACAAACATTTTGCTTCACATTAGTTGAACCCCCAATTTCCTATGACGTAAAAGGCCCACCATGTGTTGAAACTTTTGGTCTCAATGGTTTGACTTTCATTTACTGGCATCTTCAGATTTCCTACATTTTGGTTGATTTAATAGTGTAGAAATTGTGCTATAAGGTGGCACAACAAAATTGTTGCCGACTATACTTGTCAATGCTGTCAAGCCTGCCTTGGACATTCCTCCCACAGGTTTTGGTTTACCAGTTCAATATGTCAATTGCTGACACCTCAATGATATTTAATATATTTAAACTATTTATGTATATAGTCTATTTATTTTTGTTCATATCTAATATGATTTCATGAATTCTAAGTGAATGTAAATATTTTTATAATGTAACAAATGAAATTGTACATATACTTAAAATTCAAAATATGAAAAACCCAATTAACGTGAGACCTAAAATCACCAGACATCAATATGATCAAATCCTCCCGAGCACATCTAGCTTAAACTATTGAAATCTTTTAAGGATGTAATCAATGTTTTAAAAATTAGGTTGGATTAATCGGTGAAACGGGTAAAATTAAAAATTAAATTAATATGTTTTAAGAATTGTTAGTTTTGAAAATTAATAAATTGATTGATTATATAATAAATTAGTTATTTAATAATAATTTTTTTTGTTTAATTTAAAAAAATTATAAAAATATTTTTTATTTTTTTAATTTTTAAAAAATAAAAATTATATTATTAATTTTTTTATATTTAATATTAAATAATAATTTTATCTATTATTTTTTTTCTCTACCTTTTAAAGAGTTTTAACTTAGTACACATGTGCATATAAACGGTTAAATTAATTGATTGTATCGTACAATTAATTTTATTCAACAATTAATATATATTCAAATATTAAATATTAAATTTTAAATAATAAATATCTAAAATTTCTCATTTCTTTATATGAGCTCAAATTTGTATCAAATAAAAAAAATATATTTTTTAATTCAATTTTATTCTCAATTCCAACAAAATTTTTTATAGGATATATGATAAATTTTACCTACAAAATAAAAATGAAAACAAAAGGGAAATGTTAAAAAGAGGAAAATATATAAGGGAATCAATATAAGTTAGAAAATATTAATTTTACGTGTTAAAAAAAAAAAAGTTAAAAATTGTTATCACAATCTTCTTTTTCTATACTTTATATTTTTTTTTTTTAACCTTTTTGCTAACATTGACATATGGCACCATTCAAGCATAAAACTTTTTAAAAATAATTCAACATATATATATTTTTTATTAGTTTAAATTCAAATCTCTCTATCACATTTTTAATAATTTAAAAAAAATTATATAAATTTATAATTAACGGACTATTTAGTTTGGATGGATCAACCTGATTCGGCCTGGCTTAATACCGCTACGATGCCGTTTTTTTGAATTATTAGTAGAAAAATTTGGCATTAGGCACAAGAGCAGCTTTCGGCGTCTCTCAACGGTCTCGAGCGGTTTGCCAAAGGATCTGCGCTAAAGCCCTAGAATTGTGGGCTTTCCTAACATGGATCGAGCCCATTTCTCCCAAAATGTCTAGTCGAAGATTGTTAGGGCCTGACATTATGGCAGGAAAGTGAGATTAGGGTTAAATTGATCTGCAAAAAAATTGCTCAGTTTGAGTTCGTAAGGAGCACAATTCTTGGCAAAGAGAGCGTGATTGGGTTTTAATTGATCTAATTACTGGGTCTTCCTCGTGAGAGACTTTGTTTGTGTGTGTGCTTTTTGTAATGGCTGCCTTGTAGCGAGCACGAGGGCGAGAGGCTAAGGTGGTGGTGGTAGCTAATCGGTTTCTGTGCCAGTTTGCAAGTTCTGGTTGCGGATGATGACACCAATTGCTTGAGGATTCTCGAGCAGATGCTTCGCTGTTGGCTTTATCAGGGTTAGTCCTTATTCTTTACTTGATTGTGGCTGCTTTTTTTTTTTTGAATAAATGGGTTTTATTATAAGTACTTTTTTGTTTTCCTCAAAATTATCAATTCATTATGGTATGTTTTAGAATGCATTGAACTGGTCTATTCCACATCCCTTAAAGGAAGTTAGAGCGGGCCCATGAAGTTCAATTGCACTGAAGTTTTTGAAATTTGGACGAATGTATTGGGTTAAGAACAGTATGGGTTCAATGGTTAGCACTTTTATCTTGAAGAAGACATCAATTTATTTCACTTGGGCTTTCGTTGTGAGTTTTCGTAGGAGAATGGGAGAGCTTTTTTTTTTTTTTTTTTTCTCAGTTAAGAGTAGGGTTCTTTAAAGAGAGAGGAAAATGAGGAGACATGTTGGTGGATGTTTGCTGCCTTTGTCATAGGGAGATGAGGATAAGTCACAAAATTCTCTACCCTATTGCATGCCTTATTAGCCCCTGACATGATTTGGTAAAGTGGGAAGGATGAGCAATGTCTCTGTCCTGTCCACACTTCAAAAATGTTATTAGTTCACCCTTCTCTCTGTTTTGCTCGGTCATTTCCTCCAAAAGATACTTTAAATGCCTAGTATAGAATGAAATCACCTTTAATGTTTAAGGGTTATCCCTTTGTTTTTTGGCTGAGGAGAGATCAGTTTTCCTTATCTTGAAATGTCAGAAATTTCCTTCATTTTGACATTATAGAAGACACTTGTTTGGTCCTTCGCAGCCTGAAGAAGAAATCCTAGAAGACACTTGCTCATCCTCTGTTACCATCAAGAATGAGAAGGAAAAGGCTGAGGGAAAGAATTATGATGTGGATTCTTCTTCATCTCTGTTGGGGAAGAGAGGGGATGTGAAGGAAAAGGAGTTGGTGTGTGGGTCTTGCAAGAAAGTGAAGGGGAATGATGGGGCTTGTGAGAACTTTGTGGGTTTTCCTGATCGTGGTGAAATTGATGACAAATACTCAGAATTGGGCCAGAAAGAGCAAGAAAATCATGGGTTGAGGACCTGTTTGGGTGGGGGATTTGATTGTGATCTTATTTGTGGAGAGTTTCTGGAATTTTTGCCTTGATTTGAAGAGCCACTGGACCCAGTTGGGGATGGAAAAGTTGAGTTCCTAGTGGATGAAGAAGAAGGTTGTGGAGATATGGGCTCTATTGAGGATCTTTTACTAGAAATTAGCAGGTCAGCACAATTGGATGATGAAATTGGTTGTGATGAGCTGATGCAAATTTTGAATAGTGGTGGTGAGATGGATCCAGCAATTGATGATGAAGGTGTGAACAATCAAAATTTGATGGGAGATGAAGGAAGAGAAGAGATTGATTCATTGGTGAATCTGGAACAAGACTGCTCAGAGTAACCTGTGGTTGAAATTGTGATCAATCTAATTCTGGAGTAAGAGCAGGAAGAGGATGCTGGGGTAATTGGCTCAAGCCATCAATGTGATCGGAGTTAGGTTGTGATGTTCTGCTTCCCACCATTTTTACAATAATTGAGTTGCAGATGGTGATTTCACAAACTAATTAAAGATAAATGACAAGTATTGATATATAAATTATGAAAAGTTATTGGAGAAGAAATCATGCTAGTTATTTTTTGTGACTCATGAGTCAATTTTTTTCTTGTTTTATAATAGTATGTCTTGTGGGAATGCCTTACTATCTTAATATGTTTTCCAGTTCTATTATCAGCTTATTTTGGGTGTAATTTGTCTCTCTCGGGATATGACAACTCTGTTCTTTGCTTGTTTATCATGTTTGGTAAATTTTGAAATGGCATTGCATCACTCTGTATTATCTGTTGGCCAGGCTTATGTATATCGTTTGGTGTACTGACATTCATGGACTCCGGCAATTGAAAATCCTTTCCAATGAGACTTATAGTTCAGGAAAATTCCTGCAGATGACCTCATTTATTGAATGTGCACCCTTCTCGATAAGAAAATCCATTTGGCCATGTGACTAGAATGCTGTAAAGACATCAAGAAGTCTTTCATTTCCCTTTTTTTCTTTTTTTCTGTTTTGTTTTCTTTGTTGTTGTCAACTCTTTGTTTTCTGTGCATGTTTGTTGGGAATTCATTGTTTTGCCCTCTTTAAGCTTGTTTTGTTGTTTTTTTTTTTTTTTTCTTGGTTAATAAAAATATAATCAGCAACCCTTTCCAAGAGCAAGAGGCTTGAACCATACAAATAAGCGAGGGATGAAATTGACTGTGACATGGAAATTATAAGAGATTTCAGCTCCACATGATTCGTGTCATTCTGCAATTTATTATTATTATTATTCCAAGTTTACACAAGCAGGTTGCATTTTCTGGTTGAGAATCAAAATACACTTCTTTTTATTATTGATCATATGAAGGATCTTTACACTACTGTATCTCTGAACAGGGGGGATTATTGTTTTCTAAAAGGAAACAATGCTGAAAAACAAATGCTAACATTTCAATTCATATTGATTATATGGTAAAAATTCTTTTATCTTCTTTACTTAAAATGCAGTAAAAATGGTAGAAATAAATAAACCACAATATGGTTGAATAGCATTAATCATGACTTTTAGTAGGAGTCAATCAAAAGCTTACACTTGCTCTATTTTTTCAGGGAGCTAGTAGGGTTCTTCAAGTCAAGTCTAACTCTTAAATTTCCAATTTCTAAAGTTGTAGCCGTTCTTTGGTTGGCATGAGATTAGAAATCCTGGTTTTCAGGGCACAGAACCAGCATTTTATTTGGCAAGTAATGCGTCTCAAAGCCAGAGGCATTGCAGTCTTCTCCATTTTTTTACCATATGTTTGAGCCAAAAATGAGTTTTTGTTTTTGAGTTTTGGTTGCCTTTTTTTTTCTCTTTTTTTCTTCGGGGTCTCCATGTATTAGGATGCTTCCCCCAGACGGGGCACGGTTAGTGGTCTTATGTTAGAGTTTTTAGTGCGTTTATACTTCTTTTGAGTTAAATTAATTTGCGGGGCGGAACATATATTTACAAATTTTTGTTCCGTATTTTTTCTTTTTTTATACATCGAAAATTAACTTTTATTTTCATTTTTTCATAGTGACTTTTATTGTTTCATTTATTTAAGCATAGCATTTGATTGCAAAAAAAATCTACATTCCCATCAATGTTGGGCCATTTCCTGCAAGCTGAAGACTACTCTCAAGTCATTTGTCTGAACTCTTGTCTCCTCTTCTTTTGAGTGTACATAATGGATTTATTGATTCATGTTTTACACGATAGAGTATTTTTTTTTTAATTAAAAAATTTATTAAATTATTAATTATATAATAAAAATATGTTTTTTTTTATTTGTATAAATTTTATAACTTTTTCTCAAGATTAAAATTTAATATTTCTATATAAAAATATAAATTTCTAATTAACAAGAATATAAATGACTTTGTTGGCAAGGGGATATCATGATGTTTATCTCGATCAACTCCAAACCCTGACGGAGAGGGGAGATGTGAAATTTATACAAAATAGAATTAAGTGAATGAGAAGATTATAGTTATTATTTATTTCTTTTAAGAAAATTTTAATTTGAATCATTTATTTCAAGTTAATTTAATATTATAGGTTAGAGAATAAAAATTTTAAGTGAGATTTATAATTTTTTTTTTAAATGTGTGTTTCAAGTTTGTTATATTATATATTAAAAAAAAAAAAAAAACTAAATGCGGCAAGGACCCTCACTCTTAGGGGCGCTTCGTTATTGCCTAGAACAAGGTTAGACGGTTTGAACATTATTTTTAAGAAAAATTTTGTTTTTAGACACCGTCCAAGGTTTTTTTTTTTTTTTTTTTTCATTTTTTTTCCAATGAAAAATATCACTTCACCATGTTTTCTTTGTCGAAAATATTTTTTAACAAGCAAAATAGATTCAAATGATGACACCACCAAGATGAGAAAACTTATAAAGTCTACACATAATAAAAATTGACAGATTCTACGGAGGATGCTGATGCACCATCGTTCTTAGTTGGTGAAGCCATTTGTTTAGCTTTATTCTGTACATTTAAACACATTTCATATTAGTTTCTTATATTTAATAAGAATTATTCAATATCGCACCACTTCCTTATATTTAATATAAAATTGTTAGTTTCTTTGGTATTATTCATACATGAATGAACAAAAGTTACATTAAATAAAAAGTTTCTAATTTCTGGGGATTTGTTTTATTTCTTCTTTCTTTCTTATTCAACACTATATTCAAAAATTAAATATCAAACCACAAATAATATATATCTAAATTTTCCTAGCACTCAAATCTGCATCAAATTAAAAACCATTATTCTTTTACTCAATTTGTTTTCTCCAATTTACCTCCTAAAAATAGAAATGAAAATAATATTGCAATCAAAATAATAGGAATGAATGGGGCTTGAAAATTGTCATCCCAATTCCCGCTCAATGGCTCGGGCTCAAGTTCCTGCTAATGCGTTCCATTTCAGAGAAATAAAAGAAAATTTATAATAATACATAATTTACATTTTAAATTTAATATATCATAATTAAGTATAAAAAAATTTATAAAAAATATTACTATTTTAATAATAAATTTTTTACAAGAAATAAATTAAGTTAAAATAATGATAAATAATTTTTTATTTAAATTTATAAAAATAATAATTAATATTTTTATAATATTTTTTTATTTGTCAAAAAAATAAAAAATAAAAAATATTTTTTATTTAAATTAATTAAAACTCTCAAAATTAAAAAATAATATTTATATTTTAATATAATAAAAATCTTAATTTAAAAAAAAGATAAAAAATTATAAAATTTTTTTTATTATATTTATAATTAAAATAATAAATTATTTATTTATTATATTTATAAGATAAAATATTACTTATTATTATATCGATCATCAATCAATTATATTCTTTACATTTGATATATAAAAAATAAGTTAAATTATTAATTATATTATTATATCAAATAAATATTATTTATATTTATTTTTAAATTTATTTTTAATATTTATTGTAATATTTTTAATAGAATCAAAATTTATATTCATCCAGAAAGGTGAGGCAGATGCCTTATAGGGCTTGGAATTATGGCAGGAGATTGCGATTAGGGTTCAATTGACGATAGGGAACACAATTCTTGGCAAGAGAGCATGATTTTGGGTTTAATTGATCGAATTTCCGGTTATTCGTTGTGGGAGGCCTTTTATGTGCGTGTACGGGCGCGCGTTTTGCTATGGTTACTTTGCAGCGAGCGGCATCGAGCTTGAGCGAGGAGTGCCAACAACCACGGTTTGCAAGTTTTGGTTGTGGATGATGATGATGGCACCAACTGCGTTGCGAATTCTCAGGCAGATGCTTCGCCAAAAGCCTTATCAGGGTTAGTCCTTAATCCTTGTTTGTTGCTGCTGCTCTTTCTTTCTTTCTTTCTTTCTTTTTTAAAATTTTTTTTTTTAAATTTGGATGAAAATGGTAAAATGTTGCTGACTTCAGGTGGTCTATACTGTTGGGGTTTCGATGGTTGACACTTTTATCATGAATAGGATATAATTTTTTTTTTTTTTTTTTTCTGCTTCGGCTTTCCTTGGGAGTTTTCAAAGGAAAACAGTAGTGGCTCCTTGAAGGGAAGGATAAAAAATGAGGAGATATGTTATTGGATGATTGCCTCTGCTTTGTTGTAGGGAGACGAAAATAAGTCACAAAATTCTCTGCCCGATTGCATGCCTTGTTTGCCCTCGACATGTTTGAGCATATTGAATTGTTCAAAGAAAGTTGGAGCAAGGTAGCGAAGCCCGGATGAACCAAAACTTTCTTTCAACTTGATGAAAATGGTAGAATGTTGCCATTAATCCTGTGTGTTGAAGGTTCGATGATTGCACTTTTATTTTAAGCAAGACGTAAATTCTATGTGCTCGGCGGAGTTAAGAGAAAGGATACTTTTAAGAAGGTAAAATGAGGAAACAGACAGGTGACTTTTGCCTTAGCTACGTTGGAGGCTAGTTGCTTCTATTTGTTGGAGGAAAGTTGAGTTCAACTCACAGAATTTATATAATTAAAATTAAAAATTGCATGGCAAAAAATAAAGATAAGAGGATAAAATTTTATAAACTTGATATGTAAATAGAATAAAAAACTAAATATGTTTATTATTTTTAATAATATTTAATATTATAATTTAATAGACGTAACAAATAAAATTTAGAGATTTGGTTTTCGAAACAATACATTGTCTTGTTTTTCTAATATCATTAGTATGGACCTCAAGTTCAACCTCGATATCTTCCCAATTCGACCTGAAGTTTTGGGGGGAACGCAACTAGGCCCAATTATTACGCAGCAATGCAAGACATGGCGTTGTCGGCTAAAACTGGCTTTGATTGGCATAACATCATTGGAAGTTTTGATGATCTAGCCTACTTTCAAGTAGGCCTGACATGCTTTCTTGAAAAGAAAATTAGAACATATTGACAAACTGCTTTTTGCAACTATAGACAGAAGTCTACTGTATGCTTCTCTAGAAACTAGAAATCTATAAAGTATGACGGATTACAGACACATATCAAAAACGATATTCATCTGAAGTGCCTTAGACAATTATTAGATGTGTCGAAATGAATCGGATAAAAAACAGTAAAAAACAAAACAAAAAAAAGAACCGTAAACACGCCAATGAACAATCAAGTGGCCCATTTTGAATTATTTTGAGACAACCATGTCCTTTCATAGATTCTCACGTAAACAGAAAAGAGATATCGGTGAAAATAATGTGAAATCTTTTGTCATCTTCAGTTTACATTTCTAATTTCTAATTTACTTTTGTCGATTTACTTTATGCTTTCGATTTTTTTTTTCTTATAATAATAATTAAATATTGTCATTAATTTAAATTAAAAATTTATTATAATAAAAATTTAAATAAATTTAATTTAAAATTTAATTATTTAAATAAATTTAAATATTTATTTTTATATAAAAATATATAATTTATATTATTTAAATATTTTTAAATTATTATTAAAATATTTTTTAATTATTTTATATTTATTTTATTATATTAATAAAATTATATTATTTTTATGTGAATAACACCGAAGTTAATTTCTTATCAGTAATACTTACTAACAGTGATATACAGTGATATCAAAGCCTGGTCCCAAATGTTCCACGTGTGTTTAAGCCACAGAGGGTGATTCCAGTAATCGATCTCCACGGCTTGTTCCCAGGCGGAAGGCGATCTATTGAAATCCTTCTAAGATTCCACCCACTGCATGTATTTGATCCACGTGCTGTTATTACATCTGACGTGCCGAATCTGATCCTCCGCTCCTCTCGTCGCTATTGTTGTTGCCGCCGTTGCTGCTGCTTCTACTTCCTCATCGCTGTTGATCCTCAAACTCTTTCCACCTGCAGAGCTGGTAAATGGCAAGCTCGGTTGCGTCGGTAATTATTTGGGAAGCCAAATCTCTACTTCTCCGCCTCTTATTGTTCGGGAACCTCCCGGAGAATCTGCTTGGCGGTGATCTAAAAGAGAAAAGTACAGAGAATTGCAATCAAACGGTCAGATTGCAAATAACAAAAACTTGAAGTTCAGATTAAAAATAATGAAAATTTGAGGATCAAATTGAAAATAATAAAAATTTGAAAGTCAAATAAAAAAAATTATGAATTTCAACCTAAATGGCACAATTCTTGTTTCTCCGTTCTAGATGAAAAGAAAAATTATAATAGATGGAGTGTAGAGATAAAAGTTTTATTTGATTATAATGAACTATTAAATATTGTAGAGAATAAAGTTATAAAACTTATAACAGATGTCACAGAACAGAAAGTTACTCATTGAGAGTTATAGAAAAATGATAAAAAGACACTCTATTTCATCCATTAGGGGGTAAATGATGAAATTTTTGAGAAGATTGCAGAAACAACCTCGTCAAAGGAGGTATGAGATATCTTGAAAACGTTATTTTGAGGTGCAAACAGAGTTAAAAAGGTGAAACTGCAAACCTTACGATATTAGTTTGAGCTTTTGTAGATGAAAATTTTAGAACTAGTTTCAGTTTATATAAGTAGAATACTTGTCCTAACAAATCAAATGAAAATCTATGGAGAGTAACTGAATGATTAGGTGAAAGTTGAAAAGATATTACGAGCACTCACATCGCAGTATAAGCACATTATGGTTGCTGTAGAAGAAGTATATGATTTGACTCAGATGTCAGTTGATGTACTAATAGGCATGTTGCAAGCTTATGAATAACGCATGAATGAAAAGTGCATTGAGAAGCTAGTAGAGCAAGTACTTCAAAGTCAAATTCCTACCAAAAGCAATCAGAGTGATCAATCAAAATAGAGGCAAGGTTCTTCTCATGGAAGAGAATGAGGATTTGGTAATAATCATTATAACAATAGAGGTCAAGGAGGTCATTATAACATCTATGAAAATGATGACAATCAATACAATAACCAAAGGAGATCAGACTAGATGTATAGAGGTCGAGGTTGAGGCCAAAGAAGAGGTCGAGGTAGAAGAAGGTATGACAAGTCTCACATTGAGTGTTACTCTTATCACAAGTATAGTCATTATGCTAATGAGTGTAGGTCTTAAGGGTATAATTAGATAGCTCATTGTGCACAAGAGGGAGATTCAGATGGTAGAAATGAAACACTTATAATGGTTACTACAGCTGCTAAAAAATGAAATTACAATACTCAGTTCCTTAACACCAGGTGTACTAATCATATGTATGGGAAAAAGGAGCTCTTTGTTGATCTTGATGAGTCAATATACTCCACAATCAAGTTTGCTGATGATATTAATGTTTCAGTGATGGAAAAAGGGTGAATTCTCATTAAGTTGAATAATAGATATCATAATTACATTTCAGATGTATTTTATGTACCAAGTATGAAGAGTAACCTTCTCAATTTGGTCTAATTACTTGAAAAGGAGTATAACATGCAGTTACATGAGAACTGTCTCTCAATTCTTGATGGAAGAGGTACACTTATTCTTAAATCCCTTTTAATGAAGAATCAAATGTTCCGAGTTGATATTACAACTGATGTGTCTTAGTGCTATTGTTAAAGATAAGTCTTATTTGTGGCATCTTCATCTTGGTCATTTGAAGTTTTGCAGTTTAAAGTTGCTTGAATAAGGAAACATGATGATAGGCCTACTCAGAATATATTATTCTAATTAAATTTGTGAAGCATATATTCTTGCCAAATAAAGCAGACAACCCTTTATGATAAAGACTTGACATGCAAAATAATCACTCCAACTTATTCATTCTAATGTTTGTGGCCCAATGAGTGTGTCATCACATTGCAACAATAGGCATTTTCTTATATTTATTGATGATTTCACTAAAAAGACATGAGTTTATTACATACAAAAAAAGTTTGAAGTATTTGATTATTTTAAGAAGTTTAAGGTTTATATTAAAAGATAAAGTGGATATCATGTTAAAATTTTGAGAATTAATGGAGGTGGTGAATATATTTCTAATGAGTTTAAAGAGTATTGTGAAATATAAGGAATAAAGTATGAAGTCACAATTCCTTATACCCCATAGTATAATGGAGATACTAAAAGAAAAAACAGATCAATCATGAATATGGTGAGAAGTTTGTTAAAGGCCAAGGGAGTTCCTAATCCATTTTAGGCAGAAATTATTTTATGTGTTGTTTACTTGTTAATAGATCTCCAACAACAAGTATTCAAAATGTCACTCTTAAAGAAGTATGGAGTGGTTTTTAACCCAATGTAAGGCATCTCAAGGTATTTGGCTCTATTACTTATACTCACGTTCCAGCAAAGATAAAGACAAAGTTAGATAATTGAGGAGTGAAGACAATTTTTCTTGGTTACATAAAAGGAGGATATAAGTTATTCAATCCTATAACGAAGAAGGTAATTGTGAACAGAAATGTAACTTTTGCTGAAGATGAAGTTTGAAACTTTGATGCTAAGGAGTAACATAACTTTCAAAGACATCAAATTGTTATTTTAGGAGAAGAAGAAACTCAAACTGCAATCCCCACTGTAAATGGGGAAGTCTCATCAGTTGATGCACAAAATCCTACATTACAAGCTCTACAAGAGAATAGAAGACCAATGAAAAATTGTTAACAATCAGTGAGATTGTAAGACTATGAGGTAATTCCTGATAATATTATCAATGATGATGGTAATTTGGTGCACTTTGTCATGTTTGCAAATTGTGAACCAATAACATTTAATGAGGCGATTTAAGATACAAAGTGGGTGAATACCATGAATAAAGAAATCAAGGCAATTGAGAAGAATGATATATGAGAGCTTACTACTATTCCATAAGGTTGAAAAACTATTGATGTAAAGTGATTCTTCAAGACTAAGAAGAAATCCAATGGAGAAGTAGAGAAATATAAAATAAGATTAGTTGTAAAAGGATTTAAATAGCAACTTAATTATGATTATTACAAGAATCATTGAAAAATTCATCAGATGGATGTGAGCAGATGTTGAGATTGAAAGTATGATTAAGGGATGTTGAGATTAATTTAAATTAGGAATTAAGTTAAATTATGAGTTTATTATAATAGAAATCTAAATTGAATTTAATTTAAAATTTAATTATTTGGGTATATTTAAGTATTTATCTCTATATAAAAATATATATTTTATATTATTTATATATTTTAAAATTATTATGTGAGTACTTTTAAATTATTAGTGTAAGTGTTTTTCAATTATCATTAGAGTATTTGTTATTGTGTATCCGTTTTATCATATTAATAAAATTACATTATTTTCCTATCAGTAGTATTAGAGTTAATTTCCTATTAGTGGTATCTAAGCCACCTTTCTAACATTAAGAAGCTCATTGTCATGAAGAGATAATCAAGAGAAAATTTAAAATCCAAAGTATGTTACCCTTCATGATAAGTCTACGTGACAAGTATTTAAATTAGCTCAAAAAGTAATCTTACATTTGGTCCTAAGATTTCATGCTGGAGATCTACCATCAAATTCAACTCCATCCATGAAAAATAGTAACATAAAATCAAAAGACAACCAAAAAATGGGCAAGTCTCTTTCTTTATAAAAGACAAATATTGGTCATATTATATTTGAATCCTACATATATTTTATTAATAGCAAAAAATTTCTTTCAAATAAATCTCGAGTTGTTACTACATAACTCATCGCTGCGATTCCCACTTTAAAGATGGAATGCATCTAGGCAAAGGTGAACGTGAGACTTTGTACCTAATCTACACTATTCCCCATTTGCCTATGCCACTTGACAAATTATGGGTGTTTCTCATATTTTATGTTCATGCAGTTTACCATTCATTTACTTTTGTTTTCTACATATATATCCTATACATTTTGTCCATGTAATACTCTCGTAATGGAGATGAGTCCTTCTTTGTCTAAAACTTTTTGATCGTCCAAAAGTAAAATAAAAAACAAAAGGTGAGTTAATGAGAATACCTGCTGCTGGTGGTTGTTTACCACACCTCGCAACGCACTGAGGAATACATGCCTCAGAAAATTCCCCAGCACATCCAATAATACAATTTTGTACACAACTCAACGCTTGCACTTCAGTTGCAGATTGTACGAGCATGACTGCAAATGCCAACGCCAAAAGTCTCCCTATTACAATATTGCTAGCCATGTGTACCTAATGCTTGCTTTAGTTTCTTCTCACTTTGTTATTATTATTATTATTTTTCACCCTTTAATTTGTGCTATATATATATACATATGTTTAAAGAACTGTTGGTGAAATACTCTCTAAGAGTATTAAATGTTTCTAACTTAATTCATGTGCCATTTAGCGAGAAAAAAAAAAAATAATAAAGAAGTTTATTTATTGTAATTTTAAAAAACGGATTATTAAAAATTATAAAATAATTAAATATAAATATAAAAATTAAGGTAAAATAGAACTAATTTTGTTTTTTTTACCCTATAAAAGATCTAATTCTAATTTAGCAAAAAGGGGATGAAAATTCATAACATATAAACCCTTAAAATTAGGGGGAAAATGGTGGACCAAAAATATATATATTGTTAATGTATGATTAAGATATACACACACGATTATTCATACATGAATGAACAAAAGTTCCATTAAATAACAAGTTTCTCATTTCCCTCTTTTGTTTTATTTCTTTTTTCATTCTTATCCCACACTGTATTAGAAAATTAAATATCAAACCACAAATAATATATATATCTAAATTTTCCTATATTGCACTCAAATTTACATCAAACTAAAAACCATTATTCTTTTACTCAATTTATTTTCTCCAACTTACCTCTAAAAAAAATTAGTATAAACTAATTTTTATGCTAAAAATAAAATTGAAAACAATATCACAATCAAAATAATAGGAATGAAGAGAGTAAATTTTTACAAATGTATTCTATTTCAGAGAAATAAAAGAAAATATAAAATAGCATACAATTTATATTTTAAATTTAATATATAAAAAATATTACTACTTGAATAATAAATTTTTTATATAAAATAAATTGAATTAATATAATTATAAATAATTTTTTATTAAAATTTATAAAAATAATGATTAATATTTTTATAATATTTTTTAATTTAAAAAAAAATATAAGGAGTGAAAAATATTTTTATCTAAACTAATTAAAATTTTAAAAATTAAAAAATAATATTTATATTATAACATGACAAGAGTCTAAATTTTTATAAATAAGATAAAAAATTATCAAAATCTTATTATATTTACGAGTAATATAAGAAATTATTTATTATTATTTTTATTTAATTTTTAACTAATTGTATTATATTTATAAAATTAAAAATTACTTGTTATTATATCAATTATCCATCAATCATATTATTATATCAATTACATCAAAAACACCCTAAATCATCAATCGTATTATTATATCAAATAAATATTATCTTAAATGCAGAGAATTATCTAGACATTATCGTACGAATTCTCTTTATGGTTCTAGTTGCTGGCATATCGTCTCACTGTTACCGAGGGATTACAATGTTGACCAACTGACACAGCGTTTGGCGAGGAAAAAGTTAATATTTGATTAATTTAAAAAATAAAAATTTTTAAAAGAGAAAGAAAGAGAAAAAGTGATTATTTTTATTAAAATATTTATTTATTTAAATTAATTTATAATTAAATTAAATTTTTTAATTTTTATATTTATATATATTTATAAATAAAATTATTTAATTAATTAAAATTTTTTAAAAAAATATTTAAATAATTTATATATTTTTTAAATAAATTAATTAAAAATTTTAATTATATTAAAATATTATAAAATAAATAAAAAATTATAAAATAATAATTATAATATAATTTATAAAAAATAATAAATAATTTTTATAATATATTTTATATCAAATCTTTTTATTTATAAAAAATTTACTATCGAATTGATAATAAAAAATTGATATTTTTTATATTAAAAAAATAAATATTTTAAATAAATTAATATTTTTAATTATTTATTTTATTAATTATTATATGAATAATAATATTAATAAATAATGATATTAAATAATTTTTTTTAAAATAGTGGTATGAGAAAATTAATAAATATTATAAATAAAAAATTAATATTTTTGAATTATAAAATTAATCTTTGATTTGACAATAATACTGTACGCATAATTGGCAACAAACCGTGACATTGTCTCGAATTTCTAGTATCATTAGTATGGACCTCAAGTTCAGCCTCGATATCCTACCAATTTGACCTGAAATTTTGGGCTGAAGGCAACTAGGCACAATTGTTATGCATCAATGCAAGACATGGCCTTGTTGGCTAAAACAGGCCTAAATTGGGACCACGCCATAGGAAATTTTGATGATTCAGTGTACTTTCAAGTAGGCCTGACGTGCTTTCTGAAAAGAAAATGGGAAGGTATGGGCAAACTGCTTTTTGCAACGGTAGACGGAAGTTTACCGTGTGCTTCTCTAGGAGCTAGAAATCTATAAAGTATGACAGATTATAGACACATATATCAAAAACAATATTTGTCTGAAATGCCTTGGACAATTATTAGATGTGTCAAAACGAATCCAATAAAAATTAGTAAAAAAAAAAAAAAAACAAGAACCATAGACACGCCAATGAACAATCAATCGGCCCATTTTGAATTATTTTGAGACAAAAACATTTCATTTCATAGATTCTCACGTAAACACAAAAGAGATGTCGTGTAAGGTGAAAATAATGTGAAATCTTTTGTCTTCTTCAGTTTTCATTTCTGATTTCTAATTTACTTTTGCCATTTCCTTTATTCCTTCATCTTCCTTCTCTTCTGCAGCTGCAATGACAACAAAATTCTTATGAAGCTCATTGTCATGAAGAGATAATTAGGAGCAAATTTAAAATCCAAAATATGGTACCACTCGTGATAAGTCTATGTGACAACAAGCATTTAAACGAGTTCAAATAGTAATCTTACATTTGGTCCCATGATTTCATGCTGGAGATATACCTTCAAATTCAACTGCATCCATGAAAAATAGTAAGATAAAATCGTAAAACTACCAAAAGATGGGCGAGTCTCTTTCTTTATAAAAAACAAATATTGGCTATACTATATTTTAATCTCACATATATTTTATTAGTAGCAAAAATTTTCTTTCAGATAAATCTCAAGTTGTTACTACAACACTCGTCATTGTAATGCCCACTTTAAAGATGGGATGCATCTAGGGAAACGTGAACGTGAGACTTTGTGCTTAATCTACACTATTCTCCATTTGCCTATGCCACTAGACAAATTATGGACGTCTCTCAAATTTTATGTTCATGCAGTTTACCATTCATTTACTTTTGTATCCTACGTATATATCCTATACATTTTGTCCATGTAATACTATCCTAAAGGAGATGAGTCCAACTTTGTCTAAAACTTTTTGATCGTCGGAAAGAAAAATGAAAAACAAAAGGTTAGTTAATGAGAATACCTGCTGCTGGTGGTTGTTTACCACACCTCGCAACGCACTGAGGAAGACATACCCCAGAATATTCCCCAGCACATCCAATGATACAATTTTGTACACAACTTAAGGCTTGCACTTCAATTGCAGTTTGTACGAGCATGACTGCAAATGCCAACGCCAAAAGTCTCCCTATTACAATATTGCTAGCCATGTGTACCTATTACTTGCTTTAGTTTCTTTTTACTTTGCTATTTTTTTTACACCCTTTCATTTGCTATATATATACACGTATAAAGAACGGTTGGTGAAAGACTCTTTTAAGGGCATTAAATGTTTCTAGTTTAATTAATGAGTTATTTAGTGAGAAAAAAACAACTAAGGAGTTTACTCATAATAATTTTAAAAAATAAATTATTAAAAATTATAAAATAATTAAATATAAAAGTAAAAATTAAGGTAAAAAAATTAATTTTATATTTTTTAACTTATAAAAAATTTAAATTTAATTTAACAAGAAGGGTGAAAATTTATAATATATAAATCTTTAAAATTATGAGAAAAAGGATAAGACAAAAATATATATATTCTTAACATATGATCAAGTTACACACATGCACATGTGCACACGTATGCAAACATGCATATACATAATGCCAATGAAGCATATATATATAATTATACTGAAACTTTTAATACAAATTAGACAGATTATAGGATTTATTTATCTCTTTTTTGGACTTTACAAGTTTATTTTTATATTTTTTTTTCCTTCAACTCTCTTCACTTTATTATTGTTCATTTTTCTTTTCTCTCATCATCTCTATCTTACTTGGTTATTGGTAGTGGAAGAGGAATACATGATCTCAAAGTGAGCAAGGAATGCCTTTTCATGCATCTAATAATAATAAAAATAAACTCATAGAAATAGGGACACACCATAACACTTGGTAGCTCAGCATGGTCCTGTGTTGTACAATCGTCATCTATCACATTTTCAACATGTAAACATTTTAAAGCTTGTCTAATAAAAATGAAAAGAAAATTTTGGATATTTTAATTTATAAAACTAATTTATATAATCTTAAAAATCATTTATATAATAATTTTTTCATATAAATACTTTTTAAATAGTTTGTGAGTAAAAAATAATATAATTAAAAAAAATTTATATTCTAATAGTTATATTAGATATTTTAATTTTTTTTTTCAAATTTTGTTATGTATAATATATTTTTTAAAATTTTATATTGAAAATATTAATTCATCAATGTATTACTATATCTTAATTTCTTTTTTGTTAATTATTAGGTCAAGTGAACGACGAGTTATACCATGAGCATAGCACTCTCATTTTTCATAAACCTTATTACATCAAGTGATAGTTATTTTTTTTTTTAATTTCTTAATTTGTTACTTGTTTACCTCTCATAAGTTCTCTATTTATTTATTATTATTATTATTATTATTATTTAATAAAAATACTGCATTTAACGTGAGTTAATGTTTAATATGCTTTTACCATTTTATTCTAATAAATGTTATTTATATTTGTATTCAAATCTATTTTTAATATTTATTACAACATTTTTAATGGAATCAAAATTTATATTCATCCAGACAGGTCAGGCAGAAGCCTTTTAGGGCTCGGAATTATGGCAGCTGATTGCGATTAGGGTTAAATTGACCATAAGGAACACAATTCTTGGCAAGAGAGCATGATTTGGGGTTTAATTGATCGCATATCGGATTGTTCGTTGTGAGAGGCCTTTTATGTGTGTGTGCATGTGCGCGTTTTGCTATGGCTACCTTGCAGCGAGTGGCGTCGAGCTTGCGCAAGGAGTGCCAACAACCACGGTTTGCGAGTTCTGGTCGTGCATGATGATGATGGCACCAATTGTGTTGAGGAATCTCGAGCAGGTGCTTCGCCGCAATCTTTATCAGGGTTAGTCCTTAATCCTTGTTTGCGGCTGCTTTTTCCTTCTTTTTTTTTTATTATTTTGTTTTATTTTTTTCAATTTGGATGAAAGTGGTAAAATGTTGCTGACTTCAGGAGGTCTATATTGTTGGGGTTTCGATGGTTGACACTTTTATCATGAGTAAGACATAATTTTTTTTTTTTTTTTTACTCGGGCTTTCCTTGGGAGTTTTCGATGGAAAAAAGTAGTGGCTCTTTGAAGGGAGGGAAAAAAGAAAAAGGGGAAATATGTTATTGGATGGTTAGCCTCTTCTTTGTTGCTGGGAGATTAGAATAAGTCACAAAATTCTCTGCCCGATTGCATGCCTTGTTAGCACTCGACATGTTTGAGCATATTGAATTGTTCAATGAAAGTTGGAGCAAGGTAGCGAAGCCCGGATGAATCAAAACTTTCTTTCAACTTGATGAAAATGGTTGAATGTTGCCATTGACCTTATGTTGAAGGTTCGAATATTGCACTTTTATTTTGAGCAAGAAGTAAATTCTATGAGCTCGGGGGAGTTCAGAGAAAGGACCGTAGATATCCTTAGAGGAAGGTAAAATGAGGAAACATATTGGTGGCTTTTGCCTTAGCTTTGGTTTTTGAAACCATACGTAGGCTCGTGTTTCTAGTACCATTAGTATGGACCTCAAGTTCAACCTCGATATCCTTACCAATTCGACCTGAAATTTTGGGCTGAAGGCAACTAGCCCTAATTATTACGCAGCAATGCAAGACATGGCTTGGTCAGCTAAAACTGGCCCAAATTGGGACCACATCACCGGAAATTTTGATGATCC
Organism: Rhizophora apiculata; assembly: GCA_037832385.1. Lineage (NCBI taxonomy): Eukaryota > Viridiplantae > Streptophyta > Magnoliopsida > Malpighiales > Rhizophoraceae > Rhizophora > Rhizophora apiculata. Next base: position 1,406,635 of record CM075441.1, on the reverse strand, counting down.
AGCCTACCTTCAAGTAGGCCTGACATGCTTTCGTGAACTGAAAATAAAATGAGAGCGTATGGGCAAACTGCATAGACGGAAGTTTACTGTTTGCTTCTCTAAAAACTAGAAATCTACGACGTACGATGGATTACAAACACATTTATCAAAAAAGATATTCGTCTGAAATGCCTTAGACAATTATTAGATATGTCAAAACGAATCTAATAAAAATCAGTAAAAAGCAAAGAACCATAGACACACCGATTAACAATCAATTGCCCGTTTTGAATTATTTTGAGACGAAATCATTTTATTTCATAGATTTTCGCGTAAACACAAAAGAGATATCGTGTAACGTGAAAATAATTGGAAATCTTTTGTCGTATTCAGTCTACATTTTAAATTTCCAATTTACTTTTGTCGTTTCCTTTATTCCTTCAACTTCCTTTTCTTCTGCAACTGCAATGACAACAAAATTCTTAAGAAGCTCATTGTCGTGAAGAGATAATCAAGAGAAAATTTAAAATCCAAAGTATGTTACCCTTCTTGATAAGTCTACGTGACAAGTATTTAAACTAGCTCAAAAAGTAATCTTACATTTGGTCCCAAGATTTCATGCTGGAGATATGCCATCAAATTCAACTGCATCCATGAAAAATAGTAACATAAAATCGACAAAACAACCAAAAGATAGGCAAATCTCTTTCTTTATAAAAGACAAATATTGGTCATATTATATTTGAATCCCACATATATTTTATTAATAACAAAAAATTTCATTCAAATAAATCTCGAGTTGTTACTACATAACTCATTGCTGCGATTCCCACTTTAAAGATGGAATGCATCTAGGCAAAGGTGAACGTGAGACTTTGTACCTAATCTACACTATTCTCCATTTGCCTATGCCACTTGGCAAATTATGGGTGTTTCTCATATTTTATGTTCATGCAGTTTACCATTCATTTACTTTTGTTTTCTACATATATATCCTATACATTTTGTCCGTGTAATACTCTCGTAATGGAGATGAGTCCATCTTTGTCTAAAACTTTTTGATCGTCCAAAAGTAAAATAAAAAACAAAAGGTGAGTTAATGAGAATACCTGCTGCTGGTGGTTGTTTACCACACCTCGCAACGCACTGAGGAATACATGCCTCAGAAAATTCCCCAGCACATCCAATAATACAATTTTGTACACAACTCAACGCTTGCACTTCAGTTGCAGATTGTACGAGCATGACTGCAAATGCCAACGCCAAATGTCTCCCCATTACAATATTGCTAGCCATGTGTACCTAATGCTTGCTTTAGTTTCTTCTCACTTTGTTATTATTTTTTTTTTCTACACCCTTTAATTTGCGCTCTCTCTCTCTCTCTCTATATATATATATGTATATGTATATATGTTTAAAGAACTGTTGGTGAAATACTCTGTAAGGGTATTAAATGTTTCTAACTTAATTCATGTGCCATTTAATGAGAAAAAAAAAATAATTAAGAAGTTTACTCATTGTAATTTTAAAAAATATATTATTAAAAATTATAAAATAATTAAATATAAATACAATAATTAAAGTAAAATAGCACTAATTTTATTTTTTTTACCCTATAAAAGATCTGATTCTAATTTAGCAAAAAAGGGGTGAAAATTCATAATATATAAACCCTTAAAATTAGGGGGAAAATGATGGACCAAAAATATATATATTCTTAATGTATGATTAAGATATACACACACGATTATTCATACATGAATGAACAAAAGTTCCATTAAATAACAAGTTTCTCATTTCCCTCTTTTGTTTTATTTCTTCTTTCTTTCTTATCCAAAATTAAATATCAAACCACAAATAAAAATTATAAAATAATAATTATAATATAATTTATAAAAAAATAAAAAATAATTTTTATAATGTATCTTATGTCAGACCCCTCTACTTGTAAAAAAACTCACTCTCGAATTAATAAAGAGAAATTGATGTCTTCCATATTAGAGAAACAAATACTTTTAAAAAATTAGTATTTTTAATATATTCGAACAATTTACTTTGTAAATCATTATGTAGATAATAATATTAACAAATGATAATGTCGAATGACTATTTATTAAAATATCAATATAAGAAAATCAATGAATATTATAGATAAAAATTTAATAAGACGTTAAAACCTTTAAATTATAAAATCATTCTCTAATTTGGCAACAATATTGTGAGCATAATTGGCAACAATATTCTTTCTTTCTTATCCAGCACTATATTGGAAAATTAAATATCAAACCACAAATAATATATATATATATCTAAATTTTCCTATATTGCACTCAAATTTGTATCAAACTAAAAACCATTATTCTTTCACTCAATTTATTTTCTCCAACTTACCTCTAAAAAACATTAGTATAAACTAATTTTTATACTAAAAATAAAATTAAAAACAATATGCATTCTATTTCGGAGAAATAAAAGAAAATATAAAATAACAGATAATTTATATTTTAAATTTAATATATAAAAAATATTACTACTTGGATAATGAATTTTTTATATGAAATAAATTGAATTAATATAATTATAAATAATTTTTTATTTAAATTTATAAAAATGATGATTAATATTTTTATAATATTTTTTCATTTGTCAAAAAAAAAAAAAAAGGAGTGGAAAACATTTTTACCTAAACTAATTAAAATTGTAAAAGTTGAAAAATAATATTTATATTATAACATGGCAAGAGTCTGAACTTTTACAAACAAGGTAAAAAATTGTCAAAATCTTATTCATTATATTTATGGGGAACATAAGGAAATTATTTATTATTATTTTTGTTTAATTTTCAATTAATTATATTATATTTATAAAATTAAAAATCACTTGGTATTACATCAATCATCAATCAATCATATTATTATATCAATTACATCAAAAACACCCTAAATCATCAATCCTATTATTACATCAAATAAATATTATCTAGATATCTTAAATGTAGAGAATTATCTATATATCATCGTACGAATTCTCTTTATGGTTCCAATTGCTGGCATATCATCTCACTGTTACGAGGGGTTACAATGTTGACCAACATAGTGTTTAGCGACAAAAAAGTTAATATTTAATTAATTTAAAAAATAATAATTTTTCAAAGAGAAAGATAGAGGAAAAGTGACTATTTTTATTAAAATATTTATTTATTTAAATTAATTTATAATTAAATTAAATTCTTAAATTCTCATATTAATACATATTTATAAATAAAATTATTTAATTAATTAAAATTTTTTTAAAAAATATTTAAATAATTTGTACATATTTTAAATAAATTAATTTAAAAATTTAATTATACTAAAATATTATAAAATAAAAAAAATTATAAAATAATAATTATAAGAAAATAAAGAATAATTTTTGTAATATATCTATCCGTCTACTTGTAAAAAACTCACTCTCGAGTTGATAATGAAAAACTGATGTTTTTTATATTAAAAAACAAATATTTTAAATAAATTAGTGTTTTTAATATATTTGAATAATTTATTTTGTAAATTAACGTGTGAGTAATAATATTAATAAATAATAATATTGAATAATTTTTTATTAAAATATTAATATGAGAAAATTAATAAATATTATAAATAAAAAATTAATAAAATATTAAGATTTTTGAATTATAAAATTATTCTTTAATTTGGCAACAATATGGTATAATTGGCAACAAACCGTGACATTATCTCGAATTTCTAATATCATTAGTATGGACCTCAAGTTCAACCTCGATATCCTACTAATTTGACCTGAAATTTTGGGCTGAAGGCAACTAGGCACAATTGTTATGCATCAATGCAAGACATGGCCTTGTTGACTAAAACAGGCCCAAATTGGGACCACACCATGGGAAATTTTGATGATTCAGTGTACTTTCAAGTGGGCCTGACGTGCTTTCTTGAACTGAAAAGAAAATGGGAAGGTATGGGCAAACTGCTTTTTGCAACGGTAGACGGAAGTTTACCGTGTGCTTCTCCAGAAGCTAGAAATCTATAAAGTATGACAGATTATAGACACATATATCAAAAACAATATTTGTCTGAAATGCCTTGGACAATTATTAGATGTGTCAAAACGAATCCAATAAAAATTAGTAAAAAAAACAAACAAACAAGAACCATAGACACACCAATGAACAATCAATCGGCCCATTTTGAATTATTTTGAGACAAAAACATTTCATTTCATAGATTCTCACGTAAACACAAAAGAGATGTCGTGTAAGGTGAAAATAATGTGAAATCTTTTGTCTTCTTCAGTTTTCATTTCTGATTTCTAATTTACTTTTGCCATTTCCTTTATTCCTTCATCTTCCTTCTCTTCTGCAGCTGCAATGACAACAAAATTCTTATGAAGCTCATTGTCATGAAGAGATAATTAGGAGCAAATTTAAAATCCAAAATATGGTACCACTCGTGATAAGTCTATGTGACAACAAGCATTTAAACGAGTTCAAATAGTAATCTTACATTTGGTCCCATGATTTCATGCTGGAGATATACCTTCAAATTCAACTGCATCCATGAAAAATAGTAAGATAAAATCGTAAAACTACCAAAAGATGGGCGAGTCTCTTTCTTTATAAAAAACAAATATTGGCTATACTATATTTTAATCTCACATATATTTTATTAGTAGCAAAAATTTTCTTTCAGATAAATCTCAAGTTGTTACTACAACACTCGTCATTGTAATGCCCACTTTAAAGATGGGATGCATCTAGGGAAACGTGAACGTGAGACTTTGTGCTTAATCTACACTATTCTCCATTTGCCTATGCCACTAGACAAATTATGGACGTCTCTCAAATTTTATGTTCATGCAGTTTACCATTCATTTACTTTTGTATCCTACGTATATATCCTATACATTTTGTCCATGTAATACTATCCTAAAGGAGATGAGTCCAACTTTGTCTAAAACTTTTTGATCGTCGGAAAGAAAAATGAAAAACAAAAGGTTAGTTAATGAGAATACCTGCTGCTGGTGGTTGTTTACCACACCTCGCAACGCACTGAGGAAGACATACCCCAGAATATTCCCCAGCACATCCAATGATACAATTTTGTACACAACTTAAGGCTTGCACTTCAATTGCAGTTTGTACGAGCATGACTGCAAATGCCAACGCCAAAAGTCTCCCTATTACAATATTGCTAGCCATGTGTACCTATTACTTGCTTTAGTTTCTTTTTACTTTGCTATTTTTTTTACACCCTTTCATTTGCTATATATATACACGTATAAAGAACGGTTGGTGAAAGACTCTTTAAGGGCATTAAATGTTTCTAATTTAATTAATGAGTCATTTAATGAGAAAAAAACAACTAAGGAGTTTATTTATAATAATTTTAAAAAATAAATTATTAAAAATTATAAAATAATTAAATATAAAAATAAAAATTAAGGTAAAAAAATTAAATTTATATTTTTTAACTAATAAAAAATTTAAATCTAATTTAACAAGAAGGGTAAAAATCTATAATATATAAATCTTTAAAATTATGAGGAAAAGAATAAAACAAAAATATATATATTCTTAACATATGATCAAGTTACACACATGCACATGTGCACACGCATGCGAACATGCATATACATAATGCCAATGAAGCATATATATATATAATTATACTGAAACTTTTAAAACAAATTAGACAGATTATAAGATTTATTTATCTCTTTTTTGGACTTTACAAGTTTATTTTTATATTTTTTTTCCCTCAACTCTCTTCACTTTATTATTGTTCATTTTTCTTTTCTCTTATCATCTCTATCTTACTTGGTTATTGGTAGTGGAAGAGGAATACATGATCTCAAAGTGAGCAAGGAATGCCTTTTCATGCATCTAATAATAATAAAAATAAACTCATAGAAATAGGGACACACCATAACACTTGGTAGCTCAGCATGGTCCTGTGTTGTACAATCGTCATCTATCACATTTTCAACATGTAAACATTTTAAAGCTTGTCTAATAAAAATGAAAAGAAAATTTTGGATATTTTAATTTATAAAACTAATTTATATAATCTTAAAAATTATTTATATAATAATTTTTTCATATAAATACTTTTTAAATAGTTTGTGAGTAAAAAATAACATAATTAAAAAAAATTTATATTCTAATAATTATATTAGATATTTTAATTTTTTTTCAAATTTTGTTATGTATAATATATTTTTTAAAATTTTATATTGAAAATATTAATTTATCAATGTATTATTATATCTTAATTTCTTTTTTGTTAATTATTAGGTCAAGTGGACGACGAGTTATACTATGAGCATAGCATTCTCATTTTTCATAAACCTTATTACATCAAGTGGTAGTTATTTTTTTTTTTTAATTTCTTAATTTGTTACTTTTCTACCTTTCATAAGTTTTCCATTTATTTATTTATTATTATTATTATTATTATTTAATAAAAATATTGCATCTAACGTGAGTTAATGTTTAATATGCTTTTACCATTTTATTCTAATAAATGTTATTTATATTTGTATTCAAATCTATTTTTAATATTTATTACAACATTTTTATTGGAATCAAAATTTATATTCATCCAGACACGTCAGGCAGAAGCCTTTTAGGGCTCGGAATTATGGCAGCTGATTGCGATTAGGGTTAAATTGACCATAAGGAACACAATTCTTGGCAAGAGAGCATGATTTGGGGTTTAATTGATCGCATATCGGATTGTTCGTTGTGAGAGGCCTTTTATGAGCTCGGGGGAGTTCAGAGAAAGGACCGTAGATATCCTTAGAGGAAGGTAAAATGAGGAAACATATTGGTGGCTTTTGCCTTAGCTTTGGTTTTTGAAACCATACGTAGGCTCGTGTTTCTAGTACCATTAGTATGGACCTCAAGTTCAACCTCGATATCCTTACCAATTCGACCTGAAATTTTGGGCTGAAGGCAACTAGCCCTAATTATTACGCAGCAATGCAAGACATGGCTTGGTCAGCTAAAACTGGCCCAAATTGGGACCACATCACCGGAAATTTTGATGATCCAGCCTACCTTCAAGTAGGCCTGACATGCTTTCGTGAACTGAAAATAAAATGAGAGCGTATGGGCAAACTGCATAGACGGAAGTTTACTGTTTGCTTCTCTAAAAACTAGAAATCTACGACGTACGATGGATTACAAACACATTTATCAAAAAAGATATTCGTCTGAAATGCCTTAGACAATTATTAGATATGTCAAAACGAATCTAATAAAAATCAGTAAAAAGCAAAGAACCATAGACACACCGATTAACAATCAATTGCCCGTTTTGAATTATTTTGAGACGAAATCATTTTATTTCATAGATTTTCGCGTAAACACAGAAGAGATATCGTGTAACGTGAAAATAATTGGAAATCTTTTGTCATATTCAGTCTACATTTTAAATTTCTAATTTACTTTTGTCGTTTCCTTTATTCCTTCAACTTCCTTTTCTTCTGCAACTGCAATGACAACAAAATTCTTAAGAAGCTCATTGTCGTGAAGAGATATTCAAGAGCAAATTTAAAATCCAAAATATGTTACCACTCCTGATAAGTCTACGTGACAAGAATTTAAACGAGTTCAAAAAGTAATCTTACATTTGGTCCCGTGGTTTCATGCTGGAGATATACCATCAAATTCAACTGTATCCATGAAAAATAGTGACATAAAATCGACAAAACAACCAAAAGATAGGCAAGTCTCTTTCTTTATAAAAGACAAATATTGGTCATATTATATTTTAATCCCACATATATTTTATTAATAACAAAAAATTTCTTTCAAATAAATCTCAAGTTGTTACCACGGCACTCATCGCTGTGACTCCCACTTTAAAGATGGAATGCATCCAGGGAAAGGTGAACGTGAGACTTTGTGCCTAATCCACACTATTCTCCATTTGCCTATGCCACTAGACAAATTATGGGTGTCTCTCATATTTTATTATGTTCATGCAGTTTACCATTCACTTACTTTTGTTTCCCACATATATATGCTATACATTTTGTCCATGGAATACTCTCCTAAAGGAGATGAGTCCAACTTTGTCTATAACTTTTTGATCGTCCAAAATAAAAATGAAAAACAAAAGGTTAGTTAATGAGAATACCTGCTGCTGGGGGTTGTTTTCCACACCTCGCAACGCACTGAGGAATACATGCCTCTGAAAATTCGCCAGCACATCCAATGATACAATTTTGTTCACAACTTAGGGCCTTGCACTTCAGTTGCAGATTGTACGAGCATGACTGCAAATGACTGCAAATGCCAACGCCAAAAGTCTTCCTATTACAGTACTGAGAGCCATGTGTACCTAATACTTGCTTTAGTTTCTTCTCATTCTGTTATTTTTTTACACCCTTTCATTTGCTTTATATATATATATATATATATGGAACTGTTGGTGAAACTCTTTAAAGGTATTAAATGTTTCTAATTTAATTAATGTGTTATTTAGTGAAAAAAGAATAAATGAAGAGTTTATTTATAATAATTTTAAAAAACAAATTATTATAAGTTATGAATTAATTAAATATAAATATAATAATTAAGATAAATTTGAATTAATTTTGTATTTTTTAAGTTATAAAATATCTAAATTTAATTTAGTAAAAAGGAATGAAAATCCATAACATATATACTCTTAGAATTAAGAGGAAAAGGACAAACCAAAAATATATGTATTTTTAATGTATGATAAAGATATACACACATGCGTGCACACACACACACACACACACACACAATGCCAATGAAGTATCTATATATAATTATATTGAATCTTTTAATACAAATTAGAATACTTGTAGGGTTTATCTATATACATTTTGTGTTTTGTAAAGTTTAATTCTATATTCTTTTTACCTTCAACTCTCTTCACTTTATTATTGTTCATTTTTTCTCTTATCTTCTCTATCTTCCTTGGATACTAGTAGTGGGAGAAGAATACATGATCCCAAAGTGAGTGAGGAATGCCTTTTCATGCATTTAATAATAATAAAAATAAACTTGTAAAAAGAGAGACATACCATATCATTGGGTAGCTCAACATCGTCTTGTGTCATACAACCCTCTTCAACATGTAAACATATTAAAACTTGCCTAATAAAAAAAAAAAAGAAAATTTTGGATATTCTAATTTATAAAACTATCTTATATAATCTTAAAAATCATTTACATAATATTTTTTTTGTATAAATATTTTTTTAAATAATTTGTGAGTAAAAAATAATATAATTGAAAAATGATTTTTATTTTAATAATTATATTAGATATTTTAATTTATTTTTTTTAAAATTTTGTTATGTATAATATATTCTTTCAAATTTGCTATTAAAAATATTAATGTATAAATGTATCACTATAACTTAATTTCTTTTTTGTCAATTATTAGGTCAATTGGACAACGTGCTATACCACGAGCATAGCACTTTCATTTTTTATAAACTTTATTCCCCTTTACATAGCTAGAACACAAAAACATAGACCTTTATGAATAAAATATACCTTGGAAAATTGCGCCCTATCTTTTTTTATAACATATGTATTGTCATGTCCATTTTTTATTGCTCTATTATATAACAACATTTATTGAGTAACAAAATAAGTATGAAAGAGAAAAAAAAATAATTTTTTATATCTAAATTTATTCATTTATGAGACTAAATAAAATGAAATTGATACATATTTTTTTATTGTTTAGTACCTAATTTTTTTATTGAAAATATTTTGAGGTGTGTTTCTCTTAGATCTCCTTTTGGGAGATTTTCTATTAAGCTTTATGAATGGTAATGTCATAATTACCGTTTGTAAGTAGTTAATGTGAAAGAGAAAAAAAAAATAATTTTTCATATTTAATTTTATTCATTTATAAGACTAAATAAAATGTAATTGATATATATTTTTTATTATTTTTATAGTATTTTATATGTGTTATTACCTAAATTTTTTATGAAAAATATTTTGAGGTGTGCTTCTCTGAGATCTCTTCTTGGGAGATTTTCTATTAAGTTTTGTGAAGGGTAATATAATTACTGTTTGTTAGTAGTTAACATAATTCTTATTAATGAGCTTTTCAATTTTTGAAAAAAGTATAAGTCAATTTATTTTTTTTATTTATATAATTAAAAATAATAGTTGTATGATAAAGAATATGAACAAGGGAATGAGATCTTTTGTGTTAAGTGAAAGCAAAATTGTACGAAGTTAAAGAAATATTTATAAACTCAAGACATAAATAAAGTAGAGAGACAAATATGCTCATTTTCTAAATAATGTTTAATTTTCTAATTTGGTTGATATCATAAATAAAATTTGGGGATTTGAGGCAATCGTTTTTTTTTTTTTAAACCATGATGGATACTATTCTGTTTGTTTCATTGTCTAGCACAAGAATTCGTGACATTGTCTCGTATTTCAAGCATTATTAGTATGGACCTCAAGTTCAACCTCAATATGCTATCAATTCAACCTAAAATTTTGGGCAGAAGGCAACAAGGTTCGATTATTACCTAGCAATGCAAGACATGGCCTTGTCAGCCAAAACTGGCTCAAATTGGCACCACACCATTGAAAATTTTGAAGTTCCAGGGTGCTTTCAAGTAAAATTTTTAGTATATTTGGTACATTATTCATACATGAATGAACTAAAGTTCCATTAAATAAAAAGTTTCTCATTTCCCTCTTATGTTTATTTCTTCTTTTTTTGTCAACACTATATTCGAAAATTGAATGTCAAACCACAAATAATAAATATCTAAATTTTCCTATATTGTACTCAAATTTGCATCAAACTAAAAATCATTATTCTTTCACTCGATTTGTTTTCTCCAACTTACCACCATAAAAAATTAGTATAAACTAATTTTTATCCTAACAATATAAATGAATGCAATATGACAATCAAAATAATAGGAATGAACGGAGGTTGAAATTTGTTATCCCAATTCCTGCTCAATGGCTTGAGCTCAAATTCCCACGAATGCCTTCCATTTCGGAGAAATAAAAGATAATTTATGATAACACACAATTTGTATTTCAAATTTGATAAATTTTTTAAACTTAGATTCATAAAAATGATGAGTAATATTTTTATAATATATTTTTTATTTTTTAAAAAAATTAAATTAAATTTATAAGGAGTGAAAAGCATTGTTACCTAAACTAATTAAGATGCTCAAAATTAAAAAAAAATTAATTTCAATTAATTTAAGATTTAAAAATAATATTTACATCATAGCATGACAAGAATTTCAACTTTTGTAAGGAAGTAAAAAATCCTGAAAATGTCATTCATTACATTTGTGGTTAATGCAGGGGAGTTATTTATTTTTATTTTTGTTTAATTTTTTATAAACTATATTTGTAAGATTGGAAATTATTTGTTATTATACTCATTTTATATTTATTTAAATACTGTTAAATGTAAATTAGTGAACTAAAATAATATAGGAAAATTTATTCCATGAAGTGGTAGTTATTTTTTCATTTCTTAATTTGTTACTTTTTTTTTTTACCTCTCACATGTTTTCAATTTATTTATTATTATTATTTTTTTAAAATACTGCATGGAACGTGAGCTATCGTTCAATATACTTTATCATTTCATTCTAATAAATAATAATTATAGTTGTGTTCAAATTCATTTTTAATATTTATTACAGCATGTTTAATAGAATCAAAATTTATATTCATCCAGAGAGGTCAGGCAGATGCCTTTTAGGGCTTGGAAAATGGGAACATGTGGACAAACTGCCTCTTGCAACTATAGACGGAAGTTCACTGTATGCTTCTCTAGAAACAAGAAATCTATAAAGTATGACGGATTACAGACACTTATATCAAAAATGATATTCATCTGAAATGCCGTTGACAATTATTAGATGTATCAAAATGAATCCGATAAAAAACAGCAAAATAAAAAGAAAAGAAAAAAAAGAACCATAGACACACCAATGAACAATAAATTGGCCCATTTTGAATTATTTTGAGACAAAACCATTTCATTTCATAGATTCTCACGTAAACACAAAAGAGATATCGTGTAAGGTGAAAATAATGTGAACTCTTTTGGTCATCTTGAGTTTACATTTCTAATTTCTAATTTACTTTTGTCGTTTCCTTTATTCCTTCAACTTCCTTCTCTTCTGCAACTGCAATGACAACAAAATTCTCGAGAAGCTCATCGTCGTGAAGAGATAATCAAGAGCAAATTTAAAATCCAAAATATGTTACCACTCCTGATAAGTCTACGTGACAAGCATTTAAACGAGCTCAAAAAGTAAGCTTACATTTGGTGCCATGATTTCATGCTGGAGATATATCATCAAATTCAACTGCATCCATGAAAAATAGTAACATATATCATCAGATGGGCAAGTCCCTTTCTTTATAAAAGACAAATATTGGTCATATTATATTTTAATCCCACAAATATTGTATTGATAGAAAAAGATTTCTTTCAAGTAAATCACATGTTGTTACTACAACACTCATCGCCGTGATTCCCACTTTAATGATGGAATGCATCTAGGGAAAGGTGAACGTGAGACTTTGGGCCTAATCTACACTATTCTCCATTTGCCCATGCCACTAGACAAATTATGGGTGTTTCTCATATTTTATGTTCATGCTGTTTACCATTCGTTTACTTTTTTTTTCTGCATATATATCCTATACATTTTTTTCCATATAATACTCTCATAGAGGAGATGAGTCCAACTTTGTCTATAACATTTTGATCGTACGAAAAACAGAAAAGAAAAGCAAAAGGTTAGTTAATGAGAATACCTGCTGCTGGTGGTTGTTTACCACACCTCGCAACGCACTGAGGAATACATGCCTCAGAAAATTCCCCAGCACATCCAATGATACAATTTTGTACACAACTCAAGGCTTGCACTTCAGTTGCAGATTGTACGAGCATGACTGCAACTGCCAACGCCAAAAGTCTCCCTATTACAATTTTGCTGGCCATATTTACCTAATGCTTACTTTAGTTTCTTCTCACTTTATTATTTTTTTTCACACCCTTTCCATTGCATCTATATATATATATATATGTTTAAGAAACTCTTGGTGAAAGACTCCTTAAGGGCATTAAATGTTTTTAATTTAATTAAAATGTCATTTAATGAGAAAACGGATTATTAAGAAGTTTACTTATACTAATTTTACAAAACTGATTATTAAAAATTATAAAATTATTAAATATAATAATAAAAATTAAAATAAAAGAGAATTGATTTTGTATTTTTGAACTTAAAAAAGATTTGAATTTAATTTAGCAAGAAGGGGTGAAAATTCATAGCATATAAACCCTAAAAATTAAGGAAAAAAGTCATACCAAATATATATATATTCTTAAGGTATAATCAAGATATACACATGCGCACGTGTACACACACAATGCCAATTAAGTGTGTATACATAATTATATTGAACTTTTTGATACAAATTAGACTATTTGTAGAGTTTATCTATCTATATTATTGATCATTTTTTTTCTCTTATCTTCTTTATCTTCCTTGGGTACTAGTAGTGGGAAAGGAATAAATGATCCTAAAGTGTGTGAGGAATGCCTTTTCATATATCTAATAATAATAAAAAAATAATCTCGTGTATAAATAGGGACATACCATGACACTTGGTAATTCAGCATAGTCCTATGTTTTGCAACCCTTATCTGTTACATTTTCATCATGTAAATATATTAAAATGTGTCTAATAAAAAAGAAAATTTTTTTTTGAATATTCTAATTTATAAAATTATCTTATATGATCTTAAAAATCATGTATATAATAATTATTTTGTATAAATATATTTTTTAAATAGTTTGTACATAAAAAATAATATAATTAAAAATTTTTTTGTTTTAATAATTATATTAAATATTTTAATTTTTTTAAATTATGTTTTATATAATATATTTTTTTAAATTTGCTATTAAAAATATTAATTTATAAATGTATTACTATATCTTAATTTTCTTTTTGTCAATTATTAAGTTAATTAGATGATGAGTTATACCATTCACTTTCATTTTTTATAAACCTTATTCCCCTTAGAGTTAGAACTCAAAGATATAGACCTTTATAAGTAAAATATACCTTGAAAAATTGTGTCCTATCTTTTTTATACCTTATGTATTGTCATGTTTGTTCTTTATTGCTCTACTATATAACAACATTTATTGAGTAACAAAGTAAGTATGAAAGAGAAAAAAATAATTTTTTTTTATATTTAACTTTATTCATTTATGAGATTAAATAAAATGAGGAAACATGTTGGTGGCTTTTGCTTTAGCATTGTTGGAGGCTTGTTGCCCCTATTTGTTGGAGGAAAATTGAAGTTAACTCATATAATTTATATAATTAAAAATAATAATTGTATGGCAAAAAATATAGATAAAGAAATAAAATATTTTAAATCAGAGATATAAATGAATAGAAAAATAAATATGTTTATTTTTTAAATAATATTTAATATTATAATTTAGTAGATGTCGCAAATAAAATTTAAAGATTTGAGGCAATCGTTTTGGTTTTTGAAACCATACATTGCCTTGTTTTTCTAGTATCATTGGTATGGACCTCAAGTTCAACCTCGATACCGTCCCAATTCGAGCTGAAATTTTGGGTGGAACGCAACTAGGCTCAATTATTACCGAGCAACGAAAGACGTGGCCTTGTCGACAAAAACTGGCTGAAATTGGCATAACATCACTGGAAGTTTTGATCATCCAGTGTACTTTCAAGTAGGCCTGACATGCTTTCTTGAACTGAAAAGAAAATGGGAACGTATGGGCAAACTGCTTTATGCAACTATAGACGGAAGTTTACAGTGTGCTTCTCTAAAAACTAAAGATCTGTAAAGTACGATGGATTACAAACACATATATCCAAAATGATATTCCTCTGAAGTGCCTTAGACAGTTACTAGATGTGTCAAAATGAATCCGATAAAAAACAGTGAATAACCAAAAAAAAAAAAAAAAAGAACCATAGACACACCAACGAACAATCAATTGGCCCATTTTGAATTATTTTGAGACGAAATTCATAGATTCTCACGTAAACACAAAAGAGATATCGTGTAAGGTGAAACTAATGTGAACTCTTTTGGTCATCGTGAGTTTACATCTCTAATTTCTAATTTACCATTGTCGTTTCCTTTATTCCTTCAACTTCCTTCTCTTCTGCAACTGCAATGACAACAAAATTCTCGAGAAGCTCATTGTCGTGAAGAGATAATCAAGACCAAAAAGTAATCTTACATTTGGTTCCATGATTTGATGTTGGAGATGTACCATCAAATTCAACTGCATCCATGAAAAATAGTAACATAAAATTGACAAAAACAACCAAATGATGGGTAAGTCTCTTTCTTTATAACAGACAAATTTTGGCCATATTATATTTTAATCCCACGTATATTTTATTAATGGCAAAAATTTCTTTCAAATAAATCTCAAGTTGTTGGTACAACACTCATCGCTGTGATTCCCATTTTAAAGATGGAATGCATCTAGGGAAAGGTGAACGTGAGACTTTGTGCTCAATCTACACTATTCTCCATTTGCCTATGCCACTAGACAAACTATGGGTGTTTCTCATATTTTATGTTCACGTAGTTTACCATTCATTTACTTTTGTTTTCTACATATATATCCTATACATTTTGTCCATGTAATACTCTCGTAAAGGAGATGAGTGCAACTTTGTCTATCTATTACTTTTTGATCATCCAGATGAAAAATGAAAACCAAAAGGCTAGTTAATGAGAATACCTGCTGCTGGTGGTTGTTTACCACACCTGGCGACGCACTGAGGAATACATACCTCAGAAAATTCGCCAGCACATCCAATGATACAATTTTTATACACAACTCAAGGCTGGCACTTCAATTGCAGATTGTACGAGCATGACTGCAAATGCCAACGCCAAAAGTCCCCCTAGTACGATATTTGCTAGCCATGTTTACCTAATGCTTGCTTCTTCTCACTCTGTTATCTTTTTTTTACACCCTTTCATTTGCTCTAGATATATATATATATATATATAAAGAACTGTTGGTGACACACTCTTTAAGAGTATTAAATATTTTTAGTTTAATTAATGTGCATTTAGTGAGAAAAAATAATTAAAAAAATTATTAATTATAATTTTAAAAAATAAATTATTAAAAATTATAAAATAATTAAATATAAAATAAAAATTAAGTAAAAGAGAATTGATTTTTTATTTTTTAAATTATAAAAAATTTAAATCTAATTTAATAAAAATGAATAAAAATTCATAACATATAAATTCTTAAAATTTTTTTTAAAAAAAGACAAATCAAAAAATATATACTTAATGTATGATCAAGATACACATATACAATGCCAATAAAACTTGTATATATAATTATACTGAATCATTTGATACAAATTAGATTACTTACAGGATTTATCCATTTAATTTTTAAACTTTATAAAATTTATTTCTATATTGTTTTTCCCTCGACTCTCTTTACTTTATTGTTCTTTTTTTTTTTTCCTCTTATATTCTCTGTCTTTCTTGGGTACTAGTAATGGGAGAGGAATACACGATCCCAAAGGGAGCAAGGAATGCCTTTTCATGTATCTAAGAATAAACTCATCAAAATAGGGACATATAGGGACATACCATAACACTTGGTAGCTCCGCATGGTCCTAAATTATATAACCCTCATCTATTACATTTGCAACATAAAAACATATTAAAACATATCTAATAAAAAAAGAAATTTTTTTTTAGATATTATAATTTATAAAACTAACTTATATAATTTTAAAAGTTATTTACATAATAATTTTTTCATATAAATATTTTTATATAATTTGTGAGTAAAAAAATTACATAATTAAAAAAAATATTTTTTCTTTTAATAATTATATTATATTATTTAATTTATTGTTTTATTAAAATTATATTATGTATAATATATTCTTTTAAATTTATTATTAAAAATATTAGTGTATGAATGTGTCACTATATTTTAATTTTTTTTGGTCAATTATTAGGTCAATTGGACGATGAGCTATACCATGAGCATAGTACTTTCATTTTTATAAACCTAATTCTCCTTTATAGAGTTAGAACACATAAACATAGACTTTTATGAGTAAAATATACCTTGGAAAATTATATCCTATCTTTTTTATACATATGTATGGCCATGTTCGTTCCTTATTATCCGTCATGGTTCCAAAAAAAATACGGGAAAAGCACTGCTATATAACAACGTTTGCCGAGTAAGAAAGTAAGTACGAAAGAGAAAAAAAATAATTTTTTTATATTTAATTTTATTTATTTATAAAATTAAATAAAATATAATTAATATTTTTTTTATTATTCTCATAATTTTTTATATGTATTTTTATTTATTTTTTTATGAAAAATATTTTAAAGTGTGTTTCTCTAATATTTTTTTTGGAAGATTTTTTATTAAGTTTTGTAAATGATAATTAAAATAATTTTTGTTGAAAAATTATATATATATATAAATTAAAAATAATAATTATACGAGAAAAATAACAGAAAAATAAAATTTTTTGTATTGAAAAAGTAAAATTAATCGATAAAAAAATTTATAAATTTAAAATATAAATAAAATAAAAAAAATAAATATTTTTATTTTTTAAATAATATTTAATATTATAATTTAATTTATATGGTAAATAAAAGTTAGAGATTTGTGGCAATCGTTTTTGTTTTTGAAACCATGATTGATGCCATTTTGTTTGTCTCATTGTCCAGCACTAGAAATCATGACATTGTTTCGTATTTCTAGTATCATTAATATGGACCTTACACCATTGGAAATTTTGATGATCTAGCGTACTTTCAAGTAAAAATTTTAGTATTTTTGGCATATTATTCAAACATAAAAGAAAAAAAAGTTACATTAAATAAAAAGTTTTTGATTTTCCTCTTTTGTTTTATTTCTTCTTTTTGTCTTATTCAACACTATATTTAAAAATTAAATGTCTAACTACAAAATAATATATATCTAAATTTTTCTATATTACACTCAAATTTACATTAAATTAAAAATCATTATTCTTTCACTAGATTTGTTTTCTCCAATTTACCTAAAAAAAAATTAGTATAAACTAATTTTTATCCTAAAATCAAAAATGAAAACAATGTGACAATCAAAATAACGGGAGTGAATAGACGTTGAAAGTTGTTACCCCAATTCCAGCAAAATGGGTCGAGCTCAAACTCCCACGAATGTGTTCCATTCCGGAGAAATAACAGAAAATTTATAATAAAACATAATTTGTATTTTAAATTTTATATATTATAATTAAAAATAAAATATTTTATTAAAAATATCACTACTTAAATAATAAATTTTTTATATAAAATAAAATAAATTAAGATAATAATAAATATTTTTTTATTTAAATTTATAAAAATATTAATTAATATTTTTATAATATTTTTTATTTATAAAAAAATAAAATAAAATTTATAAGAGTAAAAAATATATTTTTATTTAAATTAATTAAAATTTTTAATATTTAAAAATTTTATTTATTATATTTTTAGTAAAAATAAAAATTATTTATTATTATTTTTTTAATTTTCAACTAATGGAATCTGTGAAGTTAAGTGAGTTGCTGTTTAACATGCTTTTATCATTTTATTTTAATAAATTTTATTTATATTTGTATTTAAATTTATTTTTAATATTTATTAAAATATTTTTAATAAAATCAAAATTTATATTCAGAAAGGTGAGACAGACGCTTTTTAGGGCTTGGAATTATGGCAGGACATTGCGATTAGGGTTAAATTGACCGTAAGGAGCACAATTCTTGGCAAGAGAGCATGATTTGGGGTTTAATTGATCGAACTTCGGCTTGTTCGTTGTGAGAGGCCTTTTTTTGTGCGTGTACGTGGGCGCGTTTTGCTATGGCTACCTTGCACCGAGCGGCGTCGAGCTTGGGCAAGGTGTGCCAACAACCACGGTTTGCGAGTCCTGGTTGTGGATGATGATGATGGCACCAATTGCGTTGCGGATTCTCAAGCAGATGCTTCGCCGAAAGCTTTCTGAGGGTTAGTCCTTAATCCTTGTTTGCGGCTGCTTTTTCCTTATTTTATTTTAATTTTTTTAAAATTTGGATGAAAGTGGTAAAATGTTGCTGACTTCAGGAGGTCTATACTGTTGGAGTTTCGATGGTTGACACTTTTATCATGAATAAGACATAAATTTTTTTCGCTTGGGCTTTCCTTGGGAGTTTTCAATGGAAAACAGCTGTGGCTCTTTGAAGGAAGGAAAAAAAACGAGGAGATACGTTATTGGATGATTGCCTCGGCTTTGTTGTAGGGAACTGAGAATAAGTCACAAAATTCTCTGCATGCCTTGTTAGCCCTCAACATGTTTGAGCATACTGAATTGTTCAATGTCATATTGTTCAAAGAAAGTTGGAGCAAGGTAGCGAAGCCCAAATGAATCAAAACTTTCTTTCAACTTGATGAAAATGGTATAATGTTGACATTAACCCTATGTTGAAGATTCGATGATTGCACTTTTATTTTGAGCAAGATGTAAATTCATTGTGCTCGTGGGAGTTAAGAGAAAGGACTGTAGATATTTTTGAGGAAGGTAAAATGAGGAAACATATTGGTGGCTTTTGACCTAGCTTTGTTGGAGGCTAGTTGCCTCTATTTGTTGGAGGAAAGTTGAGGTTAAGTCACAAAATTTTATATTTAAAAGTGTGCCCTCGTTAGTGTCTGTGTGCAGTTGAGAATTACTTTGCATATTTTAGACGGTGGGGTTAATGGGCAATATTCCCATCATGTCCACTCTCCAAATAAGGTTATCAGTTCATTCATTTCTCTATTTACCTCAATCCTTTTCTGGAGACATACTTTAAAGTGCTATTATAGAATGAAATCACCAGTTGTAATTAGCGTTTTTTTTTTTTTTTTTTCTTTTAAGCAATTTTACTTTTGACCCAATTAAAACACTATACGTGACTGACATTCACCAAAAGGGAATGTGACAACAAAATAATTAGTTTCTTTTTTTGAGGAAACTTTAGTATATAATTCTAATTATATATATATATATATATATATATATATATATATAATCTTTGTTAATTTCCAATTCCTTATCAAATTAATATTCCTAACCCAAGTCCATCCAGATATTAGCACAGCCCTTAACTTTTAGTTCTTTCGCTCTCGCTCTCTCTCCATAGTCTCCATTTCACTCATTTTTTTATTTTGGTTGAAATCTCAAGTCCAAGAATGGATCCCAACAACTATAAGTTTGATGATCTTGATGCAATGCTTCTTTCTTTGTTTGATGATGATGGCAATGATGATAAATACTCTTTATCATCATCTCTTATTTCCTTTTTGGTTTCTTCCATCACTTTGTCTGATCCTTCATTGCTTGAAGAAGAAGACTCAAAAGAGACATGCTCATCCTCTTTTCCCATCAAGAAACCAAGAAGGAAAATGCTGAGGGAAAGAATTGAGATGTGGGTTCTTCTTCATCTCTATTGGGGAAGAGAAGCGATGTGAAGGAAAGGGAGGCAGCATGTGGTTCTTGCAAGAAAGTGAAGGGGAATAATGGGGTTTGTGAGAACTTTGTGGGTTTTCCTGATCATGATGAAATTGATGAGAAAAACTTGAAATTGGGCCAGAAAGAGTGAGAAAATTGTGGGTTGAGGAACTATTTGTGTGAGGGATTTGATCATGATCTAGGGTCTGGAGAGTTGCTGGAATTGTTGCCTTCGCTTGAGGAGCTGCCGGACCCAGTCAGGGATGAAAAAGTTGAGTTCTTGATGGATCAAGAAGAAGATTGTGGAGAGATGATCTCTATTGAGGATCTTTTTCTAGAAATTAGTGGGTCAGCACAGTTGGATGATGAAATTGAATGTGATGAGCTGCTGCAAATTTTGAACAGCAATGGGGAGATGGATCCAGCCATTGATGATGAAGATGTGAACAATCAAAATTTGGTGAGACATAGAGGAGGAAAAGAGATTGATACATTGGTGAATGTGGAAGAGGACTGCTCAGAGTGCCTTGTGGTGGAAATTGTGATCAATCTAACTCTAGAATAAGAACACGAAGAGGATGCTGAGGTAACTGGCTCAAGCCATCAATGTGGCTCAAGTTAAGTTATGATGTTCTGCTTCTGACCATTTTTACAATAATTGAGTTGCAATAATTTCAGAAACTACTCAAAGATATATGGCAAGTGTTGATACATAGATTATGAGAAGTTATAGGAATAGAAATCATGCCAGTTATTGGTCATGCCTCAAGTCAATTTTTTTCTTGTGTTATAATGGATGTGTCTCCTGAGAATACCTTGCTATCTTATTATCTGTTTTGATTCTATTATCAGATTATTTTGGGGGTAATTTGTCTCTTCTTGAGATTCAACAACTCTGTTCTTTGTTTGTTTATCATCTTTGTTAGATTTTCAAATGTCATTGCTAGACACTTTATTATCTTCTGGCCAAACATCATGCTTATGTTTATCATCTGGTGTAATGACATTCATGAACTTAAATAAATGAAAATCCTTTGCAATGAGATTTACAGTTCAAGTAAAATCCTGGAAATGATCTCATTTATTGAATGGCTAGAAGGCTGTAAAGACAGCAACAAGTCTTTCTTTTCCTTTTTTTTTCCCTTAATAAAAACAAAATCAGCAACCTTGCCGGGCTTGAACTATACTGTTGGGGTTTAGATGGTTAGCACTTTTATCTTGAAGAATACATCAATTTAATTCACTTGGGCTTTCTATGTGAGTAATTGAAGGAGAACATTAAGGATTTTTTTTTTTTTTTCTTTGGTTTTTCTTCTCTTGGTTAAGAGTAGGGGTTCTTTCAAGGGAGGGGAAAATGAGAAGACATGTTGGTGGATGTTTGCTGCCTCTGTCGTAGGGAGATGAGGATAAGTCACAAAATTCTCTACCCCATATCGCATGCCTTATTAGACCCTGATGTGATTTGGGAAAGTGGGAAGGATAAGCAATGTCTCTGTCTCATCCTCACGTCAAACATGTTATTCATTTACCCTTCTCTCCATTTTGCTCAATCATTTTGTCTGAAAGATACTTTAAATGCTTAGTATAGAATGAAGTCACCTTTAATGTTTAAGGGTTATCCCTTTGTTTTTTGGTTGAGGAGATATCACTTTTCATTATCTTGTATTATTAAAAATTGCTTTTATTTTGACATTCTCTCTCTCCTTGCCCTTGTGTCTGTGTGTATAATGTGTTATAAACACTCACATGTGCTGAGATACTTAAATTCCTTGGTTAGTTATGATTTTGATGTGTGAATGTATGGAATTGTTCAATGTCTTATTGTTTTAAGAAAGTCAGAGCAAGGTAGTGAAGCCCAAATGACTCAAACTTTCTTTCAACTTGATGAAAATGGTAGAATGTTGGTATTAACCCTCTGTTGAAGGTTTCCATGATTACACTTTTATTTTGAGGAAGATCTAAATTCTTTGTGCTTAGGGGAGTTAAGAAAAAGGAACAATGGATATCTTAAAGGGAAAATGAGGAAACATATTGGTGGCTTTTACCTCAGTTTTGTTAGAGGCGAGTTGCCTGCTTGTTGGAGGAAAGATGAGGATAAGTCACAAAATTCTATATCTAAAACTTGACCTCATTAGCATCCACACGAAGTTGAGGATAACCTTGCATATTTTTAAGAGTGTGGTTGATGGGCAATATCCCCATTCCTTCGACTCTCCAAACAGGTTATCAGCTCATTCATCTCTTCGTTTCTCTCAATGATCTTCTTGAGACGTAATATAAAGTGCTATTATGTAATGAGATCACCAATTGTATTTAAGGCTTTTTTGTTTTTGTTTGATTGCAGTTTTACTTCTGACCCAATTAAAACTTCATGTGACTCACATTCACCAAAAGGGAATGTGACGACAAAATAAATTACATTTTTTAGGCAACTTTAGTATCATAATTCTGATTATTAATAAAATTGCTATATATATAAAATAAACTTTATTAATTTCCAATTGCTAATCAAATTTACATTCTTAACCTGAGTCCAACCAGCTATTGGCAAGACTCCAATGACTACACCCATATAAGTGGTGCGGGGACAAAGGTCATCACAGCCCTTAATTTTTAGTTCTCTCTCGCTCTCCATAGCTTCTTTTTCACTCTTTTTTATTTTTTGGTTGAAATCCCTAGTCCAAGCATGGATCCCAACAACAGTGAGTTCGATGATCTTGATGTGATGCTTTCTTCTTTGTTTGATGATGATGATGATGACAATGATAAATACACTTTATCATTGTTTTCCTCTCCTTCTGTTGTTTCTTCCGCCACTTTGTCTGGTCTTCCATTGCCTGAAGAAGAAGACCCAAAAGACGCTTGCTCATCCTCTGGTAACATCAAGAGTGAGAAGGAAAAAGCTGAGGGAAAGAATTATGATGCGGGTTCTTCATCTCTGTTGGGGAAGAGAAGGGATGTGAGGGAAAGGGAGTCTGTGTGTGGTCCTTGTAAGAAAGTGAAGGGGGTTTGCGAGAACTTTGTGGGTTTTCCTGATTGTGGTGAAATTGACGTGAAATACGCGAAATCGGGCCAGAAAGGGAAAGAAAATTGTGGGTTAAAGAACTATATTGATGGGGGATTCAATCATGATCTTGGGTCTGGAGAGCTGCCAGAATTGTTGCCTTCACTCGAAGAGCTGCTGGACCCAATTGGGGATAGAAAAGTTGAGTTCTTGGTGGAGGAAGAAGAAGATTGTAGAGAGATGGTCTCTGTTGAGGATCTTTTTCCAGAAATTGGTGGGTCAGCACGGCTGGATGATCAAATTGGGTGTGATGAGCTGCCGCAAATTTTGAACAACAGTGGTGAGATGGATCCAGCCATCGATGATGAAGATGTGAACAATCAAAATTTGGTGGGAGATAGAAGAGGAGAGGAGATTGATACATTAGTGAATCTGGAAGGGGACTGGTCAGAGTGGCTTGTAGCTGAAATTGTGATCAATCTAGAAGAGGGTGCTGAGGTAACTGGCTCAAGCTATCAATGTGGTTCGAGTTAGGTTGTAATGTTCTGCTTCCCACCATTTTTACAATAATTGATTTGCGGACAATGATTTCACAAACTAATTAAAGATATATGGCAAGTGTTGATAGGTAGATTATGAGAAGTTATTGGAGCAGAAATCATACTAGTTAATGGTCTTGACTCATCAGTCAATTTTTGTCTTGTTTTATAGTAGATGTCTTTGGGAATGCTTTGTCATCCTAATATATTTTTTGGTTCTATTATCAGATTATTCTGGGTGTGATTTGTCTCTCTTGAGATGTAACAACTCTGTTCTTTGCTTAATTATCATCTTTGGTAAACTTTCAAACGACATTGCATCACTCTTTATCATATTTGGACCAAGCTTATGTATATTATCTGGTTTACTGACATTCATGGACTTGAGCAATTGAAAATCCTTTGCAATGAGACTTGTAGTTCAGGAAAATTCCTAAAGATGACCCCATTTATTAGATATGCATCCTCTTGATAAGAACATTCAATTGGCCATGTGGCTAGAATGCTATAAGGACATCAAAGGTCATTCTTTTCCCTTTTTTTTTTTTTTTGTTCTATTTGTTGTTGTCAAATCTTTATTTTCTATGTTGACTTGTTAGGGATTTCATTATTTTGTCCTATTAAGTTTCTGTTTTTTTTTTTTTTTTTTTTCTTCCTGATTAATAAAAACAGAATCAGCAAACCTTGCCAAGAGGCCTGAACTATGCAAATCAGCAAGGGATGAAATTGAGCGTTGAGGAAGATGGTGGAGAGATGGTCACTATTGAGGATCTTTTTCCAGAAATTAGTGGGTCAGTACAGTTGGATGATGAAATTGGGTATGATGAGCTGCTGCAAATTTCAAACAGCAGTGGTGAGGTGGATCTAGCCATTGCTGAGGTAGATGTGAACAATCGAAACTTGGTGGGAGATAGGGGAGGAGAAGAGATTGACATATTGTTGGATGTGGAACATGACTGCTCAGAGTGCCTTGTGGTTGAAATTGTGATCAATCTAGTTCAAGAGTAAGAGCAAGAAGAGGATGCCGAGGTAACTGGCTCGAGCCATCAATGTGGTTGGAGTTGGGTTGTGATGTTTTGCTTCCCACCATTTTTATAATAATTGAGTTGCAGACAATGAATTTGCAAACTAATTAAAGATAAGTGGCAAGCGTTAATACATAGATTATGAGAGGTTATAAGAGCAGAAATCATGCCAGTTATTGGTTATGACTCAAGTCAATTTTTATCTTATGTTATAATAGATATGTCTCCTGAGAATGCCTTGCTATTGCTATCTTAATATCTGTTCTGAGTCTCTTGAGTTGTAACAACTCTGTTCTTTGCTTGTTTATCATATTTGTTAAATTTTCAAATGACATTTAATGACTCTTCATTATATTTTGGCAAAACATCTGGCTTGTGTGTATCATCTGGTGACCTGACATTCATGGAATTGAGCAATTGAAAATCCTTTGCAATGAGACTTATAGCTCAGGTAAAATCCTGGAGATGATCTCATTTATTAAATGTGCACTCTACTTGACGAGAATATCCAATTGGCCATTTGGCTATTTGGCTAGAATGTTGTAAAGGTATCAACAAATCTTTCGTTTCCCTTTTTTTTTTTTATTTTTTATTTTCCGTTTATTTTCTTTGTTTGCTGTTAAATCTTTGTTTTCTATGCTGATTTGGAAGCGAATTCATTGTTATGTCCTCATTAAGCTTCCTTTCATTTCCTGGTTAATAGAAACATAATCAATAACCCTCGCCAAGAGCCTTGAACAATACAAATCAACGAGGGTTGAAATTGAGTGTGACATGGAAATAATCAGAGATTTCAGCTCCACAAGATTTATGTCATTCTACAATTTATTATTTTTAATTTTCCAAGTTCGCACATTTCCTGGTTAAGAATCAAGCTACACCTTTTTTTTTTTTCTAAGAGCCTCTACAGAGAATATCATTGCTTTTGCTTTCTTCTTAGAAATATGAAGTTCTAAGTTCAAGAATGGAGCCACTGTCCGATCTCGAAGTAATTCTTCTTGATTACTTCATTGAAGACGATTCTGATCATGATCATGATCTTGGGTAATTTGGTTTATGATACTGGGTCTCGTCCAACTTAAGGCTGTGATGTCCTGTTTAATTGACACCATGGTCCATAAGGATTGAATTTCAGACCTTGACTTCACTACACTAAGATTTTAGTAGGCATTGATATGTTCAGGAAATGTGAAGCTAGTTTATGGGAGTAGAATTACATCAGTTGTTGGTCATCATCAATTAATTTTCGTAGTGTTATAGACATACATGTTCTTGATTCTGGGTGGAACTGGTCTTTTTGTTGAGATCCAACAACTTTGTTCTCTTCTAGTGTAGTTTCTCTAATCATCTTTTGCCTTTTGTTCCTTCTTGTCAATACTTTCAAATGTCATTGCAAGCTGCTTTTTCTTGTTTGGCCTCAATCCCCACATTATAATTTTTGCTTTTGCATATGATGCAACAAAATATAAATATAAATATATAAATATATATATAACCATCCATTGTCATAGGCACGAGTCTAAAAAGTTATTAACTGCAATTGAATTTAATCGAATCTAAAGGTAACAAAACTATCAAAGCACTTTGTGCTGTACGGCGTGGAGATCCAAGTCATGTAGAAGTTGGACCAAGACGGGTCTTAAAGGATTCCCATGGAAGCCCTTTCTCTATATGCTCTATGCTTGAGGGGTCAAATGGCCCTTTGATTCTGTCGATGGACTTTATAACTGCCCTTGCTGGAAGAACACTCCTTGATGGATTTGGGGAAGTCCTGTCACTCAAGCATGAAGAGAATCCCTGCAACATTTCACTTTTTGGTCCATAACATCTTCTCAACAATCTAAAGGAATGGTAACAAATTCTTTCTTTTTTTAAAAAAAAATTTTATTTGACAGGAACAATCGCAAAGTATCTAGACTCTTTGAAGTATCACTGAACCAAAAAACAGAAGCAGTAATTTTCTTATATTTTACACCATATTTAACTTATATTTTCTTATAAAATAATTGATACTAAATTTTGACTAAATGTGTCGTTTTACACAAATTTACCATCAAATTCTCATCTCGGGTGTTGTGAAGCTACTACATATATTATCCAATGCAATTACTAGAAGGAAAATCACAAGAATTCCAGTGCATTGAGTCACCGACCTTGAATACGAGAACTTCCGCCTCCTCCCCATCCACAACAGCATGTACAAGAAGTGCCTCTCCTCTTGCAGACTGACTGTAGAATTCCAATGCTGCAAGCTCCTCATTATGCCCACAATCTCCATCATCATCATCATCCCCTTCCTCTTCATATCTAACTCTTCTCCTAGCACCACAGAGGGAGCTCAAACTTCGTTGGGTGCTCAATTTAATGGTGGATGTACAATTAGCCACAGAATTGCAAAGAGGGGTGTCTATCTTTGATGGAAAAGGCAGCGTGGAGTATGAGTTTGGCCCGACCCATCTTGCTGTTGGCTTCAACATGAATGACTCAATGCACCGGATGGACTCAAAGGGACTCGATTTAATTTGTGGATAAATATGGGACTTTGTTGTTTTATTGCCAAGCATAGAATGTAAGGTTTTCCAGCATGTTTTTTGACCACAAATATTTGTAAGTAGGCCCACTATTTCATTTTTGCCATTTCGCTCGAACTTGACTTGATTATAATTCTTGTTTTCAATCTTGTAGCATAAATCAAATGATTACCATATGTTAAATTATAAATAATTTTTTTCTAATAATAATAATATTATTATTATTATTATTATAAAAATATTAATAAAGATATAAGTTAAAATTATTTATACTTATTCAAAAAAATTTTTTTTTTTATAAACTTACACTCAATTAAAGAGAATTAAATTGAATTGAAAATTCAATTAAATTAATATTTTATTAAAAAAATTTAAATTTATATTTAATAAATAAAAATATATCATATTAAAATTAAAATTTTATCTCATTTAAAGTAATTTAAATTACAAATAATAAATATCTAAGCACTCAAATTTGTATCAAACTAGAAAGGGTAATTTTCTTTTTTTTTTTAAACTTAATTTCATTTAATTTTTTTGGTTACAAATATAACAAAAATTTGTTGTAGAATAATGTAAACTAAAATTTATCTGCAAAATAAAAATGAAAACATTGTACAGGATTACTATTTAGTCGCTGGCACAAGAGCAAGTCTCTCAACGGTCTCGCGCGCTTACCCTTTTTGGTTTTTCCACTTCATTCGACTTTTTAATACTCTCCCAAGGCTCAATTCAATTTTAAATTTCCCCCAAAAAAAACCTAGAATTCTGGGGCTTTTTTTTTTTTTTTTTGGGTTTGTGTTTATCAGAGTTATAGCCCTAATTTTCCAAAAAAGCTGCAGTTAGAGCTTTTAGGGTGTGGAATTATGGCAGGAGAGTGTTATTAGGGTTGAATCGATGTACCAAAAAGAGAGATAAAAAGAAGCCCAATTTGAGTTCATGGGGATTGCGATTGTCGGCAAGGGAGCATGATTGGGGTTTAATCGAATCGAATTCGCGAGTTTTCGTTGTGAGAGGCTTTGTTTGTGTGTGTGTGTGTATTGTTATGGCTACCTTGCAGCGAGTGGCGTCGAGCTTGAGCACGAATGCCAGCAGTTACGGTGGCGATGTGGCTGTATCTGATCAGTTTCCGGCCGGTTTGCGAGTTTTGGTTGTGGATGATGACACCACGTGCTTGAGGTTTCTCGAACGCATGCTTCGCCGACAGCTTTATCAGGGTTAGTATGTGGTCCTCACTTAATTGCCACTGCTTTTCTATTTTTTTTAAATAATTGGGTTTTATTTTAACTGCATTCCAAAAATTACTGATTTATTGTGGTATGTTTTGGAATGCATTGAACTGGTCAATTGCACCCTGCACAAGGAAAGTCAGGGCGGGCCATTGAAGTACAAATTCATTGAAGTTCTTGAAATTTGGATGAACCTGGTAATATTGTGTTAGGTTTCAGAGGTTCAAGAGGGAAATTAGGGTTTGAGAAGGGAAGAGGAGAAGAGAGAGAGAGAAAGAGAGAAAACATGGAAGAGATTGAGAGAGAGGGTTTAGGAGAGAGATACTAGAGAGAGGGGGAAATCAATTTTTTGTTATTACTTGTTATCTCAATTACTGAGACTGCCTTGGTTATGTGCTGGTCACATGCCTAACCACTTTACACCACACCTACACACTGTCAGACACTTATCAACTAACAGTAGGTTCCTAACATGTTGTTGAGGTTTTCAAAGTATAAGCATTAAAAATTTGCTGACTTCAGGATGTCTATACTGTTGGGGCTTCAATGGTTCACACTTTTGTCTTGAGGAAGACATGGATTTTATTTTCATGGCTTTCTTTGGGAGTTTTCAAAGTAAAACAGTAGGATTCTTTGAAGGGTGGGGAAAATGAGAAGAGACATATTGGAGGATGCTTACCTCTACTTTTTTATAGGGAGATAAGTCATAAAATTCTCTACCTGATTGCATGCCTTGTTATGGCCCTGACATGATTTGGAAAAGTGGGAAGGATGAGCAACGCCTCTATCCCTTCTATACTTTAAACAGGTGATTAATTCACCCTTTACTCAATTTCTATCAATAATTTTTTTTTGAGGAAAGCCCAAAGGCATCAAACTTTCTTTCAATTGGATGAAAATGGTATAATTTTGCTGTTAATCCTCTGTTGAGGGTTTCAATGATCACACTTTTATTTTGAGGAATTTTTTTGGAGGGGGGTGATTTCAGAAAAAGGACCTGTGGATGTTTTAAAGGAAAGTAAAATGAGGAGAAATATTGGTGGCTGTTGCCTTTGCTTCATAGAAGGCTAGTTGCCTCTGCTTATTGAAGGAAAGATGAGGAAAAATCACAAAATTTTATATCTAAAGCTCACCCTCATCACTGTTTCCCTCAATCCTCTTCTGAAGACATACTTTAAATTGCTATTATAGAATGAAATTACCAATTGTGTTTAGGGCTTTTATTTGTTTGCAGTTTTAATTCTTCTTTTTTTTTTTTGGGAGGGGGGGGGGGGAGGGGGTGTAGTTTTGTTACTTCATTTTGGAAAATGATCATCCTGAGGTGAATGGAATAACCTTTTATACTGAATGACATGAATCAAGAGCATCAACTGCTAGCTAGTTTTGGACTTTCTGTTGGAGTAAGAAAGGATTTCAAGGTAGATGAGTGATTTCAATAGGCCTTTTTTCCATTCAATTGGGCAAGCAAAGCTAGTAATGTGTTCTCAATGGGATTTAAGGCAGTTTGTCATGAGGTATTACCATGAGGGCAAGTAAAACTAGTAATGTGATTCCTAAAATATTAATGTCCTTGAAAGGCGACTTCTTGTCTTATTCACATGGTACTTGATTTTGTCCACTACTGTCTTTAACCACAGCATAAATTCTCCTTATCTACAACGATAAATTTGTTTTTGTTTTATGATGTGCCAGGTGACATTACCCTTTTGTTTCATTGGTTGCAGTTACCTCTTGCTCCCGGGCAACAGTTGCTTTGAATATTCTAAGGGAAAGAAAAGGCTGTTTTGACATTGTGCTGAGCGATGTTTACATGCCTGACATGGATGGCTATAAACTTCTGGAACAAGTGGGGTTGGAAATGGACCTTCCGGTCATTAGTGAGTATTATGTGTTAATTTTTATCTAGGGATCTTTCATTTCTGTGTATATCTAGCAACATAATAATTTGTGGTGCAGTGATGTCTGCTGATGGGAGTACAAGTGCTGTAATGCGAGGAATTAGGCATGGAGCTTGTGATTACTTGATTAAACCCATACGTGAAGAAGAAATCAAAAATATGTGGCAACATGTTATAAGGAAAAAGTGGAATGAAATTAAAGAACATGAACATTCTGGGAGTCTGGAGGATAATGATTGGCATAAACAAGGCAGTGATGATGTTGACCATGCTTCTGTTAATGAAGGAACAGAAGAGGTTTTGAAATGCCAGAAAAAGAGGAGCAGTGGGGAAGAAGAAGATGACAGTGAACTGGAAAATGATGATCCCTCTGCAACCAAGAAAGCACGTGTTGTTTGGTCAGTGGAGCTCCATCGACAGTTTGTTAGTGCTGTAAACCAACTTGGAATTGATAGTACGGTCTTCACTGATATGCTCATCTTAATTATTTTTCATTTCAATTCTTGTTTGTCATGGTGGAACTCATGCATACTATTTTTTGGAATAGATACTGTATTTGATCTGGTTTCATTTCATGCATAGGCAAACTTGTGTATGGTCTTCCTTTGTTTTCTCTCTCTCTTTTTTTTTCTTTCTTTCCGGGTTTGCTGATTGCAAATGCATGCCTACCATTTCAGAGGCTGTACCCAAGAGAATTCTTGAACTGATGAATGTGCCTGGTTTAACTAGAGAAAATGTTGCAAGTCATTTGCAGGTTTGGTCCATTTCACATTCGGCTCTTTTATCATTTCCAATATCCTCCTCCTGTAAACATTGGGCAGTTTTTATTGTTATATGGAAACACATACTGGCAAGCAGATTATCAAGATCTCTATATGGGTAATAGAAATTTTGAATGGTAGTACAATTTTGAAAACTTTTGGAATGACAATGGAATGATAACAATTGCATACCAGAAAGCATAGGGGAAATTTACAAGGGTATGCCTTGTGAACCAATACATAAAAGGCATTAACAATTCTTTGACAGAGGAAGTAGTCCCATGTTGGATATGCCCAACACAATCTTTTACTGGTGATACCTCCCCTTTTTGGTACCCCTTATTACTGGAGATTTTTTTCCCCCATTCAGGGGATTGCAAAAGCAAAACTAAAAGCCCTAGTTCAGTCGGTAGTGGCCTTGTGAAAGTGTCTATTTTTGCTTTCAAATCTTTTAGGTAGTAAATAATGTGTTATAATATGTCAAAAAAATAATAGTGTTACAAGTGAGGAAAAAAAAAAAGGCTTTGGGGGAGATTTTCACTCTACAAGTATATAAAAATATGTATATTGCCTGCAATCTAATCCATGTATAAAGTCACAAAGAGAATAGATTCTTCATAGTGGTTTGCCTACCCCAAATCTATGAAAATCTGGGCTTAGATTTTTCAAGCTTAGAATTAGGAATGTTCTCCTCCAGTATGCACACTCTGTTCTCTTTATCCCATCATAAAAACCAATAGGAAGGGATTACACCGTATTGTTTTTTGTTTCACCATCATCCACGAACCTTCCAGTGGTCCATGGGGGCAATCAATAAATGCCCACGAAGTTAAAAATCAGTGCCCCATAACTGAAAACTCTAAAATGAATGAGCAAGTTATTTTAGCACATCATAGTTTCCTGGAGGGGAAACCTCTTTATGTTTTCCATCATCAAAAGATATATTTCCCTTAATTGATACATTGTTCTTTGAAAAGAAAAAGGCAAAAGTTATTAGTGCTGTCTTTTCTTCTGTGGAAAATTATTTCAGATCCAATGAATCTGGCATTCAAAACTATTGTGACTAGAAGTAGATTTAGTTATCCTATAATTTTCTTGACTGGTTTTTGCATTTGAAACTTATAATTTGGGATACAATTTTTGTGTTTAGCTGTGAGAGTATGTGTCAGACACTAATTTTTTCATAGATTAGTATTTCAGTGGATATATTATTGCTTTGACATTCTTTGATTTTAAATACTGTGAAATCAATTTGCAGAAGTTTAGACTATTTCTGAAGAGGCTAAGTGGGGTGGCTCAATGTGGGGTTTCTAGCACTTTCTGTGGGTCATTAGACCCAAATGTGAAACTGAATTCACTTGGACAGTTTGACATCCAAGCTTTGGCTGCTTCTGGTCAGATTCCCCAACAAACATTAGCAGCACTAAATGCTGAGCTTTTAGGCCGACCAACAGGTAGCCTGGTTACCATGATGGATCAGCCAGCTCTTTTACATGCATCCATTAAGGGTTCGAAGTCTATGCCTGTTGAGCATGATGTGGCATTTGGTCAACCTTTGGTAAAATGCCAATCCAACATTTCAAAACACTTTCAACAGAATACACCACCTGCTGGAGAAGTTGCAGCCCGATTTGGCATCTGATCTTCTAATAGCCTTGGTCCCATGGGACCCATTAACATTCTTGGGGGGATGGACACTCAAAACTGTAATATTTTGATGGATATATTGCAGCAACAGAAACAGCAACAACAACAGCTCCAGAAACAGCAGCAACAACCATCATTACCAGAGCCTAGCCATTTGATCAACGTGCAACCATCCTGCCTGGTGGTCCCTTCTCAGTCATCAGCTAGTTCTCAAGCAAGCAATAGTACTGCCTCAATCAATCAAAATTTCAGGTTTAACGGAGGTGCTATTGTTGATTACAATTGTCTATCACCTCAATCAAATTCCTTTTTGAACATTGGAAACGTGTCAGATGGCCCTAATGAAACTGCCAGTGTTGTTAGCAGGTACTCAGTCCCAGGTTCTGTATCTCCTCCCTCATCGTGCTTTATAAATGCTGAAAATGGCACCCTTCAGCAAGTTCAAAACTCAACCATGATGTTTGGAGCTGCCAGACAATCACTGGGGATTGCTTCTAATATTTGTGACATCTGGGGTTCTTACTGTGCTAAGTCAGGTGAAGTGCTTGATCAAGGACTGCTGAAGGATCTAGGATTTGTTGGGAAAGGAACTTGCATTCCAAGCCAGGTTGCAATGAATGGATGTGAATCACCAATGAGTAGCTTGAACCACGGAAAAACCTCTCTGGAAAAAAATGTTAATAAAGTGAAGGAGGAGCCAGGTGTGGAATTTTTGGATAATGCAAGAGTGGGCTTGCCAATATTGCCACAATTTCCTCCAAATGATCTGATGGGTGTTTTCACAGAATAAGTAAGTTGGCTACCTGAATTGCTTGTGGCTCTTTTTTGTTTACATGTGCACATGAAAGTTTAATATTCTTCCGGTTGCTAATTATGAACTTATTTAGGAGTTTGCTTATGCAGTCTAAGTTTAAGATATTTATTTTTCTATAACAGATTAACTTACAATATTTTTGATCAAAGAAATTCTTATATTTTCTCATCTAAGATGATTATAGATCTTTTGGAAGGTTTTATTTGTTATTAGAATTATACCATGGTTTTTCTGGAGCATATATGCTCTCTACTTTTTCTATGATAAATTGTGTTGGGTTAAGGATTTGTCTTACTGCTTCCAAATTTTCTCCATCATGTTTGTTTTCAATCCAGAAAAGTGAGAGAAGGGTTGTTCCATTGTTGGGGAAACAAGGGTGAATATTTGATAAAGGCAAGATTGTGTTTGAATACAATACCCTGCTGTGTTATACTAGAAAGGAGAGTAATGAAGGGATTTTGATTCGGCCGATTCTGTCTCATCTATTGAATAACGCTCCAACAAAAGCACTTATTGTACTTGAAAATAAATGTGCTTGTAATGGGTAAAATTCGGAAATTCTGAGCGTGCCACGTCGGCTTCTGAATCGGATTGCCCCCGTGGTGTGCTTCTTTTCCTGAAGCGCATGAGTTTGAACTGAAGTTGCTGATAACTTACGTCCTCGGACGCAGAGTTGAAGTCAGCAAATCATCCTTCTATAGATTGCATCCCCTGAGCTGCACATTCTTAAGCAGTTTACAGGACCTCCGCGCCACCCTTGTCTTAGAAGAGAAACATTAGTCCATTTGCGAAGTTCAGTTGGAATGCTGCAACAAAAATTCTAATTGCATTATTAGTGTCAAATTGTCATTAGCCCCTAGGGTAAATAATTTTTGTCAGACTTGACTTTTAGTGAATTCCCAGTTGAATGTTGCATATTATTATTCGGGTCTCATTGTTATTTATGCTGAAATGCTCATTTATTTTGTTTGTATCATATCACTTCAATCCTCTCTTGTATGTTGTTACAGATTGATTATTCCTATGGAGGCCATGGTAGCTTTGTCGCCTACTTGACCAGTTATTTTCTTTTTGTTTGTTGTTTGTTTTTGTTTAACGAATTGACTCTAATTACAACTACACACACTGGAGATGGATCTGCACATCAGTGATATTTTGTTAAAAAGCATTATTATTAATTCAGTTGAATGTGAGGAAGAAATTTAATTATTTGGCTATTACAAATTATGTAATAATAATATAATTATATACCAAATTCGTACTCATTAACTTGAAAATTATAATCTTTAATATTTTTTTAATTAAAATTAAATTTATTAATATTCTTCTTGATCATATTTTATTTATATATTTAAAATTATTTATTTGATTAAAAATTAATTTATATATTATTTTATTTATTATTATTATTTTTTAAAAATATTATAAGAAATGTCATAACATTCAAACTATAATTAAAAAAAAAATAATTAAGATAATCAGATTCAGTTCTAATCTCACGGTCTATAATACCCTCCCCAAAATTTTTCAGAAAAAAAAAAAAAAAAAAATCACAAATCGATGTTTTCCCGCCTCCCTCTGTCCAATACCCTCCTCTATAAATAATGGTGTCCTCGGCTGCTGACATTGTTGGCAACCATTCCTATTTCACTCATGGCTCGCTCGAAGCAAACTGCACGCAAGTCCGCCGGAGGCAAGGCCGCGAGGAGGCAGCTGGCGACGAAGGAGGCAGCTGGCGACGAAGGAGGCGAGAAAGTCAACACCAGCAGCCGATGGTGTGTAGAAGCCACACAGATTCAGGCCAGGCACGGTAGCGCTGAGAGAGATCAGGAAGTACCAGAAGAGCACGGTGCTGCTGATCCGAAAGTTGAAGTCCCAGAGGCTGGTGAGGGAGATCGCTCCGGACTTCAGGACAGATCTGAGGCTCCAGAGTAGCGCCATCGCTGCTCTCCACGAGGCTGCTCTCCGGACTTACTATAATGCCCAAGGATATCCAGCTTGCCAGGAGGATTAGGGGTGAGACGGCTTAGTTCTGGTTTCTCCGGTACTTTCTAGATTTCTTTTTCTGGAGAATTTTTATGGTTTCTCTGGTACTTACCTGTTTGTTAAAGGTTCTCTTGATGTTAATATGGTTGTTTCTATCTCTATCAAATCTCTCTCTCACGATTTATATCGATGCTATCGGCGGTTTTTTTAGTACGTGAGTTGTGAGTCATGGTATTTTAGGTTAAGAGTAGATCGCTGATTACAATTTTTTTTGTGTAATTAAGATTTATTATTGAAATATTAATAAATTTAAGTTTATTTTATATTTGATTTGACAAGTTAAAAGTTTAAGATTATTTTTTTAATATAAATTATATTTATTAGGATACGATGATAAGAATGGGATCTAGAAGTTGAGTTAATTCCAAAAGATAGGGACTAGATTATTACTTTGTGTGATCAAATTTAATATAAATTTATATAGAAGATATAAATTTAATTAATTTATAATTAAAATTTTAAATTTAAAAATAATATTTATTTTTATGATATGGATAAAAATAATGTGAAAAGATAATTTTTTTATTTATTTTTTTAAATAAAAATTAAGAAAATAAAAATTTATGATTAGTATTTTTTTTTATTTTCTTAAAAAAAAAATTTAAGTTATATATTTTTTTTGAATTAAGGAAAATTTTTATATAAATAAAAATAATTATAAGTGTCTAAAAAATAATATAATTAAAAAAAATTAAAATTTTCTTAAATATTTTTCTTAAGTTTATTTATATATATATATATAAATTATAAATATTGTATATTTTTTTAACATTAACATGAAATTTAAAAATTGGTAAGGAGTAAAAAAAAAATATTGAGAAAATTAAAAATAATTAGAAGAATAAAAAAAAATTTTAAAAAATAAAATTTAATTTTATTATAATTAAATTTAATAAAATAATAATTTATTTTAAAATATAATAAAAAATATATATTATAATTAATTATATATAAAATATAATAAAAAATATATTTTTATTAATTTTTTTAATAAAATTTAAATTATTTTAAAATTTATTATTTTAAAATAATCAAAAATAAGATTTCATTACATCAATAAAAATAAAGACAAATGAATATAATAGAATAGTACGTAAATTTTAATATATTAAAATTTTTATCATTATTATTATTTTTATAAAATTTTAAATTTTTTTATCTTAAATTATAAAAATAATAAAATATATAATAAATATAAAATTTATTTTTTAATATTTTTAAATATTATTTTATTTATTATATATTATTATTGTTATAATAATATATATTAATAATATTTTAATAAAAAATTTTAAAAATTTAAAAAAAAAATTTATAAAATATAAATTTTTTATGTTATATAAATTTTAATTTATTATTATTTATTAATTTATTATTTTATAAAAAATATTTTTAATAAAATAAATTTATTTAAATAATAAAAAAATATGATATGTTATAATTTTATTAAAATAATTATATTAAATTTATATTAAATATTAAATTATATAATTATATTTATGAAAACATAAATTTTATAATACCGAATAAAAATTTACTAAATTTTTTAGCAACAATACTTTCGTTAAAATAAAATAAACAGAACCAACAATTCAATCCTAAAATGTTTCCCAAGAAGATATTATAAAGTTTTTTTTAGAGATATTTATAATAATAATTTTATAATTATTTTAAATTTTTATTAAGACAGGGGTAGAGTCCAAAGTACAAACTAGCATATTACTTTTCAAAAATCATACAAATACAAAGACAAAAGTACCTACGATTCTACGAACCGAAACCTTAAGAAAATCACCATCTTGTTCCTTTCCTAACCGCAAAGCCCTTCCCAGTTGCCACCATCAACGTCAGCCGCCTTCCCTTCTATTGCTCTCCCTCTCTCTCTTTCTGTGTCTAAGATGGCAGCTTATACGTTCCCAATCCACCAAACCAGTCTCTTCTCCACCAAACCCTCCCCTAAACCCATGTTCACACTTGCTTCCCCTTCAAGAATCCGCATGTCCATTCAAGAATCCGCCCCTTCCCTCGCCGTGGTCGGCGTCACCGGCGCCGTCGGCCAAGAATTCCTCTCCGTCCTCTCCGACCGCGACTTCCCTTACCGCTCCATCAAAATGCTCGCTTCCAAGCGTTCCGCTGGCAAGCAGCTCACTTTTGAAGGAAGAAGCTACACTGTCGAGGAGCTGACTGCCGAAAGCTTTGACGGGGTCGATATCGCGCTGTTTAGCGCTGGCGGGTCAATCAGTAAGCAGTTTGGGCCCGTGGCGGTGGAGAAGGGTACCGTTGTGGTGGATAATAGCTCGGCGTTCAGGATGGTTGATGGGGTTCCGTTGGTGATTCCGGAGGTGAATCCGGAGGCTATGGAAGGTATCAAAGTTGGGATGGGAAAGGGTGCTTTGATTGCTAATCCGAATTGCTCAACTATCATTTGTTTGATGGCTGTCACGCCATTGCATAGGCGAGCTAAGGTTGACAATTGAACATTATTTTATTTGATGTTTGTTGCTTGCTTTCTTTGTGTTCCTCCTTCTCTTCCCCATCTTTTCTATATTTAATCTAACTCTGAAAGTTGTGTAAAGAGGTATGTATTTCTTGATGATGTATTTTTGTTTCCTTGTTTTTGAATTTGTAGGGACATTTATTGTAGCAGAATTACTGTACTTTGAATTTTAATTTTTGACTGAAAGGTGTTTAGCTTCCTTTTTGCGTCTTAATTCGGGAAACATATTAGGTTCTTCGTGTACATTATGAAAGAATGTCTTGAGTTATTTGTCTCATGGCTCTTGAGCAAATTAAATCTGAAAATGCTTTTGATGTGGCATCTCATGGCTTCATAAAAGTGTGATGTTGAAAATTCCAAAGAACTTGGGTGTTGCAGGTACAACGCATGGTTGTTAGTACATATCAGGCAGCTAGCGGTGCTGGTGCTGCTGCAATGGAAGAGCTAGAGCTGCAGACTCGTGAGGTTTCCTCCTTGTTATCTTTAATCATGTTTATGGACTTATTATACATTAGCATGTTTATGGACTTTGTTCCACTTTGATGTTGATCTGTTCCTTTCTCATTTTCTGGTTAAAAAGGTCCTGCAAGGAAAACCACCAACGTGCAAAATCTTTAATCAGCAGGTTGGTCAGTGTGGTGTTATCGTGTATCTTGTGATCTAAATTGTATCTTTTGCTATCTTGTGTTCAGGTTAACCTTCATAACATTTTTGCATTGCAGTATGCTTTCAATTTGTTTTCACACAATGCACCTGTTCAATCAAATGGGTACAATGAAGAGGAAATGAAAATGGTGAAAGAAACCAGAAAAATCTGGGTAAGCTATAAAGGCAAAGCTTTTACCTTGATTTTAATATCTTATAAGACAAACTATAGTTCCTTTTTGGATGTCTATAGTGCTTCTGTTATGGAGGAGCACAAATCATTTGTCTTTTATATATTGTTGAACTCACTGCAGAATGATGCTGATGTTAAAGTCACGGCTACATGCATACGAGTTCCTGTTATGCGTGCACATGCTGAAAGTGTTAATCTTCAATTTGAGGAGCCCCTTGATGAGGTACTTCATGATACTTATGTACTAGAAAGTTGCTTTGAATCCTGGTGGTAAATGAATTTTCTTTTGCATTTTTTTTGGCAAATCTTAGAGCTTGATAGGTGCCAATTTCGCAACAATATTCAATTTAATTCCATTAAATTTCATATAGACTTTGACTTGGTTATTGAATTTCAGTGGTCAGTAATAAGGAATTGAATTGAATTCTCCATCAGCATAAAAAATTAAAAGTTGGAACAATGCAACTGATTTGTAAAATTTATGATATTATACTTCTATTTACATTAGGCTCATATGAAGATAGAGGATTTTTTTCTTTTGAATTTTTGAATTTATATGAAGAATACACATGAAATTGATTGAATGCTCACATAATCCCAACTATTTCTATGAGAATTTCTAAATTCTACTATAATCATTGGTACAAAAAAACAAAAAGAATCTGTAGGATAATCTATGAAATGTTGCACTAAATCTAGTACTAGAATTTTATTGAGATTTTATGTATTACATAAGTTAACCTCTAGAATTTATTTTTTCTGATTAGCATCAGATAAAATCTTCTATTAGGATTTTAAGCATTCTTATTCTAGCCATTTAGGTTGTTACAAATAGGATGCTGCTTATGTGTATATGTGTCCACTAGAATGAATTGATAGAGTTTTTATCCTATCTTTCTCTTCTTTGGTTGTCTTTTGAGGCTCTCTTTTCCATTTTGGCTCTGCTTCTCAAATCCTCTCTGCCTTTTGTTTTCTGTTTTTTTTTTTTTTTGAAGGATTTCTCTCTTGTCCTGCCTTCTCTCCCGTGATTTCCTCTAATTTCATTAATGTCCAACATTAGCCTTGTACAGAAAAATGTGTGAAAATACATTTGAAATCTTATATTTTTAAAAGGTGAAATAACAAATTGATGAATTGAACTAATAGAGTTCAATTGAATTGAATGCATGCAAAGAAGTGTTTGTCATTGACAGAAAGCATATTTGGAACTTGCAGCATTTTTTTTTTCTTTGTCCAAGATTTACATTCAGGAATGAAGCTGTTGATATTGATCCTTGGCAATTGTAATGAATGTGTTTATTTCTAGTTGCAGAAACAGCCTCCCCGGACACCACAGTATGGAATTCCTGTGCAATTTTTTTTTTATTGTCAGATCATAAGCCAAACATTTTGAATCATGTCCTGTACCCAGCCTTCTTTCTCTCCCAACATGCAGCTCAATGATAATGAATTGATATATCTCAGTTAAAATCTGTTTAGATAGGTTAATGAGTATGTCCTTTACAGCATTTTTTTACAGGGCATCTAACTCTTTTGGGCTGGAGATATTGCCTGTCTTTACTATGCTTGTCGTCATTTACTTGTAAGATTATTTGTCTAATTGTTAAAAATTGGAGCACAACACATGTTAGTGAGTGATTGTAATCTATATTGACATTTTTGTGTCCTAAACTCTATTTTATAGCCTTTGGTGAGAAAGGACCTATAGTTGTAACTCAAATAATTTGGTTTAGAATGGAGAAAAATGATTGGTGTGTACACCCTGCCTCTCTTGTATGGCAATTAATTTTCAGTGCCATGGATCTTAGCATAGCTTTTGTTAAATTTTCTATGTTTTTACAAGGGATGGATAGATGCCATGTCAGTACCAAATTAGTAACCCACAATGAAATCTGAATAATTGAAACATTTCATAAGAGTTATCCCATGGAAAAAGATCATTTTCTCGAAGCATCTTTTTGTGTTCTAGTTAATCAAGGAAAGTCTTTGTTACTAATTCAACTACACAAATGGGTTCTTTATTGGGAGCAATATATGAGTGAAACAGAGAGATTGTGTAAATTTAGGTGTCTTTGTGCCTTTCTCATCAATTTGACATCATTTAGTTTGATTGTGTATGTCATGCATTGTCAGGATACCATTAACCTAGTCTGGTTGTCCTACTAAAGCCATTTTCCCCCTTTTTAAAAAAAAAAAAATTCCTAGATATTGGGACTTGGGTGTTTTCAAGTCAAGCTCTTTGTGTTGCATGTTATCTTCTGGCTTTAGCTATTGTCAGGGATGTGTTGAGTTCTGTTTGAAAAAAGTTGTTAAACTCAATTTTGCATGTCTCTAAGTAAATGATTACCCCTTGTATTTTCTTGTAGGCTGTTCTCTAAATGTGTATAACTGCAACATTTTTTGCTGCTTTTCATATGTGAAGCATAGCTGTATTTTCAAACAGCTGTATTTTTCTTGATGGAGCCAAAAATTTGTCTAGCTGTTAGTCAAATACTCATTACATACCTCTGTTTTTTTTTTTTTTAACATTTTTTCTGGTATTAACAACTTAGAAATGATCGTAACCCTGTTCATAGTGTTATTTTA
This sequence comes from Rhizophora apiculata, assembly GCA_037832385.1. Taxonomy (NCBI): domain Eukaryota; kingdom Viridiplantae; phylum Streptophyta; class Magnoliopsida; order Malpighiales; family Rhizophoraceae; genus Rhizophora; species Rhizophora apiculata. Next base: position 1,364,642 of record CM075441.1, on the reverse strand, counting down.
CATGTAAGGATGCATTGTTTGAGCTACTAGAAAAAATTTCTAGTGCAAAGTTGTTTTCCTCATATTAAAAGACAGTGTTCAAACTATGGAACGTTCAACTTTGATCCTAATCTCTATCAATTTTTAAAACAAGATTGACAGCCATTTTTTCATATTTTCTAATGGCCTAGTCAGTCTTGGTTAATAAATTTTATGTTTGCTAGCATTCAGCAACAGAACTTTTGAAAAATTCTCCTGGGGTGGTGGTTATTGATGATCGATCATCCAATTGCTTCCCAACTCCATTGGATATGTCAAACAAAGATGATGTTGCAGTTGGTAGGATTCGTCAAGATGTCTCTCAAGATGGGAATCACGGGTAAATTTCATTCATGGGCTCTTTCCCTTCTGCCCCCCGACCTCCATGCACACTGCACACGCACACATACACAAAAACACATACTTCATTATTTTGAGAAGCATCTTACTAAGTTTGGAATGTCCAACAGTCTTGATATCTTTGTCTGTGGTGATCAAATACGCAAGGGAGCTGCACTAAACGCCATTCAAATTGCCGAGAAGTTGTTATAGTTTGTTTAAATTTTGTTTACAAGTTCTCATTTTATTGATCCACCGGCCAGTTTTGTTTTGATTCATCAGTACTTTCAGCTTGGTTGATGCCAACCTGCTGACACTATGTTTTGAATTGAGCAAACAATTTGTTGTGGCATCCTCAGTGTGAATAATTATGATGATTGGAATGTAAAGATTTTAGTGCACTTGCATTGGTTGATGATTGTACGAGGCTTTTGGTATAAAATTGCCAACGTTTGTCACTTGGGAACTTCATCCGGTTCAATGTATCTCTCTTGTATTGTATTACAAAATTGTTCAAAACACCATTTTCTAGCGCAATGACTAATTGCATTCTTAACCTGCACATACATCAAAAAGCTCTTTAAGGAATGTGAAACCTTTGATGCCTTTATTGCCTGAAGTGTTGACTAGCAGTAACTAACCGTTGGCAAGGGAACATGCCAAGTAGAGCATGATGTTAAATGCTGAGATGTTGTATCTTCAAAAAAAAAGAGAAAAATTAAGAGAAAAATTAGGTAATGCTTAAAGAGTAATGTAGTAATATGATAGGAATAAAAAATTTAAAATAAGTATAAAAAAATTATTATGCTTTTATTTTGTTATTTTTGTGTTATTTTTAGTGATTTTTGTTGGGAAATTAGTAAATTTTTATTTATATTAAATGATTTATGTTAAATTCATAATTATGAAAAAAAAATGTTAGTCAATTAAATCAAGAAGATATCTTTTTTATTATTATTATTATTATTATTAATGTTTCAATGCAATTGTATTATTAGTTTGAATCTAATTGAAATAAAATTTAATACGAGATTTTTTCCTTAAAAATTACATCTATATATATATTTTTTTCTACCTACACACTTAATAATAATTACTGTTACTCACACATTTTAAACATTAATTTGGAGCACTCGATATTACATTTGTAGTTGGCTAACACATGATCACGACCATTAGATATTACGTCGTATCATTCTCGTATCAAAGAATCATGTGGCCTTGGGAAGGATTTTTGTGATCAATAAGAAAGATTTTGCTGAAGACTGATTAGCCATGATCGATGATGATGTTCTCGAGTCCAGTGCACGCAAAACCATCGAGCGAGTTATTTTTCTTTTTCTTTTTCTTTTCTTTTTTTTATCCAACTTCATGTAATGTTAAACCTCGCCCGAAGTTAACCCAATTGCCAAGTCCCTTATCATAGAAGTTCTCCATCAAAATCATATCAAACCTTTTGGTAATATTGTTATGTGGATCCCATCTCTCCTTCCTCGGCAAGTTGACAATCCTCAATATGATGGGAGCATAATGTTGATGATTTTTCTCAAAGTTCCGGGAGAGAACATCCACTGGGGACATATGCGGGCCCAAAACGACCTGCGTTTGTCTTTTTCAGCTTCCATCTGATGGGCCTAACGCCCCATTGTGGCTGTGAGATTGCGCCGATTGTAATTTAGAATTGTTAATGCGATGTGCCATTCATTTAAGCCATTGGTGGTGCATCTTGGACTTTAGGGATAGTTATCAGTTGCCACTTGTAGGTTAGAAATTCCACTAGTAGTAACATGGTTGACGAGTTGATAAATTTCTAGAGCGTGTTTGTGTCTATATATATATATATATATATATATATTCCCTCCATCAAGTTTTTTTTTTTTTTTTTTTAGTCCATTAAGAGCTTTATTGGGTATAGAACTAGAGGGATATAGTACCTCTTCTTATTTTCTTAAATTGCATGCTAATCTTGGAATCAAACAATTAATTGCAATACATACATATGTTGATTTAAATCCAGTTACAAATCATTAAATGTAACCATAGTCTATAAGCTTTTGATGCTAAAATAACCAAAATGGCCCATCTTGGCGATGTCCACGTTCATGGATTTACGTAATTTTTTTAAACAGTGTCTTACACCAGTGAATTGTTGATAGTGGTTAGCACAAATGAAAAAAAAAAAAAAATTATTCCATAAAATACAGAGCAAGAGAGGACACTTGGAGTTAAAAATGATAAAGTCTATTGTTGATCAAATGACAAAAAGTGTGAGTATAATGACGACAAAATTATATATATAGTGAGAAAATTAATATTAACTCTTAAAAAGGAGGATAATATTCAATGAAATATATTATTTCATACCAAATATACAATCAATAATATTTTTTTTAATTTGTATATTGATAGTGGTAGCTAACAAATTGTAAGTTAATAGTATTTATTTATTTTAATGATTTAACCCTTACACATATATATATTTATAGGTAAAATTATTTAATTAAAAAAAATATTTAAATATAAATAAAAAAATACTTAATAGTTAATTAAAAAAATATTTTAAAATAATCAAATAATTTCTATATTTTTTAAATAATTTAAGTAAAATTTTTAATTATATTAAAATATTATAAAATAAATATATAAATTACTAAATACTAATTACAATATAATTTGTAAGATAATAAAAATTAGTTTTTGTGATGTGCCTTATGTCAAGCCCTTCACTTGAAAAAAAAAAAAAAGAAACACTTACCTTTGAGTTAACAACGAGGCCTCAACATCTTTCATACCATAAAAATAAATATTTAGAATAAATTAATTCTTTTAACATGACCCAACATCTTTTTAGCCCCATTGTAGCTATAACATTGCACCAATTGTAATTTAGAATTGTTATTGCAATGTGCCATTCATGTAAGCTATTGGTGCATCTTGGATTTTAGTGATGGTTATCAGTTACCACTAGTAGGTTAGAAATTCCACTAGTAGGAACATGGTTGGCGACTTGATAAATTTCTAGTATATATATATATATATATTCTCCATCAATGTTTTTTTTTTTTTTTTTTTCCTTGAGTCCTCTACTAAGAGCATTATTGGTCATAGAACTAGAGAATATACTACCTCTTCTTATTTTCTTAAATTGGATGCTACTCTTGGAATCAAACAATTAATGGCAACACATACATATGTTGATTTAAATCCAATTACAAATCATTAAATGTTATCGTAGTCTATAAGCTTTTGATGCTAAAATAACCAAAATGGCCCATCTTGACGATGTCCACGTTAATGGATTTATGTAACTTTTTTTTAAACAATGTCATACACCAGTAGCAAAAATGAAACAAAAAAAAAAAAAATCAAAATTATTCCTTAAACTACCGTGCAGCCCTACCAAGGTGTATCTCCAAGGATTGCAATATACTTGTACATACTGCAGTCGATGTGTAATAGTAACTAATCCTTTGTTAGAGAAGTGGAGGTGAGAGAGAGCTACAGAATCTTGCTATTCAGTAACAATGTGTAACATGCAACGACAAATGAGAACAAACAAGACCCATAAAGTGCAATGCAATGAAATATAAACAAGCAATTACGTGGCTAGTTTGTTTGTAATCCAAATGTTACATAAATGCAGTTGGATTGACATGCCCTCACACATACTACACTATCATATCATTATTTGCATATTTTCTTTTAAATTTTTTGGTGTATAATACAGAGAAAATTCGCAAATATACATCCACCAATAATAATGATAATAAAATAACTCATCAAATTTAGTGTTAGTATAATACATATTGTAAGACTAAACCCCAAGTTTAATTACTCACAATGGTCAACAAACTTGTGCTTATGCATTAAGTCATCAAATGGTATAACATGTAACAAAAATTGGGACGAGCAAGCAAGCAATCATATTGAAAAGTGATGTATGACATATAACGAAAATTAATCTTTATTATCATATAAATTATATTATAATTGTTATTTTATAATTTATTTAATTATTTTATAATATTTTAATATAATTAAAAATTTTAATTAAATTATTTAAAAAGTATATGAATTATTAGAATATTTTAAAATATTTTTTTAATTAGTTATTAAGTATTTTTTTATTTAAGTTAAAATATTTTTTTAATTAGTTAAATAATTTTATATATATATATAAATTTAAAAACTAAATCATTCTATAAAATAAATATTTCAATAAAAATGTTAATTTTATCTCTATTATTCTCTTTTAAAAATATTATTTTCTTAAATTAATTGAGTATTAACCTTATTTTTGCTAAACATTGCATCAAATGGTATCAGAGTAAGTCTCACATTCTAATGGTACCACAAGATAGAAGTAATAGCAATCATCCTGTTAACATAAATCAGGAGATACAGGTCATCTGGTCAGGTATTCATGATCAAGAGGTGGAACAACAAAACCTTAGCTAAAGGTTCTGATCGATTGGAATGTGAATTAGAAGTGATTAACAATCGAATCAAAACTCTTTAAGTAAGATGTGGCAACAAGAACTAGAGAGATGAAATGAATCAGATTAAAGATTTTGCTCGTAGTTAGCCTTTCGCCCGACTGATCACTACAAATCCGCATAGGTGTCAAATTTATGCGGTGGATTCTAATAAAGAAACAAATCTACATATGTGTCAAGCTTATGTAGCAAAATCTAGTGACAATGATGGTGGCTTTGGGGAATACCCAAATTATGTTAGGTCTAAATAATGATGACCCTAACATCTTCAAATATCAAATGAATTTAAGTTAAAGGTAGATATCCTTATTTTTAATGGTGAATTAAATATTGAAAGTTTTATGAATTAGTTAGTTAAGGTAGAAAGATTATTTGATTATATAAAAATACTTAAGGAATAAAAAGTTAGATTGGTAGTTTGTCAGGTAAAAGTAGAAGCTTCTACATAGGAGGAAAGAATAAAAGACCAGAGGAGAAGAAAAGGGAAAGCTTCGATTAGAGGCTAGTATAAAATGAAAAAACTTCTGAGGAGAGCATTTCTTCCTCTAAATTATGAACAAATCCTATTTTTGAAATATTAATATTATAACCAAGACAACCAATTAGTTCATAAATATTCAGTAGAATTTTATAAATTGTTCGAATGCAATAACTTGATAGAATTAGAAAGTCAACAAGTCTTGAGAAACTTTGATGGATTGAAACCAACCATTTGAGATAAAATTAAAGTTCAAATGTTGATGGATAAATTTAAGGTTAAGAATAGGGTGTTGAAAGTTAAGATCATGTTATAAGAAAAAAACAAGGTTAAATCTCCTCATCAATTTATATTGATTGTAACAAATTTATTACAAAAAAGGAAAAACAAAAGGTCTTAAGCCAACCAAAAATACTGATACTTGATAGAATTGTAAGCAAACAGGCATATGCTAAGAAAAAAAATTATAATATAAAATGCTAATCCATATAAAAAGCCTATACTTAGCAAGTCTCTCAAGTGCAAAGAGTTAAGCAATCATTTTAGTGATTACCTATACCAGAAGATAGTGGATGTAATAGAATAAGTTAAGCAATCATTTTAGTGATTACCTATACCAGAAGATAGTGGATGTAATAGAATAAAAGGGGGTAATTAAAGTTAAAGATGATGAAGTTTGTTGTTATTTAAATGGTAAGGATTACGATTATAAGGATAATAGAGTTATATTTATATTAAGAAAGTTGATGTTAGCTCCCAAGTAAGAGGATAATACTCAACAAAATAAGTTATTTTATATTAGGCACACAACCAATAATACTCTATTTGATTTAATTATTGATAGTAATAGCTAGGAAAATACTAATGGGATAGAAACTGTTAAGAAATTATAGTTACTAATAGAGAAATACTTAAGTCTATACACCATTAAGTAGATCAAAATAGTAGGAGAAATTTGAGTAATAGAAAGATGTAAGATTCCTTTCTCAATTAGCTAATATAAAGATAAGGTTTATTGTCATATCATAGATATGAATGCTTGCCACCTATTATTTGGATAATTTTAGCAATTTAATATTAATACTTAACAATTAGGTCAAAAGAATGTCTACAAGATTAAGAAAAATAGGGTAAAATATACATTAGTGTCTATAAAAGGAAGATCCCAAACTAAGACTTCTTAAGTGTAAGGGAGAACTTTTCTAACAGTTACCCTCTTAAATCAATAGATTGAGACTACCATTAAATAATCAAAAGAGGTTCAAGTGCTTGCAATAATAGTTAAACTCATAACCCACATATCCAAGATCTTATTACACAATCAGAGAATGATTTTATAATTCATAAGTTCTAAGATCTTCTTAATTCTTTACCTATTGTATTTGTTGATTTTTTTTTTTTTAGGAGTGGATAATTAAGCAGATGATTGCTGGATATCATTATTTAATGTCATTCCTTATGTGATGATTCACCAAAATAAGTTATTGTGACATGTTAAAAACATTAATTTATTCTGAGCATTTGTTTTTGTGGTATGAAAGATATCAGTTCCTCATTGTTGACTCAAGGGTGAGTTTCTTTTTTTATTTTAAGTGAAGGGGTATAAAATTAATGTCTTATAAATTATATTATAATTATTATTATATAATTTATTTACTTATTTTATAATATTTTAGTATAATTAGAAAAGTTTTTTAAATTATTTAAAAAATATTTAAATTACTTGAATATATTAAAATATTTTTTTCTTAGTTATTAAGTATTTCTTATTTAGGTTAAAATATTTTTTTAATTAGTTAAATACTTTTACCTATAAATATGTGTAATCTTAAATGCTAAATTATTACAGCAAATAAATATTTTAATAAAAATATTTCTATTTTTATCATTAATAAATATTATTTTCTTAGGTTAATCGAATATTAGTCTTATTTTTACTAAATACTACTTCAAAAAACTGATATTATGAAAGAATAATAGTGTTCAAGTTAATATTGTGAAAGAGAAAGAGTGCTTTAAAAAGAAGTGATAAAATGTGAAATTCCAAGTTTTGAAGAATCATTGATTTTAATGAAAGTTTTACAAAATCTTTATTGTTATTAATGTCAAAGTGACTTAGTGTAAAGGGTTGTCTTCCCTCCCACCAAAAAAAAAAAAAAAAACAGTTAAAAAAGTTGAACTTTCAAAGGACAGAACTTAAAGAGTGGACATAAGTTTTTAGGTTGAATCAAATCACTATAAATAATTGTACATGTTCTCTCTTCTCCTATGTTTTTACTCTCAATTATTACAAATACTTACTTTGTTTTCCTTATTATTGGTTATCTTATAATGGTTTTTTGGAGTTGAGATAAATGTGTGTCGAGAATCAAACTGAGTAAACTTAATTCATCCCTCTATTGGGTTACCTTAGGGACCAACACAAGTCTTAGTTAATAAATTTTATCTTTGTTAGCATTTAGCAATGGAACTTTTGAAAAATGTTGCTATGGTGGTGTTTATTAAAGATTTGTCATCCAATTGCTTCTCTACTTTATTGGATATGTCAAACAAAGATGATGTTATAGTTGGTAAAATTCATCAAGATTACTATCAAGATGGGAATCACAAGTAAATTTCATTCATAGGTTTTTTCCCCTCTACCCCTTGACCTTCACACACACTGCACATGCAGAAATATAGGCAGACATAAATATAATTATTTTGAGAAGCATCTTACTAAGTTTGGAATGTCAAATAATTTTGATATCTTCGTGGAGTTGCACTAAATGTCATTCAAATTGCTAAAATGTTGACATGGGACAGAAGTGAGGAAAACATGAAATGATATCAAGTGAGCCAAATCCTAATTTTGAGACAACTTGACATGAGATAGAAGTATGAAACAATAAATAACAAAAGATTGACATTAAATTAAATATTTAAAAGGATTTTAAAATTTATCAAAAAATATAAAAACTCTTTAAAAAGGAGCATAGATATCAAAATATTATAATTATTTAACCTTTAGGATTACACACGTATTTATAAATAAAATTATTTAATTAAAAATAAATATTAAGTTAAATGAGAAAATATTTAATAATTAATTAAAAAAATATTTTAAAATAGTTAATGACAAAGTAAAGTGGAAAAAAATTCTTAAATAATTTATACATTATTTTTAAATAATTTAATTAAAATTTTTAATTAAATAAAATTATTATAAAATAAATAAATAAATTACAAAATAAGAATTATAATATAATTTATAAAATAAATAATAATTTTTATAATATATTCTATTTCAGACTCTTCTATCCTATAAGTTAATAATAAGAAATTAACATCTTTTATACTACAGGAAGAAGTATTTTGAGTATACCAATGTCTTCAATCTTCTTGATTTTCACTTGCTTCTTTCCAATAAATCTTCATTATATCAACAACCACCGTTAACTTAGGACCAAATTTTTTGATCCCAATAAAATCAACAAAATTAGGTATAAAGGTAAATAACTTAACAAGATTATGAAACTTGTGAGTTATAAGTTCATTTTTTAAGTTAGTAGAATTTATTATAGATATTAAAATTATTTAATTTTTAAATTTGTCAATATATTTATAATTAAAATTATTTAATTAACTAAATAAATATTTAATGAAAAATATTTATTTTTAAATCACTTCATGACAAATTAAAATAAAAAAAATTTCTAAATAATTTACATATTTTTTCTAATTTGTTTAATTAAATTAAAATATTATAAAATAAATTATAAAATTATAAAATAAAAATTAAAATACCATCGTAAAAAATAATATCTTCAACCTACCTCAAAAGTTGTTATAGGTTGTTTCAATTTTATTAACAAATATCCGCTAACAAGTTTCGTTAGTTTCGTCGGTGCTTTCATCTCCGGTGATGCCAACTGCTGGCATTATTTTTTGCATTGAGCAAACAATTTGTTGCGGCATTCATTCTTGATATGAAAAATTACAATGGTTGGAATGTAATGGTCTTAGTGTACTTGATTGTACGAGGCCTTTGGCGTAAAATTGCCAATATATCCCCTTTATATTGTGTTACAAAGTTGCTCAAAACACTATCTTCTAGCGAAATGACTAATTGCATTCTTAACCTGACACCACATACGTCAAAAAGCTCTTTTAACGAATGGGAAACTTTTGATGCCTCTATTGCCTAAAAGTGTTGACGACCCATAACAAACATTTGGTAGTTGGCAGCTTAAAAGTTGACAGAGTTGAGCAAGGTAACGTGCCATGTAGGGCTTGATATTATATGCTCAGATGTTTTGACTTCACACGGAGGAAAATTAGGTAATACTTAAAGGAGTAACATGGTAGTAATAAACAATCTGGATCCCATGTCACTGAATTTCATAAATAAATAAAGTTGGACATAAAAAGATTATTGTACAATTTTTCTATTGCTTGTGTGTTATTTTCTGTATGTTGTTAAGTAATAGTACTCGTTTGAGAAATTAGTAAGTCCTTGTTTATGCTAAATGATTCAAGCTAAATTCATAATTCTGGAAGGAAAGTCTGACCACCGAATCACCAAGAGAATCTTTTCTTTGATTAATGTTTCGTCCAAATCACCAAGAGAGTCTTTTCCTTCGATGTAACTGCAGTATTAGTTTGTTAACCCAATTGCCAAGTCCCTTGTCATAGAAGTTCTCCATCAAAGTCTTATCAAACCTTATGGTAATATTATTATGTGGATCCCATCTCCCCTTCCTCAGCAAGTTGAGAATCCTCGGTAAAGAACATATATGCGTGCCCAATACGACATAAGCCCTTCACTTTTACGCCTCATGACGCGTTGACTTGGAGTTGACCACCATGGACTCTTTGTCTCCCCCCATCTTTCGCCCTCAAATCCCCTTGCTTGGCAAGTTTCGTGGGTCCCTCAAATTCCCTTGCTTGGCGAGTTTCGTGGGTCCTTTTATATGCATTCTCTCTTTCAGGGCTTTTCACGCGTTTACTAACAGTTGGAAGCTGATCAACCCTGCAATCTTTCGCAAGAGTTTTTAGATATCAACCACATTCCTCTTGGTTTTCTCTTGCTCCCGGTAAGTCTTCTTGACTTGATTATGCATCTTGAAGAATGCTGTTGTAGTTGCTTCATGTGATCAATGGAGATAATAGTAACTCAAATTGTTTCAATCGTTCCTTTTTGTTTGCGGTTGCTTTAGCTTCTTGATCAAATGTTATGTACTATGAATTTTGTTATGCAGCTTGTATTACAAGCATTTTAGTAGATTTCCATTTATGTGTTTTCACATGGATTTTCTCCCAAGTAATGACTATTAGTTTCTGGGTTGTTTCTTGTTGACATGTTTTGATTTGAATCTTCACGGTTGTATTTTCCATGCCGTTTTTAGCAGTTATTTATTTATTTATTTATGCATAATTTGTTTTTTGGGAAGTGGGGGAATTGGCTTAAGAATAGTTATGATGTTATTGATCATAGTGCAGCAAGCACTGCCGGGTTTTGCATGTCATAAATTTCTTTAAATCATGCATTTGGAAATTTAGAAGTTGTATTCATCATGTCTGCCGTGCAAATCACAATGCAGAAGCCTCAAGTTCTTGGAAGATACTCTAGCATTTTAATATTCAATTTAGTAGAAATGAAGAAATTTATATCCAATAACTGCATTTAAATGGGGCACTGACGCGTAGCAGCACCCCTAGGATTGTGATTTTGTGATGCTCAAATGATGCAGCCATGCTAGCATCACACCATCGAAGGAGGAATTCTGCAGGCCTCTCTTTGTTCTGTTTTCGCATGGTGCTGCCATGTTTTGTAACTTGACTCACAAGAATTTTTCCTCCTTTTTAATGTGAGGGGCAATTTGTTCTAAAATGCAAGTATTGATAATTTGAAGTTAAGCCTTCTACTGAGCTTTCTAATGTCTGGAATGATTTCCATATCGCATCTCTGTCTGCTGCAAACTTAGTTCATTACATGAAACTGCAGCTAAATTTGATCAGACGGAATGGGCAAGACCATCATTTTGTATGGATTTCCTTCGGCTGATCCACCAGAAGTGATAAAAGAATTACTGGAGGCATATACAGATGAAGGGACTGTTTATGCGCTGCAGGTTGCTGAACCCAAATCCAAAGGGTCCAGAACATATGCAAAAGTTCAATTCACAGACTTAGAAACCGCTGAGATCATCAAGTCCGTAGCAGCAAATGGCAACCTGTGGTATGGGAACTCTTATTTGAAAGCTAGGGAGCTAAAGCATGATATTGTTCCCATACCCAAGACCATTCTGCATGGCTTAGATGGCATAACATTGCATTGCGGATGCCAAACTTCAATGGAAACATTTTCTGTTCTCTGGACATGGAAAAATGTTTCACTCAGATTTGGGTTTGGATTGAGAACGTTCTACTTCTATCTGTCTTTTCTTTCAACAAAATACAAACTCGAGCTCTCCTACGAGAACATTTGGCAGGTTGTGTTGCATCGTCCTCGTCATCAAACAAAGAAGTACCTCCTCATTCAGGTTTGAACTTTAAAATATTCCATAGATTCTTTGTTGCCTTTTTCTATGTCCATATGCAATACACACTAGATTCTTTGTTGCCTTTTTCTATGTCCATACGCAATACACACTAGAATCTATATTAAACATAGGAAGTATTGCTGTTTGTAAATTTTTTTACAGTTTTAAGTTGCATGGATGTGGATCTTTCATATTCTAAAATCTACCCTATGTCAAGGGCTGATCAGATTGCTAATTAATAATCTTTGGCATCTAAGCGTACACTATGCCACAATTTGCCTCGGTCTGCTTTAACACTAGAGAAATAACTTGGTTTCTTATTTTTCTCTTTGCTAGTTACTTGGTGCCCCGAGGATATATAAGAAAGACACACCAATCCTCAGCTACTTCAAGGAATCTACTGATGACCAGTGGGTTCGTGAAGTTGATTTTACTCCATCGTGCTGCATTGGACAATCTTCTTCTCTGTGCTTGGAGATTTCACGTGGGGTTTGTCTTCCAAATTTTGTAGACAACTTGTTTTGCTATAAAGAAACTCGGGGTCAGTTCATTCTGGAACAAGGTTCAACCTTCTCTTGTGGCTTGGACCTTGTTCCCATCGTGAATCCACCTCAGGAATTCAAAATTCCATTTAACATCTTGTTCAAAGTAAATGCCTTGGTTCAGCATGGTTGTCTTCCTGCACCAGCACTGGATGCAAATTTCTTTCGGTTGGTTGATCCATGTAGAATAGACATTGTGTACATAGATGATGCACTGGAGAAACTGTACCATTTGAAGGAGTGCTGCTATGATCCTGTAAAGTGGCTTGGGGAGCAGTATCAGAAGTATATTGCTTCTGGAAAGCGCCCTATGCCACCTGTGGTTCCTTTGGATGATGGCTTGGTGTATGTGCGTAGAGTTCAAGTGACCCCGACTAAAGTATATTTTGGTGGCCCAGAAGTGAATCTCTCTAATCGTGTCTTGCGCCGTTACCCTGATGATATCGATAACTTTCTTCGTATTTCATTTGTCGACGAGGATCTTGATAGGCTTTATTCAACAAATTTGTTGCCGAGGACTTCTTCTGAAAATGAGGGAAGGCGGACTAGAATATATCAAAGGATACTGTCAGTACTAAGGAATGGCATAGTCATTGGCGATAAGAAGTTTGAGTTTGTCGGCTTTTCACAAAGTCAATTACGAGAAAATTCTGCTTGGATGTTTGCTTCCAGACCTGGCCTAGGTGCAGAAGATATCAGAGAATGGATGGGTGACTTCACTGACATAAAGAATGTGGCCAAATATGCTGCTAGGCTTGGTCAGTCATTCAGCTCATCAAGGGAATCTTTCCATGTTGCTAGGCAGGAAACTGAAGTTATTCCTGATGTTGAGATTGAAGGTGGTGGAGTCACATACATCTTTTCAGATGGAATTGGAAAGATTTCTGCAGAATTGGCTCGATGCATAGCCAACAAATTTGGATTCAGATGTTATGTTCCATCTGCCTTTCAGATCAGGTATGGTGGGTACAAAGGTGTTGTAGCTGTCGATCCAACTTCTTCAATGAAGCTATCATTGAGGAAAAGTATGTGCAAGTACAAATCGAGCCACTCTAGTTTGGATGTTTTAGGATGGAGCAAGTATCAGCCTTGTTTCCTTAATCGCCAAGTGATCACTCTTTTGTCTACCCTTGGGGTCAGGAATCGTGTGTTTGAAAGGAAGCAAAATGAGGCTGTAGCTCAACTAAATGCTATCCTAAAAGATCCTCATAGGGCACAGGAGGCGCTTAACCTGATGGCTCCAGGGGAGAATACAACCATTCTTAAGGAAATGCTTTCGTGTTATAAGCCAGATATTGAGCCATTCCTTTCCCTGATGCTGCAAACGTTCCGAGCATCGAAGTTGCTCGATTTGCGAACGAAAACAAGGATATTCATTCCAAAAGGAAGGATTATGATGGGCTGTCTGGACGAAACTAGGACACTGGAATATGGTCAAGTATTTGTGCATTGCTCCTGCACTGGTCCTAGGCAACTCTGTGCTACTGAATCAAATCAACAATTTCATGCAGTTGTGGGGACTGTAGTTATTGCAAAAAATCCCTGTCTACACCCTGGGGACATTCGTGTCCTAGAGGCTGTGGATGTGCCAGCTTTGCACCACATGGTGGATTGTGTTGTCTTTCCCCAGAAAGGAAAGAGGTAAAACTTTGAAGCCCTATTTCAAAATTTAATGCTTCTGGATTTAATTTTTGGTAATTCATTTTGCTTGTGCATTCAATTTTCGCCGAAAACATCAGTTTTTTGTCATTTGGCACCTCTAAAGGAGGCATCCTTTTTTTGGAAAACATTTTCATTCCATTATATTTTACTGAAACTGGTTACACATTCAATCAGACCACATACAAATGAATGTTCGGGAAGCGATTTGGATGGAGATGTTTACTTTGTCTGTTGGGATCGTCAATTAATTCCTCGTCGTCAGGCTCCACCAATGGATTACACTGCAGCGCAGAGCATTGTTTTAGATCATGATGTTACGATAGAGGTATTGTACAATAGCCTTGTAGGAGGTTCTTATGAATTTGTGTTGGTTCTTCTCTGCCTATCTCGGTGTTTCTTTGTTTGAACATGTTTGCTGCTAATGTACAGGAAGTCCAGGAGTATTTTGCAGACTACATACTCAATGATAGCTTGGGGATAATTTGTAATGCCCACACTGTCCATGCAGATAAGGAGCGGTCCAAGGCAATGAGTGAAAAATGTACTAGACTTGCACGGCTATCCTCAATTGCAGTTGATTTCCCGAAAACAGGTGTTGCAGCAAAAATTCCACGAGAGCTGCGGGTCAAAGAATATCCGGATTTTATGGAAAAGCAGGATCATAAGCCCACGTATGAATCGCAGCGCATACTAGGAAAGCTTTTTCGAGCTGTAAAAGACATTGAACTGGAAACTGGTTCCATAAGATCCTTCACTAAAGACGTGGCAGAGCGTTCTTATGATCCTGACATGGAAGTAGCCGGATTTGAGGACTACATCAGCGATGCTTTTTATTACAAAAATGAATATGATAAGCAGTTGGGGAACCTCATGGACTATTATGGGATCAATACTGAGGCGGAAGTACTCAGTGGATGCATCCTGAAAATGTCTAAATCCTTTGATAGAAAAAGGGATTTGGATGCAATCATGTTTGCTGTTAAGTCCTTGAGGAAACAGGCCAAGGCATGGTTCAATGAGAATGAAATTGATGAGCCTGAAGGTGGCCCTGATGACTTGTATGCCAAAGCATCCGCTTGGTACCACGTTACGTATCATCCAAGATTCTGGGGTCGCTACAATGAAGGCATGCCTCGAGATCATTTCCTCAGTTTCCCATGGTGCGCATATGAGCAACTCATGGACATCAAGAAGGGCAAAGCATTTGGCAGAAATCATGGTAGTACTTCATCATCACTGGATGATTGGTTCAATCTCTCACTAAGCCTCAATTCAGATATCTATGACTAGATGGATTCCATTCTGCATGCTCTGAAGTGTTCGGATGCATCAGAAATGTTCTCTATTACCAGTCTTTGATGCCCACTTTTGTGTAGATACGTGATTGACCGTGGCCATCTAGTATGACTTCTTTTCCTCTGCCTTTTGTTTATAGTGAGGTTTTTTGGTTAGTTTTTTGAGATGCAAGTAATCATTAGTGTGTGTAAGTTTTGTAAAGACTGAAGCAAGGATTTTAGTGCTGCTTTTGAATAAAAATTATGGTTTGCCTTCAATGTTTTCCTAGTCACGGCGCATCCTTCCCTTGGACTGACCTACGGTCACTTGGTCATTGCTTTTGGCTGTTGGTTTTGTTCAATCACATATGATTTGTGGCTCACCCTGCATGGCGTTTAGAAAAGCACCATTTTGTTCATCTTATTATGCGGGCTAGACTTCAACTCCACCTTGTCGAGATCTCTTGGCCACAACTCACACTGATAACATTTATCAAAGTTATTCTTTTCGTTGTGTTACAACTCACAATAACAAATTTTTATCCCACGGCCTTCTTATTCACATAAATTATGAAAAATGTCAAGTAGATGTTCGTCAAGTTGGGGAAACTCAATTTTTAACATAGGCGACTATGATTCATCTATCTAACCACCCATTCCAAAAAGCCAATATATAAACCTAGGGAATAAAATTCTCTCTCACACTAATAAGAAAAAATTAGCTGAGTTTGAAATTTTTGCAATGAATTTTATGAGTGACTAAGATGATGTAACTAGTGATATGTCTTTTAATAACATTTTAGTAGTTAAAAAAAATTAAAATTTTATTTTAAAAATTTTTACATTTTAATTTTTAAAAAATATAAAATTCTTAAACACTTCAAAATTTGCCAACTCTGATTAACCATAGAGATCAAACACTTCAAATGTTGCCGAAAGTTCATATTAAAGTAATTACGAGAGACGCCTAGTACCCTCTCAATTTGGCCAGTAACGAATCGTCTCTTTCCAATGCTAATGTTACCTATCAGTAGACTCCAGGCCATCTGGATTTCTATAGCGGAAATGATCCCGCACTTCGGACATGCCTATGAGTACATAAAATCCGAACCCGTACCATATTACTTGCTTCAACGTCCAGGTTCCTAAAGCAATGCGAGTCAGCGGCTGCCTGAACTTCATAGCAGATCTCATGGACGTTCCAGAACCTGGGGAAAAGCTTATTATGCCATTGCATGGTTAACTGAAGATTTACAAGTGTTGTTGCTTGCAGCATCTAGATTCTTGCATTAACAATATTGAAGAGAAAGGTTTGTGCAGGGGCAGAAATACGACAACAACAATAATAACAAAACTTTAATCCTAAGTTTAATTGGCAGAATAAATAGATTAAAAATAATGTGCGCATCTCTCTGGCAACAAAAACCAGAATTTGATCAGCCATGCCGTGCCACCCTATTCCTCCTTGTGTTTCATCACAACACATCTAGCTTCTGAAGCGTACCAAAACCAGTAATAAGACCAGTGTACCATTTGGCTCAGACTGCCTGCCTGGCTGTGTTCAAATCATCACGAAGTTAAGCATGGCTTGGCTAACTAATTTAAAGGAATTTCAATACAGAAAAGGCAATCAATTTGCAAGAAATCTGTCAAAATTCGATTACCTCACTCACCAGGAAAGCAACTCAGAAGGTGCAGTGATCTTTTAAGACCTGCCTAGCAAGATCCAGTGCTCCACTCTTTTTGTATATTAAATGCAAGTTGTAAGCTGCCTCTCTCCGTAGGTTGCAGTAACCTGGTTTGAGATTTTCCAGAAGATCTGTGCTCTCGTTCAACAGTTTTGGTATAGGGTAATCTTTAACATGAGTAGCCAGCACCCTTTCGTAATATGAGGCCGCCAGAGATACAAGTCCAACGTGATGATAAGCACGGGCAATATTATAACATGCTTCCTGCAAAACATACATAGAGCTTAAATATAGATTACCATTTTATTTAAACATAATGGCCCAAACCTAGAGAACTATTTTATATGGTACAGGTGGATGATAGTACAGAGAAAATGAGCCAAGAAGAGGCAGCCCAAAAATGCAGACTTAAACAAGAAAAGACAAATCAGCAATCCTAACATCTGGCTTTCCTAAGAATTAGAAGTTTAGTTTGCCATGAGACAATTGAAATTGAGAAAGATACAAGGAGAAAATGAGAAGCTTGAACACAGAGAAAAAAAAAAGTTCACAGGAAAATACAATCTTTTATGAAACCATATGGCACATGGGAAGGGATATGATGGACAAAGAATAAAATTGTATGCCTAACAAACAGAAACTTTGGCAATCTTAGTTGCAATACAACATTTGATCCTGCTTTAACAGAAAACTGTTAGGTCTAATATGACTCTGCAAATCAACCCAAGTAGCAGTATAAATTTCAAAGTTATATATGCACATAAACAAAGTATACATCCATAACTATGTTGAAAGTCAGAGTAGACAAAGAGGAAATGAATTGAAAACCCAGTAAAAACATTAAATTTGGTGTTTCCTCAGCATGCAGCATGCAGCATTGTAGGAATATAACTAGCTTCGCACAAATCAAACTAAAATCTAAATACCCGAGAGTACCAATGGCACCATGGGAGCATGTTTCTTTACATGTCACCACACTGTAACCTGTTCTGCAGGCCCATTTGCATGCAGAAGAGAAAATATGGTGAAACAGGTAACCCTATTTAGGCACCAAAACAGTTGCACATTAGCATTCTTCAGCAATTATGGGGTAAATATTAAATTTGTATGGGTCTCATGTTTCATTTTTAATATAACATTTCACATAGTGAATAACATTGCCATAGGGGTGTGAAAAAACAAACAAATAAATGGGTAACCCAGAGCAGATCGATTGATCTGAACCAAAAAGCATGTTTAACTAAATTGGTTTTGTAAATGGTTAACTGAACCTCGTAAAAAACATTATGATTGGTTCGGTTATGGTTTGTGATTTCAAAAAACTGCAGATAACCGAACCAAACCTATTTATATATTTTGTTACTAAAATTAAATTTAAAATAATTTCATTAATTTTTTTTTTTGTATTGAATAAATGCCCAAATAACTTTTATTTAGTCATCATTCAAACCAATTTCTGGGAAGAAAATATTTTGACCTAATAGTTATAGTGACAAACCAAACTTAAAATTTAAGAAAATACATACCTAACTCTAATACTTATAGTTTTACAAATCATAATTAATTTAGTATTAATTAATGAAGTTTTATAATGTAAAATAACATAAAAAGGTAATACTTAGATAAATATTAGGAATTATAAAACAGGTTTTCATGGTTCAGCTATGGTTTATGTGTTTTGCTTAAACCATAACTGGTTCAGTTCATGGAAATGTGTGGGGTTCAGTAACCCAAACCATGCACATGCCTAATTATCACCACATTGTTTCAACCTTATCTGGTCCAGTATTTCCAAGGTTCCCTTAATTTTGTATCCAATTTTAACAAAGCATCCTGACATGACACCATAGTCAACTTGGCATCATGTTAAATAGTAAGATCTCCAAGGACATTGTCCTCCTTTTGTACATGAGCCCTGTCTAAACTGTATTTTCACACTGCAGTGCAAGGGTATAGCTCACTGGAAAAGTTAACAATAGCCAACATAGCAAGAAGATCAAAGTCATAAAGGCCTTTTCATTTATTATTTCATTGACAATTTATGGGGCTGCATTTCAGAGGCTGAGGAACATTAACCACCTACAATCTATTTTCTGAAGTCAGCA
Source organism: Rhizophora apiculata (assembly GCA_037832385.1). Lineage (NCBI taxonomy): Eukaryota > Viridiplantae > Streptophyta > Magnoliopsida > Malpighiales > Rhizophoraceae > Rhizophora > Rhizophora apiculata. The sequence continues at coordinate 1,345,516 of CM075441.1, read as the reverse complement.
AACACTGTGCACACCGAAAACCTATACTAATTAAGTTCTAATTCATGAAAATGTCTAGATTCATACAAGAAGCACACGTTATATGGACATCAATGAAAACAAACCATGGCTAGCTCAATGAAACAATTTCCAAGTATGAAAATGCAACCAAACCTGGCTATTTTCAGTTAAACGTAAACTGTTATAGAGGAACGCTAATCCTTGTACAACACATTGATGCTTGTTTTGAAGTCTAAATCCAAGGGTTAAATTGATTAAGGCAGTTCCTGGAAAAGGAGAACAAAATGTGTGGTTAAACTCTGCAAGTTGGATCATTTGCACAGACTGTAGTGGTGTGGTAGCATAGATGTGTAATCTCTAGGACCCAAAAAAAAAAATGAAAAAGAAAAAGAAAATCAGACACACACACACAAACAACACCTTACCTACACACAGATTAATCAAAGGACTTTCTGGCAACAATTTATAAGCTTCTAGGTAATCTTTCGCAGCATCTTGATAAAAGCTCCCCATGGTGAAATGATGCCCAGAGATTACAATGGGTGGCACACAGTCACTGTATTTAGCTCGCATGTCACGTAAGAATTTTCCATGTTTAGAGTAGCCCTTAACCAATCTACAATATTAAAGGAAAACCATCAATGATTAAACATGTCAACTCAAGAATAAAGGAAAGGCATCAGCTGTTATTCTTTGGCTAGGTTCTTGCTCTGAGGACATGTGAAAAGACCACAATTATACCAATGATGTCATGCCCTCACATGCATCAACCAAAGGAAAAAAGAAAACATGCTAAAACAACTCCTCTTTGTTTAGTTAACAATTATGAACAATAAACATTAGTCCCTACAGAGTGCATATGAGAATAGACAGAAATTATCAAGCAAAAGCAAAACTTCTGGCATACTCTGCCATGTGAGCTCTATTCAATCTATTATCTGAAGTGACCTGTGCCAATAACTTTAACTGTGAGGTAGCAAATAGAAATCAGACCATTTGAATGGAAGTTTCATGCAACAAAGTGCGACACTTCTAGAAAATGAGTGCAACTGAAATGAAATAGCCATGAAGGATCTGCAGGAATACAAAGAAAGACCTAGTAACTAGATATGAGTGGAATCGAGCCATTACATGGGCCTATGGATGCACCCGATACAAAAGAGTGATAAAATCCAAGAAGAAGAAAAAAGGAGGTCTAAAACAAAATGGTATGCGGTGATAAAAGAAATATTGTGTGCTGCATGTCTGTTAGAAATCAAACAAATATACTAACAATTTAGATGTGGTAGGTACAGGTTCCTTTTAGAGCCTCATAGCATTCAGGTACCTGAATGATCAATACAATAGGCCAATGGTTATCATGTATAAGGAGTGTGGGACAATAGAGAAGTGTTGGTGCTAAGAAACATGATTTCTATCTTGTCAATCATATGTAGGATTGCTACATTTTCCTATTTTTAAAAAGAGCTATGAATGCCACAACCACAGACCAAAAACTATTTTATCAATCGCAGAAATGCAATGATGTTTGAGTGATAACTGACTGTCAGAGAATGTAATATAACAGCTCTTTATCATTCTCAGAAATGCAATTATGTTAGAGTGATAACTGACTGTCCGAGAATATAACAGCTTTGGATGAAATTGATGTCATCTCATGACAGCATATATCATTTTGGTCCACTAGGAGACATTATACAAGAGGGGCAACTCCCTCCTTTCCCATAATTCCCACACACCCCCTCCCTACCTAAGATTCAAGCCTCAGACCTCTAATGTGGATGTTAAGGGTCTCAATTGCTGAGGTCTCATGATGGTATGTCTTTTGGAAAAGCTTCGCTATCTTGTCTTTTCATCTTGACAGATACTATCCCCACTTTGACAACTGATGCCCAGGCTTTTTGAGTCTATAAATTCACAAGTTTACAAAAGCCACAGGGATGGTAAAATCACTAGACATGAAAACATGATATTTTGAATTTCTGTCCAATTTTTTTAACAGTAAGCTATAAGCATAATATAAAGTGCATAAAAGATATGCCAAGTCTCAAGCACCTCGCAGTAATTTTGTAATAGCAGTTCCAGGCCGAAATGCTGTGGGGATGCTGCTGAACCATGGATCGAACATAATCAAAGCCGTGCTTTGGATCTGTAGTGTTGTATGATATTTCTATAGAAACAAAAATAGGATGCTAAAATTAGTAAGAAGCCAAAAGTTTTAATCATTTTGCGAAAAACGGTTACTTGGACCCTTTTTTTAGCAATTTTTTATAACGGTGGCAAGGATGGAATCTAGAACCAGTCTAAAGAAATGATTATCTTCTAGGGATTACGAGCTTCAAGAGACTGAAGTTCCTCCTTCTTCTCAGCATGTAGTCTGTCATAAGCCAATCTCCGGGTGAGACAAATGATCTGTAGAGCTTCCCAATACCTTTGCAAAGATTGCAAAGCTTTACACAACTGTAAAACACATCACTAAACCATCAGAGGTAGAAGTGATTCTGATACAGCTTCAACACAACCACCCAAGAAAGCCACACTAACATACAAACACAGACAAGCAGACATAAGATTAAAAAAAAAACAGAGAGAATAATATTTCTTTTGGTGCAGGTGTGGGTTATATAAATCAAAACAGAGAAAGGAAAAAGTACAGACATCTATAATAAGATCATAATGCTCTTCATCCTCTAGAAAATTTGGCAGGGGAGGAACTCTGACTGCGTCTTCCTCTTTTTGGTACATTTCTTCTTCCTTCAAACATCCCAATAGAGAAAATATCAGATTACAGGCCTCATATAAAAGATGTTATTGATTAAGTGATGCTCATACAAATCAAAAACAAACATTTAAGCTTTACCCAACAATTATCATCTGTATAATCACTGAACGAATCAATGCCAGCTGCCCTGGCTGTGGCTTTCTGTTCTTCCTTCTTTTGAAGCAGCTTTCTTGCTCTGGCAGCTTGTGATCTAAAGCAGAGCCTTGTAAGTTAGTAGTTGTCCCTATTAATATAATTGACATAGAACCCCCTCCCCCACCCCCCAAAAAAAATACATTGGCAAGTGCACATATAACTCATAGAGATCCCATGCTGAAGCGAACATAATAATAACAACAATAATAATGAGTTTTTAAAGCACAAAGATAGCAAATTTCTACAGTAAATTTAGCAACTTCAACCATCAGGTGTTTATAAAAAGAAAATAATTTGAGAGCAAACTTCACAGCTGCAACAATTACTGCCTTTATTTTATGGATGATCAAAAACAAAAATAGAATATCAGAACTTCTACAAGAAAGGCATTTAGCTGTAAATTTTGAAGTTCATATCCAAACAGAATAGTGAATAGAGAAATCTAGAAGTCAAGCAAACTAAAAATGGACAAGAAAAAAACCAGCTTGTGTCATATTTATGACAAAGCAAAGGCAAATTAACTACTCACAGAACCAATCGAGAAGCCAATGGTCTGACTCCGCCAAATACATCAGCAGTTTCTTGTATATCTAGAACCTTAGCTCTTTCACGGAGAACACTCACTGTCAGCCTTTTCTTCACCTAATGCAAGTCGGTAAACAATAAGAAAAGGGAAAATAGTAAGAGTGGACACAGAGAGAGGAAAATATTCTGCACAGTGCCAAGATTGCTTATGCAAGCAAATTACTTTAGTTCATAGCCAACTCCAAAACCAATGCACATTAATAGATAGTGATGTACTAACTTAATATGCTGAAAAAGCTGAAATGAATGAATGGGGAGATATGGTAACTCAATTCTAAACGAAGTACTCAAGGAGATTAAACAAATATCACACTGTTGGGGAAAAGTGAGAAAAAATATGATCTAGAATAATCAAATGAAATGGACAAATATCTGAGCACAGCAGTCTCACTATTAAAGAGGCTGCAATACTATGATGACTAGATGTCCAATTAATTTGTCCTCATCAGTTCACATTTAGTGGAACACCATGATAGATATAAAAGTTTCTGTTACTCTACAGGCTTGGCTGTTACCTTTGGCCGATTTGTTTTGACATAAAGTGAATCACGAACCAAGGGCAATATTGTATTAACAAAGTCCTCCAGCATCCCTTTAGCTCTATATATGCAGCAAAGTTTAAGCTTTATTTTCCCATCAAGCCACCATGGTTTCTGTTTATCTGAACTGGGGTCAGGAGAATCTGTATATAAATGACAAGAAAGAAGGATGGACTCAGCACTTTCATCATACATACAAATTCATTATTTGTTAAGCATTTCTTTTTCTTTCTTTTTTCTGCTGGGTTGGGGGGCTACCCAAATCACTCGGAGGAGATAGCAAAGAAATGGCTTCATCTTCTTTGGCTTCTTCAAGCAAGAGAGATGCCAGTGCCAACCGAGCATCAACATCATCTTTGTGTATGTTCAAAGCTGAAGGCAAGAACTTGGTCAGCCATAGAACTTGATTTAACCACCTAGAATGACTTCTAATTGCTCAGAAAGCAAACTAATGGACCCATAACTTCACATCTATTGTCATTCAGAAGTGAAAAATTCAGATTTACATTACCCAAATGCATAAAACCACATGAACAAAATCTATGGAGATAATATATCTAAATATCAATTTACTACAATTCAGAATTAAGTTAATCAAATGCATAAAACTGTATAAACAAACACTATGAAGATAAAATAACCAATTCTTCTGAAATCAGCTCAATCCCTTCGAAAGCATCAACAATAATCTCTTTCTATGTGCCTTTTTTTAGTACATGGAAGGAGTGTTTTTAATCTACAACATTACTCATACAGAACCAAGAAAAGAACTTTACACCCCAAACTTTGAGATACTATATTGCACTCACATGGCTTCTGCTTGTGCCTCAAGTGCAACATCAACAGTAGAATGAATTGAAGAATAAGTCTTACCATATTTTTCAAAATGTGCATTTGAAACCTGGTTTCATTAGAAACTGGGGATCTCAAGAGCTCAACTCACCTTTGTAGAAGAACTCGATGGCTTTTGCTCTTTCTTTCAAGAATGAGTAACACTGACCTATTTTGAAATGTATATGGCCCTCCTAAGGAACCAACAACAACAACAACAACAACAAAGCCTTAATCCCAAATTCAATTGGGGAGCCCTTCCAAGGAAAATGAAAAATATAAATCAGCAGTGGAAGTAAATCAAGACTAAAGCTGTAAATAATATATTTGCCTATAAATAATTACAAAGCACATAAAACCAACATTTACACTAACTAAATATCAAGCATGCTTGTATTCATTGCTCCCATGGCTTGTTGAAGGAATAAAAGGACAGCAATCAAAATAAATTACACAGCAGAAGGCATATTTGTGCAAGTGCCAAAGCTTAAGAGAGAAAAAGGGAAAAGAAACTCTACTTTAATTTAGAAAGTGCTTTGCCTTATTTCAAAATTGACTGACCTGATTCAAAACTAAAATTGGCAATAAGGTGAACATGTTATGTTATAGAGCAAAATCAGATCAACAATGGGTACCTCTGAAGAGAAAAGGTCATAATGCCAACCAGTGGCACTAGATTATAATGGCCGATGTACATGCAGAACCAAGTGAACTTCCCAACTGAAATTCTTGTTACAAATTTGTCAAGAACTCATATTCAGAATAGCTTACTTATGTTTAATAATGCAACAAAAATGCAGTGTTTTTCCAGATGCTTGGTGTGGTGATGAAACCCTGAATATCTTTTACTGACAATGCAACCATCCAAAAAACAACCTCTATGGGCATTGTTTTGGCCCATCAATCATTGATTCCAAGTTCTTAGACTTATATTTGCTAACCAATTTCTGTGCAGCAAGTCAGTTGAATGAGAACACTCATATTCTAAGGAGTTTCCTAATCCACGTATTTATTTTTTTTCAATTAGTCATCGTAACAAGTAGATGAAAAGATAACCACATCAAGAAAAAATCCAGCATCTCAATCTTATTTACAACTCAATATTGCCTAGAAGATATTGTATGTCAAGCCCCACTCTAGGCTTGGTTCATGGACAGCATATAGTTGCACACGGCAGCCTCCAGAACTAGCCTAGGCTTCTAATGGTGCAAAATATTACATCACTTTTGCACATGAACAAAAGAAGGCTTGTCATATAACAATTTTGCACATAAAATGATTGTTTGCCAATTCAATTGGAAAATGATTTACATACAAATAATTCTTTTGTTTTCACAACTGACAACTTTTGCCATGTAGCAGACCTCTGATGTCACACATGGGATGATGTAGGTGTTTGTATGGTTTATTCTAAGATTTGTTAGTAGAAACTTGATCATACACTTTCTCTAGATCAACAAAAACCATGTGAAGAATATGATTCCTTTCTCATAGCCATTGACCTACACAACACAAACCATAAATTTGTCTATGCACTTGGAAATTTTAGTTTTCATTAACATTTATAGTTCAGCATGTGGCTGCTAAAGCTTCATCACTTGAACCAATCAAAGCTTGAATCTATACTCCATTTGATTAATAAACCAGCTTACCTTAACATGCCAAGCCCTTGTCTTTCAATGTCACCTTGATTCATTATAGTTCCTTGGTTAGCATTTTAAATATATATAATTTTTCTTTCCACTATTTGTGTTAGTATATAGGACAGCAAATCTACAAGGGCGTCTTTAAGGGGAATGGATTTAACTTTATCCACAAACCAACAACTGGTGCCCATATTCATATTCACTACTCTAACTGATCTACCACACAAGGAATCAAAAAACTATATTTGGCTATAATATAACAGAAAAAAATTTTCATTAGCTTAAAGGGGGTAGTGTTCCAAGGTACTTTCCCCATCTCACTTTTTGTTATGCATGAGGCACTATTGAGAAGGTGTATTAACTAAAAGACAGCTCAAAATGAGTCAATATAGCTTTGCATAATAGGATACCCTTGCATGAAAAAAGACAAACAACATTTGGACTCCCAATCATTGCTGTGTTACCCGCACGCATGCATGCACAAAAACACAGGAGAGAGAGAGAGAGAGAGAGAGAGAGAGAGAGATTTGTAAGGATTTTTCCATACATTGTCGGTGCCAACAACCAGCTCCAGCATATGGTAGTATTTCAATGCAGAGTGAAAATACTCCCGGCACATAAATGCATCAGCAACCTCAGTAATCAATCTGATATGATCAGAAACACTTTCCCAGTCCATGTTGAAAAGAATCTACAAAGCACCCAAGTAAGAATCATTAAGTGCCCTTAACCCCCCCTCCCCAAGGAAAAAAGAAAAGATTGTCATAATGCAAAAGCTTTCACAACCAGCTATTGTCTTGAAATAGCAGAAAGCATATGCCTGTACAAAAATTCTGCACTGTCAACCTTTAAAGCCCCAAATGCTCTCAGGGGGGACTGAAGCAAGTAATCAAGGTCTCACAAAGCAACTAAATATATATCAACATTGAAACAACCTTAAAAAAAACTCGTATTCTAGGAATTGGACATGGATTTCCCTCTCAATAAATCACAAAGGAGAAAATAAGCATGGAAGTATAAGAAAATAGTCTAGAAGGTTAATAAGAATCTAAAAGGCACAATAAACATGGCAGATTGGTATAGAAATTCATTATTTAAACGGAAGTTAATCCCCTTTGCATAAATAAGTATTCATAACTACTTAATTTTAGGCAGTTAAAAGGTTCCCTCTTAGGCAGGATTCAAATAAGTCCTTAAATCTATGTGGCTCCCTAAATATTTAAAATCCTTGATTTTCTACAAGTTTTATAGATCAAACATAGGCTACTGTAAAGCTATTTGAGACAAAGCTAAAGGATGGTTAAGAAAAATGACACCCATACTCTTCTGGCAGTTTTTTTTTGGGGGGGAGGGGGGGAGAGTGGGGTGGATTTCAAGAGACATCTGTAAAGTAAGTTTCGGTGGGAAAGGGAGGAATGGGATCTGTTTATTGAGCAGTTGAACAATGAAAGTAATTAGCAATGCCAATTAAATACAACGAACCTCTGCCTTTTCAGCATTTCCAAGGTGAAGATGGCAGATTCCTGCTTTGACTTTTAATTGCAATGGCAGTTCCATTCCAGAATAGTAGACAGTTTGAACACGCTCGATACGCTGTAGAGCATTATTGTAAGCATTAATTTCCATGAATACAGAAGCTAGAAATTCAGTGACACTGAGAAGATTAGCATCAGATGGATAATCCTGGAGATAATCCTCCAAAACGCCAACGCCTTGCTCAATCTGACCAGATTTGAGGTATAACTGGATAAAAAGACACAGAAAAGAAGAACAATTTAATGAAAATCCTTCTTATCCCAAAAAAATAGCTTTTGCATCAACTCAAACTTCAGCATCTACATCTTTTATGCTCCCAAGTCCCATCCATTTCTATAGTCCTTTCCTATCCCTCCATCTCAAATTAATTCACCGCTATCCATTAGTTTTACCTTCAATTTTCAAAAACCAACATCCTGACTATGTCAACAACAAGCCATATAATGTATCACGAAAGAAGAAAAGAACACAAAATAGAGAGAAATAGAGAGAGAAAGAGAGTACAAACAATTCAATAAAGCAATGACCAGACAATGATGTTGAACTATTAATATATAAACCAGAGATGAACAAAAAATGAGACTAAAAATGAAAGGAAAAAAGAAAAGCCATGTTGAACTATTCAACTCAAACCAATCATCTTCTGCTATTATTTCTTCTTTACTGAAAAGATGTGACTGCAACAATTGCCCATTTAGCACACAACCTAAGGCACAGCTTTGCGGCATAACCAGCAAAGTCAGACATGTTTAATAAGTTGACTTGAAGTCTACATGCTTTACCCACTTTAACAAGTATCCATCTGATGCATTCCAATTCCTCAAGAAATGCTGTTAACTACAAATTGGGGACAAATGGAAGTATCATGACATTTATGGATGAATAAATAGTTGATAAGAAAGAGGATACAAAATAGATATCAGTTTAATTATCAAATATCTGATCTTGTAAAATTAACCATGCTGGTTTCAAGTTACACAAGTGTTAATATAAAACTCATGTAACAGCATGCCAAATAAGTATCAATTTTTTATTGGCCAAACTCATAAAATACATCTTTATACTCAACACAGAGAAATAAAGATAGCTTTTTCTTTCAAAAGATCCTTTCACAAAAATAATTCCTTTGACTGAAAAAAAAAAAAAAAAGGACCATTAATATCACATCAATTAGGCAAAAATGAATGATTTGACTTCATTGCATGCAAAATATTGACTCTTCCCACCACAATAGAAGTGAGATAGAAACTTTAAGGCCTGTTTAGCGGCAATAAGATTTTGCAATCAGAAGAGAAGATGACCAAGTTCAGGGACCAAATTATGGTTTTGGCCCTGTTTTATTTTATGGGCTGTGGTTTCAGATGGAGAAACCCATTCCGGTGACAAATGCCTTCGTAAAGTGGGGTCAAAGGAGAAGTTAGTCCAACTTAACTTACAAATCAGTGTTTATAGTGTCCACATACAGTTTGCATCAACTTTATATGCAATTTACATGATATAAGGCCAAGTCAACATGCTTATTAAATACATGCTAGATGAAGAACCCCTGTGTTGCTGGTAGCCTCATATAAATTATTTAAGGGAAGACAATTAAGACGAGTCAATTGATTGCATAGCAAATATTATTTTGGTATAAAGCAAATCATATGAAAATATTAAAGTCCGACCTTTGCAGCAGTCATCAACTCTTGAACTCTTTCAGGACAAATTTTTACTATTTGCTCATATAACTCCGCAGCCCTCTGATAATCTCCAAGTTCAACATAAAGTGATGCATAAGAAGATCTTAGATCAATATCATTAGGATCAGCCTTTATTGCTTTAGAAAGGTACTTCCTAGCACGAGCCATGTCCCCTCGATTTCTGCATTTTAAAAAGCAAACTAAGGTAACTTGCATGCATGGTTCTAAAAGCATGTCACTGATAAAATGTCACCAACAAGAAACTTATAAGTTGCTTGATATGTATCTCCAAAACATAGATACATTTTTTAAAAACATGAGGTGACAGTGTTCAGCCATTATGCACAGGAATATTTTGAAGTGGAAGCCCAAGTCCATTGATTGCCAAAAGTCCAGTCCAAAATCTGAACATCTTATGGTCTTCAAAATTTACAAGAATGATTAAACAAGGTGCAATCTTAAAGGAAAAATCAGACTATTGTTTTCTGCTTTATGAAGGAAGCTCAGTGAAATTGTAAAGCCGAGTGAAAGGAAACTTACGAATGCCATGTATAAAGGATTTTCCATAAGGATGAATTCGGCTTAAGATGTGCTGCAAATGCATAAAGTCCCATGGCTTTTTCAGTATCACCAAGTGCATCATGAACGCGTCCAAGTATATGGTAAGAATCAGGTACATGAGCTGCTCGCCTAATGACTTCTAATGAAATAGATATGGCCTACAACAAAAATACTCACTTTTAATCAGCAAAATAAACTACTACATTTTAACCAAAGATGAAGCTTACATGCTAGTTAAAATTTGACAGCTAAAGCCAAGGTGTTCAAATTCCCAACACCATAGTGAAGAAAGTAAATGTGTAGGCTGACACAAAAATCCAAAATTTCATGATGGAAAATGTAACAAAATGATCAAATTAATCAAAAGTGAGAAAAACAGAAAAGACAAGATAGAGTATGATTTTGCCATACAATTAAAGATGTTAATATCTTAAAGCCTGACTCTCAAGTGCAAAAAAGGCAGCATGGCTTCTGCTGCTGGGATGCAGCTGTTATTGCAAAAGTACATACATTTAAGTCAAACTATTCTTCCGAAATTCATTATAGAAAACATCTTATATAACAATTGAAATATGACTAGAGAAATTTAATTTTGACCCAATCTAAACACACTTATTCCACCTCCCACAATCAAAGTGAAAAAAACAAAAAAAAACTAAATGCTCATATTCTATTCATTTGCACAATACTATTTTCATGTTATGCCATGCACTCTCCACCACAAAATATGAGAATTGTGGTATTCTGTCACTTGTCAATTTTTTTTGGTTCATCAAGAGGCCCATTAGGATGTAGGCTACATAACAGAGGATGACTCTCCCCTTCCCCATAAATCCTACATCCTCTTGCAAGATTTAAACTTGAAACCTCTAAGATAGATGCCTAGATTATTAACTAATAAAATATCTCCTTAAGGACTGTCAGGTATAACATTTAAGACAACCAAAGTGATTCATTCCCAGTATCACTGGAAGCTTTGTATGGAATGTTTTAATTAGAAGTCAGAACTCAGGAAGTATGCATATAGAGAGGAAAAGGAACTAGTTATCGGAAATTCTATGACTCTTGAGGCATTTAGGGTACCACAGTTTATAAAATTGACTCTTAGCAGCCCCTTATATGGTTGACATGCCAAGGCATATTATCTCAGTGGAATATAGAGATGTATCAAGAACCTAACCTCTTCATAACGGCCATGTGCAAGGTGAACAACAGCATCACCTAGCATCCGTTCAATTTCAGGGCTGAGTTTGTTTTTGGATCCCTTTCGCCTACCTGCTTTCTTAAGCTGCATATGCTACAAAATAAAATTATTAAAAAATAAATAAATAAAGAAGAAGAACATCCAAACCCATGATGAGATCACTGCCGAGTAAATCAAAGTTAAGCTTGTCTTGAGGCTAGAACCGCTCACACAATTTCTTAAGTCAAATTCACTTCCAAAAGTTAAAATTTTGGTGAAATACATGCAAATAAATAAGCAAAAAAAAGAAGACTGTACCCAAATTTTTAGTATTTTTCACTTTTTAATATTGGCCAAGGAACATGCTCCAAGGAGCACGATTGGTTTTTTGTTTTTGTCCAAAATTGAGACAATTATGCAATGATGGACCATGGAACTAAGGAAAAGCAAGTTCCTAACACCTTCAAGAGAGGTAAATATGTGCATGCTTCTAGGAACATGATTTTGTCCTATTTTGTGAGATGGAAAGAAATCGTGCCTCAATAAAGGGAACACTGGAAAGCCAAACTGGCAGTAGCATCTTCTGTTGTAAGTGACACAAAGATGACTCAGACATTGCAATAAGTGATGTACTCATTATGAGTGTAAGTCCTCTGCATGTTCAAAGGAAGATTTACTCCATTTAAGACAAAATCTTGTACATTTGATTAAAACCAAGTGCTTATGTATTCTGCCGACCTACAAAACCAAGATCTCCAACCAGTAACAGTTCCAGCTAGATGAATTATATCAATGCCACAACATAGGAAACAAAAGGGTGAGACATGTAGACATATAAACATGCAGCTCATTTCACTTTCTTGCTTGACAGATTTACAAATTTCATTTTGACCTTTGTTTTCTTATATTAAAATTCAAGAAGAAAGAAAAGAAACTTTAAGGGGATTCCCTTCATCAACGAAGAAAATTTAAGGTTATCAAGCACACAGGGATGAGAATATAAGCCACCCAAAGGCACACCTTTGATTTTCTCGATTTTTTCCGCATACCACGAGTCATGATCTCCATTATTTCATCCATACTAGCTCCAGACATATCATCATGCCTAGCCTTCTTCCCTGATCCTTCACTGCCATTAAAGAAATCGCTAAAGAGATAATATGCAATCAAGTAGAAACCATTTCTTCAAACGAGGACAAAGGTCAAAGAACACTGGCCCATGACATGGAAACAACAAATGGAACTTTTACCATCCTCAAGATGAATAAGTGTCTACACCAACAGCAGCAGCAGCAACAAGGAGAAAAAAAAAAAAAAAAGGCAGATAGAGAATAGAATGCCCTCTTTGATCTCAGTCACTTTGTTTTTTATTTTTCAATATGTGGACATGAGATCATAAATCCAAAATCTCTTAAAACAAAGAGAAATGACGTACCAACTAAATCAACTGACTGATAGATATCTTATCTATCAAAAAAACAAGAAAGTCATTGGCATTATCAAAGAACAAAAAAAAAAAAAAATGCCAGAAGCCAACAAGAAAACCATAAAAAATACAAAAGACAAGAAAGATTAATTACTGACTCCTTGAGATCAGCAAGTGCTTGGCGCTTTTTCTCAGCAAGAGCTTCATACTCAAATGTCTCATGATCAGATCCTCTTCTTGAACAATCAGCTTCCATTAATTCTCTCGGATTCTTTTCCGTCTGCTCCCTAACATTATCTCCTTCTTCTTCTTGGTCCACATCCTCTTCCATATCACCGTCTTCTTCTTCTTCTTCTGCTCTTTCTCCTTCTTCATCTTCTTCTTCTTGCTCCATATCAAATACATGTTCCAATGCTTTTTCTAACTCATCAATTACACTTCCCTCGTTTACCATTGCAACCTAGCAAAGAAGAACCAATAGTAAAGATACTCAGACAACAATATAATTGTTTCTACAATTCCGTTTAATAAATAAAAAATTAAGAAAAAAAAAAAACAATTAAGCGCACTTGTAATGGGACTTCTGTTGTTTTCTCAGCAACCAAAAAGGAAATTGAAGTTGTTAATCAAAGATCACAACTCTGTCCTATTTCTCTTCACCCAACCAGCAGAATTTGAAACCCACTTGCCTTCATAACAGCAAACAACAAATTAATCAAATATATATATATATATATAAAAAAAAAGCTATGTTATTAAAAATTAAGTTTACTGAATTCATTGAAAGACATCAAAGTATGCCTGAAAATAATAATAATAATAAATATTATTATTATTATTATTATTATTTACTTGTTCCTGAAAATTTTTTATCCCCTAAACGTAGTAGAGAATTGAGAATTCAATAACGCAGCTCGAAGCGTTAGAGAAAAACCTCATGTCATGCAGTCGTCGGCCTTCCTCCGCCCCTTCGTCGCTTCTGGCGAAGCTGCGAACCTACCGTTCTCGAGCCTACTTAAATTGCTTAGCCAGCCTAGTCTTCTAGAATAGGACTCCAGCAAGCAAGCTTTCCCGCTTTGTTTTTTGCGGGTCGCCTCGTCGTATATATATATATATATATATTCATGTTTTTTCGCATGAATATATGTTTTGTTTATAAATCATTTTGCTTTTTTTTTTATTTTTTGGCTGTGGGCACTGCTAGGTTTGTTATTGATTTTTTTTTTTTTGATATTTCTTTTTGTTTTTTTCCTCTGAGTAAGGCTTCTTTGACTTCCTGTTTTTGCAGCTTTAGTTTTTCCTTCTTTTTTTTTTTTTAGGGTTTCCGTTTGGGATCCAACTCCATTTTGGGTGAAAATTGTGATAACATGAGATGAAAAATTAGTGTTGAAATTCACCTAGAATTTTTTTCACCGATTTGAAAAAATTGAGACTGTTTTCTTTTATATCCTTTTTCTTAATTAAAAAAATTAGTACCATATAATTTATTGAAAAAAAAAAGTATTGAGAAGCCCAATCAAAATAACAGGCCCATTAAGATTCGCAACTTAATCCTTTAAAACGACCTTAGATTTCAGTTTTTGGTAGCTCTTTCTCTCTCTGGGTAATGTGAATTGAATTGAAGTCCCGTGTAACAGATGCTTCGGGTCATGGAATCCATTGTTATGCTTTTTTTTTTTTTCCTTTTTTTTTCTCTTAATTTTGTTTTCTTGACTAGCTATACGATTTACTGTTTTATTGCAGTTGTGTGTGTTGAATTGTCTGCTTACATGATGATTTGATCTCTCTCTACGGATTGCTATTTTCTTCAATTGTAGCAATTAGAGAAAGATTAATTGATATCGATTCTGAATCTTTGGTGTATTGATTCTTCCTCCTCTTTCTTCTGTAAATCTGGTCTTTGATTGTAGTTTTGCTATCGCAGAATTATAGGGTTTTTCCAGGTAAGAATTGAGAATCAGTTTGTGTTCCCTTGACCTCACATTATGGGGAAAGCCGTGTGTTGGGACGCCCTTTTGTGCTCTGCTTGCACTTATCATTCACTCGGAATGTTGCTACTTCCTAGAAATCTGATAGTTCAGTTGGTTTTAGATTCACTATTTTTCCCTGTTTATGTGCATTATGAAACAATGTCACTAAAGGTTCTATTTGTTTTGTTAGAGAATAACTTGTTTGAGAAAATGAATCGATTTTTTCTGTTGTATTGATGCCACAAATGATATTGGACCTAAATAAAATCTTGATTGGAATGGTATTTGTGTAGGGTTGGAGTAGCAGTAGTTGATTGTAGGGTAATGGTCTGCGGATTTTTGGCAATTTGGTGGCAGTTGACGGGTGGTCAGCAATGGCTGGGGTGGTTCTAGCAGCCAAATAACACCTGGCTGATGGTGGCTAAATTCTTGAGTGTTGGATGGAGATTTTGTTAGAGTCGTGTTGCGTTGGTGTAGTGATAGAAAGTGGCTTGATCAGTGGCCAATTGGTGGTGATCGGATGACAGACATTACCTGGTTATGGTTGGTACGGTTGATGGTGGATGTGGATGGTGGTAGGATGGGGTGTCTCTATGTCTGCTTGGAAAAGATTTGGAAAATGATGACCCAATTAGAAAGAAGTCAATCTGTTCCAAAATACTCTATAGCTCTTCATTTGACTAGGAAACACCGTTTGAAGCTGCCTCATGTCTTGAAGGAGCACCTGTGGCCACCAGCATATAAGTAAGTTGGGGACCTGCTGCTTACTGCTCTAGAAAACTTTCAACCTGTACTCATAATCAGGTTATCCGCCTATCCTTCTGATCTCCTCTCCCTGTGTTAATGAGATTCTAGCCTTTACCAATCCAATGTGAGAAAAATGGGGGTGATACTGAGAAAAATGGGGGTGATACAGAGGACTTGCACTTTGAACGAGAAAGGCCATCTTATGTTAGCAGGCACCCCTCGTCATGAAATCTGTAATGCTTATATAACAAAGAGTATTGCATGAAAAATCCCAACTAAGCCTATTTAAGCTTTTCTGATTCTGCTTTGATGGCCATAAGCATTTTCCTCTCTTCCTACTGACAGAATAAATAGCATTTTCTGTTGTTACTATGTTGACGACTGTAACTAAATTAACTAAGCTTTCCAAAGATTTAGCTTAATGGTCACTCTAGTTAGCTTTTGTTGTTAAAAGAAACGGGTAATTTTTTGGCCATCAAAACAACACGGACTGCAAGTTTCAATGAAGGAAGTCTTTTTTTTTTTTTTTTTTGTTTGAGCTTCCATATGCCATTCTAATTTGTGCATGTAATGATGACTAGGATAGTGACTGGTTGCACTGGTTAAATGCAAAAGTTCTTAAAGTAGAAGCTGCTATCATTGACTAGGTAAATGTCATTGCAAACGTAATTTCTGTGCAATGTGGCTAATCATTACATTACTACTCTCAGAAGGGCTACTTCTAATTTCTCTTGTAATGTCGATCTTTTGAATGATTCTGGCTCAACTGACATTGTAAATTGTATCCAGTTTTCCTTTTTAGCTTTATGCCTATGGTTGAATAAAGTTAAAAGATAAGAATTAAAAATCTTTGCTACCTATTTCCTAGACCAATTTCTTTGTATCTCAACTCCTTGTCCTTTTTGTTCCTTTCCTTAGGTGTTATGAGAAAAGTTTATGTGCAGTTGCATATAAGTATGCTTTTCAGCAAACAGGCTGGGTTGGGAAGGAAAGCATAATTTAATGAGGTTTTGCCCTCCTGAATCTTTTTCCTTCTTTTCCACCAAGAGATGGAAAAAAGATGTTGTTCTTTCCTCCCCCTGTCTTTCCATTCCCATGTCATCTTCTTTTGTTGCACCATCTCCTTCATAATAAACATGGTGTTAGTGTTAGTAAGTATTTCTAGAATGATTGAAATGATTTTCTTTTTTTATCTTTTTTGGATAGTTATGAGCATGCTTGGAGACCAATTTTCTGTCTAGAAGACGACGTCTTTTTTATGGCTTCAATCAAGCTGCCAATTGCTTGTTGAAGTTTAGTCTATATCCCATTCTGATGGCCAATGACTGTTGATTAACGTTGGATTACACCTACATTTTGGGGATTCAATCATTTTATTTCCAAACTCAACGTTATTGACTGCAATTTGGAGGGTGTATATTGAAATCGTGCAACTTCAATTTAACTCAGATTTATATGTCTTTCTTTGTCAGGCAATTATACGTGAATAGAAGTTGATTCTGTTGAATTAGCAGCTACATATGCGTGGAGCTAGTGGAGCTCTTGGGCATTGTGAGGTGGTTAGATGACTTGCCCTGTTCAGGACAATAACCACGTCTCCTCCATAACATACAGGGACATGCAGTTACTAACATTTGAGTAACATGAAGAGGTAAAAATATTTGTCAATCACCTCCCCTCTTCAAGTAATTTTCTTTTGCTCTTTTTCATGTTGGTTCAATGCTTGCATAATATAGTATGAATTTGTTTGTGTTGCACCACACCAACAGACAAACTTGCAAATATGATCGAGTAATTTTCCCCTCTTTTCCCTTTGGTGGATGTCACTACAAAAAGTCAACATAATACATTGGACAAGCTTCCTTTTTTTTTTAGGCAAATGGGGAGCAAATTTTCAGGACGGTACCCCATTAATCTCTTCAAAACATAATATTTACAGCACATGTACATATTAACCTACACCAAATGTCACTTTCAGTTTAGGTACAACTCTGTCAGTTTCCACTACCTCGCCACTGCAAGTTGACGCTCTCAATAAAGAAGAGCCATCAAAATCTTCCTTAGAGTTGTGGATCGTTCCAGATTTCTTGCAAGATAACTTCTGGCATGTTAGGCACACAAACTTCGTGGTAATCACATTAAAGTCATCAATCCCAGCACAACGAGTATGGTGCCAAACACCACAGTTATCACAAGCCAACATTCTTTCACCATCATCATCCTTTGCCCCACATATGCAATCAACCGTCCACCTTTCTGTTCCCCTCTCCATTCTGAAGTGGCCAAGTGCATACATTTTTGGGCAAATTCCTTTAATTCTCACTGTTCCACTTGGTCCAACCAGAAATTTTAGGGTCATGGAATCTTCTAGAGATCCATATTCCAAGAGTTCACTGGCTTCAAACCTCTTAAACATGGCATATACTTCTTGAAAAGTTTTAGTTGCTTCAATCTTAAGGTCTGCTATGGTAGCATTTGAAGGCAGGACGATCAGCTCTGGAGGTATGGCTGGATCTTCTCTCAACTGGTCTAAAAGCTCTACATAACATAAAAGCCTTAGGCCAGAGGAGTTACTTACTATTGTCTTTTCAGGTCTGTAATCTTTCATAAATTGCTTACAGTCCAAAAGCTTTGTTGCTGCATCAAGCATACTTTCCCTTGTTACTTGAGGTCTAAGATTTATCATGGTTCCAGGGTGAAGCAATGAATCAAATAAAAATTTCAGATCAGATTTGACATGCTCCCTTGATGGGATGCTTGAGCACATTCCATCTTCATAACTTGTAAAACTCAGTTGCACAAGCCTGTTGGAATAGGGGGAAGAAACTTTTATCAGAGAAAGTTTTACGTTGTGAGGAATAAATATGGTACAAAGTATGTTTCAACTACCTGAATTCAACATCATAGGAATCATGATTCCATCGAGTTTGGACAACCATGCCACTAGCTGCAAGCTTCCCTCCCAGATGCTTAAGGCAGTAATTAAGAAGTTCTGGAGATGCTGTTTTACACATCGCACCTTTAAGAGCATATCTTGTTACCCAGTTTGTCTTATGAGATGCTGCTAGAAGAACTTTGATCATGGCTTGTTGTACACGTTCTACATCATTCTGAGTAGATGCACATAACACTTTTGAGGCACCAGGCTTCAAGTCATTCTCTGTTGCTTTAGTCAGAGTTGGAGTGGAGCTTTCATGAGTGAGTCTTAGCAAAAAGGAGAATAAGTCTTTTATGTTTAGGAGTTCTGAGTCGGACAAGGATTGGTAAAAAGCAATAACAGCCTGCAGGCGAGTTCGCAGTCCTCTCCCTTGTAAAAGAAGGGGGGCTAAGGGCACAGTTGAGAGAGTATGCACTGCTTTCTGGTATGCATCCAACGTGAGTGCATAGCTGCCACATCCAAATTCATAGCCCCAATTGGCATACCATGAATGACCTTTAGTGATTGCATGGAGCAATCTATACTCCATTTCATATTTTCTAGACATATCCATG
This sequence comes from Rhizophora apiculata, assembly GCA_037832385.1. Classification (NCBI taxonomy): domain Eukaryota; kingdom Viridiplantae; phylum Streptophyta; class Magnoliopsida; order Malpighiales; family Rhizophoraceae; genus Rhizophora; species Rhizophora apiculata. The sequence continues at coordinate 1,326,401 of CM075441.1, read as the reverse complement.
ACAGTTATGCTCCTGTGTAGTAACAAGGACAAATCAACAATAAAAAAAACTACCATGGAAGAAAAAAAAAAATAGAGTTCAACCTCGAACTTTGTTTGTCTTGGGCATTTTCAGAGCATCTTCAGCATTACTTTTTTTAACATTTGTTTCTTAGTTTGCTCTTCTAATCATTTTGTCTAAAGGAGTAAAAGGGTATGCACAAACAGAAGGCTTCTTCATTTTGGTATATGGATGAACAAACTGGGAACTAACCAAGCTGAGAAACAATGTTAAAGTTTAGCTCCTGATTTTTGGTGTGACGCTAAATATTGGTTAAAAGCTATGTGTTCAGAAATACAATCCAAGAGTGGGATGTTCAAACCTGACAGCGAGCCTTTTACACAGTCGGTCCCAGAAGTCCATGATGTCACTTCCTGTCAAAACCTTGGAACCTCCTTCTCTTCCATTGACAGTAAGAAGGTGACCATAGCCATTAGAGTGAACGACACCGTGAAGTAGATGAGTGTGATCCTCAAATTGAGCGTATACCCATTCCTCAAAATCCTCCATTGGGGTCGCTGGGTCACACCATTTGCACCTAAACAAATTGCACCTATCGTCAATTTTATTTACCAAATTCTAGCTTCTTAAACCCAAAAAAAAAAAAACAACAAAAAACAAAAAAGTGGGGAAAAAATGGCACTTACCTTGATTCCGACAAATAGAGCAAATTGCCACACCTCGTACAAGCCTTCTGGTACCCGGAAACTGAACTACCATCTGCTCGTATGATGAAATGGTACCGCTTCCGACACACCGGATGACCACTCCAACCTTCATTAATATCACCAAAATTATTACAAGCATGTACACTTGCACGAAATTAAATATTTAACAATATAATCATTATATTTATTTATTGTTCACTGTGGTTACTGAAAGGTGCTTGTTCACTGTGGTTACTGAAAGGTGCTTGAGTGGACTCACCAACAACTCGGCACTGTGTGCAGTAAACAGATCTGGAAGATCTGGTCACGTCCTCTTCCACAACGTCCATCGGCACGACCAGCGGAGACAGATCTGAAAGGTCTCCCACCGGATCGCCGACCTGGAACACCATCTGCCACGCCGTCAGGGACTGCAACACGGACGGCGGGTACATAACGCGAGCTTGCCGGTTAAGGAAGATCTTCACGCTCTCCCTAAACGGCTGGCCGGAGTCAGACTCCCCTGCTGCCGGGAACGTCCGGAAGTCGTGGAGATCCGCCGTCACGCGCTTCCTTCTCGGCCTCTTCAAGGGCCTCTCGCCGCCCACCGCCATTTCTGTGCTCTCTTTTCCCTTTCCAGGAAGAAGAAGAAGAAGAAGGTCTACTCTGTTCTACACAGCCTTTTAACCTTTAAAACGGTGCGTTTTGATGAGTAAACAATAACAATAAAAATAAATAATGACAAAAACAATTATATAAATATTAAATATGTTGGACGTGGATAAAGGGAAGGAGATCAATATAGTAGAACAAGGGGCATACATATATATAGTTGTGCGTGTGTGTGTGTGGAGGTTTTGGGGACTGACAGGAAGGTGGGGTCCACTGGAGTTTGGAGTTTTGGCGGTTCGGATTTTGCGTGCTGCTGTTGTGTTTGTTCTTTACCTCTGTGCATATACTATTTTACCCTTCTTAAAGGCGGTTGGTTTTTTTCTTTTTTTTTGAAATATTATATATTTATGGTTACATTCTTTGAGTTTTTTTTTTTTTTAATTTCCTTTTTTTTAACCAAAAAATAATCATAGTAAAGTCCTAAAGTCAAGTACTCACTTACAAAATCGAGGATGTCCGATGGAAATTTGCTGGCATTGACTTGTGGTGATGCTGAGATTGTTTTTGGGGTTTGGAGACTGTTCTAAAACATAGGTCAAGTATCAAGTAATCTTTTAATATTTGTATATTATATATTTTATTTAAAATATAATTTTATAAATTATAAATCTCTAAAAATATTTTTTTATAATTATAGTTAGTCATTTGATTCTTTTAATAATAAATTGATTACTTTATTGTAAAATATAAATGATATATATCATCAATAAAATAGTTTTTTTGATTAAATCTGGAGATATTATTAATGATGTGGTTTGACTTATGAAATTAAAGAATAAATAAAAATTAAAAGAATAAATGTAAAAATCAATACTCTAAAATAAAAACACGTGAGACTCAAAAATTAAAAAAAAAAAAAATTAACATTTATTGAAAAACTCAATATCAATATTAATATCAATTGACAATAATTATAAATAGGTTGATTAAAAGAACTAAAATAAGTCTAATTTATAATAATATAAGATTGAATCCAAATAAGAGTGAAACTCAAAATAAGAATTAAAAATTAACTAAAAAAAGATAGTTAAATAACTAAAAAGAATAACTAAATTAAAATTGTGGTTTGAATAAGAGATTATCAGAATTCGGACTTTCTACTCTGCCTCATAGAATTCTTCTTAATGTTTGCATCAACTAAATATTTTATTTTTAAATTTAAAGATATCATGGAATTAACTTTTTTTATTTAAAAGTAAAAAAAATAAAACCTACTCGACAGGGACCGCCGAGTGCGGACCGGTGCCGGGACATCATCTGTTCGCTTTTGTATCAGAATTTTTGGTGCACACTGGGAAGAGTGGGGGCCCGATGTCGGGAAAAGAAAATAAAATAAATTCTTGGGTGGTGGTGCAGATCGGAACAGCCACACGGGACAGCACCCTGCTGAGTGAGGTTTGAATGAAAACCCTAGCGGGAACTCATGGCAGTTCTCGGCGGGAAACTAAGATTGTTGCATGCATGAAACATTGGACACTTGTTTTGGAAGTACGACGGTTGTATTGTTTCATAGAGGCCAATACATACAATTTGATTTATATTATATAAAATAGTATTTAATAGTTAATATTACATAAATTTTATATATATATTTTTTACACAATAATATTATTTACGTGGGATTGATATTTACGTGATATAATTATATTGTATCTAATTAAGAATATTAGAGAGGGTGTATATATATATATATATATATTTTGAAAATATATTAAGATTTCATTAATTTTAAGTTAAAAAAATAATTTCTTTTATCATTAAAAGATTTTATAATTATACTCATCTTATTTATTTATTTTTTAATCTGTTATATTAATTTTATTAGTTAAATTTAATTCACACTAAATATTTTTCCTTAAATACAATCACATAATAGTTATATATATAAAATAAAAAAATATTTTTAAATATTATAAAAAAATAAATACAATATTTCAAAAAAATTTTATTTTATTTTTGGTTATTAAATTTTAAAAATAAAAAAATAAAAAAAAATCTTAATTGTAAAAACTTTTCAATGTAATAAATAAAATTAGTCTCTTTACCTTAATTTTTAAAATTTATTAATGAAAACTATTCCAATCATATCATTTTGCATATACTAATTCTTTTATAAAATTTTGAAAAAAATTTTAATTTTAGAAAAATCATAAAATTCAAATATTATAATGAGATTCAAATTTATTAATTTCTTAAAAGAATGATGTCATTTTGGTCAATTTTTTTGTTAATAAAATTAAGAGAACCCCGACGAAAAGTGTCAATTAACAAAATAAGAAAACATAAAAATCTTATTTTGTAAGGTAAAATTTCTACTGAGTATTAGGTAGATTTAATTTAACCCTTATTATTTCCTCACCTTTGGCTTCTGACTCAACTCTACTTAACACTCCTCGGGGACCAATGGACTACTTGTCTTTAGCCTTAAATAGCCCAAAAGTAGCCTACAGATATCCAAATGAATTTCCTTAATTATTGCCAATTGCCCAAGCATTCATCATTTTATTTTAACGAAGATTTTATATGGTAATTGATGAGTTATTTCGTGGTTGAAAGCTGGGAACTTCAAAAAAAATGGAGAAGGAAGATTAGAGGTGTAAATTGAAACTCAATTAATTTGAAATTTAAAAAATTAATTTGAGAATCAATATTCAGAACATTAATCAAATTAATGATTTATTTATTTACGTTGCAATGCGCGGCTATTTACTAGTCTCAACTGGTACATGTCTCTCCAAACTACTACTTGACCCTTATATACCACCTTAAACCACGCTTTTTTCTAATTAAATTTTATTAAGTCCAATTAAATAAACACAAAAATACTGAACTTAATAGATACAAAAATATATATATATATATATTTTTTTTTTTTTTATATTATACATAATATATTAACATATTATAAAATATCATGTTTGTAGTATAAAAATTATTTTTATCCACTAAAATTGACTACTTGTATATCCACCTAATATTTTTCAATTTTGTTCACAGTATTTGCACTTGTAAAGTATCAAGAAAAATGAAATCTTCAAAGAATGTGTACTTTAATTGAGACTACGTCTCACACGAAGAATTGAGCGGAATATTCTCCTACACTGACTCAATGTATTCAAATTTTATTCCAAAAGTTTTTTTTTTTTTTTTTACAATTATTGAAAAGTAAAATTATTCATATTCTTACCAATTGCACCAATCCTTAAATCTAAATCTATATAGCCATTGATTTTCCGACTCTGTACACTGAAGCTTAAATACTACTTTCTTTAATTACATTTTGGACCACGCAACTGCGCGTACCTAGCCATCAAAATACTGGCAGAAAAGCACAGGAGCACTGAGAATTGATTCCGAGTTATTTTGTACACAGAATAGCATAGGAACGAAGAGTGGACTGTAAAAGCAGTATATTTTGGGTGTCAAGAATTCATTATAGCTGCGTTGCCATTTGCCCCCCCTCGCTTTCATGGAAGCCACGGGATGGTTGAGTGTCCCTTTTCTCCTCTAATTTCATGCCCTTCAAGCTTTCTTTGAAACGCCCCCCCCCCCCCCCACAACCCCACCTCACCTTCCATCTCCGGTCGAGTGTGGTGTCCTGTATTTCTAGCATAATTCTTTGCGATATTCTTGTTGGAACCTCTTGATTCCATGCTCAAGTGGTAACCAAGTACTCTTCTCATGCTCTTTCACCTCCATCGTAACCATTCGTTGACTTCGGGTCTACAGAAAATAGTTTCAAATTATCCAATTTTCCAGCCCATATACATGTCTTGGTCTGGGTCGCCCACTCGTGCAGGTGTGTCCATAAGAATCCAATAATAAGTGAAAGCCCGTGTACCCTCTTCCCTTTAGTCGGGCTTGGTCCATCACAAAATAAAATTCTTCAAACCATTATAAATAACACAGAGATACACATCATAATTTTTTTTTTCTTTTTTTTTTTAAAGAAAAAGCCCCCATATCTCCTTGAAAGCCAAAAAAAAGAAAAAACAAAACAAATAGCTAGAAATAAAAAAAAAAAAAAAAAAAAAGGGACCGAAAAATAAGAATTTTTTAAAAAGGAAGTCAAATTCGACTTAAAAAATACAAAAAATTTGAATTAAAATGGAATTCAATTGAAATAAAAAAAATTAAATTGATTATCATAACAAACAGGATGAAAAATTAGAGATACTTGTAACGAAACACTTGTGACATAAACATATTGACAATAAGCTAAAATCTGGGGACGAATGTTCTGAAATACTTTCCTATTTACTGTTCTCCATCTCACCAGATCATTTTGCTGAACTTCAAAAACAAAAATAATAATGATAATAAGAAGGAGAAGAAATCCATTCAACCTGCACGTTTCGTTACTTCCAAGCTGCTTGACTATTTACACCATTTGATCTGTAGATGTCATTTTGAGAAATCAGACTTACATGGACTTAGCACAAAATTCTCTTCGCCCCGCTCCAGAGTTTAGCATTAACATTGACATGTGTTTTGACAACCAGCAATCCACCTGCTTCAAGGCTTGATCTGGAAGGGAGTCAAACTTGTGCTTGATTTTCATTCATTGGCGTTCAATAGGGAGAACTTAACATGTAGGCTTATTTTCCCATTCTCCAGCACCAGTTTAGCCCCAGTTACTAACCAATGTCCGGGGCTGTCCTGTGGTCCTCTACACAACTGAGAATTGTCTACGAACTTCAGCAGCTTCTGTGTTTGCATTGGCTTTGGGGGGCCTGATGGATACACACCGGAATCCACCACCACTGCCTGAGGTTTCTCCTTCAAAAGATTGCCCGTTATAGATGTGCTTATTGCAGAAAAGAGGCCAGACTTCTGCAGTAATCCTGATGATGCTCCTTGTTTCCAGCTCGATTGCAATATGAAGAAATCTGAAACTTTGGAGAACAGCAGCCGAATATGAAGCACACGCTTTGAGTTATGCTTCTTTACATGAAGCTGAGCTCCTGTGACGATGTAGGCTGCATCTTTTCCAGTAGTATTCCACCTGGGGTTGTACTTCACTGGTGCTGTGCATATGTGGGAGAACCTCTTTCCATTTATAGCTTCCAAGTATCGAACATCGGCAATGTCTTCTGATCCTTTCCACAAAGGTGTGTCGTCTATCTTGTCTTCCAGCACTTTTGGAGTGTTTGAGAGATGTTGGAGATGTATGGCTAACCTGAAATAAACAGCAGCCAAAGGTTTATTGGTGTTGAGTGTTTGATAAGAAAATGCATAGCTCGTCAGATTCATTCTTTTGTGTTTTCCATGCACTGCAAGGGTAGAACAACTTTAGAAAAGTTGCATTTAGAAAATGCACAAACATTTCACTGTTGGAGATTGAATTAATGATATAAAAAAAAAAAAAAAAGAAAACATAGATAGATGATTATTCCCCATAACCTAGTGTGAGACCTCCCGCACTGGTACGACCTTTTTTTTATGTAGATAGATGCGGGATCTAGCAGGACCTATAGGTGAAAATTAGTTCAGGCTACTCTAATTCTTGTAAGTGGTTACATTTGAGATGGTAATTTTTACGTTGTTCAAGAGTTATACCGGTTGCATTTCATGCCTTCCAGGTAGAACCTCATTCCTGTCACTGGTCTCTTTCCAACTGTAACCTGGTTGGCAAAAGAAATTTTCTCATGTCCCATTGCAACATATCTAATTCTTGAAAATGAAAAATGGACTCATTGGAATAGTACCAGAGTGGTGTTCACGTATAATTTGCGGCCCATCAAGTTGAACTGAAGAGCTGGGGATGAACTTGCCAAGTTTGTTGTAGGGCAAAATGGCAGGTCATTGTGCATGGGAGCCCAAAGCTTGTGAGATTGGAAGTCAAGAAAGTACTCCAGATCATTTTTAGGAGGCTTGTCTGTATGACAGATAGAGTGATGATAATGAGGAACAAAAACAATGGGATGGAGACAATTAATTACATAGTTTGCTGTTAAGCAAAATTCTAAATTCTAGATTCTAGGTGACATTCAAGATTGCAGTTCATTAAATCAAGGATTAATTACCAAAGAAAAAAAAATTATGAACACCCACACGGCGTACCATCTGAACACCCAAATAATTAAAATAAGATTAGACTTACATCGAAGATAAAGGTTGATAGCATGTGATAAGAAACCTTTGCCAGGAACACCATTGAGAAGAGAGGTTATGGGTATGAAGTTAAACTGAACTGCATCTGGCGTTGATGGAACAGTTAGCAGCCACTCACAGTGACTGCTCACCCATGGGTCACCTCCCCTCCTGGCACAGATGACTGTGATTCCCTGCACAAGCTCCCTACTTCAACGTTAGTTACTTCTGTGTGAATCTCATTCCTTCTTGAACTAAACAAGTCCAGATGGTAATTAAGCAACAGTGAAACCTACATCTTTTGCGCTGATAGATGAATAGCTGTTGAAAGGGGGCTTTGGACCAAAGACATTGAAAGCCTCTGGTATCTGTAATTAACACTGCTGAATTAGAAAAATAAACCATACACAACAAAAATAGCAAAATGCATTGAGAGTGTTATAAAACATAGTTAGAACTCTGAATATATATGATGTTTGTTTGATTCAATTTAGAACACAGTTAGAGAACTTCCAGTGCATCAGTTTCTGGACCTAAATGGAGATTCCAAATTAAATGTTCATGGTAAAAACATCAGTCAAGAACCTTGCAATCCCTAGGCTTTGGGGGAGGAAAATTGCATGCCCCTGTAAAAATTTGATCTCCAAGGTCATCCAAATGTTCCTTTAGCTCCGATGGACCCATGTTGGAAGATCGGTCCTGCCTAACTAGTACCAGATCTGAGCCACCAATGCCTAGACCAACAACAATGTGAGTCCCATATTTCTCAATGAACCTGTGAAAAACAAGCACAAATTTAATAAGAAATCAAATTTCCTAAAATTCAACATCTTTGGTTTATGTTTGAATAAAATTCGTTGACCAACCATTAGACAATAAAGGGCTGGACAATGTCATTGTTCAGATATACTTTGAATCAAACCTTGTCTTGCAATGAATGAGGACCTGGAACGTGGCCTAACACAACAAAATTCAACCTTGATCCTATCGCTTTTCTGCCTTTTTATATCTTCGGTCAAAAAATCAGCCATCCAATGAGGAATAATATTGGGGGCAACTTTTTACTTTTTCTGATGGTAACTTTGGGGGCCCGCTCTCCAAGTTCACTTCAAATCTAGGGGCCGCGGCCTAAATGGAATTTGTACAGGTCCCAAATGCAGTTTTCAAAGAGAAAAAAAACAAATTTGTGGGGAAAGAGTAAAATTGAATGCACAAACATATTTACATATTTTTATTATTTAAATTTCCTCTTCTTGACCACTCCAGCTATTTTCTTTTCTTTTCTTTTTCTTTGTCTTGTGACACAAAAACAATTAATCGAACATAACCAAGTAGTTTGCTAGATGGACTTATGAAAAATAGCAACCAGATTTAAGATTAACAACCAAGTGACTGCATGGTTCCTAGAAGACTAGTCAGTAGTTTAGAAATTTAATATTTCGATCTAAAATTATGAATTCTAAAGACTAATCCTCATTTGAATTGGAGTAAATATACCTATAAGGTGAAAACAAGAGATTAATTACGTTTTTTTAAGCCCTTTTTTTTTTTTAAAAAAAAAATCTTTTAAAGATAAAAGCCTCAATCATAGATAGCATTTCTAAGTCAAGGCCCTCAATTCTATCTCATTTGGTTTAATAGAAAATTTTTTTTAGTTAATGGGACAGATGAGTAGAGAGGGTTGAGACATTGGACTCGAGATTGCAAATATGCCGTATCTTGTCATCCAAGTTAATATTTCTTGCAAAAACTACATTGGTATTCCTGCCACGACATTGAAGTTCATCTCACTTGATTTTGACAACCAATCAGGATTTTTTAAAAAATAAAAAAAAAAATAAATGAATAAACAGGAGATAGGAGTTCGACCATATTATTGAATGTATTTTATCCAATAACTACCATATAAGTCAAGCCGCTAAAGCTGACTTTATGAGGTTTAAACTAACGCATGGGCTAATTCCAATCACGAATGATTGGTAAAAGAAGAACGTACGTTTCAATTTGATAAAATAAATTGAAATTGCAATTTGTGCCAATTGGTTGGCACGTTGGCCTCCAGTCGAACTCCTATGACTCGGTCCAAAATTTTTATTTTTAATGTATTTTATTTTTTAGAAAACCGAGAAGACAAAAAAATATTTTCATTAATGTCGGCATTAAATGATAACTTCCATATTTTCCTTTTAATTTAATATAACTATCAGGCGAAAGTCAACTTGGATGGTGAAATTTTAGGTACATACACACCTTTCTAATTTCCTTGAAATGTTGCGTGAAATTTGAGAATAATAATTAAAAAAAAAAAAAAAAAAAGTATGCTAGATTAATTATTAGCTTGGATGCACTCCATTTTTCCACCCTATCATCCCAACCCAAATATGAAGTTAGTTAAACTAAAATTCCAACCAAAAAAAAAAAAAAAAGGCATTTCATTTTTTATATTTTAAATACGAAATAAAACTTTATCTGATATTATTATAAACGTGTTCAGCTACATCACTTTCAAGATGCCCCCACCAGCAATATCATCATATGACGCCACCTGCTTTTAATTCCTTCTTCATTTTGGTTAGAAGTCTAAATTGCAAAATAAGAATAATCTTTTACGTAGATTTTCTATATTAGACTATGCCAGAAATCACTTGTTAAATATCCTTAAAAATTTATATCTTAAAATTACGAATTTTAAATTTAAAGTTTTTAAATTAAAAAATATATAAATTATATTTAATATGTAATTTACGGTTTAAAAACGTTCAAAACTTCAATTGGATCTTAATATCAAACATTCAAACGAGAAGGAACGCAGAATGATATGAAGATTTTCTCACATTTTAGTTAATCCAACAAGCCTTTTCTAAATTTTTGCTTTTAGTGTCAACTTGGCTACTCTGATTATTGCCTGTATCTCTACGTTAGGACACCAAAGCACACATTTATATTAACCGGAAGGATGTTGTCGTGTTACCTTGCAAGAGCAGAGGGATCCCAAGAAGATGGAACTGAATTCCGGACATCATCGGAGAGAACAAGCGGATAGCGATCGATGTGAAGGCTGGCTAGGACTATCATGTAACCATCAATTCCTAAATACTTGGTCCTGCCTGCATCCGTTGCCCACGAGTCTTGAAATCCAAACGCGGCATTAAAGTGCCCCGTCGGGATTTTGCCGTCGATCGATGATTTTTGGTTGAACAGCTCGGCCATCTGCACGAAGTGAATGTCCATGAACCTTAAATTCCACGAAACACAAACACGGTCTCGTATGTTTTTTCTTTTTCCTTTTTTTTTAATAAAAATTGATAAAACGAAAAAATAAATAAATAAATAAATAAATAATAAACTGTTAAGTGAGAATACGGACCTGATGGAACTCAAGGATACCGGATTGATGGCGAGTACGGTCGCCTTTGTCGCACTTTATATCGACGGAAACATCTCTGAGGGTTCCATAACCGGGGACCGTGACTTCTGTTTTGTCTGCTTCATTTAGCAGAACAAGTCTTTCCTTGCCTTTGCTGTATTTGAGCCGAAAATCCGATGTTAAATCGAACCCTTTTCCCAGGCTGTTTATAGCCTTCTCCAATATCTCATTGGTCATTTTATTTCTCTCCTTTTCTCTCTCACTCTCTCGCGTTTCAAGTGGTTTATAAATAGCCCAGATAGGTTGGGGGGTGGAGACGCAGACTTCAGACTTGGGATAAGAGAATAGTCAGACCAATTCCAAAATGCTACGGAAATGGTTATAACGTGTGGAAGTTAAGGTTCAACAATCCAACTACTCATTCCGTCGGAAAATTAAAAAAATTAGAAATTTCACATTTAATTTAATTATTTTAATTAAAATAAATTAAATAAAATTAATATTAAATATTAAATATATAACTATTTATTTTAAAAAATATAATATATAAATAATTAAATAAATTATACTGAAAAAATATAAATATATATAATTATTTAAATATTATTATTATCCTTCTTCATTCTGACCTCGTTATCTTCATTCTGACCACGTTTATGTAACGGAGTTATAATTAAAATTTTAATAATTAAATTAATTATTAAATAAAAAAATTTAATAATATAATTTTTATTTTAAAATAAATTAAAATATAAAATATTATTTTTTATTTTTTTGTAAATTTTTAAATTAATTAAATTAAAAAATTATGATTAATTAATTTATTTACTTATCTATAATTCAATTAATTAATTTATTAATTTAATTATTAATTTTTAAAATAAAATAAATTAAATTATAATTTAATTTTTAATTTTATTAATTTTACCTATTCATCCGTCCTTATTTTTAAAACCTTGTTATAATTAATTAGAGGACACGATAAACGTGAAAAGGCATGGAAATGTGGAGATGTAGAACACGGTATTTCCGAGGCCACCAGGCAGTTGCGACAAAAGTGGTAGCTGCAAAGAAAGACAGTGTTCACACTCTCAAATCCAAATCCAAAGAGCACGCGACGCGCCGTCAGGCGTAGACGCCAACGAAACTGTTCTTCTAGTTTTTTTATAACTCTTCTATTCTAGTTTTAGAAACATAATTAATATTCTTATATCACATAAAAATAAATAAAATATTATTAAAATTAAAATTAAATATATATTTATAAATATTTTTATTAAAATAATATAATAATATACGATATAAAAAATTTAATAAAATTTTATTTAATTTATAAATTTAATAATATCATCAAATTATTTTATTTTAATTAATTGAATTATATTTTTTATTATTATTTTTTTATTTAGTTATATAAAAAAATTTACTGATTATTTACTATTTTAATTTCAAACTAATTTAATTTTTAAATCTGTAATTCTATTTGTATCAAATTATTAGGAATAACTAAACTAAAAATATAATTAACTTGACCATTTGGCATCTCAAGTTGGACCAGAAGAGGTGAGAATCTCTTTTGATGAAGTCACAAACGTTTAAGCGAAGTCTCTCTTTAGCAAAACTTGTTTTTTTTTTTTTTTTCTTTTTCTCTTTTTTGTTAATTTTAGCTTAATCTGTTAGCTTAGCTAGCTAGATTCTTGCGTTTTCCCATAATTTCCAGCGAAATTGTGGTATTTTCTTTCAATTTCTTGACAACCATACGCCATGTCACACGAGTTACTTTGTCGATTCCCGCTTAGTGCTACACAGATTCGCTCCCCAGTTGGCTTCTCTCCATCCCCTCTGTGCTTCGCACTTACGCGTCATTCGAGACATTGGCCCAGACGACTCCCACCTTTGTTACATTTGGTTTTACATTAGCTTTCTATTTTTCAACGACGACTCCGAAATGGTCAAATCATTATATAAAGCGAGCGTTTTTATTGAGAGTAGTATTATTAGGGAATAAAAATCAACGATTCCCACTAAGAAAATTCTATTCACATTCTCTTATATATGAAAATGAGATTTTACACCTCTAACTAGGGGTAAAAGCAAATTGGTTAGAGTCAGTTTGATACTCATATTCAAACCAAATCATTCAAAGTAGTTAAAAGAAATTTCGAAACTCAACCAACAAATTTTATTAATAAAAATAAATAATAATAAATATTTATATTATATAATGAAATTAAATATTTTTAAATTATGATAATAATTAAATTATTAATAACAATTATATAATAATAATAATTAGTATTATAATATAAAAAAATTATAAAAATTATAAAATATTTAAATTATTAATTAATAATTTATTTTTTACTATTAAATTTTTATAGTAATATATTTATTTTAAATTATTATATTTATAATTATTAATTTAATAATATTATTATTAAAAAAATTTATTAATATAAATTTTATTTATATTTTTATTATAATTAAATATATTTAATTATTATTATTATTATTATTATATAATTATTTTTTATTTTGATTCTCATTTTTAATTTTAAGTTTAAAATAAATCAAATATATTATAAAATTTAATATTCTGTTTTTGATTTTTATAATACAATTCTAATTCCAAACTAGAATCTAAATGCCCCACACATACAATACAATATATTAAATTTAACCTAGTATTAGGTTTTGTTTTGCCACTCTCAAATTTTGGGTTCAATGCTCAAGTTTGTTATTATGTGTTTTTTAAAATTAATTTTATTAGTTTTTTTCACTATAAAAATTTGTCCCGCTTGAGAAGTTACTCTGATCCATCGCTGAGAGCCTTCAAGCACAAAATTTCTTTGTGACTTGTACAAATTCACAAGGTTTATTATTGCTCTACTGTTGTGTGTTTAAAGCACAATAGGGAACTTGGCATTCTCTGCTGTGAATCGACCCCCTCCACTCTTTATGAGGAGAAGAGATTTTGGTCCCTAAGTGCGATCTCCATCTCATTTATTAATTGTGCAAAAACACAATCTCTCTCACACATATCTTATATGAACGACATGTTATCCTATATTAAAAAAAATTAATTATTTTTTTATTTGTTAAAAAATTAATTTTTATATTTAAAAAATTATTATAATTATTAATTATTAATTTTTATTTTTAATATTTATTTTTATAAAATATTAAATTAAAAAATAATATAAAAATTTTTTTTTTTCAAAAGACAAAAATTATATTTTCATATTTTATTTTATAAAAATTATTAAATTAAATAAATTAATATTATTAATATTATTTTATTATTTAAAATGTATACTAATAAAAAAATTTATTATATTTTATTAAAAAAATAACAGTGATAACTTATTATACTGAAATATTATTTATAAAAATAAAAATTATTTTTAAAAATAATATCAAACAAATTTTAAATATCAAAGTTTTTTATTTATTTTTATTTTATTAAATTTTTATTATATTTTATATTTTTATTTTATATTTTTTTTTTTGTTAACAAAAATAATCCATTTTCGCGAAGTTTGAATTTAGTGGTGTTGAAGTTACATGCACGAGTGAAGAATTTGAACTCGAATCCTTCGATAAATTAACAAAAGAAGTAGATTTTACACCGGGGTATAAGCAAATTGGTTAGAGTCAGTTCGATACTCATATTCAAACCAAATCATTAAAAGTAGTTAAAGGAATTTCGAAACTCACCCAACCCAAAAGAGAGTAAGAATATGTTAAACCATCATTGGTGATTACCAATTGAATCGGTCAGCTTAGCTACATAAGCCATGCTCCAGAGTTTGAAATATCCCTTTACTATTTTATAATAAAAATTATATCTCAAATAACGTCAACTGATCTTACGTCGGTCTTGGCGATTACAGACGGTTTCACTTACACTCTCCTCTTGCCTCTAACTTGGCCACGGCAGTCTTGTACTCTTATTCACCTTGCAGGCTGAGCCGTTCTTGCAGTAAAGAAAATTCAAATCGAAATTTTTTAAAATTCAAACCAATGTTTACAGAACAGAATCAGTCAGTGCTGAATATCTAATGGTTTGAATCACTGGTAGGTAGAGGAGGAAGAATCCATGATATTGTTACTTATTTCTATACAACATACTACACAACGAATAATTAATAATAATAATAAATAAAGTTAATGATTTTAATTAATATTAAGAATATAAATCTTAATTATATTCAAACATTATAAATATATTGTCAAAATAATGCAAATTATGAATTTTTGCCAATATAAATAATGTGCATCACAGAAGGTAAAAACTCTATTATACAGCAAAACCAAAAGTCCATGAAAGGCAAAAACAAAAAAAAAAAACTCCTTTTTTTTTGGTTATTTTTTATGGAAAAACTGATGAGATATATTAATCATTTGTTTTTAAGTATTGAAATTTCCAACCTGTGTATTGAATTTGATTATCCATGCTGAGTTGTTCACCCATCGCGCCTATGAGTCCCACATCCACCTAATTGTGTTAATTGTTACAATTTTAGAGTCACGAATCCCAAACACAATTATGGACATTTGTGGACCTCCCTTTGTACCCCACACGCACCTTAGGGTGGCCTATAAACAAGGGACACATTGAACGAAAGCCTTATTCACAATACAACCATAAAGTACAATCGCTGTAGTCTAGCGGTAGAGATGCTCAGAGTATATAAGAGTATCTTACTGCATTCAAATTAGCTCACAAACAGTGAAGTAGAGGGTCATATTTAAATAAATAAATAAATAAAAAACAATTGACTGTAACTCAGTCTCGAGACTCTCAATCTTAAGAATGATTATAGTATTATTAATCGACAGCTCATTGGTGGAGGTTCATGCCTGTAATGGTGAAAGAATGTAGCTCCTCCACCTTTGACCATGGTGTAATCCTTGGAAGAGGTTTCCTTTGACCACACAGCCTTTGAGGAAATTTCATGCTCATCTTTGGGGTAGTGTGGCATGTTTGTAGCTTTCAAATTTAAATAGTAAAATTGGTATATTCCAATTTCTTATGTTCATAAGCCGAGTGGAGAAGAAAATTTATATTCCCTTTCACAGCGTTTCATTGTCTCCCCACCCCATCAATCATTCAATCCCTAATTGAATGCTTCTCAATTTCTTTATTATAAACTTTTTCCGCAAGCAACGGGCAATACTGGGGGGCATCGGTAACCCTGAAAATTAGTGTGAAAGATCAGTTGCATGTTTCCCTAGGCTAACAACTCAGGATTCAAATCCTAGAGTCATAGGAAGTAAGACTTCATTTTTCAATAAAATACTCCAATAATTTAAAATATAAACTTTTATCGTTGAAGTCTTAATTAAAGAAAAAAAAAAAGTAAAAATATAAGAACAATACAAAAATTTTAATAAAAAAAAAAGGGCGAAATGTTAAATGAAAGATTGAGCATGAAGGATGCGTTCTTGGATTCAAAAAAAAAAAGAAAAAGACATTCTTGATTGGCGTCGAGAAGGTTGGGGATATTTTCGTGCAAGGGAAAAAGACCCCAAGAGCGACAACCAACCAACCAACCAACCAACCAATTGACTTCCAGTAATGATGAATAACAAGTTCCGTGTCGTCGAGGTCAAAACCGACCTTCAACACGCCAAGATTTAGACAATGCCAATGTTGCTTCAAGAGAAAGCCTACTCGGCCATGAAGGGCCAAGATAAGATATAAATTTAATGTATGAAATAATATCGATGTCATCGTGACAGCAACATGCACACAAACGTTTGGTTCTAAAGGCCAAGAAGGTCTTGTGGGTCCGAGGAGAATTTGCATGGAGTCAATTCGTTTGAAGGTCTGGAAGGATGTGCTGCTAATGTGGCAGAGCTTGCCGGACTACCAAGTCAAAGTCTCCCTTGACTGGAAAGCAATCTGAACGCCTTCTGCCCCTTTTACCATGGAAACAACGAGTTCAGACAACTGTTTCCCGATTCACTTTGGATTGTGGTTTCACTTGTCCATACTGAACCGATTAAAGAGAATTTAGAGATGGTTAAAACTTTCTATCCACTACGCAGATGTGACTAAAAAATATATATATATATAGGTAACCGTAGCATCTACGTGAATAAAACATATGACAGCCAGACGTTCTATGGACGCTCTCTCCTCGACAACTTTTCTATGAACAAGGGGTTCAGACTTTAAAAAATCACTCATCAGTCTATTGTTAGTATTTAAAAGTCTTCAAGAACAACCATATTTCTACCCAATATTATCTTTCATAACTCAAATATATATATATATATATTTTACTGAGAATCAAACTGTTCTTATTATTCAACCGTAACAGATTCCTCAATTTTAGACTCGTCAACGTTGGACTTTTTACATGATACGACTAGCCAAAAGTCATTGGTACGACCAGATGATAGAGCTACCTGTCGACAGATGCCGACAAGTACGTGAACCCTACTAGTCCATTGCTGCTTAAAAAAGTAAGCTTTGGGCCAATTGGCAGTCTCGAAATTACCCCGACATCCAGAACCTGTCGGTTTTTGGGTTTCTCGGTGTCATTGTTTCGAGAACATTTTCTTTTGGCCCAAGAGTTTTTCCAGATTATTTTGCTAAAAGAAAAAGCAATCCCCCTCGTCTTCTTTTTTTTTTTAAGTAAAAGAAATGAAAAAACAATAATGATACTCTATGGTTCCCGTACAGAAACATGCTTACATTGTCACGTAATAAAATATAATAGTTTATTCTTATATTAAATTTATTAAAAAATATATTTTATAAAATTTATCACTCTTATAATTATCAATGAGTAAAATAAATGTTTTGACTCACTAAATATCTTAATGAAAATTTGAATTTATAATTTTGCATGAAACAATCGAGTGGACCACAGCATTGAGTAGTGTAATTTCAATTATTTAATTTTAATTTAACCCTTTTTTTTTTTTTTAACCTTGATGGATCCATGGTAATACAATTTATGGTTCCCATGCCACGAAAATATTACAAAAGGCTCATTACTTTTCCTTTTAGTATATCAAAATTAAAGCTTCAATTTTGCGAGAATTTGAGGATTTCTTTGATGTGTAGCTACAAAACGCAAATTATTTTGTATGAATTTGAAGGGCCGAATCTTGATGTAACATTAAACAGTCTCATACACTACGATGTGCAGTTTCCTCCACTTGAATATGTACGTTAAAAGAATAAATATATTTTTAAAAATTTATATTTTTTCATAAAATAATATTTATTTAATATTTTATAATTTTTTTTTAAAAAATTCTAAATAAATATGATCATACAAAAATAACTCAAATTTAAGTCTGATATAAGAAGTTTTTAATCAAAAACTTTTATTTATTTTTTATTTTTTTACTCTTTACAAATCTTTTTTGATCAAATATTAAAAATTAAATTTTATTTTACTTTATTTTTTTTAAATTTTTTAAAATTAATTAAATTAATATTATTTATATTATTTTTTATTTAAAATATATATCAATAAAAATATTTGTTATATTTTAAGATAATAATTATTATAATTTTTTATATTGAAATATTATTAAATTTTATTTTTAAAGACAAAATTAAATATATTTTAAATATTATATATATTTTAATTATATATATATATTATAACATTATCAGGCACGAACGAGTAGATTTCAGAAAAAGGAAGGGTTTCCCGTCCAAGCCTCCGAAGTTGGTCTCTGGCCTTAAAACAAAAATTATGGATGCTCGCCCTTAGGAAACATTCTAACGATTTAGAATTTAAATTTAAATTTTTTTATTTTTGATATTTTAAATTTTAAATTTAATAAAAAATTTAAAAAAATGAAAAAATAATCTCTATCATATAACTTATAATTAAATAAATTTTTTAATTATAAAAAATATATATATATACTAACTTTGGATTCACATCCTCCCTCTCATTTTGGATTCACAGCCCATTGGACAGCTAGCTATTGAAGAGCTAGAACAGACCTACCATGTGCTGGTAAACTCAAGTAATCAATGGTTAAAATGTATCAATTTTACTGATTTGGTTAACTAGTAGTAATGCAAACCTAGCCCACCTAAAACATAATTCTCAACACAACAATTACAAAGAAAAGAACATAAAATAAATAAAAACAGGAGGAAAAAAGAAGAACAGATATACTGCTCTTCTCCTAAACCAATTGTTCAACATGTTCAAAAGGAAAACACAAGTGATCACAAAAAATTTTTATATTATATTGATAATATTTTATATCATATTGATATATAAAAATATCTTTTATATAGTATTTTTTTTTTTTTTTTTTTGCTACAGCTTTTGTGCACCTAGTTGGACCTATTCAAAATTATCTAAAGAATGACAAAGTCAAGCAGCTGGCCATTGCTGATTTTACCTAGAGAGAGAGGAAACAAATGGGATTACAAATAAAACAACCAATCATGATCAACTAGTATATTGACCCCAAAGTTGGTGAATTGCGCAAGGTGACGATGAAGATCACTTCGTAGGCATGCAATCTAGTGGGAAAAAACCAACCAGGAACATCGGACAAAGGAGACAAAAGACACCGCTTAGGATATTATGCATTGACAACACTAATGACACGGACAGGTAGGATAATTCCAGAAAAAGGCGAAGAAGAAAACACCCATAAAAATGATGCATGACATCTTGTTATCATTTTCTGATGAATGATAGATTTGTTAATCCTTAACCATCTACATGTTAAATTTATGATGAACTCGAAGCTAACTTCAACAAGCTCGGATTCATGGCACAAATATCCGTACAACTTAGATGGAAAGAGATCAAACACACAAGAAGTATCCAGCCCTACAGCTTCTCCAAAGTAGCACAATTGTAATTCACGCATAAATGAAGAACGTTATAGCACACAAAACTATGCCAATGACACCGCTCAATGTGTGAACCTATATGCTTTAAGAGAAAAACAAGGACGGTGCACCTTTACTAGACCTACATTGTTTGTTCGGAAACAGAAGCCAACCCTTGCATCAACCTAACGATTTCTGCTGTATCATCCAGATAATACTTTGCCTTACTGGGTTTTTGATAGATTGTGCATGCAAAAACTTCTGCCCTTGGAGATATTGATGGGCCTGCCGTGGAACTTGTGATCACCTCAAACATATCCTCGTCAGATCGGTCATCTCCAATACACAGAACAAAATCTGGTAACATTCCCTTCTCTTGCATGGTGGAAAGCAGACGTTTGGCTACAATCCCCTTGCTTACCCCCTGCACATAGACAAGTTTGTTAACTCTCATTTGCACAAGATAAAAGCAACACCGTGTTGTTTAAATTTGGTATATTAGCTGCTCTTTCAACCATGGAGCACGTTCAAAAGGATGACAGAATTCTTAACTAAAATTATCAAACCATGCTGCCTCAAATTCTCAGCTATGGTCAACTATCATATTCTATCAGCTCTTTCTAAATCTACACATAAGAGAGCTACAAAATTACCATACGTCTGATGTGTATAAATAGAACAATGGAGGCTGACTTGATTTCAAACTTTTATACTGTTATATTGGTGTAATATAAAAGCCAAACCTCATGGCAATCATCTGATGTTCTCTACCACTCAGGTGTGTGCCTGCTAATATTTTCATCTGAAAAAATGGACATCTACAAAAAATGATTAAGACAGACTCACACATCAGAATCAGTCAATACTCCCATCTTGAACACTACATGCAAGGTGAATCAATCTTCAAAGTCACAGCAATTTGTTGATGGAGCATTTGTTCTGGGGTTTCTTCTGATTGTTACATCATTAAAGCTAGCAAATGATTGAACTAATGCAATCCAAAACACCTGGCAGTGCTCTTAAAAAATATTTCTCTAAACATAGGCCGCATGACACTATAATCATTGGAATCAGTGCTGATATGAGTAGGGAAATATAAAAGAAACTGATATTGCAACAACAAATAGAAATATATGATGCAAACCTGAGGTTTGACCTCCACACTATTCTGGCCACTCTTGACTGTAACAGGTTCATTAGCTAGGACACTTTCAAGATGATCAAGAAGTTCTTTAGCCTGACATGAACCAAAATCTGGATCTGCATCCTCATAACACCATACTAAAGCAGTTTCCTTATCCTCAATAGTGGATCCATCTGTTGTTTCAGTATAAAGCTGCATCACTGGCTCCACAATCTGCTTCCAACTTGTGTCTGCTGCAGGCACACATGTCTCCCATTCCGCATCTCGCATTAGCCTAAGATAGTATTTTGAACAATTCCAAGTTAGTCACATAGCAGGTACGCATCGCTATATATTAGTAGTAATCAGTTTCAAGATTAAGCATTTCACCTTAGAAAAAAACCATGCTCTGCTGCTAGTCCTAGCTTCTCACATGGAGAAAACCATTCACCAAGTGTCTTGCGGCTTCTAGCACTCACAAGGAAAACCATGTTGTTATCATCTCTGCACAAGCTCCTTAAGATGTCAATGGTTTTTGGAGATGGGCTTTTATCAATGGAAGCTTGGGGCATTAGAGTACCATCATAGTCCAGAAGAATTACCCTGGTCATTGTCCTCTTGTAAGCTGAGACAATATGCTCCATTGACAGCTTCCTGAAATTTGGATCAAGTGCTACAACTCTGAATCTTAAACCAAAACCAATACCCCAGCACCTCCTCCTTGCATGGTCACGGCATGTCCTCTCCAGATCCTGGAGAAAGCTACGTGCCCAATATCCAACATCATGTGTGCTGACATATCTATAATGCTTCTCATGTCGAAGTTGCTTTTCTGGCTCAGCCATATCCAGTGCATACTCCATGGCATCAACCACTGCATCAATGTTCCAGGGGTTTACTCTAGTTGCTCCACTCAGAGATGGGGAACAGCCAATAAATTCAGAGATAACCAGCATGCTCTTCTTTGGAGTAGTCAAATCCAGTCCCAACACTCTGTCTAATCGCTCATTCCCTTGACGACTAATTATGTACTCATATGGAATGAGATTCATTCCATCCCTCACAGCAGTAACCAAACAACACTCGGCAACAACATAATATGCAACCTTCTCATAAAATTTCAGCTGTGCATCAATCAGAACAATCGGGTCATATCCAGACTTCCCAAATGTTTCATTGATTCGTTTCACAGTTGAGTATGTCTCATCCTGAACTTCTTTGACATCTTTTCCTTTACCCCTTGCTGGGTTTGCTATCTGCACTAACACCACTTTCCCTTGCCACTGGGGGTGCTGCACAAGTAACTGTTCCATTGCCAGCAACTTCAAACTTATACCCTTGAAAATGTCCATGTCATCCACACCTAGCAACATGATCCTACCTTGATCACAGTACTGCTTGAGAAGCTCCGCTACCTTTGCTTCAGTCTCTGGCAGGCTCAGCACTGACTGAAGCTGACCCATATGTATACCAACAGGAAGAATTTTGATGCTTACTGTCCTACCAAAGTACTCAAGGCCTATGTATCCTCTCTTGGATTCATAGGTAAGGCCAAGCATTCTACTGCAACAAGATAAGAAATGTCTTGCATAGTCAAAAGTATGAAACCCAATCAAATCTGCATTTAACAGTGCTCGCAGAAGATCATCTCTAACAGGCAATGTCTTATAAATCTCGGAGGAAGGGAATGGACTATGGAGGAAAAACCCAAGTTTCACCCTATTGAACCTCTTGCGCAAAAAGGTTGGCAGCACCATCAGATGATAGTCATGTACCCACACGAAATCATCTTCCGGGTTAATCACTTCCATGATCCTATCAGCAAATATCTTGTTTACAGAAACATATGCTTGCCACAACAAACGATTGAACCTACCACCGAGATCCGGAGACAAAGGCAACATGTAATGAAATAAAGGCCACAACTGCTGCTTACAAAACTCATGGTAGTACCTGCCAAAAAGATCTGGTGGGATAAATGTTGGTACACATTTGAAGGTCTCTAACAGAATCTGTGAGACCTCATCTTGTTCACTTGGTCTAACTTCTTCCCTCAAGCAACCAACATAGATAACCTCAATCTCGTCGTCTCCTAATCCATCTTTCAACTGAAGGAGAAGTGAATTCTCGTCCCAAGCGAAAGTCCAAGACTTGCCGCCGCCATCTGATTTCCTCTGTGCCCTTATTGGCAGCTGATTCGCTACAATTATAATTCGGTCCCTCTGACCAGAAGAAGACGATGGGTCAGAGCACACGCTCTCTGATGGGTCATTATCCAGATCGGATATTATGCCGGCAACCGTCATAATCCGCGGAATTCGCCGGCTCATGCGACCAAACGACGGGGACTCACCGGATACAAGCTCCAAAAGGTTTGAATATGATTTTGATACCATTCTCTGTTGACCCTTTCCAACCAAAACTAGCTAAAGAAAACTCTTTTTGTTCCAATTTGGCCAAGTAAGTTCTCATTTAACATTAACAACACTCTCGCAAAAATAAAAGATGCCCACTTTTGCTTTTTTACACAGACAACCAGGTAAGTGGTTGAAAGCCAAGAAAAACCAACCGCGAAAAGTGTGCAATGCAAATCAAGATGCTTGCACAAGTGAGAGAACAAGTAGAATAAATTCCAGGTTATGTAGTAACTACAAGTAGCACTAAACCATGGTTCAGGGTGAGAAAACTAATTAAGTTAAGGATATGGAAAAGGGTAGAGAGAAAAAAGCTTTGATAAGTAAAATCAGACCACACACTGGGATCAGCCAGGAAGCCTCTGGCTACGGAGATAAAAAAGAGGAGAGAGAGAGAGAGGAACGAAACATAGATTCAAGACTGTAGAGCTCAAGAAAAATACAATGCTGCAAAGAGTCGATATCCCACTAAAAATTGTTACAACACTCGCAACAATTTGACAATGAGAGTGAGAGAGATAAAGCAACCAACCAGAAACCAACTTAAAGAATTACCGCACAATTTTGCCAAAAAAGAAAGAAAGAGAAAAAAATATTCCAACTCAAGAATAGTTCACAAAAAAGAGTTGCCCGGCTCCTGCAAAATGGAACCCCATTACCTTTTGGTAGCGTACGGCTTTCACATTCAAGCCCCACAAATACATCTGGCTGTCTTAGAAATATGAATTCTTTTTATTTTTAGAAGTGACATAATTATAAAAATTTAAATTTAAATTAATAAAAAAGAGTGACGCGCTAAATCATCTTTAATTTCCCATTTTGAGAAATAAAAGTTATATTATATAACAGCTGAACTTAGATTTTTGCGAGGAAAGATGCATATTTTTAGTGATTTATCTAAATATCCATCTTATTATAAGTGAGAAAGAATATATAATTATTGTTATATATTAATTAATGGTTCACAAAAATCACAGAACATTTAAACCTCTTTCGTGACTCAACAGATATTTCTAATGTCAGGCAGCAACTAAGGAAACACGAGCCGCTAGATGGGACCGACATGGGGATGATCCAACGGTTGATGGAAAAATAGAAGTTGTGCGCTGTCTTGGGTTCTGATGTCCAATCTGGAGATTGAGGTCACCGCCGCGAGGCAACAGGCCAGTTGGCTCCCATGGAGACTCTGCCGAGAGGAGATGGCTCTTTGTCTGATAAACAAGCAAAAGCATGTTAGCCTGTCCGAGTGAATGCCACGTGGCACATTCCTATTCGCCTTGGGGGACTCCTCATAGGCCGCCTGTCGAAATATTTAAGGCGATGGTATCGCAGAATAAAATTAGTTATTAAATTTAAAATTTTAAAAATAATTTAATATAATTATTTTTAATTAATATAATTAATATTAAATATATAAAAAATTAATAATATAATTTTTATTTTTAAAAAATTTATAATATAAAAAATTATTTTATTATTTTTTATGAATTCTTTAAATTATAATTATAATTAATTTATTAATTTATTAAATTAATTATGTTTATAATAAATTATGTTAAAATATGATATGACGTTGATGCAGTGGTGACACGTTTTAATGGTCCGTTGTATTGGACATTTACTTTTTAAGTAATCGTTTCCGGGCTAGTTTGTGTTAAGTAGCTAAACATAAATTAGGTTTGGTAAAAGTAAAAAGAAAAAAAAAAAAAAAGAAGAATAGGCTTTGGTATAAAAATTAATTGGTTGAAAAAAAAAAAGCTAACAGAATAATAACAAAATTATATAATTAATTTCCAATTTGAAATTTTTTAAAAATGAATATTTATGGTAGAGACTAGAATATTTAATAAATAAAAATTAAATCAGTAATTTATTAAAAATTTTAAATGAACGGAATGGTTGGTTAAAATATGGAGGGAAAGCTAATCTATTAGAATGTGGTTAAGTTACGGAATTAAAAATCAATAATTCAAATCCATACAAAGCCAATTTGATGGCAATAAAAACAATTGAAGTGGAGAAAGGAGAAAAATTCAATAAAATTGTCGGATATAATAATAAAATAAATTACATACCTCACGAAATGTCGGCCGGCACCGAGGGCTTCAAAAGCAGTTGGACGGAACATTGACTTGTACACTACCTGGTTGGGGTGGGACCTACTCCTTAATAGCTTTAAATTAATTAATTAGATTGAATAATTAATTTTAGATGAAATGAAAATAATTAAGGTGGATAATCTAATGGACACACATAATTAATTTTATATGATTTCACTCTAATTTTTTTATATTTAAATTTAATTTATTTAATTAATGAGTTAAATTAAATTTTAATAAATTTATAAATTTTATAAACGGCATAAATTTTAAATATAATTTTAAAATAAAAATTTTAAAATTAAAAAAATTATGTAAAAACTTGGGAGTAACATGAAAACTCTTTTTTTTAATTCTCTTTTTATTACTTTTTTCTCTTTCTCTCTCTTCCTATTTTGGTCACTTTTTTATGTTGGGGAGGTAAATCAATGATAAAAAGTTTAAGAATATTTTATTTTTAGATTTTAGTGAAATAAAGATATGATAATGCTGGAGAAAAAAGAGAGAGAGAGAGAGAGAGAGAGAAAGAGAAAACAAGAAGAAGAGACAAACAAGAGAGAGCAAGAGAGAGAGCGAGAGAGAAAGAACAAGAGGAAAAGAAACAAGAGAGAGCAGGAGAGAAGAGAAAATTATGGATTTTTTTTTTTATTTTTTGAATTTTAAAATTTTTTATTTTTAAAAAATTTATTTATTTAATTTTCAAATTTTTTAATACTTTTATTTTTTTATATATTTTTATTTTCAGATTTTTCACATTTTTTGAATTTTTCTTAATTTTTACTTTTTTTTTTAATCTTATTATTAAAAAATAATAATATAATATTTAATTAAAATTTATAACATATTATATGATGTATTAATAATAAATTAAAAAATAAAAAATTTTATATACTTTTATTGAAATTAAAATTTAAATTTTTAAAAATATAAATATAAATTTTTAATTACTTTAGAAATATTAGTTGATTAGATTATTAAATTCAATCTGACTGAGTTAATTTTAACACCAATTACTGTTATTATATTTGTTATCACCTAGTTAAATTTTTTAACCAAAATTTTGATTAAATAATAACATAAAGTTACCACATTAATCTTAATTTAACCTGTATGTAAGAAAACAAATAACTTTTCTCACACAATCCCACGTAAAAAAAGTAAATTGATATAAGACACTTACGAGAATTTTATTAATTTTTTATTATTTTTTTACAAAAATATACAAATAAATGTTATGTCAAATTCCTTACTATTATTTCTTACTCAAATATTTCTTTTAATTAAATTACTTAAGTGTTATGTATATTTATTAGTTATCACATTACATCTATTTATAATAATGATAATTAATACCTTAATTACTTAGACACATATATGATTTGATTGTCAAATCAATTATATTTAGTGGGTTTCTCTTTTTTTAAGCACTTTTCACTTTTTAACAATTTCTTACTACATAATTAAAGGAGAAAATGACACGTTAAATCTTATTTGATTAGCTTATCACCTTAATAGTCCATATTTTCTTACATAGAGGAGGATGTAATAACACATCAACTTAGATAAACATCTCCTATTTGCCATTTTTGTTATCATATTATGCCCTTCTGGATTAGGAGAATTTGTCTTTATACTCTCTTATTTTCATAGTCCATGTGGCACTCTTACTTGGTTTACACACCAAGTTATAATCAGCCACATCACACCTAGCACGTTGACTTAAGCCTATACTCATGCATCAACACCCTTTAATATTGTTTGCATCTTTTAGCCCTTTATTTGTAATATATAACTTATTGATGCAGACCCAACTTATGCACGTTAAAGGAAGTACATGTCGTTGGCTTGAACCCCTAGTCATACACTAATTCTTGTGATGTTGTAATTATTTTTGCACCCACTCGTTAGCCAACATGTCTTTTACCCATATATTATTGGTTTGGACCATTACCTATACTCTAACGTTGGTTAATTATCAAGTGAGACATGTATACCCTTAAAGAGTATTAAGAAATTTAACCATTTAGTAAAAGAATATATAAGAGTATTTGAGTAATTACACCCTTCTAACAACTTACATCAACATTACATCATTACTTGAAGTTAATGCTCTTATTTGTTGTCATAAAGCTTCCATAATATTGTAATAATGATATCCATATATTGGGGTTCAAGTTTTTGACTAATGTTATAGTTTGCATTTAATCTTTCTCAATTTTGTTGTTATTCATATTGTTTTGCACGTCTATTTTGTTTTCTTTGATGTGACACTTATACATCAAAATTATACTATATATTGCTACAATATAATACCACTATTTACATTTTCTCATCAAAGGATTCATAGAGTTAACAATAGACACTTAAAAGGTTGACAATAATTATTGTAAACCAAAAAAAAAATAATAAATAAAAAAGCTCAATAGTAGAAAACCTAACAAATTGGGTTCAAGTGGCCTTGGTTCAAAAGCTCATAAATTTAAATTCATAGTTTAACTAATAAATTTATTATAAAAAAATAAATCATTAAAATTTTATTATAAAATTTTTTTTAAAAAAATTAAAATTACCTTTTAATCTCTTTTAAAAGATTTATAATATTATTATTTTTAATTTTTTATAAATTTTTAACAAATATTTAAAAAAATATATTAACTATTATTAAAAATAAATGTAATATATTTTTTATTATAATTTAAAATAAAAAGTATAAATTATTATAAATTATAATATGTAACATATTAAATATAAATTTGTTTAAATATAATTACAATTCAATGTAGAAAAAAAAAATATTGACAAACTAAATCTCGACTTGTACGATTGAGAGTGTAAATGTGAACATATTACATATGATAACCATTTAAAGGTATTATTAATTAGATATAATACATTTAATATTATTAAAAGTAAAAATAATAAAATTTTATTTAATTTAAATAATTTAATTTAATTTATCTTAATTAAAAAAATTAATAATTTATAATTTAAATTATTTTAAATTTAAATAATTAAAAAAATAAATAATTTAAAATATGACTAATTTAAAATTTATATAAATAAAAATAAAAATAATTAAAAATTTTAAAAATTTAATATATTTGAAACACATCGAGACTAATAAACCTGAACTTTAAATGATTGTATCTTCAAACAATATGGCATGAATTCAACTCGTAACACCTTTTTTCTAACCGAAAAAAGCCTATAGTTTGGACTCATTTAAGTTTGTGTTAGGTTTAAAGTTATCAATTATTTTTTTGCTTATTGATTCTAATTAAAATTATTTTTTTAATTTTTAATTTTAAAAAGGATTCCAATATTAATTAACTCTAAATCGTTGCTAGTTATCAATTATTTCAAACTTTTCCGAACAGCAGTGCCAGGTTTGGGCCAAAGATCACATTGTTCATACGTGGCAGAACATTGCTTCGCTTGTACACAGAAAAGGGTCTAAAACCCCAATTCCATCCGTACGATCTACCGAAATTCCCTGGATTGCCCTTGCCATTCATTTTCCCCGACACGGTTTCCAGGTCTTTACGAAGAAAATACGATAAACCCTTATTTCATATCCAAAGTTAAAGTCTTTGGCTTCTTTTCTGGTTCATCATCTCTGAATATTTGTGGGTTTTGGATTGTTTGTTGAAATATGGTGAAATCAAGCGATGATGGGTCTCAGACAATCGCTCCTTTTCTGAAGAAATGCTATGAGATAGTAGATGATGAGTCCACAGACTCGATAATATGTTGGAGCCAAAGTAAAGACAGTTTTGTTATAAGGGATATGACTGAATTCTCTGTTCAGTTGCTGCCCAAGTACTTCAAGCATAACAATTTCTCTAGCTTTATCAGGCAACTCAATATCTATGTCAGTTTCTTTCTTTTCTTTGAAATTCTCTTTGTTTGCCTTATTGGGTAATCTTTGTTTTCATTATTTTATGGGGTTATGATGTATTTTCTTTTCTTTGTGTTTTTCTTTTTTTTTCCCTTCTAATTTCTGGGTTTGGGTTGGGGTGGGGTGGGGTTTCGGGAATGGGAAGATGTGGCTTTGATTTGGGGTTCTTTTCTTTTTCTCTTCAAGTTTGCTTTGATTGTGGATTGAATTAGTAATGTTGCTTGCAAAACTGTGTTGATTGTGCAAGCTATATAATGATGATGGTCGACTTTTGAGTCTAGAGTAAATAAAATTGTTGATTCCAGTGGAAAAAATTTTCTACATGAACTGTGCCCAGCAATCTGGGACTTTGCCAAGAAAGATGCTATATCTAGGAGAAGCAAAATCTGATGATATAGCGTGAATTATTCCTGGTCTAATTGGTATTTTTCTACTTTATTTATTTATTTATTTTTTATTACGGTTAATTTTTGGATTTGAATAGAAGACATCTATTATTGATACCTGGGCATGCTGTATTTACGGCTTATAGACCAACCTCAAGAATTTAAGCATTGCTTTGTACCCTTGATGTTAGATATTGTCTGGTAATTGAAGAGCTGACAATGCTGTTAGATATTGTTTGGTAATTGAAGTATTGTAGAATATGGAGTTGCAAATGCATTGGATTGCATTGCCTCCAATACTTCATGCTGTTTTGACCACTATGCAGGAGAAATGTATTGTGTTTGCTTGTCATTAGCTAAAGAGTTTGGACCAGCCCTAAGTTTGTAAAGCTTCAATAAGCAGCTCTGCTTTGATGTTGAAGGCTGTGTTACTGCAGTAATCCCCTTTAGACTATTAAAGTGGAAACAACTTTCCTGCTCCCTATTCCTATACCTATACGAAAGAGAAGAAAATCTTTTTAAAGGCTGCCAAGTTATATAATCAGACCTTTGTGATGTTTTGTTTTATGTTTCAATCTTGGATGCTTGTATGCCAAATTCTTACTGTTGGCTTATTGTGCCAATTATTTTTCGTTTATGTTGTGAATTTTTTAATGATACCTGTTTGGATGAAGTTGGAGAACCTCATGGGCAGGCTCTGACGGTAGAAGCATGAGATTTTTTGGGGGTGGAGGGAGGGGGACTGGGGGTGTGATAATTCAAAATTTTGCTGACCTAGATGGGCGGAAACATTAAAAAGTTAAAAAGGAAAAGATAAGGCTAGGCAGCCGCAGGATTCTATGCAGATGGCCTTTTCAAGATTATATTCTTCAGAATTATCTAATGACAGTGATTTGAAGTGCAATGCATGAGCTGCATATCATGCCGTTAAGCAATGCAAAGTGCTTCCTGTCACATCTTTTTTCCAAGGTCTATGGCTATTGCCATATCAAATTGTCTGTGAAATATATTTCATAACCATTATCTGGCCCTTTACCTTTGTTCATGTCTAGAATTTGTATATGAGCAATATCAGGGTCTCAGCATCCGTAAAATTTTGAAGAGAAATGGAAATGATACTGAATATCCCTCTAGTGTTTACTTCCAAGGCTAATTTTTTATGCACGAACAAAAAAGTTTTGCTGGTTCAATTGTGCTCATATTTTATTTCATGAGCTTGTAACAATATTGGATGGCCTCACAAAGTTATTGTCAGAAATGTCCTCTTCAAGAAAATTACGTGTGCGCAATGTGTGTAAGAAAGTTGATTTCTTAAGGGTGCTCTGGCATTCGTTGTTCTTTCATAACAAAACTGGTCTGTGCCATATAAACATTTGAGGGTAGCCCAATTCTGGAGTCTTTTTCTTGCTCTCTTGCCTCCCCTCCGCTCTTTTTAAATATTATGGATGAACATATGTTAGAGCCTTGAATTCCATCTTAGGAGGGCATGTATGGTCTAATTATGTAATTTAAGCATCCATCATTTTGACAAGTACCTAATTGTGTTTCAGGGATTCAGGAAAATTGATACAGATCGTTGGGTATTTGCAAATGAGAATTTCATCAGAGGTCAAAAACATTTGTTGAAGAATATCTGTCGTAGGAAATATTCACCTGGAGATAATCAGAAGTCACTGCAGCAGCTGGACAACTCTATTGAACCTTGTGAAAATGTTGAAAGTGTGGGGCTGTGGAAGGAAGTTGAGAATTTAAAGAGTGATAAAAATGCACTTACGCAGGAGCTAGGTAAACTTAGGCAGCACCAGGAACTTGCACACAATAAGTTGCTCCTTCTGAGAGATCGACTTCAAGGAATGGAAAAACATCAGCAGCAGATGCTGTCATTTTTAGTGATGGTCATGCAAAGCCCAGGGGTTCTGGTTCAGCTTCTTCATTCAAAAGAGAACAATTGGTGGATGGCTGAACGAGGAAGAGTTGTAGAACAAGATGCAGATGACAGTGAACCAGTAACTTCTGATGGGATGATAATAAGGTACCAACCACCAATGGATGAAGTTCCTGAGCCTGTACATGTGTCACCGATGGTTTCTGAAAATCCACAAGAGTCTGACCCTTGTTCTGATGGTATGAAAGATTTCGTCGTTAGTCCTGATTTCATAAAAGCGCTTATGGAGGAAAATTGGTGTTCTTTTGATAAAAGTGCTCCATTTGTTCTAGCTGAGTTACCAAATGATTCTGAATGGGAACAGCTCCTATCAGTCAATCCTTTCTCAGAAAATGATGAAGATGGGAAACAAGATTGTGATGGGCCTGCAGATGGGGAGATGGAAATGGGAACAACAATGTCTGGAACCCAGTTAGATGGAACTCAGAATTTTGATCTTTTAATAGAAGAAATGGAGAAGTCTCAGAACTTGGAATGCAAGTCAGTGGACCGTAGGCCACCCTTGGATAAGTTCCAAAGCTTGGACATGTTAACTGAGCAATTGGGTCTCTTGAATTCTGAAACTTAGAATTACATGACTTCTTACTCTACCTCTCTCGTGTGGGTCAGTTCATCTGAGAAATGTAAGTTAATTCTTTCCATTTTTATTATTCCAAACTAATTAGGGTCATTCAGTTCATGACTGTTCATTTCAATTCCAACATGCAGGCTACATTTTGCTTGGCGCATTGCTAGATTAATGGCACAGCTGCATTGTATCCTCCATTCATCCTGATCGTGGGAGTGACATCCTGACGGTACTTTGGCTTCTTATAAACAATATCAGAAATTATATGCTAATTGAATTCTTAGCTACTTTGTTGAAATGAGATTTTACATACCAATAGAAAATACTTAATACTTCCTAGTTCTACCCCTTCGTCTGTGCGTGCACTGGAACTCACATCATCGTGTGATTGTGATGTCCATATGTTAAATGCAACGGAACATTCAAATTTCAAGTCCAACGTAATGTCAGCTGCCAAATGAATCCCTTATAAATTGTAAGTCACCATATTACAGGTAGATTTTAAGCTTCTGTCAAATCAAATCATTTTTCATTATATGTAGCGAGTGATCGTTCCTGCAAAGTTCCCATCAAATGCTCTGACGAGTAATTTCCCTGAAGATCAGTTTCCCTTTCACGGGGATGAGGATCCCAAAATACCAAACAGGCTGTTCCTATTAATCTACGTACTACTTGTGGGGAGCGATGCTCTTGATGCCTGAGTGGAATGACTTATGTTTGAACACACAGCTCAGTCCACACGGACCACATCTGCCCTGTGATGAACTGTCCATTTAACCCTGTGTTCCTCTTTTAGTTTTTTTGTCCCTTTTGACACAATAACCCTTCCAGTGCTGTAAAGCCGTGTATGGCCTGAAAAAGTTGCAGGAAATGAGGCGGTGGCTCTCTTCCTTTCATTATATTGCTCGTCCATCCACAATGTTGAACCTGGTAAGATACACCTGAGGTGGTAGTTTGATTAGGAATACAGCGTTTCTCTTTCTCATATTGGTCAACGCTCGAGCTTTTGCCTTAATGCACAACACCCCATCAAAAAATAAGCCTGTGTAATTTCAGACCTGTTAACATTGAAGCCGGAGATGAGGGAGGTTTATTTGAATCTAACATTAAAATTTTAAATTTTTTAATGTTTAGTATAAATGTAAAAGAGGTTTACTCCAATTAAATAATACTCAAGCTCAATAAATTCAACGTTAAAATTTTAAATTTATTGATATTTAGTGTAATAATACTCGAATTCAATAATATTTAGAAAATTAGTCTTCTTTATATAAAAAAAATTAAACGGGGATTGAAATTGGCGACTCTTGATCTCAATCAATAAGTACAATGAATATATTTGAGATGTATTTTTTATTGTAAAAAAAAAAAAAAAAATCAGGTCTGAATATTGTCCACCGGCCGCGAGGAAGAGTCGCTGGCTTTGGATAGATAAAATACATTATTTATAATTAAAATTATCGGTTCGTTTTTATTCTTATTATTCAATTTTTGTTTCAATGTAATCATCATGTGATCTTATATTAACAAGATTATTAGCCAAAAGGTGTTCACCTTGTGTTAAAAAGGAGAGGCGAAACGTTGTTACATCCATCATTAAAGAATAAATTTTATGTAATTAAGTTTATCATATTTATTTTTTAATTAATTTTTAATATATTAAAATGACCATTTTAAAATATATGATGCAATGTAATGACTATTATTCCAAACTATGCTAGTTAAAGGTAAGAGCGACAATTAAAAAAATTTAAAATTTATAATTTTTTTAAATAATAATAATAATTAATAATTTCTTTGAAACTTCAAAATTATGAAAATTAGGAAACGTTTGAGATTTTTTTTTTTTTTTTTATTGGGGTCAAATTATCATTCTTATCATTTTACTGCTAAATTTGAAATAATTTAAATATATAAAAATATTAATTTAATGAAATTAATTGTATAAATATATAATTTTTTGACTGGCGAGGCAGCCTGTCCAATTCGTTTACTTTTTTGACTGACTCTCGTCCAAACTTGATTGGTATTCACTTGCGGCCCAATCCACTCGTCACTATCGCTAAAATTATCACAATTTTAATTTTAAGGTCGTGCTTTATTTGTTAATACGGTTGTAACATATCAACATACTAATTCTAAATAATCAAATAAAAACCCACTTCTAGTGGGCGCAGCAGCAATAGGCCTCCTTGCTGTTCACAAACTTAGAAGCGCCCGTTTGATATACAGATCGGACAACCATAAGAGAATGTAATGTAAACATAAACTAGGCTACTATTTTTAAGAATTATTCCATAATATAAAATAATTAAGTAGTATAGTGTCTCAAAATTATTTTATCATTTTTATTATTGCTTAATTAACTCTTTTTTATTATAATTAACTAAAATTAAGCGTCAAGTTTAAGACATATTTTAGTTATACAGACTAAACATCAAAATTACAATGACAAAAATATACATTATAACATCATCTTTATTTTTTTAATTCTTCATTTTTTATCTTTTAAATAAAAAAGGAAATAAACATTGTAAGAGATGTAAGAGAGATGAAAAAATAAAATAATAATAAAAAGATTAAAAAAAATAAAAGAGAGAATAAAAAATTATAAAAAATAAAGAGAGACATTTAAAAAGAAAAGAGTTGAAAAGACAAAACATTAACAGTCTTTGCTCGAAATCATTGAATATGTATGTACTACTTTAAATGTACAAAAATAATCGCTTCAAAAGTAATGCATAAAAATTTTTTAGCAGTTATTTAGATACTTAAATATTTAAAATAATCTTATTTCACGTTCAAAAAAATCATGTTCCGATAATTTTTCTTTTATATGAAGTACAATTCAGAAAAAAAAAAAAAAAAAAACATTATTTTTAATGCAGATAACAACAGATGGTCAGATATAAGAGCAGCGGGTCAGATATACGTCTTTAACTGCAATGTAATAGAAGTGACATACCGCATCATAGTCGAGAAAGATACGCTAATCAAATATCTACAATAAAGCCTACACGGACAGTAAACCAACTCCGACTTGGTTTTCCTACCCAAAATATATTAGTTCTGAAAGATCCTGTGTTGCTCAAAAGACACTGTTGATTTCCAGGCAAATACACACTTCGGAATACCTCCTAATCTATTCATCTCCTCGTAAGAAGCATTGATTTCCAGGCAGAAGATCCCACTATCGAGTCACACGGACTCATTTAGGGTTCCTGAGAACAATAATCACAGAATCACCACGGAGGAACATCTTGCTGATGAATCTGTCCTTGTTGACCGGTTGGGCCTTCTTCTTGCCCTTCCCCGTCTTAGGCACCTGAAAAAAAAAAAAAACGACCAAAAAAAAAAAACCCTTATTCTGTCAATGACATTATGCATTAAAGGTTATAGAAACAGGACTAACAGATCCGATTTGCTGCTAACCTCAGTCCACATCTCTCTAACATTTTCGAGAACCATGTTGCAATGCCTGTCAAAAGCTCTCACACGGCCAAGAAGTTTTTTGTTATTCCGACAGTTGATGAGCACCTATAAGGAGAAATAAAAGAAAATAACTTCCATCGAGTCAAATGCTATACGAGGTTTGTATAAAGACAGATCATTAGAAACTGTAACAGAAATGGTGGACAGCATTTTGACAGTAGAGAGCTACAAGACCATAAGATAATTACCTGGGTATTATTTTTGACACTCATCATTAGCACAGAAAGAGGTCCTGTGTTGAACTCCTCCTCCTCTTTCTTGCCACCCTACAGCAAATAACATACATAAACATCAAGAGGGAAAAGAGAACAAAGGCAGTTATAAAGATTACAGTGATTTCAACAACACTACAAGAAAACAAGTTCCAACAACATCTATGATTTCACATTTGAAAGGAGAACATATCCTTCCAATGATAAATTTAAGAGTCCGGAGTTGAAACACTCTAATTATCAGTTTAAACTACAAAAAGAGTTTGCTTGCAGAGAGCAGGGGAGAAGAGAGAGAGAGAGTAAAATAAGGAAAAATAACAGAGGACATAACAAAAGTTCCCAAACTGGATGATTAAGCAATTAAAAGTTGTTCAGTAAAAGCAGGCTTACCCATTATTACAAACAAACAACAAAGTGAAGCAAAGGACAGAAAGTATGATTAACAAAACAGATAAAAAAAACGGATAAATAAGCTAGATTTCAGCAGAACTTACATCTTCCTCCATTGGCCGGCTGGGAAGACAAAAAGCAGTAGGATTAAGAGAAAACAGATCAAAAGTTGTTAGAATTCCAGAAAATCAAAAGCTCAACTTCAAAATAAGTGACATCGAAAAAATAATGAAAGAAAGAAAAACAAAAGACAAGCAATTAGTACCTCATCTTGTGAACAAGAAGTGCTATTTAATTCTTCCTTCAGCAAATCCTGAAACCAACAACAGAGAATGATTAATCACAGCAAAATAATCTAAAGAAAGGGGAAAAAAACTGAACAAGATGGTCACAATCATGGCTTGAGCACAAAACATTTGGCAGCACATTTTCAGTAGGTCATTGTACATTGTCAATAATGCAATCATGAATTGTTGGATGAAAGTAACAGTAGAAAGCAGAACACCAAACAAAGAAACTCCATTTACAAATCAGCACTCTCACACCAAAGATCCTCTCAAGAACAGGAACCAAAAGAGAATTTGTTTTGGAGACTTATCAGCCCGCTCTCCCCCCCCCCCCCCCAAAAAAAAAAAACCAAATAAATCAATGTGATCTCACATATTAAAAGAGTGAACCCAAGATATATTTACATCATACTGTAAATTTGAACTTTTCCAATTTGGCCATCAAAAGATTGCTGCCATATCTCTTACTAACTCACAGGAACAAAGAGTGCATGAAGAATATACAAGCAACAAAAAATAATATTGAAGATCATAATTACAACCCTTCAGCTCAGGTCTCCATAATCTTTCAGCATCAATGTGCTCAGGAGAATGAAACTTTTTGGCATGTGCATCATAAGAGGCTAAAAAAAGATCTTCAATGTCTATGCTGTTATTGCAGCTTTTATCTTACAGCTGCCTTAGGTCAGAAGTTTCAAGGAGCATTAGCTTTCTACACTCACACTCAAAAAGCCCGAATATTGAATTATTTTCATGCAACAGAGAACTTAAAAGGACTGAAACAATTTAAAAAAAAAAAAACTATTAGCACTTCATAGAACTATTCTTTCAAACCCTTAAGCAACGCATCTTAATCGAGGAAATTTTCATACTTCCAAAGGAAGTTTAAAGTCGATGATGATTGACACGAAGTAGACCACAGACAAACAAAATGGACAAACATATTCTACAGCACCAATTTCCAGAATTTGCTCCAACAAAATATGAGAAAGTTTGAAGAACATCAGCATTACCATCGAAAAGCAAAGCTAAGGTTTCATAAGCTACAAATTCTATTGTAGCAAGATTTAACAAAAACAACAATGCAAAAGGAATATATATATGTATAATAAAAATAAAAGATAATTTTGTTATTGTTAGAAATGGAACAAAAACAAGCCTCTTCAGTTCAGGTCTCCAAAAAGATTTCCGCATGGAACATCTCGGAAGAACGAAAGTTATATAATCATCATCCTCAGAGGCAACGCAGATATCTCCAACTACAATTATTTCGATTTTAAGAATTATAGAAAAATCATCCTCTTAAAACCGTATGAATTGGAACCAAAATCCGAAATTAAACTTAAATTTAAACAAATCGAACAAACATTTTGCAGAGAAAACACGCCCAAAAAAAAAAAAAAAAAAAGAAACAAAAGAACAAGAACTAGCATTTCCACCTCAACATCAGCTTCCTAACCCATTCAAAAAGAGCCAAACCAAACAGCGAAACAAACCCTAATCGCAAACTTCAACCTTCTATAACGACATTCCTATTATCACCATTACTTAAACCAAGAAAAAAAAAAAAAAAACAAACAAACTAAGCATCGGAAAGTAAAGAATTACCTGAAAACGATGAGCTAGCTGCGAACGAGACTGTTGACCGCAGATGGTGTTACCGTGTGTAACTTTGTAAGTGTGAAGCTTTGGAGGTTTAAAGGCGAGGCGGCGATCTGGTTTCAAAACCCTAGCCGTCATTGAAATACATTTTTTGGGCTTTTTTACTGTTTGGGTTATACTTATTGGGCCTTTCCGAGTTTCATTCTTCTTCTCTTATTTGGGCTTTGGGTCCAAATGTGAAGATGGATCAATGTGAGTTTTCTTTTTAGGTTTGTTAACAAAAATTTGTTAAAACACACGTATCATCCGACGTGGCGGATGTGGAATTCACTTTTTTCTTACATGGAATTTCTCTCTCTTGCTTGTTAGTCTCTCTCTCTCCTTTTCCTTTTCCTTT
Organism: Rhizophora apiculata; assembly: GCA_037832385.1. Lineage (NCBI taxonomy): Eukaryota > Viridiplantae > Streptophyta > Magnoliopsida > Malpighiales > Rhizophoraceae > Rhizophora > Rhizophora apiculata. Next base: position 1,287,937 of record CM075441.1, on the reverse strand, counting down.
TCCTTTTCCTTGCTTATCCTAAATTCCTAAAACCCACGTGAACAAAACCTGAAAAATCTATAAGAATCGATTTCATCAAACATAATATAATTTTACGTTATTAAAATATAAAAATATAATATAATATATATATATATTTACCTATTAACTTGAGTTTTGAATTATAAAGAATTTTTTGAGCAAAAGAGCAAAGATTAGTGACAAGAATTTAAAGCGTGTGATTGCGGCTTCTTTTGATTGAAATTAAGATTTTTTATTTGTTAGTGGGATTAAAGATAAAAAAAAAAAAAAAAAAAAAGCTTACACAATTATCTAAAATTGAGAAAGGAACATTGGGCACTAAAAATAGATGGACGATTGCTCTGAGATCAAGAGAGAAAAGAATAATAATAATAATAATAATAATAATAAAGAAACACTGTTTTTCAAAAATAGATGTTTTAGAAAAAAAAAAAAAATTGTCAAGCACCGTTTAAAACTGGTGTGATGCACAATCTTTTTTTTTGCAGATTTTGGTAGTTACAGGACGATCCAGAACTAGGCCTACTCTAATGCAACCGTGTAGAGAAGTCTTCCAAGCATATAATCAGTATCTAGTTATATTATAGACACTTTAAATTTCAAAATGTTATTTGTTTAAAGAAAAAAAAAAACATTAAACTTTGTACTTATTTGGTTTTGTGTTAGTTTCTACCTTTTGACTTAAATAACGGCCATTACCGATTTACAAATAGGGACCCCACCGAATTGTCATCACGTACAACCGATTCACTCTCACGTGGATCCACCCACACTGTATAATCTCCCATCCACTCCGCGCACTTCCTCCCTCAACGGCCATATCTAACCGCCTTCGACCCCCACTTTCTGTGTGCGTTTCACTGTGTCTTTCTCAGACATTTATAAAAACGGAAACAGAAAGCTGAAATTTGAAATTTACCAAACATGAAGCTCGAATTGAGTGTAGTCTAAGTGAGAGATGAAATCAGAGCCGTACATTAACTTCATCATCATGAAGAAGAAGTTGCGAAGCAAACGAAGTCGCAGGACCTCCCCTTGGATCTCCCCGAAGACTCTGTTCGCCAGGTATCTGCACTCGACTCCTCCGTGCGGAAATGCCAAAACCGGCTGCTCCGGTTTCTCGGCGAGTTCCGGCGGCGACGAAGTGTCGTGCAATTCAAGCAGCAGAGTCACGGTTGAGTCGAGCGTCAGGAAGCGAAAATTGACCGAAGAATGCGCGCCACCTACCTCGTCTCGGAGGATCATCACGAGTTCGTACTATAAGCCGAGCAAAGGAGATGGTGGAGTTGCAGTGAGCGAGTCGTCTTGCGTTGTGGAGACCAATGGTAGAGCTGCGAGTTGCACTAAAGTGAACGATGCCGTTTCTGTTGCTTCTCCTGTGGACTCGTGTTTGTCGCTTCAAACGGTCGAAGGAACCCACGACAACAGAGCGCCGGAGGAAAAAGAGCTATCGGAGATTTCTAAAAATGACGCCGTTGGCACCATCTACGACAACTCTGTCGTTGCAGCCGAAGCCGATCTCGTATGTACGGAGCATTTCTCCTACGACGATGTCGTTTCAGAATACTCGTCGAGCCACGAGAGGGCTGCTTTCTCGGAGCTGCAGTCGGAGCTATTCCCAGAGTGTTCCTCGGAGCTCGATTTCTCGGAGTACACGCCGTCGATTTTCCTGGATAGTGGAAGCCTATTCTCTGAGAAATCATTCGGTGATTCAGCTTCGTCTCCTACTCACTCTTTGCTGCAGGAGTTCCGGCAGCAATTTCTGCGATCAAGTGCTCCTTTGGAGATGAGAAAATCCTCTGTTGTTGAAGCAGAGTGCCTTGAACATGGCAGAGTAAGTTGTCTCCACTTTTCTTTGTTCAGTCCTTTTGTTTTCTCTTTCTCCCTTTATTATTATTATTATTATCTCCTTGTGCATTTTGTCAGCAGCCAAATAAGTTTGAAACTTATTTTCTGATACATTTTTTTTCCCCTGTGCATTTTCTCAGCAGCCAAACAGATACACTTTTTGGGTCAACTTTAATATCGTTTGAACCTTAATTTATTCTTATTTTTCCCTTTTTGGATTCTATTTCGTTTTTTAGCAGTTTGTGAGGTTCGAAGGTGAGGAAGACGAGGAGAGCTATCGGAAATTGAGGGAAAGAGAGAGAAGGCAAGTATTTATGCACGACTACGTCGAGTTGTACCGCTCCACGACGGAGCACGCGGAGATGATCCTGGAGCAACGGTGTCTAATGGTCCACTGGATTGTTGAGGTTGGTTCATTCTTCAGCTACGTGGCACTAGTATTTAATTATCCGCCATAGAGTTGTTAATGGTTAATTACTCGGATCTTTTGGGGTGATCCAAGACAGTTAAGTTCACTTGACAACACGCATTTAGGGAAGACTGGTGCCATGATGACAACTGGCAAGTTCTCTCCAACACCAAAAAAAAAAAAAAAAGATCCATTGAGTCCAATCCTTCTCAGTGAAGTCACGATGTGTTGCGTTCTAGCGTTCTAGAGTTCTAGACTTCTGCTAGAGTGTTTAATTTCTAGACTTCTTCTGAAACGCTTCCAATGTTACATGTCCATCGAATATGCAGCGAACCAGAGTAACCTACTTCCTACCCACAAGGCTTACGTGCCTTCACTTGGGCCTAGGGTGATTGTCATTTTCTGTTCTTGGTGTGTGTCAAGTACTCTGCACTTCCTTGGTAATTAATGACCACTATTTTATTTTTGTTAACTGATTTCTTTATACAGCAATCAACTCGAAAGGAGCTTCAGTATGAGACAATGTTTCTTGGAGTTAACCTTCTGGACCAGTTCCTGGGGAAGGGATTTTTCAAGAGCGAAAGGAACCTACAAATTGTTGGAATAGCCTGTCTTACATTGGCCACCAGAATTGAAGAAAATCAGCCCTACAATAGGTATTCTTTTTTCCATTGCCCGTACTTGTAGGTTTGTTTATCTAAGGATATCGTTTTCTTTATCCTTTAATTGCCCTGTGTCCTTTGATTGCTATATGATAGGCAGAGTGTATGCTAGGCGTTAAGACAATTTTAACAGTTTTCAATTGATTCCCATTTTCTGTAATGAGAATGAGTGTTTTAAATGGACTTTTTCCAGTTGCCAAAACAGAAAATGTTTTTAAAATTGTCGAGTGATCAAGCACAAAGGAACCAGAGCATGAGGCAGAGGTTGAGGAATATCAGAAGTAGATATTTTATTCCATTTTATCTAGTTCCCAAACTTGTCTAATGGCGAGATTCAGTTTTTAAGTTTTCCAGTCAAAAGCAAAGATAAAATCATGCCTAGCTGTTTCAGTCACTTAAAAACAATGATCATGTTTAGATCTAGCTGAAAAAGATCTCTAGGTAGATGAGAATCCACTGGCTCAATTTGCTTTATGAGGATTTCAGTGTGAGGCAAAAGAACTTCCGCATAGAAAGCAATGTATATAACAGATGTGAAGTGGTAGCGATGGAATGGTTGGTGCAGGAGGTCCTCAACTTCCAGTGTTTCTTGCCCACTGTCTGCAATTTCCTGTGGTAATTTCCTTTCCCTTCCTACTGTTTCATAATTAGGACTAGTGACTGCATTATGTGATAAATGTTGTCGTTTTCCTTTCTGATTAATTTTTATATTTCCTCTGCACGATCAAAAAATATGTAGGTTCTATCTGAAAGCTGCTAAAGCTGGTACAGAGGTGGAGAAGAGGGCCAAATACCTGGCTGTGCTAGCACTGTCAAACCATGAACATTTGGAACACTGGCCCTCAACGGTGGCAGCAGGAGTTGTCATTCTGGCTGTTCTGGAAAGTGATCTAGCTGAATCCTACAAACGAGTCATTGAGGTATACACTTACAAGGCAACTTTGCTCAATTCTTTATACTTGCTTGGGTTCCAATTACGGCTAACTTAGGCTGTTGAAAGGCAGGGCAATTAAGCAAACTTAGCCAGGCTCCAGTTATTCCTTGAATCAATGAGAGATTAAAGTGATCTCTGCTGTTAATATGTTGACCTGTTGTCATGGATAGTCTAGCATTGCTTGGATGCAATTAAATCTTCTGTCTCACTAGATTGTCCCATCATTATAATGCCAAGAATATCTGCAGCTGCAGATTCTAATTTGAGGTTTCAATTTTGCAGGTTCATGTTAGAACAAAAGAAGACTACCTACATAAATGCATTAAGGTAAAAAAATCCAACCATGTCAAGAATTTGCCACATTCTGCTGTTTACTTTTACACATCTCTTGTCTAGAAGTGTATCTGCAAACAATTGATTTACAAATGCTTCAACATATAGTGTTATATTGTTGATGATGTCTAATGATTTGAATCTCAACAGAGCCTGGAGCGATTGCTGCAATATGTAAACTAGCTGATTAGCTTGGACAGGCAATAATCTCATCAATCATCCATTGATATTCTTGTCTCATACATCACAAATACACTAGTAAATGCACATTTATATTGTATAGCCTGTAATAATAGGTAGAAAAATCTGATTCTTTCCAACTGAGCTGTTAATGCGTGTTGTAGCTCATCCATAAGGTAGAAGACATACTCTGTATTCAGTAAGCCACCTGTAGGGTAGAAGAGTTCGCACTCCTTCCCTCTACCCAATGGCTGTATGTTGTTTTTGTTAGAGAATCTGACAAAAAAAGTACTCTCACAGTTTCTGGAAATTTTATGTGACACCATTCTTGTTACATGAAGAAAGTGCACGAATTGCTTCTAAGGCAAAGCCATGTAGTTGTTTTCGTGTTTAGTATTATTTAAGCATAGAAGTCTGAAAAAGACTGAACTCAAGATGCCATGATTTGTGGAGCCTAAATTGTTGAGCATTGAATTTCATTCTTAGAAGCAACATAGTGAGGGTTTTCTATAGATGTTTTCTGATCCTCAGATGCCAGTGCCTCATTTAAGTTATGCATAGCTGAGCATGAATGATTTGGCATTTGTTGATTCCATGGGAGATATTCTTGCAAAAAAGACTGAACTAGCAATCTCTGAAATAATATATTTTGATGATAAAATTGCAGATACAGCATTCCTCTAGCGAATATGCATTTGAATACCTAATCTGGTTTTCCTAAATGCAGCAACCTGAGAACTTCTGAATTTCAATCAGATCTGTTGCCTGCAAGTATTATGGCAGAAAGAAGATGTATTCCCCCATTCATTCGATGTCCAAAACCGGCTTATATTAACATTGGGAAGAAGCTACGTAATAAAATGATATGAAGGAATTCTAGATTAAAGGAGAAATCAAACAATGCACAACAATATCTCGGCGGCTGCAATATGGACCTGCCAAAATGGCATAGTTCACCATCTAGGACGAGTACAGAGAGAGATAGAAAGGCAGACCTTTAAAATAATCCTAATAAAATTTGTAGAATTACATTTACTTGAGACAATCTTTTAACAAGGACCAATGAGAATTGATATTGAGCACCTAATTCAAAATGCAATTAACAGACAATCCAAGTTACGTGATTAAAAAAAAAAAAAAGGAAAATAAATCCAAGTTACATTCAGAGGTAATGTCATAAAGACTGAAATTTAGGTGTCTCGAAGAAAGTCCATACAGATCATATATTGGCAAGCTTACCATCAGCTGAATCAATTGGAACTGCTGGAGGCTCCTCTGCAGGTGACTTGTCAATATGTACCTGTTCTAAGTTATTAACAGTTCCAGGATTTTCCCTGACAAGGGTGTCCCTTTTTTCCTCCTCAGCCTTTTCAACTTTCTCTTTGGTCATCATGCTCACACCCCCAGCTGCCTTTGCCACTGCAGAAAATGCACCTGAAACCCATGAAGCACCCGTCGATACATAACGATTGCTCATAATGGCAGATCCAGCACTGCTTGCCTTTTGTTCAGCAGCTGAAAAGGCAGATCTTGTCATTTCTGACACGTGGAACCGCTCATCCATCTCTCTCACCTTCTCGTTTACAACAGCTGTGCTTATGCCAAGCTTTTCACTTATGCCCATCTTGCGGTCAATGGAAGCAACTGTTGCAGAGGCATTTGCTGTTAACTGAGTACGTTCATCCAAGGTTTTTGCCTTACTGATAGCATCCTTCCCCAAGACAAAGCCCTTGGCAAGCATTGTGCTCACCACATCTTCAGCCCTTCTCATAGTAGATTCAGTAACTGGTGTTGTTTGTTCCTTCAGAATGGAGAAAGATTAAAAAGCAATAAGTCATAAGAGCAATTGCCTATTTAAAAGAATGATCCTCCAAGCAAGTACCCTTTTCTTTTTATTGCTGACTGTTTGGATTCTATGTATGATAAATAACTGTGTTTGTGTTTTAAACTTTGTCATACACCTAGATTCATTTCACATGCAAATGTCAACTACAGCATTTTGCTGGAGGATCAGTTTATACCAGAAAAGGTATGTAAACAGTTGTATAAAGCCAAAATATTTACTGAATTTAATGCAACAGCCTCAGGTGGCAGCTTGTAATCCTTAGCAGGGGTAATGGTGACAGGAAGATCTGCTATGGTGGATCCCTGAATGGACAAGGAATAAAAGTTACTACCCCAATCAAATTTGTATTAAAATACCAATGGAATGTCCTATAAAATGTGACACAGAAGCTATCCAAATTATTTTAGATTTCATCATGAGAAAGCAAAAATGCTGTCAACAAATACAAGGAAGGTATTATTTTCCTGCCTGTCCTACTTCTTTAATATGTCAAGTGAATTGTTATGTTCGAGGGTCAATGTGTCACAACAGTAATCTTTTTCTCATAAATACACACCACACCATGGTGCCAACCATGGTTACTAGTCTAGATGATATATTGTTTTGAAATGAATGCTTTTGGAATCTGCACCATCGCTCCATACTTAGAACTCTTACCATCATTAGAGTTTTTTCATTCTAATTGTCCACTATTTCCATCACAAGCAAGTGTTTTTGTGATGGAAATGTGTATCTCAACACATCACACTTGAATTTGCCTTGAAAAATTTGTAAGACCCACCCCTATGTCTATTCTCTGATATTGACTTACAGAAAGAAGTATTGCCATATCAGCTCCCTGTGACTCCTTGAAGGTAACATAGGCAAGCTGAGTTGTTTCACTTTCCCTACGGTATAATGCCAAAAATAATCAGTTAGCAGCATATCGATTTCAATCTAGTGATTCCCCAAAAAATAAGGTTGCTGACCTTTGCATCTCAACATATTGGACTTCACCAGAAAATGAGAAAAATTCTCTGATAGTTATTTCGGAAGCAGCCAACGAAACATTGCTTACTTTAACTGTTGTCATCTGCAAGGAGGAACATAGAGGTTAATGAAATAAAATATATTTTGAATCGAAATCTCTTCAAATAACATTGGACCTGTGAAGGTACAAAAGTCTAATAAAGAACTAGCTGCATCACTTCTGTGATAGTAACCAAAACTAGTACATTAGAGATATAACATATAAATTTGGTATTGAAAGGTGGCCTTTAGGTTTAACACATTCCAAACAATTCCTCGAAGAAATAAGAGTTAACATGTGAGCTGCATCTTAGCCAAAACCAACAGACATAAAGCATAAAGTTTCTTTTAGGTGTCTGATTAAAACCAGATGCATCTGTTTATTCTATGAAACTAACATGTCTATTCCTTATCTTTTACGTACGTCTGAAACATCGATAGTCCAGTTGGATGTAGTAGTGGATTGAGGAACTGCTTCACTAGTCTGATCGGTATGTGCTGCTGGGACCTGAATGTGTATTTAAATCTTAGTAGGAGGAAAGGAAAAAGAAAGCTCTGGGAGCTGTCAGGCAACAAAATAATGAAATAACATTGGATATATGGTTCAAGACTATGCTAAACCAACTCATTAACAGAAGTATGACGACAAAAGTACAGGAGCGATGGAACAATATGATCAGTCAATCCAGCCTGAAACATCAGTAGGCAGTTAAGAATGTGAGTGTCTCTAACAGCATTTGTCTCCATGAATATTGACAATGCACATCTAATATGTACCTAACATCAATAACAGGAACAGAGAGATCACTCTATAGCAGACCTTAATCTTATGATTTAATTTCGAGCTATTTTTCTGAGTTAGATCTTTAAATACAACTCCATTGTTCATTCCACCCAATATCCTTCTACCTAAAAGGAATTCAAAACAAAAGACAAAGAAAACAAATATATCCCTGTCCCTTAGAAAATTAAGTCAATATGAAGTAAATATTGTCCTTCGTTTCTCTTATGTTGGTCCTTAGAAACAGACTGAAACATCCAGTCTCAGAATGGGTCATAAGGGATGGTGTCTAAGCAAAACAAAAACCAGCCATTGAAATGCAGTCATACAACCAGGTCATAGAAGGTTTTACGTGATAGTTTTACCACAGGGAACCACATGCTTCCATGAATTTGAGGGTGACTAAGCAAAACAACCGATCCCTACCATTGTGGCATCCATTGCATTTAGAGATTAACGGTAGGTTGCTCTGAATTAACACCATGAACCCTTTCGCCACACTAGCTATTGACTGAAGCAGGGTGAGGGGGTTAGAATTAGCATTTTGGGCCATCAAAAATTTATGCAACCCAAACGCTTAAGATAGGATGGGAATCATAGAATGGGAATCATAGAATGGGAATCATATATATATATATATATATACACTCTTGACATCAGTAAGCTCTAATTGATCTGCGGTATTTTCCCTCCCCTAGTATTCATTTCTTTTTTATTGTTATTTAAGAGGTAGTCTATTTACAACATTTGTTTTCTTCACAACAAATGTCAACTGCTAAATTGCAATAATGGGGTGGTGGACCATCATCCTGTAGTTTATGATAATCTCCAATAGAAAACTAAAAAATAAAAAGGAAAAACAACCAGAAGTAAAGTTTCATTTCAAGGATACTGCATGAAGGCAACAAGGAAGAAACAAAAGGATTCATTGATTTCCCTTTGAACGGGGCACGAGAATCAGCGCCCCCCCAAGAGAGACTAATGTTTGCAGAGTCTCTTGACTCTTCAAAAATGCCAGACAATGAGGGATCTTGCCAGGAATTCCCACCATGATATGCCTTATTCTCATTCTATTTTCAATATTTTTTGCATATTAAACAGAGAAATTTGATGTCATCAGATCCCATATTAAAGAAACTAATGTTTAAGAGTTGGAAAAAGAAAGGTAGAAAATCTCACCGACATTGCCAGATTGTTTGTAGAAGAGGTTGCCAATCAAATTGCAAGAGCCAAGAAAAGAGCAATGCTCAAGGTAGTTTTTTTTTTTTTTTTATTGGCAGAGAGACGCCAGCAAAGGAAAAGAACGGTTCTTTCTTTTCTTCCTTCGCGAGAATTTCGCGCGCTTGTTGAATTTTTCATTTTATTTTATTTTTCTAACTATATATATACTTCTTGTTGCTTATGTTATATAAGAAAAGAAAAAAAGTTGGCTAACCTTTTATACAAGTGAAAGAGAGAAAATCCCACTCACAAAAGAAGATTCAATAAAATGTGAGTTAATTAAAGAATTGGATAAAAGAATTTAGAAAGAAAAAAAAAAAACTTGTAAAAGAGCTCTAGAATGGTCTTTGACACTTTTCCATATATTAAAAAAAAGAGACTTCTTACAAAAATAAAAAAAAATTAAACTTATGGTTATATTTTTTTCATTCTAAAAAAAATAAAAAAAAGTATTTAAAAATAAGTTTCTTCTTTTTATAAAAATAAAAATAAAAATTTGAAAATATTTCTTTCTTTTTTAAGAAATTTATAATTGAATTTAGGAGAATTTTTTTTAGAAAAATTAAAATGAAAATTTGAGATTTTTTTTTCTCTCATTTAAGAAAGAAAAAAAAAAGACTTATATATATATATATATATATATATATAGAAAAGAGAATTTAGAAATAATTTTTTTAAGAAAAAAAATATAAATTTAGAAGAATTTTTTTTCTTCTTTTTATTTTTCTTAATTTTCAATTAAGAGAAAATCACTATATAAGCAATAATAATAACATGATTAGGAGAAAATAAAATGATATTTTCTTTCATTTGAGTGAATATAATAAAATAAATTTATATTACTCACATTATTTGTGAATTTAGTATATGCATATAAATTTAATTAACTTATAACCAAAATTTATAATTAAAAAATAATTTTCACCATGATGAACAAAGAAGAGGCTTAAAAAAAAAAGTTTATATTTTGATTGTTTTTTATTATTGTTTATTTTTAAAAAGCAAAAAGGAAGATTTAAGACTAATTTTTTTATTTTTATAAAAAAATGAAAGATAAAAAATTAAATTATGATTATTTTGTTTCTTATTTTAAAAATAAAATATGAAATTAAAGAGTAATTTTTTTAATTTGAAAGAAAAAAATAAAAATTTAGGAATATTTTTTCTCTTTTTCCACTTTTAATTAAAAAATGTGAATCTAAAAAATTTCTTTTTTCTTTTTAAGAAAACAAACAGAGGGAGAATAATTATTTTATTATTATTATTTTTATTAATTTTTAAATTTAAAATAAGTTATAATATAAATAAAAATTATAAAATAACTACAAATATGAATAATTAAAATTTTTTCTCTATTATATATATATATATATATATATATATATATATATGATTATATGTATTTTAGCTCCTGTAATTTATTTCATTTGTAATTTATTTTTCTAAATTTTTAATACACACTTTAAAATTTTTGTAATTTCTTATTTTATAATTTTATTTTATTTATAATTTTATTAATTTTATTAATATAATTTAGTTAAAATAATATAATTTTAAATATATTTAATTTTTTTATTAAAATAATAATAATAATTTTTATAATTTTAGTTAAAAAAATTACTTATATAAAAAATTACAGTCATTTTAATTAAATTTTGTTAATAAAATCAATAAAATTTTAATAAACTATTTTAATTGCCAAAATAAAAACTGCTGACATCTTAGGTGCAAATGGAAACCAAGGTAGTTGTAAACTAGGTATTTAATATATGATATAAAAATTTGATGATAATTTAATATATAATATTTTTATTCAAATAAATTTAAATTTATAAGTAAATATATTAATAATATATAAATTTAATATGTCAAAATTAAATATAAAAAATTTATTTAAAATTATTATTACATATTGTGATCAAATGTAAAAGAGAAATATTTTAAATGTGTTATTACGAGTCATTTCCATAAGAAAATCAAATTAGGGCGACCTTGACCAAATCTATCAAGAGCATTTCTCCATTATTTTTTTTTTTGGGTATTTTCTTTAGTTAAAGAAAAACTATGTATATATATATATATATATATAAAAGGAAAAAATATGTATTTTTTAAAAAATAAGTATATATATATAATTATAATTATAATTAAAACAAAAAACGAATTGAAGGCTTCGACCGCAGTGTTCGCTTTGCTCGCAATGGCGTTTACGGTCTTCCAAGACTACAAGAAAAGGAAAAGAACCGCACAAATCTTCACAATCCGCAGCCTTGCTTCGCTCGGCCTCCGCGGCCCGTTTCGGGAAAATATCAGGGAATTTCTCGATAAATGCGCAAAGATTGAGGATTACAGCGTCGGAGGCTGTCCCATTTGGTGCACTTTGTTCGAGAGTGAATCGAGCGGCGTCGTTTTCCCTCTCTTCGCGGTTGAAGTCGGCGTCGACCAGGCCGCTGAGCCTCTCTGTAACCTCTGCAGATGCGTTGGTGGGTCTGTGACTTTACTGCTCTTTCTTTTCAAGGACTTTGGTTTCATGGTCTTGTTTTTTTTTTTTTTTTCCTTTTCCTTTTATCTGTTGTTTTTGTGGTTCTGTGTAGTGTTTTTTTTTTTTTAACGAGATTTTTGTGTTTAAATATGAGATGGGTTTTTGCTGTCTCTTTCACTTTATGTCTGTGTTTCGCTGTCATATTCATTTTTGATTAATGGTTTGTTATCTTTGAGGTGTGGCTGTTCAATTTTTTGATCCCAATTAAATGTCTTGGCTTGGTATTCATAAATGATGAGTGTTGGTATTTATAGTTGTTCTGCAATTTTTCTTTTTTTGTTTTTTTGTTTTTTTGTTTTTTTTGGTCTTCTAACAGCAGGGGAATTCAATTTTGCATTATTTAGAATCTGTAGAACTATGTTTACTTTTTGGTTTTATTTTGCTTGTTTCTGACATTGGTTTTGGTCTTTTTGGTGTATTTGAGTGCTGTAAATGAAGCTCTGCTTAATTGATTCAGCAGTTGTTTTTTCTTTTTTTTTTTTTTCAATTGTTGAGTACTATTCTAAATTGGAATTGGCCCTTTGGTGAATTTTGAAGGTTGGAGTCACCATTTTGTGTCTAAAAGAAGCTATCACCTCATAATTCCAGAGGAGGATGAGTGGAAGCAGCGTCTACAAAAGTTGTCCCTTGAGCTTGAATCCCACCTATTCCATGCTGTTATTCACTGCAATGGCTTCGGCCATCTACTCTGCATCAACAGAATTGAAGAAAGTTCTAAACATCCCCATGGAGAAGAGCTAATGAATCTTTGGGACCATCTTTGCACCATTCTCCAAACCCGGTATAGAGAAACTTAATTGATGACAACCACAATAAGTTGTTTTTAGCTAGCTTCATAATCAAAGTTGAATTTTAATATTAAGTATCGTCATGGTCATGGCTGATGTTAACTTTTTATTTTGTGCTTAGAGAAATTTCAGTGCTTGATCTTTCAAAGAAGGGATCAATCGACCTGAGATTGCTTCATGGGGTGGCATATAGGCGTCCATGGTTTGGATATTGGGGTTACAGGTTCTGCCGTGGAAGCTTTGGAGTTGCCGAGCAGCATTATGACAGAGCCATCGATATTCTCAGCTCAATAGACCTCAGTAAGATTGTCCATGACTTTGTGGAGACTAAAAAAGGTAACTTGATTAAAGAAATCATTCAGACTTATAGAGATGCTAGTGAGTCCCAACTGGTAACCATTAGTGATTTGTTCCAATTCATGCTTGCTTTCAAGTCCAAATCCTTGTTCCAAGGAAAAAGGGTCACAGCTTCAGCTGCAACATCATCAAAGTTCTCAAGTAAAACAGTCCACGAAGACAAAATTCACTATTCAAGTGATGCTTCTCATCAAGGGGTGTCTTCTGTAGTTAGGACTCCAGCCAAATGCGATTCACTTACTTCCTTTGTTGCTAGAATGGATGGCAGATGGCCCTCCAGAAGATTGGAGTATGCAGTAAAAGTGATTGCTAATACACTGGAAGCAAATGGAGCCGAAATGTGCCGACAAGAGTTGCGGGATGCAGTTAGAGAGCACATCGGTGACACGGGTTTGATTGATTATGTTATAAAAAACATTAATAAGATCACTGTGGACAACCGGATTATTCATCGTGCCATCAACCCAGCTACAAAATTGTTGGAGTTTTCACTTAAACCCATTGCCAATGGAGATAACTTCAGAATGAAGATTGAGCCACAGACTGACATTCAATCTCTAGAGCAAGGACCAAATGTCTATGAGGATCTGCTATTCTTTTACAATAATGTCATATTGGGGTACCCTGAGAATCATTTAGTTGGTCTAGCATCAAGTGCGGTCTTGAATAGCAAACTGTTTTTGAAGAAGTGGCAGGTTAAGGGTAGTGCTGAAGACATGTTACTCCGGCTGGTTTGTCAAGTTAGGCCAAGGTATGACGAGTTGGTGGATAAGTTGACTCGGCCATTGCCACCAGGTGAGCTGGTAGTCCTCCCACAATCAGTTGGAGCAAGTGAGCTTAAATTGAAGTTGCAATGTGCGCTGAGGGACACATATTGTATAATGGACAAGTTTACTGTGAATGATATAAAGATTGCTAAGCTGAAGGGAAGGGAAGGCCAAGATCTGCTAGCCTATGCTGCTGAGCAAGGTTTGCAGGCTTGGGTCACAGGTTCTGGACTAGATTTGGGTACAAGCTTGAGGTATCAAGGCGGGGTCCATGAATGGGTGATAGATTGCTTGTGTGGGGCCAGGGATGATGATGGGGAGAGAATGCTGACATGTCATGTTTGTCATGTTCGGCAGCACACAACATGCAATAGAATTGAGAAAGACGAAGCAGTGCCTTCTGCGTTTGTGTGTCGTAGGTGCAGTCATGGAAGAAGGCATAATTAGGTAAGGAGTTTGTGGATGTAGCTGTGGAATCTGGCTTATGATCACTATTCTTTGCTTTCAAGTCACATTCCAAATGCCCAATGTAGCAGGACTTGGAAATTATTATTATTATTTTTTTTTTTTTGTGGTTTAGAAATTAGAATTATCAAATGTTCAAGTGGCTATCAATTAAGCTGGTTGATGTTCACTTACATTGTTGTTGTTGCGCTCACGCTGAAAGCTGGATGGAGCAATGTTTGGTGGTGTCCAATATTCTTGCAGATTATTGTAAATGAAAATTTGAGTTGAGGTGGCTAAAGCCTTCAGGAGGTTTCTTATTTCTGTCTTTCTAGTTGTATTAATGGTTTGGTGTTTGCTATGACTATCTCTTCAGTTGTATTGTTGACTTGGTGTTTTGTTCATGCTGATGTAGGAGCTCTTGATTTGTTTTTCTGTCAATTTTTGTTTATCGATTTAGGATATTAATCAATTTGCACATCAACTCAGACTAAATAAATTTTCTACTAAGCAGGTACAAGGGACGGCCATCTCAGTTATCAAATGTGAAAAGCTCTATTCTTATGTTTGCTTAACCACATTTTTGTAACCCCATTGTAGAGAAAATTGGGGAAATGTAGTGTATCTCTCTGAATTTGGGTGGAAGGTAACTGCTTCTTTAACGTACAATAAGATGGGTTTTTATGAAAAATGTTGAGAAAAAAAAAAGAACTTCTGTGTGCATTGACATGGGCCTTCCTTTTTGTTTATTGCAACATGTGAATAGTACTTGTATTTGCTGCTGCTGTTGCCTCTGCCATACCAAAACGACTGGTCACCAAGAGGCAATATTAAAGGTTAATTACCCTTTGAAAATCAAAAGGAAATGGTTGAATACACTAATGACCCAATTGCAAATTAAAATTTGCTGTCACTATTTGAGAATTAGCAGCGATTAAGTCATTTCATTAAAGGCAAAGGCAAAGGGATCAAACGCAGTGGCTAAAAATAAAAAGTTGGATCGTTGCAACTGGTTAACGAATTGATGCTTGCTTAGTCCAGGCTCACAAGATCTTGAGTTTGACCATCTAGTTCGATGCAAACAATTCACTTGAGAGTTGCGCATAATCTTGACTTGAGATCATCATGGTATTATTACATATTAAAATTATTATAATTTAATCTTCTTTTTTTTTTTTATAAATTATCCTAACAAGTATAGCTTGTGAGGGTGAATATTAAGTATAAAATGAATAATATGGTGATAATAATTAAACGATGGATAGAGAATTTGTCATTCTAAAATAATTAGGCAAAATGTTCATTTTTCTAAATACAGAATGAGAGTTAAAAAAAAAAAAGTTATTTAATTTTTTAATGACTAAAATTTAGAGGAATGGAATAATTAAAAATTATATAAAATTGATATTTTATATTTAATTAAAATATTAATATGATAAAAATATATTATTATATTAATATAACATACATTAAGAAAATAATTAAATTATTTTGAAATTCTGCAAGGCCGCAGCCGCCAAACCGTAATAGTACAAATGGTGGGTGCTTGTCAACAGTGAAGTGTACATACACCAAGAGAGAAGAGAGGGAGATTTTTGCGTTCTAGCCTTTTTAATTAAACTGGTTTCTTCGAGATCTGATTTTAATTAAAATTAATTCGTTAATCAAAAAATATTATATTTAATTTTTCGAAGTGGAAATGCAATCTCGAAGCAGGAGACTGGATTGATGATAACAACACTAAGCGAAACCACGAAAATGCAATCTCCAAAACCGAAGTTGGAGCTTATTCGTGGGAATGCTGTGATAAATACAAAAAGCCAAGAAACAGAAGATGATGAAGGAAAGAAAGTTGAGGAGAGGGCCTGGCAACGCCTGTGCTGGTGCTAGCAGGACCGGCACTAACTTCAGGCACAAAACATGTACTAAGAACGTCATAAAAGGTCAGGACATTGGGCCAAGCCTTCTTCCTCTATTCGTCTCCCAAGAAGAAGATGGTAGGCTTCTTTGGTTCGGTGATTTCCACCGTTCCTTCCAACATCTTGGCAACTCTTCCCATCGACGGCCTCGAGTCCGGCCGGTCCTGAAGGCACCACATTGCCGTCTTCACCATCCGATCCACCATGGCAAAATGCATCCTACCATCATACCGGTGCTTGATTTGACGGTCCAGAATGTCCTCCACTTTGGTCTCCTTGTACACCTTGTCGAAGACCCACCTAGGAAAATACCAATCCTCACTTTCCACAACAGAACCTTGCATATCGAAGTTCCTAGAGCCCGTCACAATTTCTAATAGCACCATTCCAAAGCTATACACATCGGCCTTGGAAGTGATCGGATCACTCTTGATCCATTCTGGTGCCATGTACCCTCTGGTCCCCCGGATCCGAGACATGCTCACCATGGCTTCTTTCTTTCTCAGCTTGGCCAACCCAAAGTCCGAGATCTTGGGGCAAAAATCATCACCCAAGAGTATATTTTCGGGCTTGATGTCACAATGCAACACCCACTCCAAACACTCCTCATGCAGGTACGCAATTGCTCTAGCCACACCGAGGGAAATCCGGTATCGAATCCCCCAGTCAAGCATGGGCTCTGGACCATCGATCGCCAGAGGACCCATCTCCATTTCCTCCGCCAATGATGAAATCCGGCCTGCGGGGAAGAGGTACTTATCAAGAGAACCATTAGGTACATACTCATAGACCAGAATCCTTCGGCCCTTTTCGGCGCAGTAGCCCCATAACCTGACCAAATTGAGATGGTGCATCCTGGCAATAATAGTTACCTCTGCCCAGAACTCAGCATCCCCTCCAGTGACATGTTTCAAGCACTTGACTGCGACGACTCGCTTGTCAGGCAGCTCTCCCTTGTATACATCACCAAATCCGCCTTTGCCTATTACATTAGAGAAGCCGTTTGTTGCTGCTTTGAGTTCTGCATACGTAAACCTTTTAGGCCCACCAGCAGGCAGCAATTCGAGGCCTAACGTCCGAGCCATGTCCCTATATTTGATGAACTTCCTCAAGAAGGCCCAAAAGAAAAGAAACCCAGAAATCAGTTCAGCAGCAAATAGAGTGCATATTATGGCAATGTTTCTGGTCGTTGTGTTGGGTTCATCAGGTGGTAAAGGAAGGCTTATGTTAACAGGGCAAGATGTCTCCATCACGTTTGTCATACCACTGAAATTCGACTCATCTTTCTCAGAAATGTCCACTCGCAAGAACGTGACTCTTTGTATTCCTGGAGACCAGTAGCCATAAAGCAGCCTGTCATGCAGAGGCACGCAGAAACCTTGGCCATCATACTTGAACATGAATCCGAGACAATTGTTTCGAGCCAAGCATTTTGCTTGGCAAGCAGAAAGGTTGCTAACTTTCAGATCTGACTCATTTGCTCCGTCAGTGTAACTGACATAATCAAGCCTAAGAAACTTGGTTTTTGCAGAAAGCTCGACTTTCCTAACACACCCATGTTCCGGATCCGTAGTATTACGCCTGAATCCAGCTGGACACAGGCAGGAAGTGGAGCGTGAAAAGCCATCGTTGAAACAGATAGCATTAGGCCCGCATAAGCCATGAACTGTGCACAACTCTTCCACTGCTTGCCAAGCAGCAACCCACTCACCAGCACTCCTATCAAAGCTATAAAGTTTCAGAATACCATCGTCGTCAAGGGTCAACCTCCGCGGCCTGGGATCTTCAAAATCATCAGAAATGATTGCAGCTGAATTGGCTAGTTCCACACTTCCATCGCTCTTCAGTCTCAAAAACGCATTGCTGGCGTTCCAGTAACTATCAGAACCGAAAACAAGAGATGTAGAATTCGAGAATCTGAATTTACCGTTCTTGGAGCGAAGTTCTTTATCAGTTATGGACTGGCCAGGCAAGAAGGTATCAGTGGGATGATCAAAACTCTCCCAGTTGGCAAAAAAAAGATTCCCATCTTCACCTAAAGAGAGCTTATTGGCGCTGGAGTTTCCTTTGGCTGTAGCAGGCCACAGATTTTTACCCGAAGGAGATTCAATCAAAAGAAGCTCACTGCTGTTGGTGATGACCAGAGAGGCAGAGCCGTTAAGCGGAGAAGCCTTCTCATTGGCAGACCAAACTACGGTCTTTTGGGACAACTTGAAGTACCAAACTGAGAAATTGAACTGATTTGGGGAAGTGGGCAGCGCCAGAAATCCCGCCGCGAAGGTGGAGTTGGGAGAGAGGAGAGTTCTGTTTTGGGTTGGAAGCCATGGAGAGTCTGAGGAAGAGAAAGATGTGAAGTACTGTTGTTGCTGTTGCCGTTCTTGTGAGAATGATGGTGAAGCAGCATAACAGAGAAGAAGAGCCAATACGAGGAAGAAGGGCGCCATCGTTTGATTTTGTTTCTCTCTTGCTCCCACTGCTGTTCATCCCTTCTTGGTGCGATAACTTTGCCACCGATTTTAATGGCGGCTTGGCGTTTGACGGGAGTTTTGTTGACTTGGAATTTTCTTTGCTTTAGATTTTGATTGGTCTGCACACAGAATCGTGCCGTCCGCTCAGTCCCCCCCCCCCCCGGGGCAGTTGAATTGAATTCCATGAATGCAGACAGATATTTATTATTATATTAAAATTAAATAAAATATTAAAAATTTAATAATATAAATGCATTTTATTTTGTAAAGAAATTTATGAATTTAAAATAATATTTTTAATTTTTGATATATAATTTTATCTTTTAAATAATTTTAATTCATAACTGAAATATTAAATAAATTAATTGTAAAATCTGATATCCAAGGGAGTTGAAATGTCAAACAGCTGCACCGGAGAACCCTTATCCGTTCTTATAGAGGAAGGGGCCAGATTCACGAAGACTTCCACTAAAAGACTGCAAACAGTAGACGACAAAAGGCCACTGTTGCTGCGAAACTAATTATCCAATTGACGAAGATGTCGTGTCCGTTGGGTTCTAAAGGCGGCAGCGAAGGGAGACCGTAAAATATGCCCCTTGCCATGCGCCACCCGGCTTTCGCTTTAGTCGTTTAATATAAACAAAAAAAATTATTTGCATTTATTCAAATTTATGTTTATTTAATCTTTTTTATTCAATTATGTAAAATTAAATATTTACTTAAATTTACTATTATTTTTATACCATGTAATTTCCATATGCGGAGCTTCCAAAAGCAAGGAAGTCAAAGTGGGCGACTCGTGTCTGTCTGGCTGTTATTATGACGCGGGAATTTAGAGAGACAGCCAGCCAGCCAGCCAGCCAGCTCTCTACACTTTGTCAAACAAATTTGAGTTGCCAACTGTTCTATCAAACAAAAAAGGCGGAACATCACGCTTGACATGTCATACGTGCTGACTTGACGTTTAACCGGGGAGATTTCTTACACGGGAATTCCTGGAGAGCATTTACTCTATCGGCGTCCGTCCAGGAGTGACGCGAGTCCTTCTTGGATGGTTGAAAATGGCGGGTCGAACCCTTTACAGAGACCAGAGCTAAAGAGGGTCTCAAACGGGTCCGTTATATCCACTTATAGTTATATGGTATTTTGGGATCTTGAATTGTCAAACCTCGAAAAATACCCGTGAGTGAATGATGAACAGAATCCCCTGTGGAGTGCAAATCCTCCGAGCCGCCAACCTCGGCGGGGGTGGGGCCTCCCGCACTTAAAGATAATTGCAAATGACTTCAAAATATTTCGGTCACTCACAACCATAATGCAAATTTTCTTTCTTTCTTTTCATTTCCTTTTCTTTGTTTATTTATTTTCGTGTTTGGAGTGGAATTGAAAATAACATATTCAACGATTATAATTTACTAGGAATTAAAAATGGAATAATAATAATAATAATAAAAAGGAGTCCTCCAAGCCTAGCCTAAGAGTCCCACCGTGCAGATATTCTTTGTTTTATTTAATTAATGTATTGATAATAACTATAAATTATAATTGCAAAGAATAGATAAAGTAAAAATTTTAAATTATTTTATTAGTTATTTAATCAATCAATTCATATTTATAAAATAAATCAAAATTGACTCCTTTAATCACACGACGTTGCAACCCAAATATTGTGTATAATTTTATGCATGAAATGCCTTTAATTCAATCCACCCATCCAATCCAATCATTTTCTTTGTAATATTTGTTAGATTTAGGTATAATTGATTTGACACCTCAAACTAAATATTTCCGTTGACAGGCTATGAGAACAGAGGCTTCTCTGTATTATTCTATTTTTTCCAGATACTTATTATCAATCAATCATAAGCTTCAAGCAACTATCAATTATCAATTAGTCAGGTTACCAATTGTTAATAAACCAAACAAGGCTCAGAGATGAATCCACACCAAAGTCATAGGCTTACACACACACACACACTCCTGTTTGCAATTGAAACATTCAAGAAAGTCACGCGAGCACACACCACCGCAGAGCGAATTAGTGGCTTTAACTCCTGGGTTTAAGAAGGTTAAAAAAAAAAAAGGGCTGCAAACGTCTGAAATTTGCTTCCACATACCAACACAGGATTATTCATATGAAAATTTTCTCTACAGGTCGCATCAAAATGAGCAAAGGCTATAGTTTAGTAAATTGCACTAGAGTAAGGGCTCATAATTTACAATACTGTACAAAAATTACGTAAATAAATTGCAGTTTCTATTTCAAGCCCACCTTCACATGAGACCTCTTAAAAATCATGAGTTATAACAGCTAGTCTTAATTTTTGCAGATTACTAACTATATGGCAACCATATAGTCAGCCATACCCATCCTGCTGCGAGGCGAGTCTTCGGCCGAGTTGAGTCCTATTTCCGATGCCTCCGCTTCTGTTCAGCTCTTTGCCTCTTATCATCATCCCACTCTCGATCATAGATCCTAAAACCTGGTTGAGGAAACCTAAATCGAGTACTCAAAAACTAAACAAACATTCTATTACAAGTGTTGGCTCCACGACAGTGATTCATTAACTGGCATGATAGGAGGAAAAATGAAGAATGGCTGATTATTGTCAGTATGTGCAATTATTTCAGGACAATCACTCAGTTGAAGATTTTTAAATCAAACACACATAAGCATTGCATTTGAAAAAAGGAAAAATGTGCGTGTGATCCATATATTGGGTGCATGTTTATGACTGATGCAAGATGCATTTCAATTAAGGCTTTCAAGGATACGGATCTGAATCACGACGAGCCATCTTGCTTGCCATTTCATTACCATGAATCCTCATCGGAGGCTCCTCCATGTAACCCGAACGTTGGATCATGGCTGCTTTTCGATCTCCCCTTTCTCTTCCATCGTATGACTGTGACATACCAATAGTGAGGGGAGGAGGCGGTGCAACCGGGGTATATTCACCAGCTTCATCCGACGACATGTGCTCCCTCTTAAGTTTCCGTCGCTTTGACACTGCATTAGCGTCCATTTCCTCCTTCAAAAGGTTCATTTTCTCCCTCTCCCTCTCCCTCTCCCTCTCCCTTTCCTCCATCTACATAAAGTAAATCATACACAATAACAGCATTTTCACCTTCTAACAGCTGCGGTACTGATAAAAGGAATGCTAACATCTAGAACTAAGGTGTATTAAGAAAAGAATAAGCATAGGGCACAGCATCTGCTACCAGAAGAAATAAAAGAATTACTTAGGATACCTATAAGATCCATTCATTTTACTCTCTGACAGATGTTCAGAGCTTCATCTGGGTCTGAATCCCCAAAAAAGAACAAAAAAGCCAACAGTATCCAAAATTTCTTATTATCAAGCATGGCATGAAAATAAGCTTATAAACAAACCAATGATATGTCCAAATTCACAACCTATAACAGTTACTCTTCTAACCTCATTACAAATGCAAAACTAGTTCAGTTCGTCTCATTCGTTAGGATAGCATTCTCTGCACTTTGTATAAGCCCCAAATCTAAAAGTCATTTCCATTCAGACCCACGGAACAAATACCAACTATGATGGATACCACTGACATAGCAAACAAGTCAAGAAACACACCTACAGCTCGGGGTAAAACCAAATCAACAAAGCCACTTCTCCTTTTATTGCACCAACGCACCCCAGGGGACATATGATGTTTCATCAGAAGCCATTACGCCATGCAGTGCAAAATTGACTTGTAACAACTTGAATGTGCATGTGAAATATGGAATGTAATGTATAAATGATACATACCTTCATTGATAGGCCTTCTCGTTCTTCTCGCTTTCTCTCACGGAAGTCATCCTCCCTTCTACGTTTTATATCATCCTGTGAAACCAAGGCATTTTCTTCTGAGCGTCTTCGTTCCTTCTCTTCGTGTCTTGGAGAAAGCCTCTGAGCATGCCGGGTGGCTCCAAACCTTCTATCAGCATCTTCTTCTCTTCTAGGAGCATTAACAGATTGGGGGACTAAATGAGGAGGTAATGGTGGTGGTGGGGGCAAATTCTGCCCATGAAATCTCTCATCAAGATGAGGTTTTTCTAAAGATGCATCTGTGTAACGCAATTTGCTTCTGTCATCTTTGGCCTTGTCAATTGGTCTATCAAATGCCCTATCAGTACCTCTCTCTTGTGCTCTCTCAGCTGAACGCTCTCTTGAATATCTTTCCATTGACCTATCTCTTGTTCTGTCCCCTATAACATCATCCCCACGAGACTTATCAGGACGGTCCTGTCTGTCTCTGTACTCCCTTTCTCGTCTATCACTAACCTTATCTTTTGACCTGTCGACAGGTTTTTCCATGGTCCTATGGACACTATGGTCATCAATTCCAGCTTTTTCCTGATCTATAAGCCTCTCTCTATCAGAAGATCGAGCATCACCCTCTAAATCTCTTGATTCTGAATCTCCTTTCCGGCGTTTAGTTAATCTGTCAGATTCCTCAGTAGGACTTGCCCTCTTTTGCAACTTATCACTAGACTTTGAAGCACTATCATGTCGAGGAGAATGAACTAGTCGAGAAGTGGATTTATGCACATCTCCACCTTCAGTTGCATCATCTTTAGTCACTGCTTTGGGAGCTCCACCATCTGCTTTTGATTCAATACCATGAGCATCAGAAGCTTTTGTGGACATGGTTGAACTTTTGGCTGATGCTGAAGTGACATTGCCATTTGATGTGAGGGCAGAAGAAACACCAGCCCCTTGCCTACCCTCTGATAAATTTGTGGGGCTGTCCTTGTCACTGACAGATGACACAGAAGCTCTACCAACAGCTTTCCCAGGTTTGCTGTCATCCTTTCCAAGATCTTGTTTTGGTGTCTTAGAAGTTGATCCAGCAACCACTTGTCGCTTAGTTGAAGCTCTTAACTGAAAACCACAAATGCCATCAAATGTGAAGGAAAATCATTGGGAGGATAAAAAATTTGTTCAAAGATGCCCAACAATAAAATCAGTCGCACCTGTTTTTTAAGGTCCCAAATAAACAGGAAAATCCTACCAGTAAAAGAAAATAAAAGGAAACGCAGAAACTAAAGTCAATCCACAAAAGACCAATCATACCAGATCCTATTGGTTTATTGAGTCTATGAATACAAGAAACTTATTTTGACACCTCTACATGCCTAACTACATCCAAGAACTTCAATGAAATAACCCAAAATCTTGCATCACGATCAAATGCAGTAATAATGAGCTCTTCTTACCCAAACAAATAAGTGTGTGTGACAGAGAGAGAGATAGAGAGAGCAAAATGCTTAAGATATGAAATATAGCTCACGAATGGACACAAATATTAAATACAGAACTAGGCAACTTGCCACAGACCATCCTCCATTGGTGCAGAATTGACAGTTTGGTGATAAGAAGCTGTTATTCATCATGCATGGAAATAAAGGCTAAAGAATAATGCAACAGCAGCCAATATAAACTTCATGAGGCAAGGCAACTAACGCCTCTAGCCTCTCAACCAAAAATAAACTATTATGATAGATGAAGCATTCTATGTGCAATATCCAACACAAAACGATGATAACCTCAGATTCGGCTGAATTTTTTGAGGCAATTCTGCCCATGTTTTCATCCACTGCTCTATTTGCTGATTCATCCATTTGTTTTTGATTTTCTGCGGCTCTTGTACCAATTTGTGCAGCAGACGAGGGTTGAACATCTGAGCCACTAACCAAGGAACCACCTTTGACCTTTTGATGTCCTTGATCAGATTTCACATGTGACACACTTTCCACTCTGTCCAACCTCCCATCAGTAGATTTAGTTCTGGATACCTGCTCTCTTGTTAAATTTCCAGAATCTCCAAATTGAGATATGGAGACAGCTGCCTTTCCCCCTAGAGACTCACTCTGAGGAACATTTGGTGCAGTTGCTACATTACTTGATAAGGACTTTGAAGCAGTTGATGGAGGTTTTATTTCAAGATATCCCATGCCAAATTCTTCATCTGTAACCCATGATGGCTGGAAATCATGAAAGATATTAATTATACAGTAAGGGCAACCAAAATGTGTGGTTGATAAACCATAAAAAAGATTTAAAAACATCACCTACCTTTCTGGCTGCCAAAGCTGCAGCAACACCTGTTGCCAACACCTTAAGATCCTCTCTTTCATCGCTTTTGATTCTAGTAACCTATATGAAGAGCCAGAAAAAGAAAGGAATGCAGAAGTTATGTCGTTGAAGAAGTACAGCAGAAAATAAATGACAAAAGTTGTCATAGAACTTACTCTCTTTTCAAGGTTAATCCCACTTCTCTTGGTAACTGGGAAAACACCAGAAATTTTCGTCAGCAAAATAAGAGCATTTCGAATTTCCATGTATTCAGTGGATTCCAAGCACTGTATTAATAGCCGTGAGATTCTCTGACTCCATTTCCAGTGTACCTATCAGCAAAAAATGGTAAAAGTACTGGTGAGAACACTGAAAATGGGCTAACATCAATAACTGTGAAAGATTACATGGCCAATTCTTCTTGTGAAACATCATATGGTGCTAACAGCCACAAAAGCGACTTAGAAGAAACATTGAAAGAAACAAAGTTCATTAACCACATTTTCCCCACCAAACATTAAAAAAAAGAAAAAGTAATCTATAACAAGATTTTCTCAATAATTTGTCAAAAACAACAAATGTCTATCATGAAATCCTCATAACAAGAAGATTCCACAATTTTATTTTTATGACAAAAACAAAACAGTTGCACAAATCTTACTATCAGAAACTTTCCAGTAAGCACAGCAGAACAAAAAATTCCTCAACGTAAGAAAATTAAAACCATTAGATTTCTAAAACATCAATCATTGAACTACTACCATTTTGAATAATTTGAAAATCATGAAGCTTAAGAATTTTAAAAACCTGTTGATAGCTTGATGGCCTTCATTCTCACCAATTGGTGACTATAGTGACTAGATTAAGGGAAAATGATGCCAGTCCTTGAATATAGAGCCTATAGTCTAATTGTGATTGATGGGAAAGAAAAATTGGCTTAAAATGATATAGGGCCACTAGTTCTTAATTGCAGCCAATATACACCATATTAACAGGATAAATGTTGTGAAGAAAAAACTACAGCCCTTCTAATGCATTTTAGCTTGCAAACAGTACGATTGTGCATTTACCTTGGGAGGAAGAAATCAACTTAAATCTAGGACTGTTTTTTTCAAAAAGGAAATGTAAAGAAAAGTATACAAAAAGAGGAGCAGAAAATGGAGCACAAGAAAAAGGAATAGTTTCTAATTTAATAGTCTAAGCAGAATTTTGAGGAATCAGAGCTTAAGGAATAAACCTCATGGCAAGAGGATTCAGGTTGAAAAAGGGTTAATAAAGTCCAAAAGACAATGTGATCTTTAACCCTTCTCAGTTGCCAACAAGGCCTTTTGCCCTAATGATCAAATATGAGGCCTTAGGATCAAGGGGTCCAGGTTCAAGTCCTAGCTTTCACTTATCAAAAACTTAAAAGTCCTAGCTTTCACTTATCAAAAACTTAAAACCATCTCAATTTCTAATTAGGGCATGTTCCATGTCAACTCAGCTTCGGTGAAGATCTTCACATAAGACTTTCAACCCATTAAAAACATGACCTGTAACTTACAGAAAAGATAGACAATAACAATTGATATTGTTTTGTGAATTCACTTAAAGATGCATAATAACTATCACTTCCTCAAGATTATGGAAGAAAAAAAAAATCAAATTGAAAAAAGAGAAGGGGGGTGGGGGAAGGCCATGCCTAATAACTGACCTTAATGAACTGGCCATATGTAACGCGTTGGCTGTTTGGAAATCTATAATACACAGCGAAACCAGGCATGTTTCCACATTCACGCTCATATACAGATTCATCACTCTGTAAACAACAATTTCTCAAAATCAACAGTAAGAAACTGGGAAAAAAAAAAGCTCCAGTTCTTAGTTAAAAAAAGCAAAGACAAAGCAACTAAGTAATTGAATTTT
Source organism: Rhizophora apiculata (assembly GCA_037832385.1). Lineage (NCBI taxonomy): Eukaryota > Viridiplantae > Streptophyta > Magnoliopsida > Malpighiales > Rhizophoraceae > Rhizophora > Rhizophora apiculata. The sequence continues at coordinate 1,261,412 of CM075441.1, read as the reverse complement.
GACCCATTCAGAAAGTACAAAAATTACCTTCCAGTAATAAGCAATCTTCAATGTCTCATACAAAAACCTCCCAAGTCTACCTGCCTCGTATTCAGTACAGCAGCATATCATGGGTTGCAAAGTTTTGCATATCAGAACATCAATGTGGTTTACTGTGTTGAAAAATGGTGTCCCAAGGGAATGAAGAGTATGAACAAACATGGCACAGTAGACAGCATCTGGCATGCTGAAAGTGCAGCGTGGGAAAATGCAGCGCTGCAGAAACTCCATATTGATTTTCAAAGTATCAGGACAGGAACTCAGCCACTTGTCCTTTTCACGAGAAAGCCGCCTTCGAACAGATGCAACATTGTCTTCATGCCTGTGTAATTCACTTACCAGCCGATCCAAGGATTCTTGAATCCTTTCTTTGTCTTTCTTCCTTTTAGTAATTGCAGAACTTGAATTATCAGAAAGCTCTTCCAATGATTTAAGAGCAGCATGCTGTTTGGCAATCTCAGACTCATAGCGGTTTCTAGGAACATAAAGATCATACAGTGTGAGGCCCCAGAAGGTAGCATAAAGATCAGGGGAGAGGCTATTCCAAGCCTTTGATGGCAACATGGTTTTCACAGTCCCAAGAAGGTCAGACCACCTACAAAACAAGCAAACCTACAATTTAGATCCTCCACGTTCTGGATTCATGTACTAAATTCCACAAAGCAATGGGCATATGTGACACTACAGATTTACATATCTACATATTCTGTGATCACAAAATTAGCCAGAGAAGTACAGTCACTCACAATATCAACTTCTTTGAAGACCCAAGATCCAAAGTCAATTTGCCAGAATATTCAAATTCCCCACTTGCAGTTGTAGCAGTTTCAGCTTCATTGTCATCCAGAGGCCAGCAAGTATCAGGTCTGCTCTCACATTTGAAAAGCCTCATTATGGGACGGTATATTAAGAAAGCAACCTACAATGTGCATAGAAGTAATATGGCCATCAATTGTATTGAAAAATAGCAACAACCTAACATGCAAACCATCAAACATAACCATGCAATGAATAACAATAAGTAAGAAAGAAGGCATAGATCATTCAGCATTAATTAGCAATTACTTGTAAACTGAGTAGAAGCAGAATGAAGAATCAACAAAATTAAGAAATTTATGTAGGCATGAGGGGAGAGAGGAAAGGAACCTCAGGATCAAGGTGGTACAGGTGGATGAGATCATCAAGAGAAGGAATCAAATGAGCATAAGCAGTTACTGGTGTCACAGCACTGCAAAGGAATTCTACATATTGGAGAAGAGTTCCATGACACCTATCAAACTGTTCGCTGACCATTTTAATGTAAGGTGCATCAGCATTTATTACAACCCTGCATAAAAACTAAGCAATTAGATAGTTCATTCAACCATGACTAGGCATAACTCCAATGAAAATCTACTTAGCAGGTGTATAACAACCAACTACCTCATCAATATATCAAATCAGAATCATGGAAAGGCAATTAATAACAACACTCAGAAATGGAGCTGCATGATTTTCAATTTTTTTTTAACCATAGTAACACCCTAGCAAACCCAAAATGCTGAAACAAGAGAAGCCCAAATTTATTAAAATTTTCAATTAAGACATATAAATTGGAGAGGCTTAGCTCATAGATGGTGGAAACACAACAAAAAAGGATTACAGCAGCCTTGTTCTGCAAGGAATATAGTCACAGATAAAAGAGCCAAAGTCACAGTTATTAACTTTTAGTTGTCTACTGAGTCAAAAATCCAGAAAATTTTGACCCAATTTAGGACAAATGACAATGTAGTACTCGTTGAAAATCACATCTAATTGATGGAACCAACATAAAAACCACTCATGGATGATTCACATATCTGTATTCTAAGGCCACAGAAATTGAAATTTCCAGAAAAAAATTGTATGACTTACACAGAACGATGTTGAGCAATAAGTAACAGAAGGGGGATTGCCAACTTTGGTTCATCCTTTGGAAGCAATGAATCCCGTAGCCTGTTAGTGGATTTAATCAATGCCTGCAAGGAGGGACCTTAATATCTGAGAACTAAGTTAAATAGACAACTGAGATCAAGTGTAAAAACAGGAAAATAGTTTGGCAACATCAATTTAGTTTGGTATGCATATTTTGAATAAAATTTTAAATCAACATATTCCATTATAACAGATATCTTTTGTGTGATAAAAAAAAATTTCAATGCAGTTGGAGGCAATTATAAAAATAAATTAATGGGCTAAAATCCCTCCAGGACAGATTTGATAACATTAGGGGTGTTAATCAAACTGCTCAAACCACCCATCAAGACCAATCCAACTCAATCCAAACCAAAGCCTCCAAACTGTTGGTAAATGGACTGGATTTGGATGGTGATTTGGGAAACCAATACTAGTAGTTTGGTTACAGAGTTGAGTTCTCAAATTTGCAATGAAACCATTGTGAACTGCCACTAATATTCATATGAGATGTTTTTCTAGACAGAAAATGATTGTTGATATTTGATAATGATGTACCCTTGTGATTTAGCTACACTTATTGCAATTTCTAGTCGCACACACATTATTCTTAATTTTCATTTTATATTTTCATACTTTTGTCTAATCATTAGCACAATTTTTATTTTTTGTGTTTGTATTCAGAATGTGGTTAGGATCAAATGGGGACTTACAAAAATCCATGGAATTTATGAATTACCCCATGCCATCCAAAGCTATTTGTGGCAATGTAGTTGAATAAATGTTGCCAACCTTAATCTAAGAACACAGCATATTTTAAGTTGTGATTAGCAACATATCTAGGGGTTTACCAGAACATGATGTCCGAAACAAAGAGAAGACAAATCTACATCCACAAAAAATGAATTTTACCAGACATCATATTTTTCTTGGATTTGATGTTTCATATAGAGTTAACTATACTGTTTATGATACACAAGGATCAAAGGGAAAAAAAGTCAAGGAAACAAGGGGAAAGCACATCCAAGGAATGAGGTAACTGAAATGAGGAATATTAAGATGAAAGTATGGGCTTGCACAAGAACAAGGAATAGGAAATGACTACATCTTTAGCAGGAAGGATGTAGCATCTCTTAAAGAAGAGATTGGGAATGCCACTTTAAGATGCCTTACAATGTCCAGTGCTTATGGATGCACCAATAAGGAGTGATCAAATGCAAGTATAAGGAGAAAAGAAAAGAAGAAGCAGGCCGAGAACGATGCACAAGAGTGTGATCAAAAGGGAGACTTGTTAATTCCTACAACTAGTTTGGCATGACAAAAACAATGGACACAAAAGACCTAGGCAGCCAAACTTAACTAGGTGGGCATTGAGGCTTAGTTGAGTTGATTATAATTTGGTTGATTGAGATACACACAAGAAAAAATATGTTGGCTTAAATAACTAAAAGATTGTCTGCTCAAACACTCCTGGTAAATACACTGGATACACATAAAAACCTAATCAACTCATTACCTATTTATAATCACAGTGCTGAGTGACATCTAATGCCAACTAGCCATAAAGATAATTCTATATGCATTCCAAATAAAGGAAGAATTTCAAAACCCAAAACAGTAAGCACCACGCTTGTATCTTAACCAACAGTTGCACCGACCAAAATTTCAAAGAAAGATGAACCATGTTAAATCTTCAAATAAAAAATGCCAGTCTACTGTAAGGTTTTTGAACTTTTTGGTGAATCATAACACAACCACCAAGAAATCTTCAGGGACAAGCAACTAGTGACCAATGACAGCCCTCCCCTCCAACACCAACAAAAATTCAATAACCACCATAATACCTTTAGGGGCAGGCAACTAGGGCCCAGTGGGAGCCATCCCTGAACCCCAACAAACACCCCCCCCCCCCCAAAAAAAGAAAAAAGGAAGTGTTTTTCTTTTTTTTTTTTTTTTGTCTTTTTAATGCACTAACAAAGTTATATCTGACAATCAACCTTGCAAAGATGATTAGTTGGAAATGTCGGTGTCACTTTGCTCTATCATATAACTCTCCAAGGCGGTGAAATACACATACAAAGCAAAGCATCCATATCAGTTCCTACAGTTCTAACCAAACACCAGTGATTTTGCCAAATACCCTGAAAATTATATCCATATCCAAGCTTCTTGCATTTTTTTTCTCCCTTTCTGATATCTATGTGTGCAGTATATCAGGTATAACCTCCTTTTTTGTTACATATTTATCCATGTCTTGCAAATTTTAGTTCACACTTATTGAAATTTGTTACTTATTCAAAGCATCCATATCAGTTCCTACTTGCAAATTTGTTATGTATCAGGCACAACAAATTTTTTGTCACTCCTCAGCCACCAAAAAAAAAAAAAACAAAAACACAAAACCATGCATAAACTTGGTTTCTCCACTGTAGGTTTCATAGATCCAAAATAATTATTCACTGAAATTCAACCATTATTTCACTAAATAGGCAGGACCCTATCAAAATAATCCACTGACTAATATCTACCTTGTTATTCCGAGTAACTCCAAAGGAAGTAGCCTGATAACGGAGAGTCTCACTTCCTGCCATGGCATCCAACTGTTCCTCAGTTAGGTTCTCGGTATACTGAACATTTGCCATTTGTTGAATAAGCTCCTGTATGATTGTAAGAACAGCTATTAGATGCAAAAAATCATTCTATAATTATAACTGATCTTCAAAAGCTCTCAGAATGAATTGAACCTGCAGTAGAACAAGCTCAATTCCCTGGCCCTTCTTCAACTGGTTTACAAGATACTGGAAAAGGCCCCTCAATTCCATAGATGGATACTTTTTGCACCTGGAAACAACAAAATGTTGCTGTTGAGCTCCAAGTAATGTACATAGTTGATGCCCTTCATAAAATTGGAAATATGTTTTCCAGTCTAGGTAATCTCCCACAAATGCACATATTATATAAGAGGAAAAATTAGTTATCAACCAGTAGATTAGCAAAAATTCATTTCAGTTAAAAAAAGGTACATAAAATTATGTCACCTAGGAAAAGAAAAAACCTCAAAATTTCAGAACATGCATACATAAGCTACAGTTAAACATTACAAGCACAAAGCATTTTTTTATTTCTGTGTCAAAAGTCATGCAGATTCAACTTCCCAAAATCCAAACCACATCAACATTATCAAATTTCCACACATATTAGTGGCAAGCAGAAAAATCAATGAGATGAAGCCACACAAAAATTTATGGATTAATAAACAGACGGCAGTCCTCCCCATTCCATTATCTCCTCCTCTCCCCTCCCCTCCCATCAAGTAGATTTCAACCAAAGACTTTAATACGAAAGTTCAAGAAATTAACCCTGTGAGGGTCCCTTCCAAGACCAAAAAAGGACAGATATGTTAAAAGAGAGAAAAAAATGCATAGAGTTACCCCCATGGTAGAGTGTACTTAAACATCTTTGGGACACCGGAATCAATTTTGTGAACTATCAGAGAGGAATATAGTTTTAAGACTTCTGGAAATGCTTAATAATTGGAAACTACAAAGGAATTTTGCACATTATTTTTATGGTCTTTTCTTGTGGCAGTCACAAATTGGATACTTCTGTTTTGGTACAGCACTAAAGCAATTTCTTGCCTTACTAATCCAAAAAAGTATGCCTTGCTAGCACATATAAATTCATGTAGAATGAAAACAAAATCAAACACAATGAAGAGAGACAAGCTAAAATTCAATCTCAAGTTCATACCAAGCAAAACAGAAGTCATGAAAAAAAAAAGTAACAAAATACATTCATTGATTACAGCCAACAAATATGTTGATATCAGAAATTCTTTCCGACCATCTAAATTTGCTTTGTTCATTGAGGACCATTGGACATATGTGGCATAATGATGAGCAGAAAGGTGTGAATAAGAAATGCAATGTATTACTGAACATCCTCAAGAATCTTGAGAGCTTTGACCAAAGTTTGAAGAGCCACCAACACAGAATTTGAATTCTACTTCAAAAGGTTGCAAGCTACAAGCATTATTGCATATTGGCTATACATAACATCCCGTAATCGTGAAGAACACTGGGTAGCCCAAACCATCATCAATGCAAGCTACAAACTGAACTGCTCAGCTAACACACTTCTTATTCGGAGCACATATCTCACAAGAGAACAGCACCCTTCTGCAGGGCAGCGGCCAAATCTGACCAGATATTTCTCTAACAATCCAGTAGCAAATGAGGAGGGAACACACTAATTGGAAAGAAGACCAACAAGGAATAGACCTGAAAAGAAATGAGTTTCTTCCCATCTCATGTCTCCCACACAAATATGAGGTCTTCAAGGGGCCAGCAAATGAATGACCAAAGCCCCTAATTCCTTAGGTTCCAGCTGACAAAAGTGTAAAATGGGACACCACAGCAGTAATATCAGTCATGCCACCATGGATCACTCTGCATCTCAAACAATGACATCAATGCACACTTTGTAGTTTCAGCTATCAATTTTCAACTTTCATTCACATTGTTTAATCCAAAGTTATGACCCAACCACCCTTTCCAGCATCATCCTTGTAAACAATGCCAACATTCAAACTTGAACGAAAAAGCACAATAAGCAGCTCCCCAGAGCCACATTTATTCCAAGATGACCTTCAATTTGACCCTGGGTGATTCACATCAATCTCATCAGAGGATTTTGTCAAAGGCCTTTCTTAACTAGAATCCCCAATGCAAGTTATTTGAAAAGCAATAAAAAGTAGCAAGAATAACAAGTTCAAGCATGCCATTCTGACAGACCACTCCCTTAAAGATAATGGTCTAGTTTATGGTAAGTTACTACTTTTGAATCCAGTAATCATCTTCATCTAACTGGGTCAGAACCTTGAATCTTGCTCCCATTTTATTCATAAGCGTTTCTTACTTCTAATCCAGATATATCAAACTTGAAGAAGGGTCAATAAAATATCATCATTAAAGGATTTGAATCATGAAATCCTGGTAACCCTCTCCCTTGCATATCATTTTCCATTGGCAATATTTCATTCAGACTGTCACCAAACTTTATGGGTTTGATTGATGCCTATTTCATCTCAGCCCAAATTGTTCGAACTGGTATGGCCTCACAAATCAGGGATTCAGAAACCTATGCTACCTCCAGAACACCCTCAGCTCCAGCCAAGCTTTTGCTGAGATAAATCTGCAACCCAGAAACTGAAGTAAAGCTTCCCGAGATTGAGCTAAAAGCCTGAATAGGATTGGAGCAACACAACAGACTCCAATAATGCGTCTTATCAACAATTAAAGAACGAATGATCAAAAGCTTACCGTGCAGAAAGTTATAACATTACAAATCAAAGTGGGAGTAAAGTCCACAAAATGGGAAAGTGCACATGTGGGGTAAACAAAGCTTAACAGAGAAACAAATAGGACCATGAAAATGCACCAACTGAAAACAGCCATGCTTAAACCAAGAATGAAAATAAGTAACTGACATGACTTGTCAAAAATCAAAATGTGCAAGTTTGATATAGTAAATTGCAGATGAAGTACAGAGCACCTACAGGTGACCCCAGAAAGAAGCCAACGACTGAAGCCAGTCTGACAGATTAAGGCCATCATCTTTCAGTTTATCACGCCCACCTTGAGCCAAGCGCTCAATCACAACATATTCCAAAATGTCATACTCAAGCTGCATAAAAAGAAATGCAGTTAACTAGTGTCCCTGTCAACAAAGCGCTTCTGGTGAATAATCCGAATCCTATTTGAAACCTTTGACATGCAAGGACTATGTCCTCTCCATTTTAAAAGCTAATGTTAGACATTTAGGCAGAAAGACTTCATTTTAACAGAAAGAAAAAGAAGGTGATGTATTGCAGATGTTATAACATGTATGTCAATCAGAAGCCAAATGACCAGAAAGTTTATGTTACAGATCAAGATGCTAAAATTTATAAACATTTCATTACAATTATGAAATTCAGAAAAATCATGCCATCAAACAGGTTGAGAACCACTGCTCCCCAGTGCTTCTTTTCTTTTAATTAGAGATGGCCCCACAGAGAAATGCCAACAGGCAACCAGTGTTATTGAAGGCACACCTGGGTGCAAGGCATACAATGCCAACAGTCCAGCACTTTTTAGTTGCTAGGCAACACAAATTCTCTTAGGCGCACCTTAGTGCAAGAGGCGCACTATCAAATATAGTGTTCATGTACAACTGATATACTTTATGGCAGATAATCCCTTTATTTTAGGATAAAGATAAAATAAGCCCTTAATGTAGGATAAAAGTTTACAAGGTAAGAGCTTTGCTTGTCTCTTCTGTTAGTTTTTTTGAGCTTTCTCATCTTATCCAACCAAAATGTCAAATTTCTCTCCTCCATCTCTCTCCCCATGCACTCTGTTTCTCAACTTTTATTTAGCTCTCTGTCTCTCTCCTCTTTCACTTTTTTATTTTGTTTCCATTTTTCACTCAACCAATAACATTTCTGTTATGGTGAGATTCATATGTCTCTTTTGGTTAGCATTATTTTTATATGTTGCATCAATTCATTCAAGTGCATGCCTATGCCTTGCGCCTAGGCTCAAAGAGCCCTGATCACCTCTAGGTGCATAGCACTTTTAAAAGCACTGCAAGCAGCAATTTATCACTTGAAACTTTTGCTGATTACTGTAAGCTTTAGTTCATTTAAGATCTCATTAAAAACTGAAAACAAGCTTCAAAAGTTTAGTCTGCTTCTATAGCATAAAGTGAATAGCCAAGGGTCAGTACCATCTACATGACATCAACAGCTAAGCTACTGCTTTGAAAGGATTCTGATTTCCAATTTTCCAGTGCTATTTTTTGTGTGGAGAGGAGGGAGAGAGTAGTGTGCCCTCGCTATTACACAGAAATTGCACATAGTAAGACCAGAAAACCAGGAGTTCAACTGAAGAAAACATAGAGATTAAGCTAGATATCTAGTCAACAGAAATCCAATCAACTCTAAAAGGTTTGAAATCACACAGGAAAGTGAGACATCTTAAGAGTGGTTAAATATATATTTTAGCGGCCAATTCAAGATGATTTAATGACAAAGTAAGAGCTGAAGAGTGGAAAAGAAAGTCTTCAAGATTTTGCAAAATAAGCCTGAATACCTGGGTCAAATACTTGAAAGCATCTACAACAGGAGTAATCATATCTCTGTACGCCTCAATCTGCAAACATACAATAATGATAACTATGCAGTTAAAAACATTGCCCTATGCTGCATTTGTTTTAGTTGCTACACCTGGTGAACAATTGTACGAAGTACAGTCATTGGATTAGCATGAGCTAATTTTGCAACCATCCGACCCAGCTGCTTCAAATTTTCCTTTGCAAGCCTTTTCAGGATTCTGCGAGTGTCCAACTGTAAAAGAGGAAATAGGCAAATAAGCAAATAAGAAAGACCCAGAAATGTGGCAATGAGTAACACGCTTCATACACCAAATGAGCCACAAAGTCTGCCATACCTTGGCTGTTTGCCTTGCAGCCAAAATCATTGGGTTCCGCTCATCATCTTTTTCCCATTCACCATACAAACGGTAACGCACCTAGATTGACGGTATTCATCTAGCAAGATATCTCTCTAGCCAAATATATTATATATTGGAACTAAATGGCAGTGATGTTAGGCCAACCTCATATGGAAGGAGATTCATTACTTCCCAGATCTCCTGGCCCACTGCTGGGTTAGCAGGTATCAGCTGTAAGGAAGGAAGTAGACATGTGCCCAATGCTTCTTCTACCCTTGCCCTTGCTTCTCTCAAGTGCACTTGATCCCCAGAAGAAACTTCTGCAGTTCCATCACCACTCCCAAAACTGTGAAATGCAGATAAGTAGTAACCTCTGAGTACTCTACATACCTGCCCATTAAAAAGACATTACACCACAAATCCTTAAGAACTTAAAAGTGTAAGTGACCAACAATGCAACTCAATTACCCCTAAAGGGAGAACTATTATATAGAATATCACAAATAAATTAATGCACCTTCTGCAGCAATAAAGTATCACGGAAAAGATATGGTCCAACAGTTGCAAGCATCTGAAAAAGTTCTTTGCGAAGATCAATGACAGATTTATTCACAACAGTTGTATCCATAGGATCAGCATCAGCTACAGAGGCAACACTTTGAAGATGCATCTGATGAATTGTATTGTATGCAGATGCAATCGACTTCTCAATGAGCCTGAACATCCAACAGAATTACGCCAAAAAAATGTCTGTAAATTTTCCATAATAAAGCTGTCAAATGGAACAAAGAATACATAGACCATGACTTTCAAGGACACCTTCTTGCTTTAGACATGAAAAAATGTAAGTACAAATTTCAGTTTAACTGCATGAGCTTCTTTACATAATGTAACCAAAAGCCACAGATACAAATAACAAAGAAACATACAAAGAATTTTTTTCTTTTCTTTTTAAAAACACGCCCTAGTGCACAAGACTCCTAAATTTGTGGGACCTAGCGATGAGTTGTATGTACACAGCCTTATCTTTATTTTCACAAAGAGGCTCTTTCTAAGATTTGACCCTATGACCACCAAGTCACACTAGAGTAGAGTAACCTTTTCGTTACACTAAAGCTCACCCTTCAAAGAAACATACATAGAATAACAATAATAAAACAAAGTATTAAATTACCTAAATAAACCATCACATATTTGAATATGTGCCACTGGATGAAGTGGAGATAGACGATCAAACAATATATCGGCATGATACCTGAAAACACATCTCAACATGAATTTTCAATATAGATATTGGCAAGTAACTTTAAATTAGAAAAATTAAGCAAAAAACACTATCAATTCTTGAACTATTTATCATATAGTTACCATTCCTAGAACCATGTATCATAAATAGCCATTGAATACCCATGCACATAGCATCTCATAAGGAGACATTTTAGCTTTTGGAATTGAGAAAAGCCCGCAATAATGTGCAAATCCCAGACAAGTGAAAGAACACACCTTCACCAGGATATGAGTAAATTTGGTAAAAACTTCCAAATTATAAAGCAAGAATTCAGCATGTGTAAACATAAATACATATTGATCTCCATATGAAGCAATCTTTAAGCAAAGTCTAACCAAGATTCCAGAAGTTAACCACTCATGTTCCACTTCATGGATTGAGTATGAAGTGGCACATAATGGAAATGCAAAAGCAGAGGTAAAAAATCCACTCATCACTTGCAGAAAATCTGAATCTCAAGATTAAACATACCAATCATCCACTGAAAGAAAACCAGTGAGCAAACCCAAAGTTTGACTGTTCTGAAGCTCTGCAGACCTTTCTGCTATTGCTTCAGTTTCCATGTCTAAAGAAGCAAAAAGATCTATCGTCACATCTCCCTGTTTCTCATCATCCATGAGGTCCTTCCCAGTAGCCGCCAGATTTATTTTGCCAATTTTGTTAGCCTACAAAAGTATATTTTCAATACTACAGGAACAAAGCAGGTGAATAAAAACATATAATCATACTTCGGATAAATGAATAAAACAAATTTAACACATCACACCCCCCAAAAAAAATAATTTCCAAGCATCTATTAGAAGCCATCATAATCCATTGATGCAGCCAGCGAAAGGATATTTGAAAGATAAAGAGATAAAAGAGAGAAAACTCCTAAATAACCTCAGATTTCAAGGGGGCACTATGACAGTTTGGCATAATAGCAATGGCTACCCATTACCATTACTAAGGCTAACTTTAGCATTTGTATAGTTGCTATCATTGCTAATAACAACCATAGAAGCAATGATACGTTTTGCACTCATATAAGTACATGTAGCAAATGGTCAAGTCAGGTCCAATTAGGTTCAGAGTTCTTTTGAGTCATTCAGGTTTCAAGTTCATCCAATTTTTGGTAATCAGGTTTCATGTACATCAGATTTTGGTTTATTTTGTGTCAGATATTTCAGGTTTCGAATGGGTTTCAAGTCAATCCCAGGGGTTAGTCTTTATTTGATAGTCTGGTACAAAAGTTAGATGCATATTTTCTATTAGTAAATAAACACACACTAAAAATTAATTTAATCCAAATAAAAATGACTCAAAATCATAAGATTAATTTTAAAATGTTTGGATGTCATATCACGCATACAATCTTTTATTGTCAACAAAATATACGGGAGTCACGAGTAAGCAAAATATCATAAATTAACATGTATGATTTAAGATTTTCAAAATATCATGTTATAGTAATTACATCTAACATATGTTTAGGTGTGCTGATAAAAATACTAATCAAAAAGAAGTATAATAATCAAATTCCTACACTATATATATTTGAAAAAATACATTTAGTAAAAAACAATGCCACAAAATTTGGAAATTCAAAGAATTACATGATGGTCACATTATCATTAATGTTCCATTTGTTTTCTTTGAAAAAGAAAATCTACAATGAAGACATGTAAATGACAACATGCATCTCATTCATAATTCATCATCAAGCTAGCTCATATTTTTGACAGTTGTGGAGCAAAAATAATGTTCCTTTGTCTCAAGTTTACATCAATAAAGTTAAGTCATTTTTATTGATTTGAAACATCTCAATAAAAATGAATTGAGTTGACATTAATTGATGAAACTATATATTCTTTCTTATTGTAGAGATAAACAATAATGATATCCATAGCTTAACAATTAAAGCCGTTTCTACATTTCTATAGCTGAGTACATTGTTTTTTCATTACAATAATACATTTGTACTATTGACTAATATTAGCATTACCATCATTATTAATAACATTAAGGAATGTTCTTTACACACAAACAGAAATGGTTTATTATTTGCTTCTCCATTAAACTTGAGGTACAGCTCAATGCATGCAAAGGCTCCCATTGTAGAGTTGACTAGACTTAAGAATCCTTGGATGCCTTCTTTTCATCTATTTTGAGAATTATGTAGCATGAATGCAATTATAGAACATTTGATATAGCAGTGTAATTAGTGTTGAACACTTAATTTACATAAAAAAGAGTTATATTGCAGATGCTTTTGCATTTTACTTGGGAATAGTCCTCACTTTTTCAAGATCACTAATCTTTCGCATTGATCTAAACAAAATGATAATGATGAATCTAATTGTATATACCTCATCCAATCGCTTGGAGGAAAAGGCATTATAATGTTCGAAGGCCTCTTCATCTGTCGGTAGTAAATGTGCATATCTGCGATATATCCATATTGCTCCAATAAGCAATGATGAATGACAATAAACAACCAAAAGGGAAAAAAAATACGAAAAAGAAAGAGACTCTCATAAAACACACAGAGACAAAAAGGATAACAAGCATAGAGCCAAAATTACAAATGCAGTCACAACCTAAGGCCTAGCATCCAATAGGAATCTGGGAATCAGTTTAAAGACATACAAATCCTGATCTTCAGAGCAAGATATTTTGGCAATGACAAACCACTAGATTCACCTCCAAAAAGCCTCTCAATCAATCCCATCACATCATTCTTAATAGCACTATTTGAGGTAATTTAATCTAGAAAAACGACCCAAAAACTTAGGTCAATAACTGCATGTATGCTGACCTATGATATTTTAATTCCTATTTATAATCTGTAAGGGTACTCCAATCAGTCTAACTATAACAAAAATATAAGTAGAGCCAACACAAAATCTATGCCAACACCTACAAGGAAAGAACCACCAGTTATGTAATTTCATTTTTGATTGTCATTGATTGTCTAGCACTTCAATAAAGATCTAGCTAAATTAGTGACATACAGATATTCAATGGTCAAAAATAAAGTGATTTGGATTAAAAGCCATGTAAATCATCGACAAAGGGCCATAACAAAATGCTTTGTTCATGTCTAGCACAATCTGCATGATCAATGTACCAATATCATCAAATAAGCTAGCTTGACACTTCCAGGTGCAGTAAGGACAACCTTGCAGAGAACCCATACACAAGCAAGCACAAATCAGAGAAACCAAAACTCACAGCTACTAAAGATATGACTCTGACCAAAAAATTGCTGCAACAAGCCACTTACATATTGTCAAGATGAATGAACTCTTCCCTCACCATCAGAGCTGTAAGCTTATAGAGACCAAATGGTACAGGACTATTTACTTCCATTCGCTGATAATATTGAAACTTACAGCCAAGAATTTGTGAAGCATGAGACTACAAGAATGAAATTGAAGGATAAGCAACCAAAGATTTTATTACTTCAATGTACTGCAAAAACAAAATGCAATCCCAACCAGAATATTGCATACCCTAGGAAAGATAGGAATCAGTTCCATGAAGACCTTGTTGTCAGGTTGAAGTTCAAAACATTCTAAAACCTGACAATCCAGCAATAATTGCAGTAAAGGAGTTAAATCAAGATCTGTATAATTTTCAAAAGTATGAGTAAAGATATTATCTAATTAAGGCCAAAAGAGAACTTACAATGTCAAAAACACGGTTAGGGTCCAGATCAAAATGACCAATTAATGACTGCATATGGTACATCATTCAGAAGAAAAGTGACTTATAGGAGCATAGAGCATAGCAACATGAGTAAAATTGGGTTTAACTTAAGTTCAAACCTTAATGATGCCTATCATCACTGCTGATGCATTTTCAGTTGTATTTGCAGAACCTTCACACAGAAGGGTGACCTGCAGAATCACATAGGGTAGATACCCAAAATAAAGATAACAAATCAGTAAATAAGATGATTTAGCCAACCAATTCTGTTCAAATATCAGTTACATTATGCCATAAGAACCAAACAAGTAACTACAAAAGATTCCAATGAATACTTCATATAATCATGATACCAGTTTGGCATAGCCCTCACTTTCTTCTCGAAGAAGATTGAATTTCGTTTGCTGATAAAGAAGACGAGTATTTACTCTGACCTGCAATTGATGGTGAGGCATTTTAATTGCATAAGGATCCCCTTTATTCCAATCTCATGGCACCTCTGCATTACTCACTACAAGATGTCATTACTAATATATACAAATCTGGCACTCCCTCCTATTACAAGGATGTCCTTTTCATGTTAGCAATAAAGGAACACCCACATTTAATGCACTTCAACTCCCTCAAGCTTACCATGCAGGATAAAGTTATAGTAGGCAAGAAGACAGAGAATGAGAATAAGGTACCCTAGCAATTATCATAACAATGTAATCAGTTTGAAAACACCAAAAACACTTTGCAGATAAAACACCTGATCTGTCTTACCTCTTTGCCCTTCAAATCCTGAGCCTTTATCTTAATCATTTCAGCCTCCCACAGAAATTCTTCCTGAAAAGTAAGAATTGTTAAAGATAATTTTTGTCTCTACCTCTCTGTCTCAAAAAAATGAAGCATTTAAAAGCATCAATCAGGAGATCAGACAAGTATAAACAGAAAGTGAGTGAAAAATAAATAAAAAAAAATTCAAAAATCACCTCACAGCGCTCTTGAAAAATCCTCAAAGGGACCAACTTAGACTCTACCAGCCATTTGGCCTGAAAAGAAAAGGGGACCAATGTTCAATGAGTGCACAGAAACACAGAAAAGGAAGCAGGAAGAAAGAGAAACAACTAAAGCAGATAAATAGTACGCATAATGTATGCTTGTTTGCATGGAAAGCGTGCATCATTAGGCATCAAACACTGAATCTAAGGAAAGAAAAGCTTAAGAAACTTCAACAAAAACTGAGCTTAAACCAATAAGTGAACAGACAAAATTAACATACCCATAACAAGTATTAACACTATGGTTAAACAAAAAAGTGAACTAACAGAATAAATGAACAAATACTACAAGCATAAAACCAGGGTCAAATAGAAAAAAGCAATTGCCCCAAGCCACTAGGGCACAAGCTTCTTGAAGCCACAATGATGCAAAGGTGGAGGCCAAGAGAAATCCAATTAAGATGCTTAGAGAGATGCATCTTAAGTCTAAAGTAAAATTCATAAAAGACCTTACAAAAGTAACTTCTAGGCCTATATAGCTATATCTATTTAGTGCCTTTATAGCCTTCATTTTCACATCTATTGAGTATTTTGCTATCCTTTTATATAAGGTAGGGAATCCAAGAACTAATTAGATGAGTATAACAAGTCTAACATTCTCAGTTCCATGGAAGAAGAAGCATCATTGTCTTACAGAGACTTGATCAAGCTTTATTTTTGCCATTATTTTCTTAACATTTCAACTAGCAACCTGTTGCTTCAAATTCCAAACTTTACTCCACTAGCCTCAGTCCTTGCAACAACCCAGCTAACAAAGGAAACTTTTGACAACACAAAAAGTTCCCATTCAATGCAAAGCATCAATGGCATGGCATGCATTTTTCTAGGGACATTGAGGACCAGCAAGGTTCCATTGGCTAATATCAGTACATCAGTGACAATATAACAAGTAAAATAGACACAAAATCAGATGCTAAAATTTCATCTTTTAATCAATGGCAAATTGCCATGTGTAGCAGATTATGCTTGCATGGGTTTCAGTTCGGGGGGCGAGAGACTGATGGAAGGAGCAAAAGAGAGAAGCAGTAGCTACCAAAGAACAAAAGAGGGGATGAGGGTAGAGGAAGCTCTATCATTATAAACTGCTGAGAAGGCATGTAAATAGGATAAATCAATTCAGTTACAACATAATTCCATGCTATTATCGGTTAAACATTTCATATACCATGTTTTGGAATCATGCTGGTAGAAATGAAATAACTACCATACTGACTCAGATTAAGTGAAACAAGATTCAAACAAGCAATATATGTTATCAAAATTATTTTACATAAACAAAATAAGAATACAACAGGCATTTCAGCACCACACAGCCAACTACCCATTTGATAATGCATATGAAAACAAAATAGTCATTTTCATTGCACTCACCAATTTTATGAGGCGACCCCGATAGTCTCCAGGCATTGAAAGCTACAAAATGAATAAGCATATCAGGGCAAAGATTAAAACTTGCCCAATGACACAGAACTATATGAACAAATAGATTCCTGAGAACACCATTTCAAGGAAGCAACAGCTATGGGGCACTTTGAGGAAAACAAAATGCAACACTACAGAGCCACCAAATCGATGACTCATCTAACTATGTTTACTCCCTCGTTTCCCATTGAAGAGATACACATGAATACTGAACTGTGCCATAATTCCAATGGTACATACTACATAACAAGGAAAGCCAAGCACATCTTGCTTTTATTAATAACTCAAAAGAAGAAACCAAGATAAGCCCAAAGCACATAATACAACTTCATACAGCTTCCAGCACAACAAAATGTTAAAAGAAAAATAAATGTGACTGCCATTAAGCCTCTCCAGGAGCTAAACCCTCACTACTGGCACCACAATCTCTGCCTGTCTTCCCAACCCGCAATATCCACCATCAAATTTTATCCAATACAAAACCTAGTTAATTAAAATGCTAGCCTGAATAGTAGCCAAAGCCTAATTTACTGAGCTACTTCTTTATGTTCCTCAGCATTAAGCACCACCTTGCATCCCACCTTGCTTTGCATCGCCAACTAATCATTTTAACAAAGAAAAAAAAGCAAACAGAATTTAGAGAAACAAACAAACAAACAAAAACATACATCTTGAGCCATTTGTGCGACAATATCTGCAAAAGTCGAACCCAGCTCCTCGTCGGACACTCTCTCTGTAAACTCCACAGAATCCAACGTTCCTTTGCACTTCTGAAACGGCAATTCTCCCCGAACCTAAACAACAATCAATCGCACACAAGCAAACACAGCCAATCAACAACCCCCCCTACACACACAGATTCATCAAGTCCAAAAAAAAAGTAAAAAAGAAAATTCTTTATCAAAGCTGTACCATGGTCCAGCAGAGCTCGAACAGGAAGCGGAGCGGGGGTACCGGCTCCGCGACTCGGAAGCTAGGGTTTCCGGCTTTCCATTCCCGGAGAGGATCTTCTGTGACGTATAGGCACTCTATTGGAGGGAGACTCATTTGTTTGGTGAATTATTGCGGACAACTGCCAAACGCACCGCGCAGAGATTACGAAGAACCGTGTGCTCTGAGAGACGCAGCAGGGAAAGGGTGGAATTAGAAAGAAGAGGGAGAAAAGTGGCAAGGTTGTAATTAGCAGGGATTTCAAGGTCGAGATAGATATATGGCCGGGCCTTCTTAGGGTTTCGGAGATATTAGCAAAATACGAACAAACAAATGGAGTTTCTGCGAGCATGAGACGGCGGCATCTTTGCCATTATCCGTATGCCCCTCTCGGGTCGGATCGATCCGAAGCCTATTGGGAATTTAATTTTCTATCCAAACAACATGATCGCATCCATTTGTTCGCAGAGAGCACCACTCCGCAACTCATATATACAAGATAGAGCACAAAAGTAATTTTATTTTTTTATATTAAATTTTATTTATTTATAAAATTAAATAAAATATAATTAATTTTATTTTTTAATTATTCTTATATTATTAATTAATTTTTCTCTTTTACAAATTATTATCATACATATAAAATTTTATTTATGTTGTACAAATTTTTATATTTATTATATAAAATTTGATTATATCTAAATAATTTTTTTTTAGTTGTACCTAAACATTCAATGTTTTGAGTTCATTGACATGATATAATATAGAGTAGAATATTGGATATTATAAGATGAGCACCATTATACAAATAAAAGTTAAGAAAGTATGAGTAAGAAAAATAATTTTTTAATAATTTTAATTAATTACTTTGAAAAGTGAAAAATAAAAAGAAATTTGATGGGTTATTTTATATTTATAACTTAAGTTAAATAGTGAATAATGTTAGAAAAAATCTAACAAGATAAATATATATTTAATAAATTTAAATAAATAAATAAAAATTTATATTATATTAATATTTGTATTGTATAAAATATTTTATATATAATATAAAATAATTTATTTTTACTAAAATTTATCAAATTTCTATTTATTATAGATTTTCTTATTAGAAATTAAAGACATATTGTAAAACTAAACATTTTGTCTATACATTATCATAAGTTTAGTTAATTCAAATATGTGACAATCTAACCTATCATGATATGTCACATAAACTAGTTATATGTGTATGTGACTAATGAAAAATAAAAAGAAGAATTTTTCTTATTAGATAGTATATTATTGTTTTAAATTTAAAATGATATTTTAAATTTCATTGGGTTATATATTTTATTATTCAAAAATATTATATTATTTAATATATGTATTATTTTTTTAATTCATTTTAATATTTATTATTTAATATTTTAAATTATTTCTATATAAAGATAATTTAATATTATTTAATAAACCAATCTATTATGAATATTAAAATTTATATTGAATGTTAAACTTATTTTTAAGTAAACTCTTATATTTGTTCTTATTTTTTAGTACATTCTCACATTATTTTTTTGTTATGCAGTTTTATTATTTGTCTTACATCAATTTGATGTTAAAGTAAATCTCATCTTATAAAAATTGTTTTAATTTGGAGTGTGAGTTTTGTGGTTAAGGAATTCCACGTTGGAAAAGTGAGGGATGTATAAGTAATATATAAGAGAAAATGACTCATAAACCTAATACTTTAATATTTTGGGTTAAGATGTGGTGTTATACTTGTGAGTATGTTACTTACTTAAACTTTACTTAGATTTCTTTCCAATTTTTAGCTATCACTTTTTCCTAGCAAGTGGTATTATACTTACCGAAAGTAAGGTCCAAATAAAGTGACAAGTGACAAGTGGTATTATACTTATCAAAAGTAAGGCCCAAATAAAGTGACAAGTCACAAATGGTATTATACTTACCAAAAGTAAGGCCCAAATAAAATGACAAGCCATGGCTTTGAAAGGAAGAGTGGTAATACATGTGTTCTTGATGCGTGTGTTCTTGACATGACTCTTAAAGCATTGGCAAATGCATCCTCAGGAATGAAGTGAAGTAAGGTTGTTTTATGAGTGAGCTTGATGGAGTTATAACAGTAATAAACTCTTATTGCATTCAAAGAAAGTAAGTCTAATATGGAAGAGATTCACACTTAATAGGGAGATTAATGGAGTTTTAAGTGTGAGTTGTGTAGCCCAAATAAGGTGACAAGTCACAAATGGTATTATACTTACCAAAAGTAAGGCCCAAATAAAGTGACAGGTCATAGCTTTGAAAGGAAGAGTGGTAATACATGTGTTCTTGACATGTGTGTTTTCGACATGACTCTTAAAGCATTGGTAAATGCATGCTCAGGAATGAAGTGAAGTAAGGTTGTTTTGTGAGTAGGCTTAATGGAGTTATAATGGTAACAGGCTCTTATTGCATTCAAAGAAAGTAAGTCTAAATATGGAAGAGATTCACACTTTATAGGGAGATTATTGGAGTTTCAAGTGTGAGTTGTGTAGTTAAGAAATTTCATATTGAAAAGAAGAGAAAAGAATAAGTGACATGTAAGTAAGAAGGACTTATAAATCTAATACCTTAAAGTTTATGGTTTATTTAAACCTTACTTGAATTTCACCCTAGTTTTGAGTTTTCACATTTCCTCAACAACCTTAACTTAGTGTCTTAAGGGAAAAAAAAAAAAAAACTCTTAACCAAGTTTACTTGATCAAATGTTTCTTAAGTTCATCAGTTAAGCATCAAATTTAAGAGTATAACTTGATAATATCATCTTGCTCAAGGACTATAATTAGGTTTTACAAAGAAATCTTGATATGTATGTAATAACTCATGAAAACCATTGCCTTTAACCCAAAAAAAACACTATCGGAAGTCTAATGCAGCAGTTTTTACACCGTTACATTTGTAAGAGCTACAATAGTTTTAAGGTAGTAGTTTTTTCTATCTATAGTAGCATATATAAAATCATTATTTAAAGATATTTTAAGCAGTAGTTTTTTAGAGATCAGGTAGCAGTTTTTTTTTAAAAGAATATGCAATAATTTTTTTAAAAGAATATGCAGTGGTCTTTTAAAATGAATAAGTAACAATTTTTTTGAAAATATACAACAATTTAAAAAAAAAATAGGTAACAATTTTTTAAATTAAATAGGCAATAGTTTTTTAAAAAATATGCAATGATTTAAAAAAAAATAGATAATAATTTTTATAAAATAAGTAGTATTTTAAAAAAAAATAGACAATGATTTTTTTTTCTAATAAGTAATAATTTTTTCAAAAATAAAACGTAATTTCTCGAAAATAGGCAACGATCCTTTTATAATAAGTAACAATTTTTTCGAAAATAAATAATAATTTTTTTTGAAAATAAGTAATAATTTTTTGAAAATAAGTAACAATTTTTTAAAAATATGTAACAATTTTTTTAAAATATGCAATGATTATCTACAAAAATATGCAACACTTTTTTATACAAATAAATAATGATTTTTTAGCAAATAAATATTAGTTTTTTAATTATTTTGATATTTTAAAATTATTATATTAGTAACAATTATTTAAATAGAAGCGTAAATATTAAAAAATATATATATATATATAACATTATCTTTAAAAAATGTATTTTTAAAATCAAATTCAACTTTAAAATAATATGTAATTATTAGTATAATAATTATATTTATTAAGAAATATTATATTAAATAAATAGAATATACTCTTTTAAAATATCAAATATACATAATAATTACAATTAAGCATAATTTAGCAATTCACAAAATAATCATATCAAATGTCTCTAAATTGTTGTACTAAATAAGTCCTAAATTTATATATAACTACAATATATGCATTAACAAGTCACAGTAACACTTACAGAAGTCCACAACCTTGAATATCTTTTCTTTTAGTTATCTTCAAAGGCCTTCTCAATGTCTTATATCTTCCATATTGATCAAATAATCTTCAATCAAATATCATAATATAAAATAGTAAAAGTAAGAAAAAAGGGAAAAAAAATAAGAGCAAAAAATGATCTTGTTATATCTTCAAATGTTTTCTCTTTATAATAATTAAAAATATATTTTAAATCAATTAAAAAGCCTAATTAATATATGTTATATAATAAAAAGTATTTTTTTAACAGAAAAATCAACCTTTTATCTTATGGATATTTTTAATATATAATAAAATATGAAAGTATTATCATAATAGTAGCCTGCTAGAATACCTTGACAAACTTTTAACATTATTGTTCAAAATTACAAATTTTTTAAAACAAAAACAAATTCAATACCTTACTCGGACTTTACACAACATTACCTTATATTTTGTCATAATTGGAAAATTCTAATACAATTAAAACTTCAATAACCAAAGTTATAAAACATGGAAAAATAAATCTTTTAAGTCAAGCAAATAAAGATGGAGCAGTTTCTCATTTTATGCCATTTTCCATTGACATCATAGTTTTTTAAATAAAATATCATCCAAATAAGAAGACAGCAACCATTAGGCATGCCAAAATTACTTCACATGCTAAAGATTGTAGATCAATGCAAAATAAAAGAATTAAATTAGAAATTATAATTCTTAACAGTTAAACTAGCTCAAAAGATTAAATTTTAAAACTACTAATAATCCATAACGACCACCAAAATCACAATTATACTACATAACCTGAACCATTCATATTTAGTTTGCTTTTAAAAAAAAAAAATCATGTTTAGCAAGTAACGTATACAAAACAGGAGTTTTAATGATTTAAAAGAACTTGAGACCAAGAATAACAACATAAACTTTGATTTCTATGAATATGGATCACAGAGAAGTAGCATTGATGTCAAAATCTTACTTGGCATCTCCATCTCATGAGCTTTATTTTTTTTATTAAATGCCAAATCCACTAACATGCCCATTGTAAAGGAGACAACGAAGAACCCTTTTCTAGTCATTTTCGTCAAAAGTTCCTAACCATTATGTCAAGAACAAGTTAAAGATTGTTCTTTTTCAAGAATCAAATCCAAATTAAATATAAATCCCAAACACTCCTCAAGAAATAATCCATCTTTCAAGACAAACGATTAAAGTTGTGGTAAAAAGTGACTTGCTAATTGATGGGTTCTGTAGAATATAAGAATCAATGGTAGTTTCAACATGGTGAGCAAGACAAAGCACACTATTACAAGAACCAATTACCTCATCCCTCATGTAAGGAATTCACACTATTGTGTCCATAATGCAATATCTCTTTAAAGGAATTCCCCAAAAAATTTAAGACAAATACACAAAAGAAGAAAAAGAAAAAGGAAGAGGATTGTATCTAATTAATTGTAGCCAACAATAACAAAATAAGAGTGGATAGGAAACAATTATTGTCTATCTTACGTGCAATATGTAAGTTGATGGAGAAAGAAAGAGTTGTACTAAGTCAGTAAGCCTTTTCTTAACCCTAAGAAAAAGGAGAAGTTTCATCAATTGAAATAATGGAAAGATAAAAATGATATCGTTTTATTTTAAAAGGGTTTAAAGTAGCAGCAACAGTTTCGAATTGCTACCATATTTATTTTTTAAAATAAAAAGGCAATGGTTTACAACCGCTGCCTTAACCCCTTATTTTTAAGTAACGATTTGAAATTATTATCTTAACTTTAGAGAATATGCAATATCTTAGAATTACTGCTTTAGACCCTCTTTTTTAAAAAGAAAACAAATTATTAGGTAGTACTTCAAAACCATGACCTTAACTCTATTAAATATATAGCACTTTCGAACCGTTACTTTAACTTATTATTTTAAGAAAAAAGATTAGGCGGCAGTTTTCAGAAATTGTTACCTTAATCTTATTAAATAGGCAGGAGTTTATAATCATTACCTCTTACATTCAATTTTTTTAAAAAAAATTAAGTAACTAAGACAGCGATTTTATAATCATTACCTTTAACATTCAATGTTTAAAAAAAAATTTAAATAACATTTAATAACAATTGTATAAATATTTACAATCAATGTCTTTTCTCTAAAAAAGATATGAATTTTAAATCGCTACTTGATAACTGCTACCTAAAGTTATCTATTGTCATAATAAATTTACATAGTGGTTATTAATATTGTCTTAAGAATTTTACGCAATGGTTTATAACCACTATCGAAAAACTGTTATAACTCTTTTATTTGGAAGTGATTGCTTGTGGTGGTTGGCATTTGTGGAAGGAGAGAAATAATAGAATCTTTCAAAATTAGGAGGCTAATAACAGTTCTACTTTATCACACAAGGGTTACATTAAATGTGAAAAAAAGGGAAGGTCTTCAACCTTTTTAACTTTTTTAATGTAATTTTAAATTTTTATTTTTTTAATTTAATCTTAAAATTATTAATTTATTTTAATATAATATAATTAAAAATAAAACAAATAAATCAAACATTATATCTCATTGTCAACATTCAAAAATATATACAAAAATACATATTAACAATTAAGATATATTTCCAAATATCTTATTTCTACAAACAATAATTAGTAAATTTATAACAATACATACTAAAATACACATTAACAACATATTTTTATATATTAATTCTCAAATATAATATGTGACTTATTTTTTATTTTCAAAATTACTACATTTTAATAATATTTATAAATGAATTAATATTAAAAAAAAAAAGATTTTGAACTTTTTTTTTTTTTTTGCCATATCTCCTTTAAATGTTTGTGGAAGAACTATTAGTTTGCTCGAGGAGGACGGTGGATCTAGATTTGTCAAGTTTTGCCTAGGCGATATTCAGTGTTTAGCGTTACGTCGGTGGGTGTTAGCATTATGTACGATGAGAATATTGCTTATGTAAATTATTGTATTCTTTCGTTTATTCCATAAATTTTCACTTATAAAGTAATAATAATAATAATAAAGAAAGAGGCACAACATATCATGACAATGGATGATCCTTAGTGTTGCCGGGTGTGTGTGTGTGTATTCATACTATACCATTGTCCTAATTTTTCAAGAGTTGATACGATCTTGTATCTATGTAGCATTGTACCTATAGTCAGGTGTCCATGTTTATGCAACATGTACTGTTAAAATTAAGGCCTAAATTTTCAAAAGAAAGATGAAATCAAGATCCGAGATCAAAAGATTTCAGGTTCAAATTTTACTTATCATCTATCACAAAAACCAAAGTATCCAACTGTCGGGATCTAATATTTTTTGACTTTGGGAAGCATTGTTACAATATGCCTAAGCTTGCATTGAGATATTGTTGCTTTGTCAACGATACCCAGAGGAGCAGCACATGACCTTTGTCAGTGGAAACATTGATTATTCCTTATTATGACCAAAAAAAAAAAAAAAAAAAAGAAAAATGTGGTCTAGACCTACCCATCAACTTCCAGCGCAAAATGTCTAGCGAGTTGTAGGAATTGTATGGACAACTTAGATTGAGGTTCTTGACTTTAGGTTCGCTTCGGTTTGTCACCATACTAGACGATGAAGCTTAGAGTTAAAGGAACTGCAAATCCCACTCGGTGGAATTGCTCTCAAATATGAGCATTTTATAGGGTTAAACCCCATGCCACCACCGCAAAGTTGCGTGGCCAACTGCACTAGATAGATAGTCAACGCAAGAAGTCAAAGTAATTTTTGTGCAAAGTCACATGCAGTGGAACACATTTTCTTTCTTTATTAAATCCCATTAGATTAGTAATCTCGATGGAAAGGAGCACAAGTTTATGTGTGTTGTAAATTCAATGTGAGAGTTTAATGGTAATTTTAATCGCAAATGAAATGGAGGGAAACAAAAAAAAAAAAAAAAAAAGAAAAAAACATTGTTTTGAGAAGCTAATAAATCAATTTTTTATTTTTTTAAATGTTTATCATTATAATAATATCATTTGTCCAAAAAATTGACCAAAAAATATATAATAAAACGAAGTAAAAAAAAATAAAAATTCAATGACCAAAATTTTTTAATGATAAAAAAAAATATAAATCAAAACGAAAATTGTGTGACAAAATTTTAATTGATCAAAAATATAAACAAATAAAAAATTAAGTGAAAATAAACCTTTTACCCCAAACATATAAACCAAGTAAAAGTATTAATTAATTTATAACAAAACAATTAAAACTAAATATTTGACTAACTTAACTAACTGGGAAAACAAAGTCAAAATGGAACCTTTTATCTAAAAATATTAATTGAAGAAAAAATAGAAATAAAAATTTTACATCCTTTTCAATTCATCATTCCAATATGTTTTGAAAAGGAAATAAATTTATATTTGAATTATTAAGTTAAATATTTAACGTGACTAATAATATGAAATTAAGTTAAAAAAACAAACAGGGTCGTATTCGAGTCCACTTTCAACAAAAGAAGCGTATATTCACATGAAAAGTTCATCAGTTGCGTCTGGATGTTATGAAGCAGTCCATCCTCTCATCATCAATTCAATTTTGTAATAAAGCATAAAAGATAACAAAAAAAATAAAAATTAATTTTTTTGAAGAATAACGGGTCAACCCATGAGTCACCCGACCCAAAAATAACTCGATTCCAAAACGAAATTCAAGCTCAATCAACCCGACTCATTCTGACCGTAAAGCAAAGAAAGAGAGGAGGTCTAGGGGATGGGATTTTTGGCTGTCTTGGGACTTCAAAAAAAAAAACCCCAGTTCCCAGTTCCCAGTTACCCGGTTTCCAGATTAATAGAAACTAACCAAGTTCAGTTAATTTTTCTAGTTCTACTGTCCATCC
This sequence comes from Rhizophora apiculata, assembly GCA_037832385.1. NCBI lineage: Eukaryota > Viridiplantae > Streptophyta > Magnoliopsida > Malpighiales > Rhizophoraceae > Rhizophora > Rhizophora apiculata. The sequence continues at coordinate 1,234,781 of CM075441.1, read as the reverse complement.
AAGTTTCTAACAGAACCGCCCAACTTGGTGACCAGGTCACCTGTCCGACCATGCCAAACTGGCTAACAATAGTTACGATTTTTGGGTCAATAGCGATAAAGGAAAACTCGCACTTAACACATGGATGAAGTATCCTCCTCATATTTATTGATCCCATGAGGGGGTTGTCCAAAAAAAAAGTACAGAAGATCATCGGCAAATTTCAGTATGTATAGGGACATGACAACATCAATATTCTAAAATAAAATGGACAACTGGTGAACTATTAGTGTGAACTCGACCCATCCCCACCCACAATCAACCATTCCAACCCCTCAATAAGAATTCTATTGCCCCTTGCTCTATAGTCACAATCAGTATAATGATATCGATAATAATCCCTGCCCCCCAATCATATATGACAGAAGAAATGCTTCTGTCTTTCTCAAATTGAGCTCGCCCCGCCATGGCTTGAACGGCTCCTATGTTGATGGTGGCGGTGACGGTGGTGGCTTCTACTACCAAATGTAACAGGATCGTGGGACTTCAGCTGTTCAGCTTCCTTAGGAACGAGCATGCACTCTGGAGGGGCAACCTTGTATCTGACCCGATCATAGCAATAAGAATATGTCATGTACTTTCTCCTAAACCTCTCCATCTTAGTTCTTTCAGTGGATGTGATTCCAGTGGGGATTGGTTGAGAACTCTGTGTATTCTCACACTTTGAAAACAGTTTAATCGGATCAACAGCACAGCCATGTAGCACAAAATTGGATATTTCCGCAACAAAAGGTGCATATTTGTAATTTACTCTATATTTTCCTCCATTGGTGGCCCAGTCAGACCCATCCCATATTGTTGCATACAAAGACATTGGCTTTGAAGGGTAATCACCTCCCATAGATAATGTTCTTCTAATCTCTCTGATAGGCACATTGTCCACATAAAATCTGCCAAGAAAAAGAAATAATAACCATAAAATTGGGATGACTAACACCATACCATATGGAATCAACCCACATAATCTTATATCACAATATTCCCATTGCCTTCATTTCTTTTTTTTTTTTTTTAATATCTTTTGTTCTTAATTAAACATAGTAACCAAGAAAATAGAAAAATGAAGAAAAGACACACAATTTTGAATGCAACTAAAAAATTATATGTTGGTTCCTTCAGCTAAGAAATCATCTCAAACAAGTTAAAAAGAGGGTAAAGGCTCCATCAAATCATTATTTTTTTTAAACAGGTAGAACAAAAGATTCTGGAATTGGAAAACACATCTCCTCTTCCTTTTCCCAATTGGTAAACAAAGCAATAGCCTAATTCTAGCTATGCAAAAGCAGGAAAACTGGTTTTGATAAAGCAGGAGCAACTAATATAGGAAAAAGAACAGAACTTTCTGTGCCATTTTCCCTGAAAGGATGGCTTGCCTCTACCCCACATTAGATGCATCAGCTTCAAATCCTCCTAACCACACTAAATTTTATACTCGAGGGTATGATGTCATTGGTGACAAAATGGTAAGGAACAGACCTTTATACCCTGCGGCCGTTACAAACACCAAAAACAACAACAAAAAACACACACACACACACACACACAGAGAGACGGGGCAACTACCAAATTATCAATATGCAAACACAGTTTTGAGTGAGAAAGCTGGTAGAGTTGGTTTTGCTTACATGATCTGGGAATCGGTCCAGAGAATGCTGTACTGATGGAAATCATCAGATGGATCAAACCAGAGGTTATATCTCTCTTCTCTACCCGTGCTGGTGCTACCATTGCCATAGATATTTGTCTGTATCCTCCAGTCTTTGCCTCTTACGTTACCCAAGAACTCAAAGTCAATTTCATCATGGTTTTTCTCGAACATGTCACTATTTGACATCTGTCAGCAAAAAAAATGAAAAATCATTTCGGTCATGAATAAGTTAACAAAAAATTGGTTTCTAAAGAAATAGTCAAAGAAAAATCTTCGTAGGGATGCTTGTTTATGTCATGTTTTACCTTGACAAATACAAGGCGGCCTAAAAGATGACAGCTTTTTGCGAAAAATCCATGGAATATAGCTTAGTGCCTTTTTTTTCTTTATTTGTTTCAAAATTCTCAACAAGAAAAACAAGAAACTACGTCTAAATGAGCTGTTAACGAGAAATATCAGTGACAAAGGCATCTGGCAGTCACAATTTGACCATAAATTGTTTGCTCCGACTAAGAGCAAATATTAATATAAAAAAGCACCAAAAAAAAAAAAAAAACAATGAAGTGATGAACTGTTAGTGGGAATTTGATTACTGTAATTTCGAATATCAGCATTAACAGGGACACAAGAAGATGGCCCACTAATCAAAGGAGAAATCAGGCTCTTATTAGTTCAACCAAAGTAAAAAACTTGAATATATGTCCATGATACTTTCATGTATCATAATCAGACTATTGGATAAGATTACTCACATAGAAAGCAACCACAACTCCAGCAGTGTAATCTGCAGGCAACTTGATATTAGCACTGAAGTAGCCACGTAAATACAGGTCATGAGAAACAAATCCAGAACCTGTACAGGACCCCAAAGAAAATTATATCAGAAACCCAACAAAAAATTTAAAAAAGAAAAACACACACACACACACAGAGACCCAAAAACAGAGAGAGAGAGAGAGAGAGAGAGAGGGGAGAACCCAAAATACAGGAATCACAAACCCAGAACAGAGATACATGACCTGTCCTTTCATCCAGAGACACTTGGACTTTCCTTCCATCTTTATGGATAACCAGGTTATCATCCCCAAAAAGCTGAGTGTATCCTTCTTCAAAGGATATGATAGGCAAATTCCTTTCAGACCCAAAAACAAAAACAGCAAGTAGAGACCAAACTAAGAGAAAACATGAACCCAAACTAGAGCACACCATTTTTTTTTTAAATTTTTTGGTAATGCCAACTGGTGTGATATATATGAACAAAAAAAAAAAAAAAAAGTAATGATTTTTCCTTTCTTGAGTCTCTTGTTTGAATTCTACAGTAAAGGTGTCTCCTTTTATGAGCCCTTTTCCTTGCTAAACAAGAATCAAAATTCAATTTCAAATATATGTAAATAACGAGTGCTGAGGAAGGAGAAAGAATAGTCGAAAGAGAGAGAGAAAGATAGAGATAGGAAATGCTAGAAGGCTGCTGAAAGAAGAGAGAAAAAGGGTGTCATCTTTATAGGGAAAGAAGCCAGAGAGCGCGTTGAGCTGTTCTAATGCAGACACGCTTTTTTTTTCTTTTTCTTTTATTTTTTTTAACCGTTTGCACCATCTTAAATGCTTTAATTATGTTACCGTTTACATATAATTTTTTTAAAATATAAAATAACTCAAAATTAAATTATTATATATATATATATCTAAAATATACATAATTTTTATTGAATATACATAAAAGGGAAATTTCTTTAGTATCAGATTACAATGTTAGATAATTTGTTTTTTGCATAATAGTTCACCAGTGCAAATGGACAACTGGGTAAAGATAAATGATACAAGCACCTACCATGTGGTGTTCTTGCGTCCAGAAATTGTACAGATATGGTATGAATGCCAGCCAGGCTGGTTACAACTAGCAATTATTCACGAACACTCCTCCTTCCATGGACGGTGTGTGCAGGAGTAGACGTTCAAATCCATACCCACAAAATTTTATTACATGAAGAAAAGGCATTCAATGACAACCATACAAAAAATCTGGAAAGATTTTTGCTTCTTTATCGACCTCTCCTACTCCTTTCAAAAAAAAAAAAAAAAAAAAGTCACAATCTTGAATACAAAACTTTTGGAAACTTGTAAGAGAGAGATAAAGTAACAAAAGGGAAAAAAAAAAAAAAAAACAGAGAGAGTCCAATAATAAGAATTAGAAGAGAATATTAAAAAATAATAATTTTCAAAATTTTGTGGGACCAAAAATAGATTCCCTCAGAATTTTTTTTTTCAAATTTTTATAGCTTAAATTATCAAATTCACCTCTAAAAATATATTTATTATAAATATTAAAATATACTTTTAATATATATTGTGAATAAAAATAAAAAAAAAAGTACAATGGTGCAGTTAGTGACTTCGTGTCCTTTTCTTTCTCAGGCCAAACCGCACAAGGCGTCGCCCACGAGAGAGATTTTTTGTTTCCTAATATGCCCTCAGCAACCATTCATATCTACTGATTTGCTCGTGTGGGGCCCACAGGTTTCCTCGTAAGTAAATTATACAGCCAAGAGCAATTGATAAGGACAGAGAGAGAAAAAGGTTGTCTCCTATGTCCCATCCTCCATTAATTCAATGAAAAATCGAGTGGGCCAACGCCTACATTTAGTCGCCTAGGTCGTTGACGCAGGAGTGCCACGTGCTTTCCAGTCAAACTGTTTGCCCTTTAATCAACGCTCGGGCTTGTCGTCACAGAGAAGTTACAGCATGCGCCTTTCTACAGTGTAACATTTTTCTTCTTCCTACGTCAGACAAAAACAATTTATAGGTTAGAATTTTTTCTGTTTTAAAGAATTAAAAAGAGTTTATAATAAAAATATAAGACATCGCATACCTCAAAACTTCATTATGTATGATAAGTTAGAACTTCGTTCCATTAGCGAGACAATTAACATTTATGTTTTAAACAAATGTTCGTTTTCATAATGTATTATTCTAACTTTTAAATGTAAATTTGTAATGATTAATTTTAATAATATATTAAATAATTAAAATTTAAATATAAAATTTTATAATAATATAATATAATTTCTATTTAAAATATATTCAATTCAATATATTTATAAAATTTTTTAGAATTAGATATAGAGTAAGCTTAAGGTTTTTTTTTGTTTTGGTTGCTTTGAATCTCTTTATAAGGAAAATGCATCACTTTAACATTAATCAATCATGTCTTAATTAGTGGCAATTAACGTAGATAAATACAATTTGTCTAGACTTTTTGTGAGAAAGCTCCATACGAATTTACAAAAACCTCATAAGAAACTATGCATACGACAACCAACTTTATGTTTCTAATAAAAAATTTCCTCTATAAAGTAATAATCTATAATCTTCTTAAGAAAAAGTGTGCATTATTAAATAAACAAATTTTGCAAACAAAAATTTAATTTCACTAAACAACTTGATTAAAAATTGAATTTGTGACCTTTTAAATAACAACAAACAATAATAAGGTTAGTGATCAACATAATTTTTTTTTTGTTTTTAATGGCATACGATAAGAGTTATTGTCATACATACTTTTTATCTCCTTAACTTAGATACATAAAAGTAAATAATAAAAAAAAATTATCAACTAAAAAATTTATTAGATTATAAATTATATAATAAAAATAATTTTTTTATTTTTACATATTACATATCATCATTTTTAAGATTAAAATCAAAATTTTCAAAAAAAAAAAATATTTAACTTTTACTTGACTACTAATTTTTAATTATGATAGATCTAGATTAATTTCAATATCTACTCTTAATCCTAATGCAGATGTTTATAGCATTTCCTTTAATTTAACATAATTTTCAAACTTTAATGAATTTTTTTATTTAAATCATTATTTACAACATCAATAGCATTGTCAAAAATTTTCTTGGCAATTTTTCTTAACTAGCCACAATTAATTTTTACATTGAATTATCCTTAATTCTCAACTTTATAAACCCAACCTTATAAATTTTACTACTCAATACAACTTTTATATGTTTCACTAATTCAACACATTTTATATCAAAACTTTCTATTAGAACTATTTATAATAACTAAACTACTCATAATATTATATTTCAATTTGACTCCTAAATTCTTTTTCAAATCTAAATTCTTTATTTTTCTTTACTGTTTCACTATTATTTTGATGTGACTTATATGCTTCTTCTCTTTTAGATGAAATACCCACTCTAATTTAATTATCAAATTAATTATATGAACTTGTTGATTCTGAAAAATTTTTTGGTGGTGATTGATGGCAAATTATGGCAACTTATGCCAACTTACTTTTTGTAGTATGAACTTGCTTTTATATGATCTTATATGATTTTTAGTTCTGATGCTGGCTCTCAAATAAAATAAACTTTAATACCACTATTAGAGTGTAATGGTTTTGATACTACTATTAGACAATATGTATAAATCAAAAAAGAATAGAAATAGAAATAAGAAAAAAAAAAGATAAAAGAAATAATTGAAAGGAGAGAGAGAATAAGGAAATAAAAAAAGAGAGTTAAAGAAAAAGGAGAGAGAGAAAAAAAATAGAAAAGAGATTTTTTTTTTTATAAAGAACGAGAAAATAGAATAGTAATTCAATATCCCACAAAAAAAAGAATTACAAACCATTAAAATAACAAATTTTGTGAGAGTATATTTAACCTCGTAATGTATGTAAAAGTGATTGTAGGTTAGGGACTAAGCATTACAAAAGTTGATGATTTTCTAAGTGGGTAAATAAATATCGTGTTCACCAAGATTACTATCCAACGGCTGGCGGGCATGTTTGTCAAATCCTGTGTCGTGGTTATTAATTGCTACTCGGAGACTATTGACTAAAATCGCTGAAATTCTTGCATGAACATGTGCTAGTTGAGAAGTGTGCGTTGGACATTGGTTGGCTAATTTGCTGGGAAAATTTAAGACACGTTAATAGGTTTGACTTTGTAACCACATGTGACAAGTTGGGGCCCTCATTCAGTCTGACCAATATAGCTTTTTAGGGAAATTAAGAAAAAAAAAAAAACCATAATTTCAAGCCCAAATTAGTTAATCAACTAAATAAATTAGATTTGGTCGACTTAAAAAACAAAATTTTTGGGAAATTAAAAAAAAATTAAATCTCGATTTTCTCGCTAAAAAAAGGTAATTGAATTTCAAGATCACTAAAATCGAGACGAATGAACATTAACAAAATGAGATCATCAATTTGCTAAAAATAGAATCAAAATACATTACTGTACTCATGGGAAGGGCCCCCATGAAGCAATTAGCTATTTATTACAAAACGCAGTCTCTGACATCTTCCTAATTTCACGGCAAAGGAGGAAAATTGGAACGTTCTGAAGAAGCCAGAAGAAGAAAAAGAAGCGGGGCCCACAGTAAACCAGAACAGGACAGAGAAAAAACATATGCACTTTGGGGCCTTGGTTAGGTATCATTTATGTGCACTGCTGCTGGTTTACTTTGATGTTCTTTTCCTTTTTTTCTTACGAGAACGAGTCAGTCTTCGCGTTCAACACAACTGTTTGAGTAAACTCCAAGCTTCGCAGCCAACCTAGTCGCACTTTTTCATTGTATACCGGTGCTGTCCACCTTACCCGTTGCATTCATCTTGGTCCGAGATCAATGGGATGAGGATAAAGAAGTTATTTATAGGAATTGCCACCATGAGCCATTAAACTCCGAGGTTGTTACTTTTTATTTAATATCTAATTCCAGCAGTGTTGCCTGCCATCAAAAAGCTCAACACTTCTATGAATGGCTTGCAAATGGTTGACAACTTTAGTAAAACGGAAACTGCGCTTCATATGCACACCATGCTGCACTGCATCACAGAGATGCCAAAATGGGGGCCTTTGGTCGAACTGGGGTCATTGTAACAACTAGCAGTTGTCATGGTTTCCAATGTCCAAAATTAAACAAAATTTAAGTAAAGCTACAAAATCTTCTCATGTTCAAGGACTCGTAACAATAGCGACAACACGGTGGCTCTGGTGTACACTTGTTCACAAGAAGTTAAAAAAACCAGAACCAACTGATAAAATGATAATGGGAGATCTTTGTACACACCTATATCGTGCCATTGAAACCAAATAGAAATTGTACTTGATAATAGAACTGTGATTTTATTAATCTAACAAAATGGGTATATAAAATAATTAAAAGGTATGCAAATAATATAAATAATGTGTTTTTATAAAAAAAATAAATATTTAAATTTATTTAATAATTAAATTTAACTAAATTTTTATTATAATAAAATTTTAATATAAATTAATATTAACAATTATCTTCCAAAAATTAATAAATAATTTAAAAAATTTTAATTTTTAATATTATCAATAATTATTTTTATTTTTTATTAAAAAAAAAAAAAAAAGGCATAGCACAAAGTTTAGGAGGACGAAAGATGTCTCTCATGGTCAATGAAAAAATTAAAAGTGCGGAGAGAGAATTATTAGAGATGGATTGATCTATAGTTGAATTACAAATATACCCATATAAAAAAATATATAACTATGATTTAAGGGTAAAATAGTAAATAAATAAACACGATGGACGGGGATAGGAAGGGGGCGGAGACTATTAACATCGGCTCCGTTGTTGTCAAAAAAGAAGAAGAAAAAAAAAAGGAATTAAGAATCGCCGCCCTTATTTCTGGTCTAATTCCTTTGACCCCATCTCCATTGGGACGGGGGCCAAACGAGTCCCCGCAGATATGAGGATAATTAAATCCTATTAATTCACATTTTTTAGTGCCTTAGGTTATGACTCACCAACCCGTAGATTCATTAAATTTTAAATTATTTAAATTATTACATATCAAACTATTTAAATGTTAACTATTTTGAATTTTAAATTATCAAATTTTAGATAAATAAATTTTAAATTTATTAAATCTTAAATGTATTGTAATTTAAATAAATTAAATTTTAAATATAATAATTTTTAATTATATTTAGTTTTAAATTTAATTTATTTAAATTTTAATTTTTTTCAAATTCATATTATTAAAATTTCAAATTAATCAAATTGCTTAATATTTAAATTTATTAAATTTTAAATTATTTTAACTTTATATGTTTTAAATTACATGTCATTTAGATAAATAGAGTCAAATAATAAGATTAAATTAAATTATTAGAATTAAATCAATTTTTGTTACCTTATAAATAGATATATTTTAATTTTTAGATTTGATTAGTTACTCTTTAACTCAATTTGAATTGAATTAAAATTAAAAATTTTAATTTTATAATACTTAAAAATAAGAATTAATTTTTTGAAATTACAAGAGTGTTAGGATTTAAACTCTCTTTTTCTTTTTTGTTGCCATCTGATGGATTGAATTATTTTTTTAATCATTATAGTCATATGATATCCAAACTAATTTATGTGCATTTTCGCAGGAATACTAAAACAACTAATCCTACAAATTTTTACATATAATTCCAACTAAGAAGTGGGTAGGAAGGAAACTTTGTTAATTTTGAGACTACATTCTTAAAATTAATTTATATTTTTATATGAGTTTTATTTTATTTGATAGTAATAAGATTATATTGAATGCAGGCACAGTGATATAAAAAAAAAAAATTATATATGCCCAACATTACTCCAAAGGAATCATTCCTCAAATAATCAAAAGGCATTTTTGTCCTAGAAAAATATGGTGGGAGAGAAAGAAAGGTTGACAACAAGAGCATTTATGGTCGCTTAATGTTAAAACGAAATTAAATAAATCAATAAATAAAATTACTGTATTTATTGAAAATAAGTTTTGAGTTGTGGGGTCCATTAGATTGCTCTCCACCACGTGTTTAAGAGCAGCGGAGTTGCTTGCCAGCTTTTTGGCGTGCCAACTTGGTAAACAAGATTCTGGTCTTACCACCTCGTCTCAGCCACTTGCTCGGGAGCTTTATGCTTACCCGGTTTCCGAATGGTGTGCCAAAATTCAGACACTACTAAATTTAATTTTTTTAAAAAAATTTTCAAAAAAAAAAATGATAAACAAATTGTTTTCATTTTAATATTTTTAATATCAAAATTAAAGTTAAAATACAATATTTACCGAATAAAAATTTATTTAAAAATTAAATTTTTAATATTTTTTTAAATAAATTATATAAATTCACAATTGATACGTAATAAAAATTTTTTATTAAATACATCATCCTTAAAAATTATAATATATAAAATTATATTTAAATTTTATTTTTTAATAATTAATTATTATAATTAAAAAAACTCTTCAAAATCTTATTAAAATTTTTTTATTCTCCATTTTTTGTTCTAATATTCTCTCATAACTTTTATCTGAAACATCAATTTTCATAATTAAAAATACATTTAAATTAAGAATTTATAAATATGGCAATAGTGATTTTTTTATAACAATTTGATTATTCTTTTTTTTTGAGGCATTTTATCTCAGTTTCTTTTTTTCTTTGTATAACATATTCTAATACAAAATAAAATAAAATAATTAATTTTTAAAAAGTAGCAAAAAAATTTTTAGAACAATTTTCATTGTTAATGTCAAAATTTAAAATTAATATAAGTAGAATAAAATCAAACTATACTAAAATTTTATTGAAATAAAATTTATTATGCTAATCTTAAAGAAATATTTGACCAAATGTCTTTTAAGCTTTTTTTTTTTTTTGAAAATTCCTGTTATTCTTTGAGTCCTTCTTTATCTCTTTTTATTGTTGAAAAACTTGAATTTTATAAATTTTAAAGTCAAAATAAAGTCATTTTTACCATGGTCAAATTTAAAGTCTTAAAGTCTGAATAGAGTAAATATTTATAACAGTGGAATTTAAATAGCTTTTGCTTTTATGAGGGGTCCAATCTAAATTTAAAATAAACGAAATAAATGCTATTTTATAACTTTATTATTTTATTAATGTTTTATGGTCTAACTAAAGTAAATATGGAGATTTTACTATTGGTATGATCTATTTTTTAAAAATAAAAAATAAAAATTATATTAATTTAATTATAATATTATTTAAAAAATATTTAATTTATATAATACGTAAATTGAACTTTTATATATATATATATATATATATATATATATTATATAAAATAAACAAATCCCATAAAGAATTTCGGTGAAGTTATTAAAGGCTGCGGGAGCGCGTGCGTGAACGTGGGGATCGCGTTTCCTGATTCGAAGTTTCCTCGCTTTGTAGGCTTGTTCTGACATTCTCATGAAGTTGTCTGGTTTGGTCCGCAATTATTTCATTGGATAGCACTTGGGCCGGGAAATTGTCATCGTGCCTTGTTCCTTAGTCATAAAGGGTATTGGAATCATCGCTTTGAAAATAGAGTATACCAGAGAGCCGGTTCTATGCTGCTCAGAACGTAGGTTTGAGGATTTTTTGAATTAAAACAGGGGTCGGAGATTCATTTGAAAGAAGAATTTTGTAAAAATAAGTGAATATATAATTGATTTTTTTGAGAATCAATATCCAATGGTCGATTTGAAAGATCGGTTTCTAATAATTGCTTTTAAGGATCGATTTGGATAAATTAAATTTTCTAATAATATTATAAATTACTTTTTAATTATATAAATTTATTTGATAATTATTATTTATATAATTTAAAAATAATAAAAAATAAATATTAAATATAATAATTTTTTAAGTAAAAAAAAATTTCAGAGAATCTCATTATATGTTTAATTAAAGTTATACTTCACTGTCAAATTTTCACTCATGTCTAATATTTTAATTTTGTTGTTTATAGCCTATTTTATAGTATTTATTCCTTATTTTTGTTCTTGTTTTGATAAGATATTTTTTTTAAAGAAAATTGATATTAATATATTATTTATTAGCAATAAACTAATTAAATGCGATATATTTTAACATCGAATAAAAATTAAAAATGTACACGTGGATGACGTTAAGACAAATGATTCAATGGGCAGTATCAGGATGGGACCCAAAGAAGCGACAAGCACAGAGTAGTTGACGTGGTCCAGCATTAAGCAGTGACAAGCTTTACAGGTTTGGTATTTGAATTCACAAGAACGAGCACACTTTGGCTGCACACAGCCGAAATCCTTGGGAGCTTTCAACCATTTGGTGCTGTAATGTCCCCCACCCACCGGAATAAAAGACACCCATTTTTTCATGTTTGAGGAGGGCCTGTGGTTATCTGCAGCAACATGCAACGTATAACAACTTTGTGAGGGCTTTTCATTACCCTCTCTCAAAAAAGGGTCAACTTCCAAAAGGCACGATTTCACAGCCCAAGTGGCCATCCATTTTGCAATTCCACAAGAAAAATGTTAAATCCACGAGAAAAATGTTAAATGCAAAAGCAGAAACATGTAAGCAAACTACAGGTGGTAATCAAGCATCATTGTCAGCTAAAAAATTGCAGGGAAGGTGATATTTTACACCCATTGCTGTTTCATGGCCTCCATTCTCTCCAGCAAGCCCTTAATCTCGCTTTGCATTCTGAGCTTCATGTTGTAGTAATCGGAGCGTGAATTTTCCAAAACTTGCAGCTCTTCCAGTTTATTTCTTCGCCTGTCCTCCGTCTCCTGCAAACACAGTTTGGCAAGCTTCTCTGCATACTCTTCTTCCAACTTCTCAGACTTTGCCCGAATCATCTGCCGATACACTTCTGCCTCTCTCCGTGCTTCATCTACCTTGCTTTGGAACATACTGGCTTCAGCTTCTTTAATCCTAACAATGCTTTCTATGCTGTCAAACGCATCTTTCTTTGATACCTTCCCAAACTGCAATTCATTATCCATTTTAAGATCATCACGGTGGGCAGCTTTAAGGCTGTTGTGGCAGATATCATTCATTGGTGGGTCAAGTCGTCCACTGGAAGAGATCGCTTTATAAATGGTATATTTGGGAGGAATGGATGTTGCTGGGGGCATAGATGATGCATCTTTGCCAAGGTTAGCTTCAATTGGCATCAATTCTTTCACAGATATACCAGAAGTAGGAAAATTCAACTCGTTGTCTGCATCTAAAATCCCAGAAATGGCAAAAGAGAAACAAAGAGTCTGATGAATGTAATCATATCTTGAAGAAAAAGCAGGCAGCAAGGTGCAGTGGACATTCAAGGAAATGTTTTTCCAGTTGTGCAACAAAGAATTAAAAGCTAAAAACATATTTTGAATTACCTCTCTAGCTTACTCTGTAACAAAGTCAAGTTGATCAAGTTTCCTAGTCAAGACATCTCAACACATATTTGAGCACATTTGGACATTGCATAGACATTAGTAGCCACATCAATGAACAACCAACAAAATTCGATGGATTGTTTGATAGCATGATCATCATCAGTCCAATACAATATTTACAAGATAGAATACGTCGACTAATTACTTGTAATCAAAAACTTTTACAATATTCCCTTTAATGTTTGGTAATAACTATACAAAACATTTTATGCAGATCTAGGTCCTTTCTAATTTGCAGACAGGAATAGCTGTTTAACGGAGCAGGTTTTTAGTTACTTGATTAGAACTTGATTCACTCCAGCATGTATAGATGGGATTCTTAAGCAAACTAGCTAGGGCAACAAGCCAAGCTTGAGCTTTAAAATGCCTTGAAAATCTTCAGTTGACAGTAAATCTTGAGCTCCAAGGATCCATTACCTCGCTATTAAGTTCCTCCCATAGCCACATTTTAACACTGTGAAACAGTCACAAGAAGGCTTAAAGAGCTATCTAGTTTTAGTCATACACACTTGCCCCAGTCATTTTAATCATGTTGAACTAAAATATCCACATGAAGCCAGCAACAACACCACTCCCTAGCCCAGATATGACGTGTTCACAAACCCTCCAAAGTTATGTCCAAATGTGTCCAAACTCAGGTCCCTTAATAGAAGAGCCTCAATTCGAAATTGAGTTTATCTAGGAAATAAGTAAATGAATGTAGATATGTCTTTACAAAACTGTCGTAGACTAGTTTCTAGAAACCAAAAGTGAAGCTACTAATCAACAACTTGGTTAAGTTCACCAAAAGACAATTATTGTTCAGTACCATAAACCTGCCTAATCTTTCATGTTAATCAAATTGTATCCTGACATCAAATTCACTTCCAGTGTATCCTATAAACTACAACATATTCACATCAGTTTGCAAGTTATGTTAGGCAATTTTCAGATGCCTTTTTCCACGGCTCCAACAAATTCAAGTTTCTGATGCAATTAACCTACCTAAAGTTTCTCATTTGCAGTTTTTGATAGAGCTGTACAGAGCCTGCCCCCAGCCCAAGCCAAATCTTACTTCCTATTGCTGCTTTTTAGAGTTAAAAACAACCATATCGACTTCCTAACAAATCCAATGCTATAAATCTTAAACTCCAAATTGACTCATCCCTACCTCTTTAGATGGGTAATATAAAGTGGAAAGCATACTCTGTGGCAAGAGAAAAGAAATAACTGCACAGTTTAAGCAACAAAACTTTGTCCAAATGTAGAATAGATAATCCATAGACCACTCTATGCCAAATGCCAGCCCCAAAAGAACCACTGGAATAGGACCAACTATATGCCTAACTCAAGTACACAGCTAAAGAGAAGAAGACTGAATAAAAAATAAAAGAAAATAAAAGGAGTTCGAGTGCATGAGGTTTCTAGGAATCCGATATATATGCAGCCTTATCCTTGTTTTTGTAAAAGGTTATTTCCATTACTTCCACCTGTCACCTCTATATCAAGTAATCCTACCATTACACAAGACTCACACACTAAAAGAAGACTAAATAGTTTGCAATACAAAAAGCTCAGTTCAAGGCTAGGAAACTTACAGTTGAAGAACTGGATAATGATGTTACAAGCATTGGAAGGAGATATAGATTTAATTTCAAGCTTGGCGAGCAGCTCCTCAGCCTTGATATGCAACTCCTTGCCCTTAAAGTCCTCACTTCCCTTGAATATCTTCCTCACACAGTCAAGCTCCTTTATCAGGGTCTCCAAACCCCAATCCTTTGCAAACAGCAAGAACACATCCTTCACAAAACCAAACATCTCTGAAGCGTGATTGCACCCAATGCAGTGAAATTGCACCTCAGATGTGCCAGATGGCCCCTTCAAGCTAGGACCTGGTCTAATAAGATTCTTTTGCATTCCACAAGCAGCATGACACCAATGAGAACAAACATCACACCCAACCCAACTGCAAGTATTGTTAGCAGAGTCAAATTTCATGCACACTGGGCACATACATGAACTGCAAAATCCCGGTTTTGCAGAGCAGAACTTACAGTCACAGTCATCAACAGGCAATACACTCTTACAGTTGACATTCCTACACCTCGTAAACAAGAAAATTTCTATCAGTTCATTTGCAAGAAGCTGAACTTTCCCTGATATAAAGCTTCCAAGCCCCATTTTCACTGCAACCATAATGTCCAACTGGTCCTTTTGGCACTTTGAAAGAGTCTCCTTAGTGAGATCAGATCTTCTATCAAGGCATTTTTGTAGGCCTACTAACTCCTCTCTCTTTTCAGGCATCACAATGAGATTTTTCAAATACTCTTTAGTGGATTGTAAGGCTTCCTCCGGAAGCTCTTGAATGATCTGGGCCACAACCAGAATAGACTCAGATACAATCTCACGAAGAATCCTCTCTGGTCTAGAGATCTTTCTTGTCATCCCTTCCCCTTCTCCTCCCTCTAAACCTCTCAAATTTTCAGAATCCCTTCTCCTAGAATCACCCCAATAAGCATCTAATTGTGGCCCGGCCGGCAATTCAGAGGGGAAAAATGAAAGATGATCCGAACTAGTAGTCTTGTAGAGACTGCTATTACAAAAAGAATCTTTATTTGCTACGCGATTACCCTGCAATGTGGAAAAAACGCCTCCTACTCCTCCACCACCATGATTACTATTGTTCAAAGCAATAAACCCATCTCCAATAGGCCTAAACCGGCTGTGTACCGATCCATTAGTCCCTTCCCCTCCACACCAAGTTTGATCATTTCTTCCTACAGAATACTCATAATTTTCAGTAGAATTACGGGTCAAAGAGCAACTGGGATTGTGTGAAAACGGGTGCGAATAGGAATACGAGAGGGAGGCAGCAGTAAAATCATTAGAACATGTCGTCTGTGTGTTATTAGTGGATGGTGCAGCACCCAGAGACTGTACGCTGCGACTAGGCCTCGGCTTGACCAAAGGGTCAGCAGTTTGCAAAGCATTGGACGCAGTTAGAGATAGAGACACATCAGGCAAAGCAAGAGAAAGGTTTAAGGTACTCTCAAGCTTTGGCCTTTTCTCTCCGGAGGAATTATTTTTTTCCCTCTCAATCTCATCCCCTTCCTTCTTTCCTTGGGCTTCTCTTTTGGAAGAAGAAGAAGAAGAAGAAGAAGAAGAATTGGACTTGGTTTCACTCAGATTCAAGAAATCTCTCTCTACCCATTTTTCACCTTGGTTGCAAGTCTCCAAAACAATCACTTCTTTGCCCTTCTGCTTGGGATTTTCACAGAGGTAGCTGAGAGTGAGTTCTTGGGGCTTTGAGGCAAATCCATCAAGACCCATCCTTGTTGACTCTCTGAGAAAACGAATACCCTTTTGAGGGAAACCCATTTTCTCTTCTGGGTCGTCTTTGTTTTGGGCGCTCCCTGCCTCAGCAGCAGCCTTTGAGAGATATTGATCTTTCCCTACTAACATGGCCGCCCTTCTTTAGCACTGCAGGAGACAGAAGACAGAGATGAAAATATTGGGGTGTGGTATGAATCCTCAACGGGCAAAATGGAAACTTTCAGAGGGAATCTACGAGATTGGTTTCTTTCTCTCAGTTCATGTTGGGGGAGGCTGATTCTTGATTCTCTCCAACAACAACAACAACAACAGCAGCAGCAGCAGAGCTCTGTTTGTCTCTCTCCCCGTTGTCTCAGTTCTCTGTCTAACCGGGCCAACAGCGGCTGCAATTTAAAGAGCGTTTGCACCAATTAAAACAAAAATGTACACAAAAATTATAAACCAACTCACATCCTTAAATTTTATTTATTAATTATATTATAAATTTATAATATTTATTAATAATTAATATTTAATGATATAAATTCGTGTATTAATCATCCTGTGTACGTAATATAATCTTTAAACTAAAAAGCGGCTACAGGTCCTCTGCTTTTCTCTCCCGCGTTGCTTGCAGAAGAAGACGGCATTGGATTGGCCAAAGTCAATGTTTGCAACTCGTAACCAGAAACTGCACCGTATCTCGTCATCTCAAGTTTCCACTAGCGGCCGTCTTTAACCTGTTTTGTCTTTTGTGCACGGCTGCGCATGAACACAAAAACGTAGAAGCGCTTTAGTTCAATACCTCAGCGATTCAAATTTTTGTTAAGAGATTTAATAAAATTAAATATATATTTAATTATACTTAATTACAAAAGTAGCTGAATTATATTATTTTTTTTTTTCATAAATTTAGTAACATTAATTAGTTTATTCTGTGATGTGATGTAAAGATGTAATTTTTTTTTTCTTGATAAATTTGTAGGTGTTACCTCTAATTTTTCATTATTCTTTCTCTTTACTTAAAATATATATATATGTATAAAAATGCTTAATTAATACAATTTATAAGCAAATAATTAATGACTTTATCATCTTGTGACAAATAATGTAAATAAGTGAGAATTGAGAGATATAAAATATTATATAATGATATAATATATATTATAAAAATTATATAAATTATTTAAAATTTTTTTAATTAAAAATATTGATAATTAATCATTAAAATATTTTTTATTAATTAAATAATTTTAATTTTATATATATATATAAAGTTAAACCATCCCATTATCCTAATATTTTATTATATAAATGTCTTTAATAAAAAATATATTTTTTAATAAATTACAAAAAATTATTTTAATAAAGTGTTACCCTTCTTTTTCTTTCTTTTTTTTTTTTAACGCTTTTGAATTGACATACGAGACAGAAGCAACCACACTCATTGCCCTCATACAATCATTACTAACGTATTTTTAATTTTTAAATATATAAACATAATTAATTATTAAGTTTATAAATATATAATTAATAATAATAATATCATATCAGCATGCACCAGCCGTCCATTTTGGGGTGCTCTACGAAGAATTGTACGCAAGTACCATGTAACAACCATTCGCACAATAATTAAGTTAAGATGGTTAATTAAAAAAACCTTTTACGTAATCTCGTGCGTGTAAATTGATACAAAATACCTTTTATCATATATAAAATAATTTATATTATATAAATAATATTTAATATACTACACAAAAAAAAATATAATAAAATAATATAGAATTATATATTACATAAAATTTTATTTACTCTAATACAAAATATTCATTTATGTTTATAAAGTTCCGCGTCTCTGTAGTTGTTTTGAGAATTAATGATGCTAATTAATCGATATATGGAATTTTCATATTAAATATAAAAATATCTCTCCTAAATAATCTCTCTCGTAAAACAGTCTCTTAAAATGAATGAAAAGGAATTATCTAAGGAAAATATCGTATTACATTTAATGCGAAAATTTTATATGAAAAATAGGTCTTTAATTTCCAACAATTAAAAAAATTGAAAGTCAAGCTGCGCGTTGTGTGTAGACCAATGTACACGCATCCCATGACCTTAAACATTCTTTAAATAAGTTGGAACAAAAAAAAAAAAAAGGGATATTGTTTTAATGAGTTGGCAAAAATATTCTCAAAGAAGAGAGTAACAGGAAATTTCTCTTCTGCCCCCATTAAGAAAAATAGGATATTTTACCCCTTTTTTTGGGGGGTTGGGGGGGGGGGGGGGGTACAGTAATAATCTCCCATTACATGCAATCTCAATTGATTTACTGCCAGGCTGGGGCAATATCCAAAAAAAAAAAAAAAACAAAAATCTTCAAGTAGTTTATCTCACTTTGTTTCATGTGGGAATTTGTATTTGTTTCTATTCTTATGCCTCTCCAATTTGATCCTTGTTCCGGTACAAGCAAAGCAATTCCATAAAGACAATGCTATTTTTATTGATAAATTTTTCAGAATAAAATTATTTTTTCCCTCAAAACTTTTCTTAAGAATTGAATTTTTAAAGTTCAAGATGCAATTGAAAAAGTGTTATGTCCGAGGGTAAATTTGAATATTTTGTTTAATGTTTGGGGGGCAAAATTGAATTTAGATCCTAAATTTACAAACCAATCACATAAACATTATGCACAATCAATTAAATCACGCAAATATTAAATATATTCACATGATTTTTTATAATATGTACCATGGATGAGTATAAGTCTTGTCTTTCTCATTTTAAAATTTTAACGTTTGACCAGGAAAACGCGTAGGGGCCTCTGGACGCTTGAAAGCTTTGACAATTGGGTGTGGAGGAAAGCCACCGCGGGCTTCCTGGTTCCCTGGTTTTCAAGTCAATGGTACTGCCTTGCATTTCCTCCAGAGGACCAACGCGCAAGCCATAAGATCCATATGGGTCAAAGCTACTGGAACTGGAACCAAGTTGTACCAACAAGGCACTAAAAAATTTCATGTGCCGCGAGCTACCATGACACGGAAGAAACACCCGTAGGAAAGGACACAATAATAATCGTTTATTATATTTTAGTAATTTTTACTGCTAATTATAATTATAGATGAATATAAATATATAATTAGTGATTATAGTAATGTGTTGTAACAAAAATTTTTATTTAATATCGGACTTGTTTTTATATATATAATATTGTTTATTAGTAATTATGCACAAATGGGGTTTCTTGAGGTTTGATAATTGTCATTTATACACTCAAACTAGTTGCATACACGATTAAAATCCCTGACTTTGCTTATATGTTTGAGAGTGTGTGTGTTGCGAGGCTAGAGTAAACTGCTGCAGCTAGTCGTCGGCTTGTTGTCGCAAGCCGAATTTAAAATCGTCGGACGTCAATCTCTCCATCTCCGGTCACCACGCGCCCCAGGGAAGCCCGAATTGTTATCAATTAAGAATATGGGCACACTATCAAATTTGATCATAAGAAACGCATCTTCAAGTTATTTAAGCTAAGGTTGATTCTTGCTACGGTACAAGCGACTTTGTTGAAAGTTCGGATCTTTGGAAGAATTGACTGCCAGCAATTACAAAAACTATCAACCGTAAACCTTGGAGACCAGCCAGCCACAAATCTGGACTAGATCATACTAACAGGAACATCGGACACTTGGAACACACTGTGTCATTATTGACCGCAGTTCATGAGTCAAGGAATACTTAAAAAGAAACAAGAAAGATTCTCCAGGATAAGGCAGTCCGACAATCCGTCTTAGGTTCACATGAACGTTCTCTCCATGTGATTCCCAGATTCTAACTTATTGCATGACCTTAGTCTGTTTTTTCATCAGGAGACCCTTGATTAGCTTTTGCCTTACTAGTTTTGATCGTTACTTATTTATAGGTGTAACGTTGGGACATGGTATCCATTACCGCCACTTTCCATAAAAGAGAAATACAGCTTGGAAAGAAAACGAGTGAGCATATTTTACATGAAAAGTTACACTAGTCGAGTTTAAAAACCATGTCACAAACTGCCTTCAAAAATCCTGCCCAACACAACACACGCTTAGTTACTAAAACGTGCATCCAAGTTGAGTTTCATGTTTCAATATTGGGGCTTTCAGCTTGCAGTATAACCACCAAGAAAAACAAAAAATGAGCAGCGGAGATGCTTGTGGTTTTGTGGTTTTGAGCTACATGTGTTCTATATACTTGTCCTCGCAACTGAAAATTTTTATTTTACTTTCAAATTATATTTTGGCCCTACTGCCTTTTAATTTCTTTTCCCACACAAATTCATTGACACTGCATCAATGTCGCCAGTCAACAAGTCTATCAATCCAAGAATGCAGCATTTGAGGAACGGTAGGTTATCAAATTAACCCCATCAAATAAAAGTGATCTTACAATTGTTGCAAGCTCTGGCAATCAAATTCAACCTGCAAAATTTCTTGTCCTTAGGCAGTGCTACAATTTATTAGTTATTATTTAAAATACAAATACATTCAGGAAATTTGTTGCCTACTCGTGAATGCATATTTCACCGTACATATTGAACTCCTAGGAGCGGCATAGTCTAAAGAGAAAGGATGAGAAGCAAATGCAAAAACTCAAAGCTTCAAAGTGAGATCGGGCGCAGATGAATCTGTTTTTGTTGGCAGTGCCGTTGCCACGAAGTTTGTATTTGGATTTTGAGCAAACGGTAGGGCCATGTTTCCATGAACTGCCTCCCCCACCTGCCTGAAACTGCCAGGCCAATACAAGCCTACATCATCATTTTCCATAAACATTGGCATTCCATGGTAGGCTTGCTCAAATCTTGCTGCACCTCTTGTATTGGGAGGTCTTTGAGACGGGATGATGCTATGGTGCATAGCAGCATGAGCTTTGATCCCCAGAGACCTATATGCAGAACCATGAAGTGGCAGAGATGCCAAGCTAGTACACCTACCTGTATTTATTCCCATGCGGATTGCTCGCTTTGCCATTGTTCGCTCCCTTTTATGAGCATTTTGGTGGCCGCCAAGTGCCTGGGAGCTGTAGAACTTGCGTCGGCAATAGTTGCAAGAGAATACTCTTGGGGCAGTTGCTGCTGGCACTTGACTGCTGGACTCACCCATGCCTTTCAACTCAGTGTCACTGGATTTGAACTGGAGCGACAAGTCAAGGGAAATAGGCAGCGGGTCACCTTGAAGCTTAATTGCATCTGTGAGAGAGGAAGATGGGGTGCTGCTCTCCTTAGAGGGATCTGAGGACCGTTCTTGCGCAGAGATGTTGGAAGCCACTTGGCTGCTGATTTCCGATTCATTTTCGAGTTCCAATCTCGAGTTTGCTGATATCATGACTAGAAAAGTGGTAAAGCACTTCTGCTTATCCTAGCTTTTAGAGGAAAAAGGAACAAACTACTGTTCTTTACCTGCATGCACAAGAGATGCATTACTTTCCTTGAATGTTATTTATAATATCTGTGGCACCTACAGATGGGGATTCATGATATATAAATCACTTAATGGCTAATCATTAATGTGTGCCTGGAATTTCAGACAATTCTGACCACTCAAATGCATGGTGAAATCTTTGTTTCTGGAGATCAGTGAAAACATGGCAAGTCCAATGCTATTCAACTTGATAACCAAATATACACTTGCTGAATGGCAGCTAGAATCACATGTATAGGTATGCATAACATAAGGATACATCATACATAATGCAACCATTAAGTCCAGTCACAAGAAGGAAGTAAGTCGTTTCCTTTCCTCTATTTTTCTTGGGATATCTAGAAAAACTCATGTCATGACCATGGCCACATTCAGGGATTCCAGAGAGAAGACTGGTATCACTGGTACCACTGGTACCTTTGATAGAGACTTAGTATGCCCAGTCACCCATCTCTAAGGACAGTTTGAGACGTGCTAGAAATTCGAAAACCAAGAAGGCTTGACAAGAGTTGGTGAAAAGGAATTCAGAACAAACACAGGAAAGTGTTAATATCAAATTGCATGATCTCTCACCACATTGGGGTGTTGGGATGAAAAATTTGAAATCCAGTACAAAGTGCTTGATTGAAAGATCTCTCTGTTTTCAACTGCTATCCAAGTAGTCCGAGTGGAATGACTTCTTACCGTTGAAAGACCAAGTTCACATAGTCCAGCCAATAGACCCCTCTGCTGCTTAATAACCAAAATAGACGAACTTAATCCCATGACCAATTCCTTCATCTTGCACTCATCAGTAAAGATACCGTTAAGGAAAAGAACCAATCCAACTCATCCCATCCTAGTGAATCTTCCACGATTCATCTTAATGAGAGACTACATTAGACACTGGAACAATCATAGTGATTGTGCATTTGACGGACGGCAAGCATGCAGAACAAAGAATGCAATCATGCATGACAAAAGTGTTAAGATCAGGAGTGATATTTATCAAATAACCAGGCAGTGGAATAGTAATGTAAAATTTCTAATTTCTAAGAATAGATGTCATGACATCTATGGAAGCCGGTGGTATTAGCCAAGACACCTTTGTCACCCACAAAGATTCCTTCAACAGATTATCCGGAATGTTGTCACCACTAATAGTCCCCTAGGTCTGCCAGATTCTATCCAGAACCCATGTTCTTTTTTGGTTTTTCAAATGTAAGGATTCCATCAATGGAGAGCCAACAAACTCCCCCATGTCCTCTTTTGAACAATGTCAAACAATAGTGTCAAGTTGATTTTGCCTGTTTAAGCCAATGCATAAAAAAGATTACAGATTTATTTCTTGACATATTTAACTTAATGTCTCATTGTCACCAATCTGTTTGACTGTTTGCTCCCTATCCGATTTCCTAAAATGAAAAGTTTTTGGTCCTTTTAAAGTAGCCACTTCGGTATCAGCCATAGACTGACCCTACAACCTTGGCCCCCAAAGCTTGTACTTTCAAAGCCTTTGCAGCTACACTGTCATTGCCACTGATCCGCCGCAGAGCAGATCAATAGATAAAGTAGCAGATAGCAATAAAGTACTAAATTCTTGAGTTTGTTTCCCTATTTTAGATTTCACTCATATCCTTAAAACGATAGGAAGTAGAAACCATTAACAAATCATGGATCGTACTGAACTTGCTATCCCACGTACTGGGAATAAGGCATCTAGCACAAGATCTCCAAAATTCCCCACCAATTTATGAATTACCACTTCTATTACTTTTAACTGTACTCCAAAGCAACAGAGACGTTGCCAAATTAGAATTCGGCAAACACAACAATCTAATTCATTTCAGAAACATATAGTGTTTTTTTGAAAAAAAAAAGTCCTTCATTGAGTCTAGCAAACTAATCGTACGGCTTAGTACACTAAAAAGTATAAGAACTGGGCCAAAGGGAAGAACCCCACAAATTCAGAAACCATAAGAACAACAGCAGAGCACGGATTTGAACTGAACACTGAGGCCATTCTTAAAAATTCCCAATCCACAACAACCCATATTCACCGGCATGAACACATATAGAGTAATTTAGAAAAATTCCAAAAGATAACAAGTCAAAAAAGGAAACATGAAAAAGGCTAAAAGGCAAGTAGAACACCAGGTAAATGGTCAACGTTCCTTACATGGTATCTTGAAATAGCCTGGCATACTTCAGAAACACGCTTTGCTGAGGAGAAGGTGTGGTGTGAGAGGCAGAGAGCATCAGAACAAAGGACAGACTAGCAACTGAGTGTCATGGATTCCCCCACTTCTACAGTAGATACATGGTAGTAGATGAAAAGACAATAAAATCAAGATGAAGATAAGGCCATCAACAGATGGACAATTATGAGAAAGCAGGGGTTCTAGCCATGAAATTGATGTTCCCCCATCAGACACATATAACTTTGGACGCACCAGGACTATCAAGAAAACATCTAATCTGACACAGTAATCACCCACTGTTGAGTTTGTTCTTTCAACAGCTCCCCATCAATGAAAGAGAGAGAGTGTGTGTCTGCTTTTTCATTTCTATTACTGTATTTACACAGTAATAATCAATAATTAAGCTTACTAAAAACTAATACGAGAAAAAGATAATAGGTCTCAAAACATTGTCAAAGTGCTAAACACCCCACCCCATATCACTTTAAACAATCTATGAATTTGTGAGATTTAGTAAAGGATAAGGGTCGAACTTAAAGACCAAAGTTGTGTTGGTCAGCCGCTTAGCGCAATTGTGTGTGTTAAAAGCATACAAAGTGTCAGACACGTAAAAAGGTAGAGAGAGTGCACTTGATGCTGTTAGCCCACAAAAGGACACACAAATCTTTTGAAATAAAGTCGCTAAATTCCTGCTCTTTTTCAACCCTGCAAAGTAGAGTAGCTTGTGGTAAGATTCTTTCCAATGTTTTTCACCTCCAGCATAACTCCCCAATTGTCAGGTGGCACTTCCAGAGGCCCTGGTATCCTCTATCTCTTGCACATGGTCCTGCACTATAGCCCATACATATTTGCTTGGCCAGCCTTTTAAATGTAATTTAAAAAAAATAAACTAATAATTATGATAAACTCTTATTTATAAAAAAAAAATATTTTGCATGTCTTTCTAGTAAAATTCAAAAGAGAAAATATTATTATTTCTGTACTTTCATGGAACAGGCGTTTACACGCCATTTTGTCATCTTCAACTGCTGCAAGAAAATGTGGCCAATGGGGGTCACCCAGCAATGAGACAAGGTCATTTGAACACTTGCCTGTGAAATGAACCCATAGATTTTTGTTTGTTAGTCTTCTGGTTAGTATGATTGAAGTGGACTCACAACATTCATTGGGAAAGCTGACTTGTTTTTGTGAAAATATTTTGAGCAAATTTTAGTAACAACATGACCAACTGAATCCAATTTGCAAGATTGTGCCATATTTAGCCCAAAAAAAAAAAAAACCATTGGACTATTTTTTTTATTTTTTATTTTTTATTTTGATTTTTTTCCGGGTTTCATTTATCAAGTTTGTGGTCATAAAACAAAGAGTTTATAGTATAAGAATAAACAGATTTTTAGGCCAATTTGATAGTTCCAATTATTAAATTTATGGTCATATTGATGCATCAAATTTACCAACAAAAAAAAAATGTTGATTATTATAGCATAAATTCTTATTCTATGTGATTCAATGTTACATTCTTTAGAGTTGCACATTAAGTTTTTGGCTGGTTAGATGTTTAAACTTTAATTCTCTAAAATTTTTACAAAAATATGAGTTTTAATTCAAATGTGATAAAATGCAACATATAATTTTAATTTAAAATACTTGGAAGTCTCTACTACACAAAGTCATTTGACTGTAGCCTTCAACACTGCATTATTATTTTATTTTATTTTTTTCGTGTAATCTGAATTTCAACTGCTCAAGCTAGAAGGGGTTTCCACGGTCAGTTATTTTTGGTTAATTGATTTTTAATAAAATTAAAAATTATAATTGAACCTCAAAATTTCATAAATCAATTCAATTAACTAGTTATAAGTGCAACTTACCAAAGTAAACTCCAGGCTGAGTGGGGGGGGGGGTGAGAAAAAACTATATAATAATTCTCTTTCTTTTCTTTTTTTTTTCTGCTTGGTTGAAAGGGAAAGCTGTTGCACCTGAAAGAAAGAACCAAAATTATATAATAATTCTTATACATCATATCTATACCTTACACATTACACCTAAACAATGACTTGACTCAGATAAGTCAATTCTCATCTACTTAATAAATTTTATCAACCCACTTAAGACAGTAACCTTCTATCATCAGTGGGTTAGTGGACCTTGCTAAACATTTAAAATTTAATCTTAAAATTTTATCAACTCATATAGGTTTCTCTTCAAAAGAAAAACAATATTATTATCTGATAGTCCAATACAAAAGATTGGTATGCATATTTTCTATCATGCTAAGTATTGCATATTAATATGATCAAATCATAATGTAATCCAAAATTTTAAGATTAATTTTCAAATATTTAGATGTCAAAATACTCCAAAAAAAAGTTTTATTGTCAACATAATATGCAATTAATTAACCAAAAAAATTATAAACCAATATGTATATTCATGTCACTATTTATAATGAATAGTGTGATTTTTAAATTTATAAATATCATGTTATGGTAATTATATTTAGCATATCCATTGAAGTGAGTTGGTAAAATACGAATTAAAAAAGAATGTAATAATCTAACAATGTCATATACATATATACACATGTGTATATATATATATTTGAAACTAATAATAATAATAATAATAACAACAATCTCACAACACTTAAAAATTATAAAAAAAAAAAAAATAGTGGTCGCACTAACATTAATATTCTATTTGTCATCTTTAGGGAAAAAAAAAAAAAAAGATGAGAATAGACACAAAAATGACAATAATTATCTTATTCATAATTCTTTGTCAAGATTAGCTAAGAATTTTAACAATTTTGGATTAAAAAAAACAGAAAGTTCCTTAGTTTTAATTTTACATCAGTAAAGTTAGGCTACTTCTAATGATTTGTAAATCTCAATAAAAATAGATTTGAGTAGATGGTAGTTGGATGGAACTATAGGTTCTTTCTTCCTGAAGAGATAACCAATATCATATTCATAACTTTTATTAATGACTAGAAACTTTCTTTTTTTTTTTTTTTTTTTTGGGTTAATTGGTTCCTAAAACTCAAGTTTAAAACCTTCAGCTCTGGAGACATTTTGAGTATTCATATTGTTATTGTTACTTCGTGGTAATCTTTTGAGATGAAAGACAAGTTTATATTTATAGTTTTATTCCCTATATTTGCTTAATATAAGAGGTGTGAAGTTAATTTTTCCAATTGGTATTATTTTGCAAATTTTTGAGGTGAGTGGGGTAAAAAATAATAATAATAATAATCCAGCTGCAACTTTATATATCTCAAATAATTATCGTATTAATTTTAATTCCTAATGGAGACGTTTTCCTGCATATGCGTGTAAAAGACAACGCAGTGATGGCACACCCATCATATCCACACGTAACACAGATCATGGGAGCCTGGCGGAGGAGAATTCCACACACCTGAAGGGGCAAGTCCGATGAGCCACCAGTATTGGCTGAGCAATCTGTGCAAAAAAAATTATTATTCCCCCACAGTGCATGCCTTAAATTCACAATCCTAGGAATATTTCAGAAATTGCAAACATTCAACAATAATTTAAAAGGTAGCTGTCGAACTCTCAAGTCTTTCCTTATCATCCAGCAAGATTCCGCCAAACCATACCATGAGAAACCGACCTAAGGTTGAAGTGTTAGCACGAGAAGGGAAAAATTCAATATATAGATGCATTATAAATCAAATTAAATAGAAATATTTAATATTTGAAGTGAATTTAATATTATTTTTATAATAATTTATATATTAATATAGTCGTATCTTAAAATAAGAAATTATAATAATTATTTTTTAAAAAATGTCATAAGTTTTTTTTTTATTAATATATATATATTTAAATAATAAAATAATAAAAATAATATTAATCTGATTAATTTTTAAAATTTTAAAAAATAAAATTTAAAATAAATTGAATTAATTAAAAATTTTAAATTATTTACACATAGCGTAAAATTTTTTTTTTTATCTTTTTATTTTATAAAATATAAAATAAATATTATATTAACCAGATTTAATACAATCTACAAATGAACATAATCATAATGGTCGATGTTGAACAACAATGTACCGAAACAATTCATCCTAAACATTTTGGACGAGAGTGCAGTGAAGAAGCACATGTTCAAGATTTTCCCATTAAAAGCCGCAAAGCTCACACGAACCATCATCATCAAACAGCTCTGAATAAACCTTAACTCATTACTGAGTAGTCATTTGCGCCACACAGGCCAAAGAGGGAACATCTGCATGTAACGCAGCACTGGCAACCGCCACAACCATAGCTAGCTACCGGGACTAGAAGACTCATCGCTGATCAACATTTCATAAGCACCCTTACCCGAAAATTCATATCACATGCACGCAGTAGGCCCAGGCCACCAGCCCATATCGGCTTACACCCGTCATCCCAAGCCACCCGGTTAACTTTATGGTGCTCATCCGAATCTCCCCAGAGGAAGCGACGATTGCATCTATGAAGCATATCACAAACTGAAGTGGGTAGGCAGCTTGTATGCATTGAATGATACAGGATCGTAAGGAAGACAGAATGAATAAGAGTTACTCTCTTAGAGAGAGTGAGAGAGAATTCATCTTCCACCCACTCAACTTGGATTGGACCCGCTGAATAACATATCATGATACATATGTCTCTTGTTGATGTTAATGCAGACTAAAAATTTATTATAATAAAAATTTAAATTTAATTATTTAAATAAATTTAAATATTTATATTTATATAAAAATATATTACCTATATTATATATACTTTTTCGGTTATCATAGGAGTAATCTTGACGTGGGCCAGAGGCACTCCAAGATACTAAGGCCAACTCAGGCACCGGCACAGAGCCTAATACATGACAAATGAAATTGAAATGGGGTTATTTCCTGCATATGTTGTCGTCGGGTTAGTGGCATTTCTGGTTTTTTTCTTCTTTTTTTTTTTTTCCTTTTAATGGGATTATTTTTATATTTGGTTATGCTGATTTTTCGTTTTCTTGAGAAACCCATTTTCCTCAATAAGACTGGGACTAGAGATTGATACGACGACGCCCTGAAATCGATCATCTTATGATATTCCTGGCAATGATAACAGCAACTCGATCAATGCTACTTCCTGCGACAATTTGTTTATGATTTATTTTCTTTTTGGATCTATGTACTATTCATTAATGTATAAATTAAAATAAAAAAAAAATTTGTGTTTAACGTACTTTGTTTTGATATTGATATTCATTTCAAAATATATAATAAAACACATATTGTGATTAACAATCGCTAGTCAAACCTAATGACAATATATATATATATATATAATATGCATATGCACTTTATTTTAGTAAAGTTAATAATTTTCCAACAAACATGACTCAAAATATTATTAATATATATATATATATATATAAAAAAAACAGATAAAAGTTTGTTCTTGGACTAAAATTTTTGATTGCACGAAGTCATTTAAAAAATCAATGACGAATGATTCAATCCCAAAGTTTAACGCCAAAACAAGTTTTGCTTTCCCTTTTATTAAGTTAACGTAATTTAATCTTTTTAAGACATTTATAATAATATTTTTGTAATCATTTAAAATTTTTATTAATAGATATTTAACAAATAACATTAATTGTTATTGCACCCGCTACATTTCAACTATTATCTCGGACGAAATAACCAACCCAATACACCCGCAAGCCTTGAGACATACTTCCATATAAAATAATAATAATAATAATAATAACAATAAAATTGCAAGTCAAGAAACTAAAATTAATGAAAATAATATTGCTTTCATAACGAAAGACATCAATATCTAGCGCAGCATTTAAGATCATGAGTGTTCCAATCTTGAATCTACTCAACATAACTCTGACTAAAGTCAACTCCTCCGTACAAGGAATAAAAGGTACGGTATGAATATTCCAAAAAAAAAAAAAAACTAACATTTATAATATGAGAGAGTGACATATCAATTAGGCTCGAGGTTGATCAAATTAAAATAATTATATTAACCAAATAAATTTAAGCGTATATCTCATATTATTGATCAAGAAAACCTCCCACATGACACATCAAAAGAGAGAGGGGGGCAACAAACTTAACAATTGGCCAAAAAAAGAAAAACTTTATACATATAGTTAGTCATCCATCACTGTCATGCCCCCATCGCGTTACAACATCGTTGTACTCGTCAACTGAAGTGTACCGCATTATATCAAGGACGGTGTGCATCCTGACTGCAGTTTCTTTCGATAATAACTAAACACAAAGGCACGTACATTACGAATACAAAGCTTTATTATCAAGCAAGCCGTAGCCAAGATCTCCATGCAAGTAGAGTATCATGAGCAATGCTTGGGGTGTAGAAGAAGCTTAGAATTTGATGAGGATATCCATTTTTCCCTATTTTAGAACCGTGACTAGAAGTCCTTAATCTAGAATAGAAGTGATAATATGAATATTAATAATTAGATTGTGATTATAAATACTAGTTTAGTTTGTAAAAATCAATTTAGCTGGCAACTCTCAATGGTAAGAGTTCATGACTTACGTGAACTAGGGTTAAGGACTTTGGTATCCGGGGATTTCAATATTTTTTGTTACGCTTTTAATCTAAAATAGAGTATGTTATTTCCCTAAATTAAATTATAAATCTCCCCCATTATCTTAAACTTTTTTTTTTTTTTGATCAAAGGCATAAAACATTCAAGATTAAAAGGATTATTAAATTTTCGAGCCATTGTGAGCCATATTTTTATTTTGTTTTTGAATAGGTGGAATGGAATCGGCCCATCCTTTTAGCAGTGATTGCTGGAAAATGGTTGACCCGTTGTCCCATTCTTTTTCTGGCTTTGATCCGTGCTGTTGGGTGTATCGGATTCCAATTCAAGGTCTTGATTCTACACACTGTCGAGGCCCAAAATAGATAGATTATTTTAACTACAACAAAATGACCAAATCAATGTCTATGGGTTTTTGTCATTGCCAATGATTATTATTAGTTGATAAAAAATAAGAGTTGATTTTAAAGTCGTTCACCAAGTTTTGGATTATTTTAAAAATATTTTTTTATTTATTAAAAATTTATTAAATTATAAATTATATAATAAAATAATTCTTTTTATTTTTATAAATCTCAACTCCCAAGATTAGGATATGCATCCTCGAGGTTATTTTAAGAACATATTTAATTGTAATTGGGCTCCCAGTAGTGACTTGTAAGACCGAGACGTGTGCTTTGGTTTTTGGCCAATGGGATCACCCCACATTCTGTTCAGCTTTTTGTATTATATCGTTACATCTCCGCGATCGAGATCGAGTTAAAAAAAAAAAAAAAAGAAAAACACCAGCGATGAAGTATTGTAATTTGACCCCATAAATTTGAACCTTTATTTAAAAAATAGATATAAATAAATAAATGCGGATGATAATGTGAAAAATACACAAAAGTTACCCATTAAGCCAATCTTAGAATTATCTTGTAGAGCGTGAATACATGGATTAAAAATTTAAATAAAATATTAGAATATTGGACGTTATATCTAAGTTAACATCACTTTATATTAAAATAATATTTTTTAAATTTAAATTTTTTATAAAAAACATAATATATGAATAAATTTATAAAATATGAAATAAGTATAACAAAATATATAATAAGACTTGAGAAGAAATAGTACCATAAAATTCAATTCTCGTTGGACTTTTTTCAATCCTTACATTTTGGTTATCATCTTACACTGTATATTTTAATAACAAAAGCTTAACATTTTCCAAAAAAATATATATATATTTTAATGCAGCGACGTCAGTCGCGTCAAGATCTCGTCAAGATCCTCAATGCGCATAACGTCTACGGATGTTTATTTACGAGAGAAAAGATTTGGGAGCTGAAGGCAAGAGCAGGAAATTACCCGTGAAGCCCTTCGTATTTGAATCGATGTATATTCGATGAGGTCACCATCAATTTTTGGGGTCAAATTTCGTGATTATTTTGTGAAAAAATAAAAAAAAAAAAAAAGAAGAAGAGGAAGGATCAAGCTCGATGATTGTTGTAGTAATCGCAAAAAAGGATGGACACAATTCTGAATAAAATCGAAATTAAATATACTCAAATTCAAAATTAGAATTGGTCAACGATTTCATTATCTTTTTTTGTTTCAATCAAAATCTTAAAAAAATTGATGATTTAATTATGATTATACGTTTTAAAAATTAAAATTAATTTTTTTTGATTTAATTTCAACTAGAACTTAAATTTTTTATCATCTAACAATTAGAAACTTGTTGGTTCCGAGTGCAAGTCTTGATTCAAGTATTTGTAAGGGGTTTTTTTTTTTATATATATATAATTATTGGGGCCTTTATTACTTCAGAAGAACACGTTAAAGCAATATATATTAGATAATCTGGTAATAGAGTAAAATCCTACCGAGTTCTTTCATTTCTGTTGGAGACTTTTGCAGGCTATAAGCTATTTTCTCCAAGAGGGTTTTTCTTGTTACCTTTTGACCTTCAAACCCCTTCAAGAATGGTATCATTTGCCAGACACCATATCCCCGCTACCTCTTTTTCTAATTTATTTTTTTTTTTTATTTTACTGTTCGTGTGAATGATAAATGACACTTACTAGAACCTTTAAGGCACATCAACTTTTAGAAAGGAGAAAGTTGACTACTATATATACATATATATTACAAGACATTTTATTTTATACGTCATATTTTAATAATTAGAATTTAAAGTTTTAAGAATAAAGAATTAATTTTTCTAATTATTAAGATGTTTTGCAAAAAAAAAAAAAAAAAAAAAACTAACCATTGTCAAGCTGTTTGTTCATTAGTGGAATGAAGCATCCTAGCACAGGACTTTGCCAAAAGACTGTTGGGTTTAATTGGCTTCCCAATATCATCAGAAAGAGAATGGCACTTTTTTTTTTTTTTTCTAAAATTTCTTTTTGGGTCAAAACAACTGATAATCACTTTGATGCACGAACAGTCGTGTGGACATGCTTCAAAGTAAACGATGCATTTCGTGGAAAAACTTGATGCGTGCGGACATTGGAGGAGTCTTTTTCCAAACGAAGTGGATATTTCTTGACTTTTTTAGCATGGGAGAAAAGTCAATAATATCGGACTTAGGGACTAAAACGAAGGAAAAGAAAATCCCAGTGATTAAAAGCGTCTTAAAATGAATCTCTTTGGCATCTCTCTGGTGGCGCGCTAAGTAAATGTTCCTGATCTAGAATAGTTGCTGCTCATGATAATATTTTATATAATTCATGTGAAAGACCCAATTGGGAACCAGCCCTCATTTCAAAAATATGGAAAAGTTGCGCAGATTGAATCCTAACGCAGACTTCAGTAGTCTTCTTAAAACAATGTGCGTGTGCGTGTGTGTGTGTGTAAAAGTAAAACTAAAATGTGCAATAGGTACCATGAGATGTGCACTAAGACTTTAACAAGTAGCACCACAAAGATGAAATTTCACAAAAAAAAAAAAAAAAAAGATAAAATTTCTGAGATAGCGGTAATAATCGTTGGGTAAAATTATTATTGTAAAACATTGTTATCGTATATTACATTCTTTTTAAATTTTGTTAGATATCTTGTTTTTATAAAAAAAAAAAAAAAGTATTATTATTTAAATATAATTACGTTAAAATGCATTTAAATTTGACTATGAATCTTATTATTTCAATACAAATAAACTAAAATGTGTTGGTTATTTATGCTTTATTGATTAATACCAAGAAGTATGCATAACGTAATGTCCACAAGTTGTTCCGAATTTTGCTATCATGGCAATACCGATGCAAAAAAGCCACACGAAGAAAAGGAGGGATACACAAAGACAAGGGTGCGAAAGTGATTTTTCTTGTAACATACTACGATCAAGATGGGGTGGGTTAATGGAGGAGTTGTGCGCATGGGCGTAGGGTGGGGAATGGAGAAGATGGAGGTTTTATATGTGCAGAGTTGGGTTTATTTGGTTTTATTTTATTTTATTTTATTTTTGGTTATGATGTAAAATATTGTATGAATGTTGATGTCGCAAATAGAAGCAAATATAAATATACCAGCATGAAACAAAAGAGAACATCTATCTAGTCTGTTATCTCACTGAAAATGATGTACTTTTTGTGTTTTTAAGATACTTTAATAATTAAGAATTCAAAATTTTATAATTAAAGTATTGATTGTAAAACCCTAAATTCTAATTTAAAAAAAAAAAAAAGAGAGATGTAAGATTTATTAAAATAAAAAAAAAATATAAATTTTATTGTATAATTAACGATTTATTGAATGAATTTTTTAATAAAAAATAATAAATATTATTGGCCTGAGTCATATGGGCAACACTTAAGTTGAAAGTATACTGAATTGATTACAAAGTATGCAATCAAAATTTATAAATTCAAAGTTCAGTAAAAATGTTTTTTGGTACATCAGAAAATAACCTTTAATATACTTTTTTTCTTTTCGCCTGCACTGTTCTGGGAAAGATTATAATGGCACTGATTAAAAAATAAAAATAAAAATTGCACTATATACAGTCAAAAGGTTGCTTTTTTAGAAAGGTCGATAATGCTTGTCTTTCAAGAAATGATTGGGAAAACAATAATAAACAAGGGAACACTGGCAATGGAACCAATGTTCAAAAAAAAGAAAACACAAAAGAAGATGATGGGTATCATACCTTTGCTAAGCTGGGTTAAAGGATTTCTCCTTTTTGCTGAAATGAAGATATTTAGTAATTAAAAATTTTAATTTTTATTTTATAATCTTAGATTATAATATTGAGATTAATAAAAATAATTTAAAAAATTAATTTTTATTATATAACTCTTAAACTCCTAATAAATAAAAAATAAAAAATAAGCACCAGCAAATAATCAATTTATCTGTGTGTGTGTGGACTGTGGGCACAGACACATGCAAGTCAAAAATTAAAATACAAACAAACTCTTTGTAATTGAACAACTCAATTATATCAGTTTTAGAAGTTCATCTTTAGGTCTTGTATGCCCCCCCCCCCAAAAAAAAAAAAAACCTCTAGGCCTCGCGTGACAAAATGATTAATGCTTATGGGTTTTTTACACTCCTGTCATAAATTTTTTTTTTTTAAAAAGGGGAAAAAAAAAACCCTTATTTCATTAACACAGCGGATGTGTCATGTGTATGAACATTAAATGCTGGATTTGAGAAAAAAGGCAAAGATTGAGCAACCCCACGAAAGGATTCCTTGATAAAAGCCGAGGGGCGGGGCTCAAAACAAAGTTGATACAACCAGCCACCTGATATTTGGAGT
Organism: Rhizophora apiculata; assembly: GCA_037832385.1. Lineage (NCBI taxonomy): Eukaryota > Viridiplantae > Streptophyta > Magnoliopsida > Malpighiales > Rhizophoraceae > Rhizophora > Rhizophora apiculata. Next base: position 1,199,598 of record CM075441.1, on the reverse strand, counting down.
TGGGGTTCATCGGATATGAATCCTAGGAGAAAGATTGCGTAAAAGATATGTTCAAAGATTGCATTGAGACTCATATGATTCAGCATTAATAAAAGAATTTGTGTAGGCCATAAGGCCACACAGGTTGTAAATTGGGGAGCAATTCCATGGTACGGGGGTATTGAACCACTAGATGGGGTTGTGGTTGGAGAAAGAAAAGTAACTAAATAGATCTATCTCATTAAATTTCATTAACTCTGTTGATTGCCATTTACATTTTTCTTTTTTTTGGGTTCCCCCCAATGGCCATCTAAGCCTAGTAATAGGAACCTATTCCTATTGCTTAATAGACTAGGTAGGGAAATCGAAGCTTAAGAAACTCCTCAAATTTCAATGGATTGTGCAAGCTAAGTGGGTGGTGGTCCTAATTAAATTGCCTAATTTAATATTATTACAAATCTTGTTCTGAGATCATATATTATTTTTTTTATTATTATAGTAATGAGTATTTTTATTTTGTTAATCAGTGTTAAGATTTGAACTTTGATTACTAAAATTAAGAGTTTAACTACTTTGTTATTAAACTACGTCATTTAAAGTTTTTGTTTTTGTTTTATTTTTTATTTATTTTTGGATTCAATTGTTAAAAGGGGTAATGGGCTTTTGTTCAACATCAATTAGTTATTTCTATGGAAGAGTAATGGGTTGGTCAATTATTAATTTTAATTGAACGCACGCGCACATGGGCAATGTTTGTGTTAAACCCTATAAACGGAAGGAATTGGTTTTGCACCATTGCCCTTTTTATACGGTCCGGGGGAGGGCCATGTGGGGGATGGAAGAAAAAAAAGGAAAGACCGAAGAGAGCTTCACATGGGGGAATGAAGGCCTAAAGCTATGTCAGGGACCACAGCAGAGGTGAGGCAGAGGCTCCAACCCCAGTGCCCGGAATGGATGCTCAGGGGAAGCAAAGGCACCTCTGCCCATTGGGTGTCTTTGTGTACAGTGTGAGAGAGAGAGAGAGAGAGAGAGGGGGGGGGGGCGAAGGACACGAATGATCATTTACTTGGCAGACGGAAAAGGACTCGTGTTTTGAAGAAAAGTGATGGGTAGTGGGGCTTGACCAGCAACCCACATGGCCGACACCAACATACCGCACACAAGCTTACACTCAAAACACACATACATTCACATTGAGCGGCAACAAAATTTTATAAGCCAAAAAAAAAAAAGGAAAAAATTGTTAGGATTAGATATAAATCATTGTGATTATTAATTATAATTAGTAATTATAATAAATTTATATTTAATTTTGCATCTATTTCCGGTAAGCATGGAAGCCAAGTCTTTTAGTAGACGAAAGAAGAGGCCCCAAATGGCTAACGGCCAATAGGCCGTTTGCCAGCAGGCAAAGGCCAGAAGAAGTCTCCCTTTGCACACTGGCACACAGTTTTAGCTCCTTTGCCGACCCTTTTGTTAAAAATCAAATGGGCCCCATCCAATCTCCTACGCATTACATCAGAAGATATCCCTCCCAAATAATACCCAAAATCAAGTACTATTCAAATCTTTTTCCTTTTTTCTTTTTTTTTTTTTTTAAATAGAAACAATTAAATTGTACAAACCAAATGTCAAAAACATGGTAGCTGCCGGAAAGTATCCATGTTTTCTGGACTGTGTTCGCATTTTATCGAGTCCCAAGTGTGTTGATAATTGGTCAAGGACAGAAAATTTTGATCTGTATTTGTAACTCTTTTTTTATTTTTTATTTTTCGTTGAATTTTATGAAGATGGTCATCTCTAGTATAGTAATCAACTTTAATATTATATTAAATTATACACACACAAAAAAAAAAAAAAAAAAGAGGTTGGTCACGAGCATTAAGTTGGAAGTTGAGTTTAGGATGAAGCAAAGCTCAAACCCACTTGAGCTCAGCCTTAAAAAAAAAAAAGAAAAAAAAAGGTTATATGCTTTCACAATATTATTAAAAATAATGCAGGATCTAGAAGGCTATACGCTAATAGGATAGCTTAAAATTAATCCGTACTGTTTAGGTTTTCTTTTTCAGTTGGATTTTATTTTGATAAATATTTTTTTAGCAAAAATTTCTGATTAAATGAAGATAAATATTAGATTTTTTTATTGGAATGCTGCAATTCCAAGATTCTATTTGGTATATACCCTTTGGCCCAAATTCGACCTAACCACTCTTACAACACTGGTAAGCTTCCGCCTAGAGCAGTAATTTTCAAAATTTTTATTACATGGGGTGACTTAATTTCAAAATTATATTATATTATTATACTTAATATATATATATATATATTTGTATTTTTAGTATTAATTATGATTAAAAATTTAAAAATTAAATATATATAATTGATACTTATGAAGTATAATATATAAAATATTTAAAATTTGTCAACTAACTCGCGTGTATTTATATGATACAAGTTGTTTACTTATGGTATTTAATGATGTTAAGCAAACGGAAAAAAGTGTCCAAATCATGATTAAAGAAACAGGAAATTTGTGGTCGTGAGCTAATTAATAATTAAATTTATAGAATACTTTGCTTAAAGCCGTCAAATGAAATTTGATTACTATGGAAACCCCATTTCTTGATATTTAGAATATAACATAAAACGTGAAGGGTAAAAAAAAAAAAAAGGTGAAAAAGAAAAAAGGAAAAAAGGAAAAGTGAAGAAAAAACGAGGAGAATAAGGTCTCATGCTACAAGGTAATATCGAAATTTGCGGACAGATTATGGGTAGAAATGTAAATTAGGTCAGGGTGAGATCCAGGCCTTGTCGGGTTGTCAACATCCCAAAGATTTGTGATAGTGATTTTCAGAAGCAAACTATTTTTTTTTTTTTTTATTCACCAAAATTGCAATATCTCTCCTAAGTGTACAACTCTTTAGTGAGAGAAAGAAGGGGAAGTAAAAAAAAAAAAAAGGAAAAGGAAAATCTTTATATCATATTCCAAAAGATATCCAAACAAAGAGTTATTCCAAACACAATCACAAAAGATATGAAAACAAGCACTTTGTTCAAAGCACAATCAAACCCATATCTTGAATTTTTAGCCACTTGGTTCACATTCATGCATGACACAAAAATAATTACCCATTTTACTCCTCTAAGTTGCTAGGCAATTCAACTATTAATTTTCAGACCCAAATTGAATTTAATCACAAATATCACTGCACATGCACAAGTTGTTTGAAGATGATGGTATTAAAATTATATGGCTAAAATTGAGCTTTGAACTACTTGGGTGTGTTGAAACTTTTTTTTTTTTTAAATTTTTCTTGGGTCTAATTGATGGGTTGAGTTGAAAAACAAAAGTTAATTAAAAAAAAAAAGTTCAGATTTTCTAGTAGATCTTCCCAAATGGTTTAGTTGGGCTAAAAAGGAATCATTCTTGCCTTTTTATTCCATTTTCTATCCCAAACCAAAAAAATTGTACTTTATGTGAAGAGTCAATACCACGAGACAACTCCCACATCAATGTCAAAGCCAACTGCAAACTACACGGGTAGACAAAACTAGAAAGAGGTCCATAGAGAGAGGAGAGAGAGGGAGAGCATAGAGTGAATAATTTAATGGATTGTGTAAGAAGGGAGGAGACGAGCGTATCTACAAAAATCCTTAAAATTCGATTTAGTTTGCTTTTTTTTTTCAAAAAAGACAAAGACAGATAAAAAAAAAGGAGGGGGGGGGGTAATGTGTAAGGTCAATAAACTATTTGCCTTTACATGGGGTTTACAATAATTAAACCGACAAATGAAAGACTTAAGTTCCATAATTAAAAACAGACAACAGAAACAGAAAAAAAACAAAGAGAAAAAAGAAAGACCAACTCCTTTCACTTTCTAAAATGCTAATTTTCAGTACAAAGAACCTCAACCTCCCCCTCCAGGTAAACCCCCCATTGTTGATTGTTCCCTTCTCTCGACAAAACCCCATTTGTCTGTCTGAAGGCATTTTTGCTTCTCCGTGAGAGTGTGTGTGGGGTGTGTTCTTGGGGTCATTCTGTTTTTTTTTTTTTTTGAGTCTTTTCTTGGGTTAAGTTATAATAATGTAAAGAGAAAATCAGTGAACGTGCTCGTCCTTTGTCTTGTTCCTTCTTGGACCAAGTAAAACAAAGCTTCACGCTTGCTAATAAAAATGATTAGTTCTGCATGTTTCTCTTCTTCTTTTTTTTTTTTTTTTTCCTTCATTTTTTTAAAATTATACAATAGCAACTAATCAGTTCACAGGGATGGATAGAAATTAAGAAAGAGAGTGATCGTTGGAATTTGGGCTGTTTTCCATCTTTTGAGAGCCATGCTTGTCTCTACCAATTGAGCAATACCCTTTTTCCTTTTCAGGTCTCTCTCTCAATTTCTTGAAATGGGTCTTTAGTGTTGGGGAGAGAGAGAGAGTGTGTGTGAGAGAGAAAGAGAGAGGGTATTGTTTTGTTTGCCCGAGTCTTGAATTTTTTTTTTTTTTTATCTATTTTGTACTGCTTCAATCCCGCATAACAATGCTAAAGGGGATAAATTTCCCGTAGTTTCAAAAAAGGGTACTAGAAAATTTCACAGTTCTTTAAGGCAAGTTACCAGAGATATATACATGCATGTCAGTGTTTGTTCCTGGGGCTTCTCTTGCTCAGACATGAACTGCATAGCACAGAAAGAACAAGAAAACCAAGAGCAGAAAGCCCAAGATGAACTAGATGAAGATGCAGAAAGCTTCTAGTTCTTGGTTGGGCCTCCTATGTCCGTGTCTGTGAGGATGTATCAGAGATACCACAAACAACGTCATCATCGCCACTCAGTGGCAGTGAAGGTGAATGAGCAGCAGCAACAAATGGGGACTAAGAGAGGTTACACATTTATACAATCCAACAGAGCTTGGCTTCCTAAATTTTTGTTGCTTTGGGTCATGGTTATGGCAATTGTTAGTATGATGATATTTAATAGCATGGATGCTTCTAATAAAGTGAGGAGGAAGGAAGTGCTAGGTAGCATGTGTGATCAAAGGGCAAGGATGTTGCAAGATCAGTTCAGTGTTAGTGTGAACCACGTTCATGCCCTCGCCATTCTCGTCTCCACTTTCCATTATTACAAGAACCCATCTGCAATTGACCAGGTTTATGTTTTTTTTTTTTTTTTTTTATCTTGTCTTTGATCTCTTCCCTCTCTTTCTTTCTGTTTTTTTTTTTTTGTCTGCATTTTTTTTCTTTCTGCTTTTTTTTTTCTTGTTCTAATTATTAGCATTGTTAAGTTCACCTTGATTGCCGAATGCACGGAGAGAAAACTTTGATATTTCTGTTTCCATGATGGGGGAATTTGTCTAAAATCTGTATAGAACTAGCTGAGTTGATGAGACAGATGAATTTCTTGCAAGGAGAACTTTTATGGCTTTTAAATTCTGTGCTTTGTGATTTTTATGTGTATATTGTGATATCATACAAAATTGTAGGAAACATTTGCTGAGTATACAGCCAGAACAGCATTTGAGCGGCCTTTGTTGAGTGGAGTAGCTTATGCACAACGGGTGGTTCATTCAGAGAGGCTTGAATTTGAGAGGCAACATGGTTGGATGATAAAGACAATGGAGAGGGAGTCTTCACCCATTCGAGATGAGTATGCACCAGTAGTATTATCTCAGGAAACTGTATCTTACATTGAATCTATTGACATGATGTCAGGGGAGGTACATTACTGAATTCATGACTTGACATTGGTTATCTTTTCTGTTTCTTTTGTGCAAGTATACTTCAAAATCTGCTGTTTAAATGGTGATTTGAACTTGCAACAATTGTTACCCTGTGATGCAGGAAGACAGGGAAAACATACTGAAGGCCAGGGCTACTGGGAAAGCTGTTTTGACAAGCCCCTTCAGGTTGCTAAATTCTCACCATCTTGGTGTTGTGTTGACATTCCCTGTTTACAAGTCTAAGCTTCCCCCAAGTCCAAAATTGTCAGAGCGCATTGAAGCAACTGGAGGGTAAGTTGCAGCTGCACTCTCTCTGGTTAGAATACAGCATTAGCTTCAAGTATTTATTTCCTTCCTCGGAGTCTTAATTCAGCTATTTCTGTATCTTGGATTCTTTGTTAATTGATATCTTCTGTCAAGGCATGTAGAGACCTTTACTTGAAATTTTGGTTGATATAAATTTTTGTTGGCATTTTAATGAACTGAACTCCATTTTAAATTTAGAAGTGCTTTAGAGTATTGTTTCTCCCATGGGAACATTGTGTCTATCCTATGGACTCTAATGACTATAAATTTTAAATGAAGTATTTGTGTGAACTGCAGCTTTGTTTAGGACTGTTGTGCATGCCTTAGATGTCTGTCTTTGCAATTCCTAATATTTCAACCATATTATCCTTCTGGTCTCTTTATCAAGCTTTTTTATGCAATGAATTATTACAGTGAATATGTAGCTTCCAATTGAAGTTAGTTACCCTATGGCCCCTTTCAAAGTGGCATCAAATTGAACCTTAAACTTCCATTTGGTGGCACACTTCACTTTAGTAATCAGATTGGAGGAAGGTCAACTGCTTTATGTCATATGCCATGATACATTGATTATTGTACTTGCAATAGAATTCAGATGGGATTCATCAATTTTTCAATTTTTCTCTCAAAAATTGTCTACACATTACTTTTGAAATGATCCGTGTTACCCACTTCACTGCCACCTGCAACATCTCTACTTCATGTGTATCTGCCACATGATCTGCAACTGCTTTCCCATGAACTAAGCAGGATGGTCATTATGGTAATGCTGTTAATGTAGCTTCATTGAGGTTCCAGTTACCATATTCGCTGTCATGGCTGCCACTACCTACTTTATACTTCTATGATTCTAGTACTTGCTGTTCTTGCTGCATTTTTTTTTTTTTTTTGATAAGTCAGTTTAGTTGGTTTGGGGAGGGAGTTTTAATTATAACTGAGGTCGGAGGTTCAAACCCTAGATCTCATCCCAAGTTTTTATACTAGGTGACCACTAAGTTATACCTAGTGGTTGTACTCCTGCTGCTATTGCTCAATGATTGTGGTGATTATTTGAGTAACAATATGAAGGGAGCTGTATGATTGATATTCAATGCTGCCATGGTGCTGAGATATGGTGTTTGATAAAGTCTAAAAGTTTACTCTAGTCAATCTGTCTCCTAGCTTTTGTTTATTTGGAATATTGCATTGACTTAGTGAATTCTTGATGTTATGAATTGATTAAGTGTATGTATTTTTTTGCTGGCATGACATTTCTTGGACCACTAAATAACATAGAACTCTCCTTGAAAGCAGATACCTTGGTGGAGCCTTTGATGTTGAGTCCCTTGTGGAAAATTTACTTGGACAACTTGCAGGAAATCAAGCAATTTTGGTGAATGTTTATGATATAACTAACGCTTCTGATCCCTTGATCATGTACGGTCATCAGAATCAAGATGGTGACGTGTCTCTTTTGCATGAAACTAAGGTTGATTTTGGAGATCCATTCAGAAAGCATCAGATGATATGTAGGTAAGTGCCTCCACTGATCATAAATTGATTTCAAGTTTGCAGAATGCAGACCCTTCTTGATATGGATTCTGGGCAGATATCATGAGAAGGCACCCACATCTTGGACAGCAATCACCACTGCATCCTTGTTCTTTGTGATCTGCTTGTTGGTAGGCTATATCTTATATGGTGCAGCAATCCATATAGTAAAAGTTGAAGATGATTTCCATGAAATGCAAGAGTTGAAAGTCCGAGCCGAAGCTGCTGATGTTGCCAAATCCCAGGTATTCCTCCTCAAATGTTCATAAAGCAGGATTGAACTCCTATTTCCATGGCGTAACATCTTCTCACCTGAATATCATTTGTGTTCTTGATGCCAGTTTCTGGCTACTGTGTCTCACGAAATTAGAACACCCATGAATGGTATCCTTGGTATGTGAAAGACTCTCCTTGTCTTTTTTGAGAGTATGAGCATGTTCTACACCTTCTGACCTTCTTAATCAATGATATCCCATGTTGTTATTGCAGGCATGCTTGCTTTGCTTCTAGATACAGAACTAAGTTCAACCCAAAGGGATTATGCTCAAACTGCTCAGGCTTGTGGAAAGGCACTGATAACATTGATAAATGAAGTGCTGGACCGAGCAAAAATTGAAGCTGGCAAGTTGGAACTGGATGTCATCCCATTTTCCCTTCGAGCCATACTGGATGATGTTCTTTCTCTGTTTTCTGAGAAGTCTAGAAACAAAGGTATTGAGGTGAGTGCTTTGAATCACAATAAGCTTAAGTTTGGCATTCACTTCTGTGTCAAATTGTTGCCTTTATAGTGGCCTCATAAATTACTTATTTCTATTGTATTATAGCGTTACCTCATTTCTATTTGTTTCATTTCATGGTAAATGAGGGTAATTTTTCCATGGTAAACTGACATTTTGCTGCTTGTTCTATCCATTTCCTTGGTGTGTCAACATCAACGATCATTGACATTCACGACTTGTTATCTCAACATGAAATTATTTGAAATATGGATGTTCAACCTGTGCAAGTACAGCTGGCAGTCTTTGTTTCTGATAAAGTTCCAGAATTTGTTCTGGGAGATCCAGGACGATTCAGACAGATTATTACAAACCTTGTGGGGAACTCAGTTAAGGTGAGTGCATTGCTCAGAATTTGTTAGCTGGTTCAAGTTATCAGAATCCTTGGGTATGCTTTTTGATTTGCTTCAGTTAAATTGGTGGAATATCTGTGAAAGCTTGTGAAAGCCATAAATCTTGCTTATGGACTTTGGCTTTGTAATCAATGATATTCTCACTGTTAACATCATTTTTATTTCTTGGGATCTACTTTATAATGTACTGTCACTTATTCAATTGCTTGGCAGTTCACTGAACGAGGACATATATTCGTTAAGGTTCATGTAGATGAACAAACTAAGGTCCTGACAGACGTAAAAGCTGGCCGTTGTTTGAATGGAGCATCTAATGAAAATATTCTGTTGTCTGGTTCTTGTCACTTCAAAACCTTAAGTGGTTACGAAGCAGCTGATGAACAAAACAGCTGGGATAACTTTAAGCATTTAGCTTCTCATGAAGAATTGTGTTTCAATGGTTCATCAAATGTGAAGACTGTTGATGAAGCTTCAGAACAAGTTACTCTTATGGTTTGTGTGGAAGATACTGGAATTGGCATTCCCTTGCATGCCCAAGATCGTGTTTTTATGCCCTTCATGCAGGCAGATAGTTCAACCTCTAGACATTACGGAGGAACAGGTATTGGATTGAGCATCAGCAAGTGCCTAGTTGAACTTATGGGTGGACAGATAAGCTTTGTTAGCCGGCCCCAGGTTGGAAGCACATTTTCACTAACTGCTCGATTTGGGAGGTGCAAGAAAAATTCAGTCACCAATATGGAAAAACGTAATTGTGAAGAACTGCCTTCCATCTTTAGAGGATTGAAAGCCATAATAGTTGATGGGAAGCCAGTTAGGGCTGCGGTAACCGGATACCATTTGAAGAGACTTGGTATTGTCACTGAAGTTGTTAGCTGCCTGAGCTTGGCTGCTAGTAAAAGTGGGATAAATAGTTCTTTGACCTCTGGGTAAGTTCTGTCTGCTTATTTATCAACAAATATCCTTGTTTAATAGGAAAGTACAAAATGTTACAGTGAACTATGAAATTGCATTTGGATTTATGGCCTATGGCTGATGTATGCCTTCAAACAAGATTCTTGAGGAAAAACAATCATGATAATTTCATGTTTCCAAGTTTGTGGTTCATGAGCTAAAGTTCTTTCAGGATTGGAAGCGCCATATTCTTAAACTGGTCTCTGATTCTCACACTATCTGGGGCACTTGATGCATCAAATTTTTGACCTTGATTCTAATCATGCCAGGCTTTTAGCTTTTATTGTCTACTTATGCAAAACAATATTGTGGTTTGTTTATTTTTGTTGCATTTCTAATCTGTCCTCCAATATATGTGTCATGTTGGTGCTTTCTATGGTTTTCATTTCACTTAAATCTTTACTTGGTGTTTTCATGCTTTTTCTATTTTGTTTTTGTTTTGGGCCCCACGGAGAGGAGGTGTGTTCAGTGTGTGAGTTGAAGATTGGATATTCTTTGCCTGCTTGGGACTTAGGTTAGAGGGCCATGTATGCAAACTAGATCATTTATTGCTTCTTTCTGCAGTGGTCATTGGTAACTCAACTCATTAAAGTTATTGGCAGACCCCACAAGTTTCCTGCTTCTTTTTCCGTTTATTATTGTGATACAGATTTTTGTGGTTTGCCATACATAAGTTATATGATTCAGAAAACGGTGTGTTTTTGTAAATCATAATTTCATGGAAAATCTTAAGGTAATCATGAAAAATTGAGATATTGTTACGGCTCTTTTTGAATCAGGGTGTAGTTCTGTCATACCAAGACATGTTGTTGAGCTCAACACAACACTCCTCCATAGTTTTATGATAATAGTTAATGATACTTGATCTCTGATTGAACTCTTCCATTTAGCTTTAATTGACAAATTAAATTACTTAATAGAATTCAGTTATTGGATTGTTGTAGGTCAAATGACAAAAATAATTTCCAGCCGGATATAGTTCTTGTTGAGAAGGATTTATGGATAGCTGAGGAGGATGTTGGTACAAGCACGTGGCTACTGGACTGGAAACAGAAAGGACATTTCCATATGCACAAATTGCCCAGGATGGTCCTTCTTGCTACTAATATCACTAATGCTGAATTTGATAAAGCTAAGGCAGCAGGCTTTGCAGATACTGTGATCATGAAACCTCTAAGAGCAAGTATGGTGGCTGCATGTCTTCAACAGGTTCTGGGGACAGGAAAGAAAAGGCCACAAGGGAAAGCCATGCTGGATGGAGCTGCTTTCCTTCAGAGCCTGCTCTGTGGTAAGAAAATTTTGGTGGTTGATGACAATATGGTGAACCGAAGAGTTGCTGCAGGTGCCCTGAAGAAGTTTGGGGCTGATGTAGAGTGTGCAAAGAGTGGCAAAGATGCGTTGAAATTGCTTCGAGTGCCACACAATTTTGATGCATGCTTCATGGATATTCAAATGCCTGAAATGGATGGGTAGGTGTTTAAGAGTTCCAATTGGAGATTCTCATATTACTGACTCTTTGGTAATATATGGATGCATTTTGCTTTGTTGATTCTCCAAAATTAAAATGTGGAAGATGTCTGAAGTTTTTGGTAACCACCTTTCCCTTGACAGGCTAAACCTGATACCCTTGCTAACTATTTTGTTTATTTCATCATAAGCTACAAATCATTTTGCTGCTAGTAATAATTACATGATTTAAGCTAATGCATTTGTGCACTTCCAGCTGCTTCAAAAGGTTGTTTTTTGCAACTGTTGATCTGACCTTAGCAGCTAAAATTTGGTTGATATGTACATTTTGTGGTTTTTACTTTGACAGCCATAGAACAGGATACGCAGGAGAGAGAATGTAAGGGTTTTGGGTTTATGTGTACCTTGAGATCCATTATATCTATTTATACATTCAGAAAATCTAGATTTAAATGGTCGCTTCTGGGGACTCAGGTTATTTGCCTAAATATTCATTAGTAAAGCCATAGAGTTGCATTCTCTCTATCTCTTCCTCTCTCTCGGGGCACTGAGATAGGTGCTTCTGGTACATTTCATGCAGTTTGCATTAGTTAAATTTGCTTAAAGCATGAGAAACAGACAAACGTGGGTGTCCTTTTCAGGTTTGAGGCAACCCGTCAAATCAGGCTGATGGAGAACAAGGCAAATGAGCAGCTGAATGGTCAATCCATGGCAGGAGAAGCAACAGCTAGGAAGGGGGAATGGCATGTGCCGATATTAGCAATGACAGCGGATGTAATACATGCAACATACGAGAAGTGCTTGAAGTCGGGTATGGACGGATATGTTTCAAAGCCCTTTGAGGAAGAGAATCTCTATCAAGCAGTTGCCAAGTTCTTCAAGTGAATCTACTTTGCCTCCTGGGAGTTTCTCGGTCACAAACCTTAACTGGTCGGTATTCTCAGGGTGAGCTGTACCAGCAAATTTTCACTCCTCTGCTGGTGTACTTCGGTCGAAAGCAGAAGATGGGATGATGATATCCTTGATTTAATATGATTCTTGATCGGTGATCATCATGGGTTGGCCAATTGTTTCTAACCAATTTCATTTAACTTGACTAGAATATGAGGACATGTATAATACTACTACTAAAGAAGCCTCCATCAATGTCACCACTCGTTGTATGTATAGGATCTTAGAGGAACAAAAGGTTGTAAATCTCATCATTTTTTTCTTACTTTCTCCTGTTGTCTTGTTCTTTCTTGCTGAAGGGGTTTCTGCACCTGTTGGAAGCTTGTTCTAAAGTAAGTCAATCAATAGACATTTTAATGCTAAAACAAGGGAAGGAAGCCATGAGTAAAACCGTAAGTATTTACATGACATGAGGAAATGAGTGAGTGAAACATGGAAGGATGTAACAGACAAACTCATTGCAAAAACATCCCACAATCACTCAGAAAAAAATTGAGGTATGCACACAAATGATAAGATCAGGTATTAGTTACGATACCTGAAAAATGGAAATGTCAATAATTTGTTAAAAATTCAGTCGAAATATGGGTCTCTCACTGAGGAGCTGGACAACTACTAGACAAGGGGATACAATGGAGTGTCCAGCTAGCTGGGTATTAATATTCCATCTCTCAAATAGTTAATTGACCAATGAAAGTTAGTGAGAGGAGTAAGTGTAGAAAGAGAATCTATGCATCTCTAAACCTAAAATTTAAAATGGAAGTTGTCGTGAGTTTGCCCTTATTAAAAAATACACACGCATATGTATATTACTTTAATTTTTTTGAAAAATTAGATAGAAAAATTTTCTTTCTTTAAAGATTTTAAAAAAAATTTTAAAAATATAAATATATATTTTTTATTATTTATTTATAAATTAATATATATTATTTTATAATATTATTATTTTTTTATTTATTATTTTTAATTTTTATTTTACAATCAAATATATTAAAATAAATATTTCATATACAAAATTTAAAATTTTTAAATATTTTTTATGTGATAATAATTGTAATAATAATATTATATAATATATTTTTAAAATAACATTAACTCATATATTAAAATTTATATGTATATTTAATCTTTTTTTTAACTTAATTTTTAATTTAATTAATTAAAAATAAATTAATTAAAATAATAAAATTATTTTTTTAATAAAATAATTTATTATGAATATCATTTATCATTTTTAGTATAATTTATTTATATATATCATTCTTTTTTTTTTAAATAAATATCTTTTTAACTTATGCATGTGGTTGCTCTTTCTTTTTATTTTTTTATTTTTTTAATTTTTTATTAAACTTAATTTGGACGTTGACCCAAACAAAAGATTGGATTATTGAACTACTGGTTTAACGAATGGGCCAATAGTTGGCCCAATTAGATCAATACTTAGATTGATTTTTTGGTACACTAAATGTTACCTAATAATTGATATTAATCTAATCATTTGCACATTACATTTTTCTAACCTTTCATTTACTCTTCTTGTCACCTTTGAGTAAGCATGAAACAGTCCAGCCATAATTTTAAATTTGGTGTCTAAACATACCAAAATTAATATATTTAAGGGTTTCAAGCTCTTTAATTTAGAGATTTTGAACAATTATTTAGGAAAATTAAAAGAGCCAAATGACATATATAAATCATATATTAATATTATTAGAATGCTATAAATTGGTTTGTTAGTATATTGAATTTGAATTAGTTGAATATCAATTTGATAAATATGTAAATGAGATTAAATTTGAAATATTAATTCATGTAATTAATGTATTATAAGGCTAATTTTGGAGTAGAATTTGTAATAATTGATTAGGAGAAGAGCAAAAGTTTTTATGATAATTTTGTAAGTCTTATTATCTTAATTAAAAATCAATTTGATCTGATTTAATTGAGTCAATGGGTTGATCGAGTTAAAAAAAACAAACAAAAAGCTGTCAAATCAAATGAATTTTCTCGAATTTTTTTGACAAACCTAACCTGTTCTAGTGGTCAGTTTATTGAACTACCTCTTGGACCCGTTGGTCCATGTGGGGTTTGACAATGCTGTTTTTTTTTTTAAATTCACTAAGGGGAGCATTGGCCAGTAAATATATGGATTTTTTTTTTTTTTTAAGATTATGTTTATGTTGTTATTTTATTTTATTTTCTAAAATTGACCACCCACTTTATCATCATCGCACAAATTGATTCTTTTTCATTAAATAAGGCCACGTGGCCGCATCAGATTCTTTTGCCAATTTGATGTGACGAGCAGATTAATGACATGACATATTTTTATAATAAAATTAAAAAATTTAAAATAAAATTTGAAATTAAGAAGATGAAATTTTCAAAAAAAAAGAAAAATCACAAAATTCCAAACAATCGGAATTTTACAAAAAAAAAAAAAAAATCCAAAAATTCCAAGAAAAGCTGAAAACTCCAAAAAAAAAAAAGAAAAAATCCATAAAAATTGAAAATCTCTCTCTCCTTTATTTGTCTTGTACAAAATACGTGACTTAACTTGATCTGAGACACGAGATCTAAAATTTAAAATTTTAACTTCCATAAAATTAAAATTTTCTCCTCTAATTTAACTAGACTGATGGAAAAAAAAAAAAAAAAAGAAGCACATGAACAAACACTCTTGGACTGATGGTAGACATAGAAAACATAAACCAAAAAAAAAATAATTTCGAATTAATCATCAAAATAAATTTTTATGTCATATGAAAAGTGGTAATGGTATGATATGAAGCTTATAGGCATATAGGCTAAACTTCAAGTTCAACACAAGGGGGAAGGGAGGAAGAATCCCTTTCTTATTTCCTTAAATGAATGGGCTATTCAAGATATAATCCCCAAACAATTGAATGGTAATTAATTTATGGAGATTTGCATGGTTTACTAGGAAAGTTTGAAACCCTGCAATTCCAGGAATTCCAAGTCAGTCAAGATCCTACCAAATATGGGAAACTCTCGGCCATATGTGCATCGTAACCAAAACTTTTATTATATTGATATTTATTTCAATAAAATGTAAGTTCGTATAATTTAAATTATAATGATAGAAAATTGTATTGACAGATTAATAAATTAAAAAATTTATTAAAATTTAGTAATTTTTAAATTATAAATTTTTTTATAAAAAAAATTAAACGAGAACAACAACAAAAACAAATTAAACGACTTAACTTATAAAAAACATAATATGACATAGTCATTTAAAAAAAAAAAAATTGTTAAGAAAAAAGAAACAAAGAAAGAAGAAGTTTGATAGAAATTGTCTCGGGAGGAAGGCCCAAGATTGACCCGAAGACTTGCTGTAGCCAGCCCAGAATGAAGTCATAAACTACTGTAGAAACCCAATTAAGTTATTAATTAATCAAATAAAACCAGAGCTGGGCAGTTCTGTCATAATCAAATCCAGAATCTGTCTCCTTCTTCTTCTTCTTCTTCTTCTTCTTTTTTTAATAATCAATTCTAAAATCTGAATACATTCCCAGGAAATCAAGCTAAACTCATCTCTAATATAACAAAATATAGAAAAAACAAAAAAGGGGTATCTGGTCACAATTTAATTTTGGATTATTGATTTGTTTTTGATGTTGGTTCCAAACCGACGCCTTGAGCTACGCAACATACATTGTCCAGTGGATTTATCAAACTTAAATAATTTTGAAAAATGCAGTGTTTCATAAGTTTTATGTATGTATTTAATAACTGAAGATTTATATGATCCCACGTATTGTCTTGATTGTCTCCCACTTACATCGTTTCATTACAGCATTTCACTTGCCAATTGGCTCTTAATCCAGCTTATGTGTACTACAGAAAGATTAACTAAAACTTGGGGTTGCTCTTAGGTTTCAATAAGTTTTAAAAATTGGATTGGTTAATAATTTAATTAATTTAAAATTAACAAGATAAATATTTAATATTTAATATATAAAAATTTGTAATAATATAATTTTTATTTTAAAAAATAAAATAAAAAAAATATATATATATTTATAAATTTTAAAAATTAATTAAATAAAAAATATAATTAATTAAGTAATTTAAATTTCAACTATTCAGTTTATTAATTTAGTTATCAAATTTTAAAATTAATAACTTTTTAAAATAAAATAAATTAAACCACAATTCAATTTTTAATTTTATCAATTGAATTCACCAATTCAATTTTTAAATCCTTAATTTCACAACTTTGTATTTGTAAAAGGCACTTTGTAATTAGTCCATTTGCATGCACATGTGCCAAAAAAGTCGCCTGAAGATAAGGCGAGAAGGCAGCTCTTCTCAATAGCAAAATCTCAATAACAAATTGACCCTTTCCCTACCCATACTGAACGATGATTATGAAATTAAAAGTCTTTGTTTTTTTTTTCCAAAAATCTCTCTTTGACCAAAATCATTTTTTTCTAGAATTCACTTTGACTGAGCTTTGAATTTCAGAGCTTGTGCTCTAAAGAAATTTTGTGTTTACTAAATAAAAAAGGAAAATTGTACACAGCTCCAACCAGTGCTCTGCTGTGAAACATCCCTTTAAAAGGGGCAATATTAAAAAAGGAAAAAAAAAAAAAAAAACCGAAACACCAACGCTTATCTTCACTACAACCTTTTTATAAGCGAAAATAAAAGGTAAGTAACCAAATGTCATTAAAAAATAAAATGGTTGGGTCGACGAGAATTGTCATTTTTTTAACCAAAAAAAAAAAAAACACTAACTAAATTATTATATATCTAAGTTAAAAGTTAGTTAATACCATCTATTATCATATTTATCTATATTTTTTTTTTATAAAAAGCATCAACTCAAATAAATATTTATTACACTCAAATTTAATATTAATAAGTCCAAATTTATATTGTATATGTTAATAAAAAATATTAAATTTGTTAGGTAAGCATTAATAACAAAATTAAAATTCAAATTAATAGGAAAAAACACAAAAAAATTATCATTCAAATTACCAAAAGCTTGTCAAAGTGGTCCTTCCAACTCCAAATGTTAGAATCAACCAGCTGTTGTGGTCTGACCCATTCCGTTTTGTAGTTTTAAGTAATTTACGAACACACTCAAAAGGACAAAAGTCATTATTAAATAGACCAAAAAATCTATAGAACAAAAACGCACGCCGGTATTTTCTTTAAAATTTTAATTTTAATCAAAGGTTATGAGTAACAAATAATTTTATGGGGAGTTTAGGAATATTATAGGAAATAATTTTTTTTTTAATTTAGTATAAAAATAGCCTGAAAAATGAAAAATCACGGCCCACTCGGCCACTCCCTTTTACGTGCGCGCAGGCTGGGCTGGGCTGGCAGCAAGTACGTTGGACCCCACAACTTGTGGGTCCTACACGGATTTCCACTAGACAAAGTAGCAAAAATATCTCTCTCTCTCTCTCTCTGTCTCTCGCTCTGCCTCCGTGTCTATGTCAAAAACGCAAGCAGGAGAGTGGCGGTGTATAAGAGGCCAGGCCACAACCACTTTTCTCTTCTGTCACCACCGCCATCTCCGCCGTTTACTCTCCCAATCACCTTTTCTCTCTCTAGAAAAAAAAATAAAAAACAAAGCTTTTTCAGTTAGCTTTTACATATTCTCACACTTTTTGTCTGCTCCATTTGTTTGTCTTCCAGGAAAATTCAACATGGAAAAAAAAAAGGCCCACTTTTCATTTTCTCTTTCCCATGTCAAGGTAAACCATTAAACAAGCCCCCCCCCCCCCCCCATTGCCAAGATTTAGCAAAAAAAGAAAAAAAAAAGCTATGAAAAAACTGAAGAAACCCCAAACGGGTCTTCAAGTTTTCATCTTTCTTCTCTCTTTGTTTCTCCTTTCTCCGGTTACTTCCCAGCAAAGCAGCGGCGCGGATGGAGCGGTGATGGTGAAACTCCGGGAGAGTCTCCGCGACACAACGAGCCTCGGGTGGTCCGGGTCCGACCCATGTCAGTGGCAGCACGTGGAATGCGAGAATAACCGGGTCACCCGGATCCAAATCGGCAGGCAGAGCCTGGCGGGTACCCTCCCAGCGGAGCTCAAGAGCCTCAGCGAATTGAAGGTCCTTGAGGTAATGTACAATAACTTGACGGGTCGGGTTCCTAGCCTAGCCGGGTTAAGCAATCTGCAGACCATTTCTCTTGATGACAACCGGTTCAGCTCGTTTCCCTCTGACTTCTTTCAAGGAATGAGCTCTTTGTCGACTGTGGATATCGGTAATAATCCATATCCGGCGTGGCAGATACCGGAGAGTCTCACAGATGCCATTCAATTGACCAATTTCTCGGCCAATGGGGCTAATTTGATTGGCACTATCCCTGCTTTCTTTAACAGTACTACATTTACTAGTTTGCAGAATTTGCATTTATCGTTTAATTATTTGGTGGGTGGGATTCCGTCGAGCATTTCGGGGTTTGAGAATCTCCAGTCTTTATGGCTTAATGGACAGAAGAGTGATTCTAAGCTTAATGGGACAATTGCTGTGTTGCAGAACATGACTGGTTTGACTCAGGTTTGGTTGCAAGATAATCAGTTTACGGGTCCTATACCGGATTTTGGTGCTTCTAGCGGATTGCAGGATTTGGATTTGAGAGATAATCAGTTCACTGGTGTTGTTCCGTCTTCCTTGGTTGGACTTTCGAGTCTTAAGATTGTAAATTTAACTAATAATTTGCTTCAGGGACCAACACCGAAATTTCCCGATAATGTTGAGGCGGATATGAATGCTCGGTCTAATAGATTTTGCTTGTCTAATCCTGGTGTTCTTTGTGATTCTCGTGTTAATGTTTTGTTGTCAATTCTGAAAGACTTTGGATATCCTGCCAGTTTTGCTCGCAATTGGGGTGGAAATGACCCTTGCGCCAGTTGGACGGGGATTACCTGTTCTAGAGGGAACATTACCTTGATTAACTTTCAAAGAATGTCACTTACTGGTACAATTTCTGCAAATTTTTCATTAATTCCTTCGTTGCAGAGATTGATTCTGTCGAACAATGATATTGGTGGGTCAATACCAGCTGAGCTTACAAATCTGTCCAGCCTTACTGTATTAGATGTGTCAAATAATAACCTCTATGGGAAAATACCTAGCTTCAAACAAAATGTGCAAGTGTTAACTGATGGAAACCCTAATATTGGGAAGAATGCCCCTCCTCCTGGTACGCATCCATCTCCTGGCACACCCTCTTCTACAGGAGGTGAAGGTGATGGTGATGGGTCTGAAAGCTCTGATGGAAGTGGTAATAAGAGTTCTACAACAAGGAAGATTGTGGGCTCTGTTGCTGGTGGTGTTTGTGGGTTATTTGTCGTGGGGCTGGGTGTTTGCCTCCTTATTAGGAAACAAAAGCGATACAGTAAAGTTCAGAGTCCTAATACGGTGATCATTCATCCTCGTCATTCCGGGGATCAGGATGCTGTGAAAGTTTCTGTTGCTGGATCAAGTGAGTATGGAAGGCCCGAAAGCTACACAGATAGTGGACCCAGTGACGTCCAAGTGGTCGAGACTGGAAATATGGTGATTTCAATTCAAGTCTTGAGAAATGTGACTAATAATTTCAGTGAGCAAAATATTCTTGGTAGGGGTGGTTTTGGTACTGTTTACAAGGGGGAATTGCATGATGGAACAAAAATTGCAGTAAAGAGGATGGAATCAGGAGTCATGCTTGAGAAGGGTCTGGCAGAGTTCAAATCTGAAATTGCGGTTCTTACCAAAGTCCGGCACCGACATCTGGTTGCACTTCTTGGATATTGTTTGGACGGAAATGAAAAGCTTCTTGTTTATGAATATATGCCTCAGGGGACTCTCAGTAAGTTTCTCTTTAATTGGAAGGAAGAGGGATTGAAGCCACTGGAGTGGACTAGAAGGCTGTCCATTGCCTTGGATGTAGCCAGAGGAGTAGAATATCTGCATAGCCTAGCTCATCAAAGTTTCATTCATAGGGATCTCAAACCATCCAATATTCTTCTTGGAGATGATATGCGTGCCAAAGTTGCAGATTTTGGACTGGTTCGTCTTGCTCCAGAAGGGAAAGCCTCAATTGAAACGAGACTGGCTGGAACTTTTGGGTATCTTGCACCGGAATATGCAGGTAATATGAATATATAAAGACTTCCAACATTGCTGTTTTAAATGCATGGGGTTATATTCTATTCCTGCAATTGTATTACTAGGAGGCAGAAAGGAAAAGGAGATCTTAAATTTTGGTTTTAATTGTTGGCAGCAAGTAGGTGTCCTAGTATGAGAGGGCATAATTTAGTGAATTTAAAAGCATGGGAAGAATAACCAAGAATGGGTTGGGAGACTAAAATTCCCTTTTGAAATTTTTTATTTTCCTGGTATATTGGCAGCTCAACATTTGAATGAAATTTCTTCTTTTATGGTTCTCATCTGATTGGTTAAGATTGCAAATAAGTGTTGACTCTTCAAATGATAAACTAATTGGTGTGTTTGTTGTTTCCAATTATAGTTCCAGACAAGTTCTCAACGTTATGTGTAAAGTTTTTCCCCATGTTTTCCAGTCAGTAGATGAATTCTTTTGGTGCTGAAGGCTAGCCGTTTCAATGTCTTCGCATCTTTGCAGTTACTGGACGAGTGACTACCAAAGTTGACGTGTTTAGCTTTGGAGTTATACTCATGGAGATGATCTCAGGAAGGAAAGCTCTTGATGAAACACGGCCCGAAGATAGCTTGCACCTTGTCACTTGGTTCCGGAGGATGTATATCAACAAGGATACGTTCCAAAAGGTTATTGACCCAGAAATCGAGCTCGATGAGGAAACCCTTTCTAGCATAAGCACGGTTGCAGAACTAGCTGGCCATTGCACTGCAAGAGAGCCATACCAGCGGCCTGACATGAGTCATGTGGTCAATGTCCTTTCATCTCTGGTTGAGCTTTGGAAACCGGCTGAACCCGACTCTGATGACATCTATGGGATTGACCTCGAGATGACGTTGCCTCAAGTGCTTAAAAAGTGGCAGGCTTTCGAGGGAAGCAACTTGGATGGATCCTCTTCTTCTTTTATTCCCAGTGGGGATAACACCCAGACTAGCATACCCACTCGACCATCTGGTTTCGCAGAATCATTTACATCAGCGGATGGACGGTAAACAAAGAAGAAAGAGAGAACTTCAGATGTGATGATATGTTTAATTGGATTGTTCGATTTATACATTCTGCTGTTTCTGCTTGGTTGCTTTTGTAAGGATTATGCATCTCCTAGGTTATTTTGCAAATGATATTGTCCCGCTGAAGGTGGGGTGGGAGTCTCTTTATTTTTATGTTTTCTTTGAAGAGTCTAGGAATTGCAGTGACATGTTTATGCATAATTATAGTATCTTTATTGGTTGGTCTTCTTCTTCTTACCCCTTTTGGTTGCTTCATTCATCTCCTCTTTTCTTGTGTTCTGGTTGCATTGTGTTGAGGCTTCTTCATGTTCAGTAGTTGATAAAACTTGGGTTAACCTTGAATTTGTGTTAAACTCTTGTGTTCACGACATCTTTCTCCTGCTTAATTGATAAAACTCTTAAATATGAAATTCAAAGTGACCTAAACTCATTTGTTTGCCACCTCTAATTGGGGTGAGGACATTCATATGAAACTTCTTGTCTCACAGATTGCCATGAACCTGTGAGATGTCACGCTTCTTCTGAAACTTCGTGTGGTACAAAACAGACACATATGTATTTTGTCACGACATGGGAATCTGTTTGCAATTGTGATTAGAAGTTGGGAGTGCAACATGTAAAACGACTCCCTACTTTAGCATTTTACCAAATGTCTTTTCCTCCCAAATCTTTTGCTTTAAATCCCAAAACTGTGAACCGCAATGGATAAGAGGCCCCCATATAATATGATCATACGATATTGTTTACAGCTAGCGAATCGACACGAACCATTGGTGGGTCCGCTGCGGACAGCTATGGGATTTGCTACGTTAGAATATGGGAAATGATGACATGATGGCATGCGAGAGGGCATAAAAGCCTTAATCATTCCGAAAGAGTATCGGATAAAAACAATGTCGTATTATGTGGTGGGCCCCGCATGCTTCCGGGTGGTTCTCCTGCCAGCTGCACTTTTGCTGTGTTCCAACAATCTAGTGGTGACGTTGACATGGAAAAAGTGCCCTGGGATTGACGTGCTCTTGTGTTTTTGTTAGGTTATGGTTTCGATTTCGGATTCCAATCGAAATTCACTGAGTTAAAAATGAACATTGCTCATAGTTTTTGAAGTTATTATTATTATTATTATTATTATTATTATTATTATTACATCCTAGCACAATTCCTGGTTGCTTTAGGTTGTTGCTTTCGTTGAACGACTAGCAACTATTGCCGACTTAACAGTTCGCTTGCTAAATAAATTGTAGTTTTCCTTTTTATTACGTGTTTTTTTTTTTTCTTATTTTTGTTTTCCCTGTTTTATGGGTTTGGAATTTGGATATAAAACACCTTATTTTTCTTGATTTGTGGCCGTCAGTGTTACTGTTTTTGTAACGAGGAAAACGGCCATGGATTAATCAAGGTGGGTTTGACTACATAGCAATAACCGTAGAAGGCACTTAAAAATACATGCAGTTTATCCAACAGTCTTTATGCTTATTATTATTATTATTATTATTATTATTATTTTATCTTATTGGAATTCAATAAATCTCTTTCTAAATTACATTACATCAATACACGTCTACTACATTATGTTCGTTGCGTTGGTAGGTTTATCCCAATTTTAGATATATATGACCAAAAAAATTTATGAAGAATGGTTCAATTTTATTCATTAACTACAAAATACATTGTAACAAAGAATGAAAACAAATAAAGAAAGATTGAATGAACTATATTTATTAATAATTATACTTATAATTTAGTAGAAAATTCTTTAAATTATTGTTACATGATTTGCCTAAATTACAGAGAAATATTGACTCAAATTTGCATGGATTTTAAAGAGATCTTAACTAGTATAACTATTGTTGTTGGTTTAGCCGTTTTCTTATCAAAGAATCCCTTAAATTGTTGTTACATGATTTGCCTAGATTGTGGAGTGATCTTGCATGAGATTTGAATTGTGGAGAGATTTTAGCTAGTATACTGGTTTAGTTGTTTCCTTATCATGCCCCCCAAGATAGGGGTGACATCAATGACACCAATCTTAAGATAAAATTGTTCATGTTATTAACAATTGAGAGGCTTAGTGAGAGAGTCAACAAGTTGATTAACAAAATGAACATGGACAACATGAAGCTGCCTATTTTGAACTTGGTGTGAACAAAATGGAAGTATACTTTGATGTGCTTTACTTTATTATGAAATATTGAGTTTTGACAAAGATAAGTAATGTTAACATTATTATAGTAGGCTGTAATAGGAGAGGTTGGAGATAAATGAACTTTTGAAGTAAGTTTTGAACCCAATTTACTTCAATAACCACAATGACAATTATGTGATACTCAACTTTAATGGAAGTTCAAGCTACCATGCATTGTTTTTTTTTTTTTTTTTTTTATGACCAATTAATTTGACTAGCACCAATGAAGATAACATAAGTAGAGGTTGAGGTATTGTTACTTGTGTCACTTGCCCAATCTACATTAGAAAAGACATGCAAAGTCATTAAAGAGGAAGCACAATGATGAAGTCCATAATTGATTATGAGTTTGAGATAATGGAGAATTTATTGGTAACGGATCATTGTTGAACCTTAGGACAATGCATAAATTAAGATAAGTGATTGCTAGCAAGGAAAATTTTTGGCTTAGTCATGGAGAAATATAAAAGGGAACCAATGACTTTATAATACTAAGTAAAATCAGTAGAGGGAGAGTTATTGTGGGGAAATAACTTCTCCATTGTGGACAGAGGATTGTGAATGCTCTTAGCTTCGTGCATGGTAATCTTTTTAAGAGGATTTGATATATATTATTACTGTGAAAGTAAAAGTCCATTTTTAATGTGTAAGACTTTTACACTAAGGAAAATCCTAAGGTCCCTTAGATCTTTAAAAGAAAACCAAAAAAAATAGTTTGAATGACCTTGTTGACTTTAATGAGTTTGTTACCAGTTAAAATTATAGCTTTAACATAAATCAATAGAAGATAAGATGAGACCTTTAGAGAGAACAAATGGTAAAGTGTTAGAGTGAGAATTGATGAAACCATAAGAGATTAAAAACTTTTTGAGTTTGTGAAACCAAGCTTAGATGGTTTGCTGGAGACTATGTATGACTTTTCTAAGTTTGTAGAAATTGGTTAGGAATTATGAATAAATGAACCTAAGACATACTGCATAAAAACCTCTTTTTTGAGGTGGCCTTAGAGGAAGGCACTGTTAACATCTAGTTAGCAAAGAGGCTAGAGATATTACACAAAAATGGTAAAAATAAGGTAGGCTATTGTTGGTTCGATAATTGGGCTAAAAAGGGGCATGAAAACCAATGTTTGAATGTTAAGTAAGGGCTTTGACAATAAGGTGGTCAATGGTTTAATCTAACTTGCATGTAATTCTCTAAATCAATTTGCACCCAATAATATTATATGGCTTGTTAGCAAAGACTAATTCCAAATGTGATTGTGAACCAAGACATCAAATTCATCACTTATAGCCTTACACCATTAAGGATGTTTTTGTGCTTATAGGAGGGTAAAGGGTTTAATGGCATTAGTAACGATAAGATAATTAAAGATTTGATGAGGTTTTAAAATATTATTTTTAAATAGGTGATTATTCTAATGGATAGAGGAGGAGAAGTGCTTACCGATTGGAAAGGAGAGATTCTCACAATATCATATCATGTGTCTAGATAAAGGGAACTAATGGTGGTAGAGCTTATGGTTCACATATAAAATATAAAAAATTTTTGGGAGGGGGGGAGAGGAGAGCATTGGAGGAGGAGGTGGTGGGTTTAAAGTAAGTAAAATATATGTAAAATATAAGGAAGATATGAGAAGAGGCAAAGATATCAAGTGGTTAATAAGGATAGTGGAAGTTTATGTAAAGATGTTATTTGATTATACCTAAATGTCATTTAAGAAAAGAGTTTGAAAGGGAAAAAAAACTCTCAATGAAAATATAATAATGTAAGAGATAGATATAAAAGGTAGTTAAGTTGAGACATTGATAATAATGCTGAGAAGTGGATTAACCTAAGAGAATACATGGTTTAAACTTAGGTTGAAGTTTATAATGCATATATGGTTTAAGCCAAGGGTAGCTTAAGCGCCCAAAGACTTTAAGGGTGTAGTAGTTGGAGATTGAGTGAAATAAACCCTTAAAAGGCGATTATTGGTCAAAATTAGAGGTAAAGATTTTGTTAATGAGATAAATTGTAGTTTAAGAAGTTGAAGTCCAATATTTAAGTGGTTTAAATGCATGTTGGAGAAGAGTTAAGGTAGTCTTTGACATATGGTGATGATAGACCTACATGTTGAGGAGTGTGAGATAGGAAATATAAATGTTAGATGTCATGTGCTGAAAGAAAATGATGTAGGCCAAGGTACTTACCTTCATTGTCATAGTAAATGATGATGATAGGAGATTGAAAGTATTTTTTGATGAGGCTTTTGAAATGTTTAAAAATGATGATAATGTCAAATTTTCATTTCAGATGATATAATTAAGTATATTTTGTAAAATAATCCACAAAAAATATTGATATTAATCAAATGAGGTGATGAGAATAAGCCCTCAAACATCTATATAAATGAGTTTAAGAGGTTTTGAGCTATGAAGCGAGGAAATTCTAAATTGAAGTTTATGACTTTTATTGGAAAAATATATATACATAAGTTTAAAGGGAATGATTTTGAAAAGGTAAGATAATGGTCAAATAGAATTTGATGAAATGCTTGTTCATAGAGATGACCAAGTCATTGGTATTATAATGAAAGAGGATGTTGGCTTAAATTGAAGGCCAAAATGGATGGTGATATAGAGTCAGACGATGAACAATTATACAAATTCCATTATTTTAGTCGAGAATGAGTGATGACCTAATGTTGAAATCCTTCACAATAAATGAAGCAAAAAAGAATTCAATAAAGGTTTTATATGTATTACAAAATTAAGAATCATAAAAGTAAGTTTCTTTTGATGAAAGGAGTACACAAGACATTATTAAGTACACAAAAAGATTTAGGAGTAACATGAAAAATGGAATATGTTTATGATATAGGGTCATTATTATTATCACTAACAAAGATGTTGTCATTGCCATTGTATTTGAAGTGAACTGAAAGATTTTACAAGTTTGATGTTATGTGATGAAAAATACTGCAATCTATAACCCAATTACCATTGTTTGGAAAGGAAGTGCAAGTGGATCTATGTGCTTACAAATTAAGAAATTAAAGTTTGAAAACTTTTGTTATGTGTCCAAACTTATTATAAATTTGTCATTACACCTTACCTTTATTATAATTTGCAATAGAAAGGTGTTAATTAGTGGTGATTTTGTGGTTGTCTTATGTATAATGTTTTTATTGAGAATTATTCAATATACTTTACCTTCTATTAAAGTTATTCTTATTATTGTCACCTCAAAACCAATTATTATTATTGCATTGGCGTAATTTTGCAGTGATGATTACTATTTCTTTCTTATTTTCATATTATTTAAGAAAATTTCATAATCTATGAGTTTGTCAAAAAGCTCTTTGCAGGAAATAGGTGTATCTCAAACTTATATCACTACACATTTTGCTTATATTCAAGTTTAAGGCCACTAAGAATTTTTATCACCATTACATCATTGTTGAGGGAAGAGCAAACAAGTGAGAGTTCATTAGTAATGACTTTTACATCTTTTAAATATTTAGCCACTAATTTGTTGTCCTCGACAATCTTTGCTAAGGTTTCTCTCAAATCATAGATCCTACTTTGTAACTTATTGACATATACAATGGATAAACTATCTTAAGTTCGTTTGGTAGTGGTAGTAACAGCAACCATAAGAGTATTAATTTCACCAATTGAGGTCATTATTACATTATAAAGTAGGCTATCTTACTTAATTCACAATTTGCACTCCATATTAGAGATGCTTTTCTCATTTTGCATGACTTGTACTGATGGACAAGGGTATGATCCATCGATGAATCCCATTAGATCATATCGATGAAATAAGGTTATAAATTATGCCTTCTAAGTTGGATATGTACTATTGCCTATGAATTTAAGAGAGATTTTGATGGAAGTCATATTATACCAGCTCAAATCAATAAGGGAGTTGATATTTTGCAAAACCTTAGAGGACCAATGACAAGGGTAAGGTCAAAGAAAATAAAAGAAACTCTTAACAACTTGTTGTGTGATATTTACTATTAGGAAGTTGTTAGGTATGAGTTAAGGATGATGGAGATTTCATCAGGGCTTGCAAATGTGTCATATGTGGAGGAATTTGAGAACCATGGCCTTAGGAAGGAAGTTAGATTTGGGAGCTTATGTTTAGGCATTTAAATGGATTATTTTCATGAGTTATATTGATATATAGTGGGTTGAATGAATTTCCTTAATAAACCCATCTTATTAGTTATGAATTTTAGGGGTTAGTATATAAAAAAAGCAGAAAGGGTGGTTAGAGAAAAGGAACCCCAATTTTTCATGAATGTATGAGTTATTTTCTCTAATTCTTTGAGAACTAATTCTGAACTTTCATACTTAAGTGTGTTGGTTCAATAGACTTATCTTCTTCAACATTGTTGTTGTTAGGAGTGGCATCTGAACTTATAGTTCTGGGTCTTGATTCTTTATAATCATTGAATCAGAACTCCAAATCCCTTAACTTTTATTAGAACGATCCTATACCAATATTGGTGTTAAGTTTCATTTACATATAATCGAAATTCATATTATTTGGTATCAGAGCCTTGACTTTAATTAAGATTAGTTATACTTTTGTTATCATCTATTTCATATATTTTTCATTGTTGGTTGAATAATAAAAAAAATATAAAAAAAAAAAAAAGAAAAGAAGAAATTCATGTGTTTTTTGTGTTTGATCGCTGCTATTATTTATTTTACAGAAATATCCATTAGTTAACCAAAAAAAAAAAAAAAGCCCAACTTCATTGCTGAATTGATCATTTACTCAATTATATTTGATAATTGATTGTTGTCTGATTACACTGCTCATATCATTAAATTCCTTGACATTCTATTTGCTTTATTACCTATCTTCTTGATCATGTCACTTCTCTGAAGAGGTAGGTTTAGGATTGATATATTCAAGTTTTATTTGTTCTGAATTTAGTTTACTTGGAACTATTGAAAGAACTCTTAGAGTCTTGCAATTCATTGTGTGAAATATGAGAGTCGAGGACTACTATAGTTGAGTGAAGAGCAAACAGTAAGGGAGTGAATTTTGTGAGGTATTTTTTTATTTACTAACAATTTTGAATATCCAATGTCTAATGTTAAAAAAGATAATTTTCCACATGGAGAGGAGGAAGTAGTTGTTCCAGATTTCAAATTGCTTATGAAATTCTTAGAGCAGAAGTTTGATAGAATTGACCAAATGTTTTGGGAAGTTTGAGACAGGATGGATAAAATAGAAAAGGAATCGAGTGTCAATCCTAAGAGGCCAGTTGAAAGGGTCATGAAAGAGTAATTTTAACATGACTTTGGTGAAGATGGTGATGATTATTATGATGACAGTGATAATGCTAGTAGAAACTTTAGAGGTGGATTTAGAAGAGGACGTGGTAATAGGAATGGTAGAGGAGTAAGAGGCAATGAAAATGTTTATGATAGGTACAATGGAGGTTGGGATAACAGAAATAGAGTGGAGGAAGAAGTAGACAAAAATCTTAATAATATTAAAATGAAAATACCTTCTTTTTAATGGAAAGTTGCCTCTGATGTCTATTTGAATTAGGAACAAATGGTAGAATTAATATATGAGTACTACAACTTCTCTGAGGAGAAGAAAATGAAATTAGTTGTGGTAGAGTTCACTGATTATGCTATAATATAGTGGGACCAGCAAGTTACTACTAGGGGAAGCAATTTTGAGAGAACCGTAGAAACTTGGAATGAGTAGAAAACTGTGATGAGAAGGAGATTTGTTTCCAGCTCTTATTATAAAGATTTGTATAATAAGTTGCAAAGTCTTATGCAAAGTTCCAAGAGTGTGGAAGAGTACCATAAGGAGATTGAAATTGCTATGTTTAGAACAAATGTAATAGAGGATAGGGAGACAACCATGACTAGATTCCTCTAAGGGTTGAATAGAAGTATAGCTGATATGGTAGAACTGTAACACAATGTAGCGTTTGAAGGCATGGTACACATTGCCATGAAAGTTGAGAGGCAACTTAAGGGAAAGAGCATTTCTAGAAATAATCAGAATTTAGATTCATCTTTTTGGAAGTCGAATTGGGGGAAGAAGGAAGAGAAGATGACTTATAAGCTTAAAACCAATTTACATAGACCCAAGACTAGTG
Organism: Rhizophora apiculata; assembly: GCA_037832385.1. Classification (NCBI taxonomy): domain Eukaryota; kingdom Viridiplantae; phylum Streptophyta; class Magnoliopsida; order Malpighiales; family Rhizophoraceae; genus Rhizophora; species Rhizophora apiculata. The sequence continues at coordinate 1,170,096 of CM075441.1, read as the reverse complement.
GGGATAGCCTGGAAAGGGGCAAATTTGAAGAAAAACTTAAGGGTATCTAAGGAAAAATTAGAGACATCAAATGCTTTAGATGTCTAGGTAGGGGTTATGTGGCTTCACAATATCCTAATAAGAGAGCCATGTACCTTAAGGAGAATGGTGACTATATGTCTCGGAGTGATGCTAGTGATGAAAGCCAAATGCTGCCATTAGAGGATGCTAGTGATGTTGATGAAGGGATAGAGTATCCAAAGTATGGTGGAAGGCTTTTAGTAGCAAGGAGAGCCCTTAGTGTGCAGGTTAAGGAGGAGGATGATATTGAGATGCAGTGGGAAAATATTTTCCATACTCGATGTTTGGTTCAAGATAGACTTTGTTGCTTAATCATCGATGAAGGTAATTGCACTAATATAATGAGTACAGAGTTAGTGGAAAAATTGAACTTGCCTACAATCAAACATCTTAGGTCATATAATTTGTAATGGTTGAATGACAATATAGTGGTGAAAGTGATTAAATCAGTTGTGGTTTCATTTTCCATTGGTAGATATAAGGACGAGTTGTTATGTAATGTTATACCTATGTAGGCCAGACATTTGTTATTGGGCCGTCCTTAACAATTTGATAAAAAAATTTTGTATGATGGTTAAAAGAACCGCTATTCTTTCACCATAGATGGAAAACTATTTACACTTATTCCATTGACTCCAAAATATGTATGAAGACCAAGTGAGACTTTATAAAAGTGAGCAAAATAGGAGGAGCAAAAAGAAAGAGAGAGTTGAGAGAAAAGAAAGTGAAGGAGAGAAAAACAAGGTAAATTCATTTGAGAGTGTTAAATAAAAGAGTAGTCAAGTTCACTAGAGTGAAGATGAAAGAAAACAAATGAGTGTGTTTGCAAAAAGAGCAGATGTTAGGGTTGCTTTCCAAGGTAGGCAACAAATGATTTTAATCCTTTACAAAAATTTTTATTTCTCTAACACTAACCTTGATTCTTCTTTGCCTAGTGCTATTTCATCTTTATTGTAGGCTTATAATGATGTATTCCCTAAGGAGATCCCAGATGCTTTACCATTAAGGAGAGGGATTGAACATCACATTGATCTTATTCCTGGAACTCTCATTCCCAATAAGCTAACATATAAAAGTAATCATAAGGAGACAAAGAAGCTTTAAAGGCAAGTTGATGAGTTAATGAGGAAGGGACATGTAAGGGAGAGCATGAGTTCATGTGTAGTGCCAGTGTTGCCTGTGCCAAAGAAAGATGGATCTTGGAAGATGCGTGTTGATTGTAGAGCTATCAAAAAAATAACAGTTAAGTATCGAGATCCTGTACCAAGGTTTGATGATATGCTAAATGAATTACATGGTACTTGTTACTTCTTTAAAATTGACTTTAAGAGTGGGTATCATCAAATTAGGGTGAGGGAAGGAGATGAATGGAAAATGGCATTCAAGACCAAGCATGATTTGTATGAATGGTTAGTTATACCCTTTGGTTTGACTAATGCATCTAGTATTTTTATGAGATTAATGAATCATATTTTGAGACCTTTCTTAGGCAATTTTGTTGTGACTTATTTTGATGACATATTAGTATATTGTAGGAATTTAGAAGAGTATGTTGAATATTTGCATTGTGTGCTTGATGTTTTGGAAAAAAAGGAATTGTATGCCAATTTGCAGAAATGCAATTTTTGCAAGGATCATGTCATTTTCTTGGGTTATGTTGTGTCTACTCATGGTATAGAGGTTAATAAAGAGAAAATTAAGGCAATTTAAGAATGACCTACACGTAAGAGTGTGAGTAATATGAGGAGTTTCCATGGTTTAGTTAACTATTATAGGACGTTTATTAAGGATTTTAGTATTATAACTACACGATTGATTGAGGTGATTAAAAAGAGTGTGAGTTTCAAGTGAAGTAAGGAACAACAAGATGCCTTTGATTTGCTTATATCTAAGTTGTGTAATGCACCACTTCTTATTTTGCCTGATTTTTCTAAGATTTTTGAAATTAAATGTGATGCATCAGGCATTGGAATTGAGGGGGTTCTCATATAAAAGAAATGACCTATTGCATTCTTTAGTAAGAAGTTGAGTAGGATAACATTGAATTATCCAACTTATGATAAAGAAATGTATGCACTTGTTAGGACTTTAGAAACATGGCAGTATTACCTTTGGCTTAAGGAGTTTGTAATTCATACTGATCGTGAGTCTTTAAAATACTTGAAGGGGTAAGATAATTGAATATGAGACATGTAAAATAGGTTAAGTTTATTGAAACTTTTTCTTGTATAATTCAATACAAATCAGGTAAGGAAAATATTGTTGTTGACGCATTGTCACGTGGGTACACATTGATTAGCATTTTGAGCGTTAAGTTGCTTGAGTTTGAGTATATTATTGATTTGTATGCTAATGATGCTAACGATGCTAACTTTAGTAATGTATATACTGCATATGAGAAAGCTACCTTTGATAAGTTCTATAGATATGAGAGGTATTTGTTTAGAATAAATAAGTTTTGTATTCCTTAAGGGTCTATGAGAGCATTACTTGTGAGAGAAGCTCATAGGGGTGGTTTAATGGGACACTTTGGCATTCAAAAGACTTTTGATGTTTTAAATGAACATTTTTTTTGACCACATATGAAAAGGGATGTTAAAAGAGTCTGTACCAAGTGTATTACCTGTAAAAAAGTTAAGTTTAGGGTTTTGCCATATGTAAGTATATGTCCTTAGAAATTCCTTATGAACCTTGGACCAACATTTCTATAGATTTTATTCTTGGGTTACCTAGGTCTAAGAAGGGTCGAGATTGTATTCTTGTTCTAGTTGACAGGTTTTCAAAAATGACGCATTTCATTGCTTGCACCAAAACGAATGATGCCACGCACATTCCATACTTATTTTTTATAGAAATTGTTCGTCTACATGGAGTGCCAAAGAGTATTGTATCAGATCGTGATGCAAAATTTTTGGTCTATTTTTGGAAGACATTGTGGGGTAAACTTGGAACAAGGTTGTTGTTTACTACAACTTGCCATCCATAAACTAATAGACAGACTAAGGTAGTAAATTAAACTCTTGGTATATTGTTACGTGCTGTTATTGGTAAGAACTCTAAAATCTGGGAAGAATGTTTATCTTTTATGGACTTTATCTATAATCGTGTTGTTTATAGTGCTACAAGTTATTCTCCTTTCGAGTTTATTTATGGTTTTAATCCATTATCTCTCTTGAATTTAGTACCATTGCCTATACAAGACAGGGTTAATTTAGATGGGAAAAAGAAGACTGAAGTGCTTAGGCAACTTCATGAGAAAGCTAGGCTTAACATTGAGAGAAAAGCCAAACAATATGAAACACAAGCCAACAAAGGTCGTAGGCATATGACTTTTGAGCCTGGTGATTGGATTTGGGTACATTTGCAGAAGAATAGATTCCCTATGAAAAGGAAATCAAAGTTACAACCAATGGGAGATGATCCTTTTCAAGTGGTGGTAAGAGTTAACGATAATACATATAAACTTGACTTACCAAGTGAGTATAATGTGAGTGCAACATTTAATGTTTCTAACCTTTCTCCTTTTCTCTTTGATGTTGTAGGTGCTGATTTGAGGACAAATCATTTTGAGGAGAGCGGGAATGATGGAAGCCATATTGTACTAGCTCAAATCAACAAGGGAGTTGATGTTTTGCAAAACCTTGGAGGACCAATGACAAGAGCAAGGTTAAAGAAAATAAAGAAAGCTCTAAACAACTTGTTGTGAGACATTTACTATCAAGAAGTTGCTAAGTACGAGTTAAGGATGATGGAGGCTTCACTGGGACTTGCAAATGTGTCATATGTGGAGGAATTTGAGAACTATGGCCTTGGGAAGGAAGTTGGATTTAGGAGCCCATGTTTGGGCATTTAAATGGATTATTTTCATGGGTTATATTGTTATATAATGAGTTGAATGAATTTCCTTAATAAGTCTATCTTATTAACTAGGGTTTTGGAGGGTTAGCATACAAAAAGGGCAGAAAGGGTGGTTGGAGAAAAGCAACCCGATTTTTTGATAAATGTATGAGTTATTTTCTCTGGTTTTTTGAGAACTAATTCTGAATTTCATACTTAAGTGTGTTGATTCAATAAACTTATTTTCTTCAACATTATTGTTGTTAGAAGTGGCGTCTGAACTTATAGTTCTGGTTTTTGGTTGTTTATAATCATTAGATTAGAATTCTAAATCTCTTAATTTTTGTTAAAACAATCTTATACGAATATTGGTGTTGGGTTCCGTTTATATATAATCGGAATTCGTATCAGATTTGTGAGATTTACTAAAGTTTTAGGAGATTATATGTGATTAGTTACTTAGATTGCAATTAGAATTGTTGTTTAGTTTGAGTTGTTTGTTAAGTTTGCAAAGGTGGTAGAGGATTTATCATGGTTGTAGTTTAAAATGTCAGCCTATTAGAGTTATAAGAGTTTTGATACTATATAAAGTAATGAAATTTATAGAAATAGATTTAATATTATTCATTAATTGCATATTACTTTTATACAGTAATGGTTGTTAAAAACTAAATATAAACAAGAAATGATTGAATAAATTATATTTTGTAAATATTTATTCTTATAATATGGTGGAAAATTCTTTAAACTATTACTATATTATTTGTTTGAATTGTAAAGAGATTTTGATTGAAATTTACAAAGACTATTAAAGAATAAATACAAATAAGGAATGATTAAATGTATTATATTTAGTAAATATTTATTCTTATAATTTGGTAGAAAATTCCTTAAATTGCCATTACATTATTTGCCTAAATTGTAAAGAGATCTTGATTGAAATTTGCAACGATTGTAAAGAGATTTTAACTAATTTAATTATCACCTTATTAGCTAGTTTAATTATTCTCTTATTATATGCTCTTTAAATTGTTGTTGCATGTTTTGCCTACATTGTGGAGAGATCTTGATTGAGATTTACATGAATTATGGAGAGATTTTAACTAATGTAGTTGTCACTTTATCAGTTAATTTAATTGTTTTCTTGTCAAGATAATGTATCATAATTATGATTTTGTGAACATATTGTATTGTAGATTTATTTTCATATAATATATAAGAGAAAACACTTTTATTATTGTACACTAGCATCAAAGTTAAGCATGAGATGCATTTATATTTTAGGGAATATTTAGTTCAATTTTTTAAATTTTCTAATTGTTAATGACAACAAATGATATGTTTGAAAATTTTTTAAATTGCTAATAAGTATAACTAATATATATATATAATCGATAAAAAAAGGTAATTTAGTATATAATTATCAATTTATGAGTTTAATTACTTTTAAAATATTTTATTTCCTCAAATATTATTTATTGAAATAAAATACATATTAAATATTTTAAATAATTATTTTATTATTTAAATAATAATAAATAATTTCAATCTAATCAAATTTTATAATTTTATTTTATTCAATTAGAGTACTTAATAAGAATAATTAAAAAATAAGAAATAACAAATGGCAACAATAATTAACCAACAAATAAACCAAACAAACTCATAATTTGAAAAAATAACTTAATTGTATTTGACATACAAATAAGATTGCAAAAAAAATTAATATATTTGTTAAAAGCTCGATGACTCACCTTGACAAGAGCTCGTTAGAGCTTCTGTATTTACATAAATGAAGGACACTCAAGCTTAATTTTAAAGTTTTTTTAATAAACAAACTAAATATAAGAAAGATAGGTTTCACTAGTTTTAAGTTTATGAATGACTCATTTAAAAATTTATTAGACATTAAAAAATCATTTATTGTGTCATAAAAGTAATTTTTATTAGGTTAATTTTCAAAATTATATTTATACACACTAAAATTAAAATATTATATTTCATTTTTAGCATTTTGGTTCTATTTATAATAATAATTTTTTTAATTTTAATTATTATGTTAATATTATAAAATTAAATAGGTTGTTCATTGAGTTGGTAGGCTCAACTAAATAACAGTAGATTTAGGTTCAATTTAACTCGTTACCAAATGACACCCTTACCAAATTTCATTTTTAAGCTTGTTTATTAAATAAATTAAGTTTAAACTTGTTAGAATTTAGTTCAGTTAGACCTGTTTACAACCTTACATGCAAACCAACGCAACGGTATCATACCTCTCTAATTGTTAGAGCAGAAAGGATTGGGTCAAAAGTCAAACGTTTGTATAGCATTATCTCTTTTTAGTACTGACCTAAAATGAACAGACTTACATCGTGTAAAGCACAACTACTTGTTACCTTCGCCGGTTCTAGAGATAGAAACTAAAATATATTTTCTAAGACAGTAGACCATATGGAAAAAATAAAAAATAATAATAATTAAAACTGTAAGCAGATTTATTAATGTTGTATTAGTTGAAGGAATGGGGAGCCCCAGGCCAAAGGGTATATATATATATATATATATATAAAATTTAAACCGTGTGGTGTCAAGCTAACCCATATCTCTTGTGATTGCAACTCACATAGGTCAAAGCCTGTGGATGGCACATTCATTATTGTATAACCAACCTGCCGCCACCATGCGAAAACGGAGCTAGAAGTGACAAAGAATCGCATTGGATTCTAGTTCTAAGTGCATCAAATTTTATGTCTATAAAATTTCAAGTTATTCATATGTTTAATATATTAAATAAAAAATTTTTAACTTTAAATTTATTGAGTTTCGAATATATTAAATTTTTAGTTTATTATTGTGGATTTTTGTATATGATGTTATATACACATCCTTCTCCTAATCAAAGGTGCATTTTTCGGATCAATTGGCACGTTATTTACATTACTATATTTTGTGAAACAAAACTTTGATGTGTATGTAAGCTTGATGATATTTTGCATTTGCAATTTTCCCCTGATGAGATGGATGTGAGCTTGATAGTTTGTTCAGACTTTTAATTTGAGATCACCTTTCAAGATTGGAGTACTGATGGGGGGTTTTGGGTTTGTTACCCTAGCGTAATTGGTTTATGTACCGCAAATAAAACCTCTTTGAACATGGTTTTAGTGATTGTGGAGCTGTGATCTCAATGGTTGAATATTTTATTTGCTAGTTAACCATTTTTGCAGGATTCCACAATTATGGGAACCCTTCTCTCTCTCTCTCTCTCTCTCTCTCTCTCTCTCGTGAAGGGGGCTATTTTGTGAGCTTTTTTTTGCTTTTTGTTTTTTTTTATAAAGACCTTGCAGTCAGCTTTATTAGAATATTTTCTTCCAAAAAAATAAAAAATAAAATTAATTTGTTCACTATTTTAATAAGCCAAGTACACCTGTGTTACATTTTTTGGTTTTTACCCATCTACATATAATTTGGACCATATAAAGAGCATAGCTTTCTTTTTACAAACATCAATTTTCAATTTCTTCATTTACCCATCACATTTAAATAAAAAAAAAAATTAATTTTCGTTCATTTTCTTTTCTACATATTTCTAACATAACAAAATAACTAGTTAATAAAATTATCGTCTCCTTTTATTTTCTTTCTCACAATTTTCTTTCTCACAATTTTCTTTCAATCCCATCTTTAAATCCAAACAAGACATAAGACCAAGGATATCCAAAAGTCATACAACCAAATTTGTTCCCTGTTTAACCAAAATATGCATCCCCTCCTAGTGGGGGGCGGCTAGGATCTTCAAAAGCAAGGCAGAGAGTGCTCCAGAATAATGCAGCTCCTGCAGCAGCAATCAACAAATTCGCAGCAGCAGAGGAAGACAGCAAGCATAATGTGCTAGACTGACAGACTCCTAAACCAAATGCGAGGCTCCTATAGGACTGAACTTGGTAGCAAAATTGTTGCTGACAAAGAACCAGCATTGACAGAAAAATATGCCAATAAGAAACCAGTATGCAGCCCCCTCCACCAGAGGATCTAACCACGCCCTTGGCAGTACCGAGGCTCAACAGCATACAGCCTTTTGAAGAATCAAAGCCTGCAAAGTTGATTTTGCACTTCGTTTTATACGGCAACCGCATACACATCAGTCATCCCCATTCTGTTGTAGGCTCATATTGTTGCTGTTATTTTGCTAACTGTGTTAGGATTTGACACCTAAACCCCTTAACACAAGTAAGGTGGGGGTGTGTTCTCTTTTTCTGTCCGTTAGTGCCAGGGTTCGAATCCTGGTTGCTAAAACTTAGCAGTCTAGCTGCTCTACTACCAGACCAAACCACAGGGCTGGTGGTGGGGGGCGTGTTATCTTCGGAAGACTCGTTCAAAATTCTGAATGACAATGTTTATGAATGCTCTAGAATTTGTATTCTTCTGTACTTAATTACAAAAAACTTACATCTTTCTATGTAAAACTGACAATTATATTCCTATTCTATCAATATCTTTAACTAAAATGGCCTTTTGAGGTCCTCGAAATCCATAGAATCAATGCAATCCAAACTCTGTCTTTGGTGGTTTAACAACTTCAACAATTCATTCAATTTTTCTTTCGTTCCCTCATTGCATCCGATTTGCAAGAGCAACAACAGCTTTTGAAAAGCACCAACTCGAACAGCCTCAACCATAACGCCTTCTCCATCTTGCCTGTTCTCGTTCTTGCAAAGCTTCCATAGAATGGACACCGAAAACTCAGTTGCCAAGTCTGAAACTCTATGGATCTTCTTGACAAGAACTGGTATTGTCAGAGCATGATCATATGACTTGTTTCTCCCTTGATCACTTCCACAAATCCCATCAAGAACTCCCAGCGCCTTCTCGCATATGCTTTTTTCGGATTCCACTACCATTTCTAGCAACAAAGAAACCAAACCCAGATCCACAAATCGTGCGATGTTAGTCTCCTTTGTAGCAGATGATGTGACCATATGATATATGACCACCAATGAAGCCTTAACTGTTGCGGGGCAAGTGGGCTCTTTAATCACCTCAAACAGTGCTTCAACGACTCCTTCAACACCAGCCAACCCGTCTAGCTTTCTTTCATCCATCGAAACAAGCTCTTTTAGGACCAAAACAGCGTTTCTTCTCCTACTCAAATTTCCATTCTTCAGGAACCACACCATGCAATCCAAAGAAGCCGCCGTGCCGAGGTAACTCTTGGCCTCTGCATCAAGAGGAAACATTGACGTCAAACATGACAATATCTCCTCCAGAACAGCAACATTCTCGTTGACAGATGATTTGGACAACTCCTGAAAAGCATCTGAAAGCACGCGGGCCGTGCCATTAGCCACGAAACACTTCATGTTCCGTTCACTTTCTTTCGTCAAGGCCTTGACTTTTGCCACCAAATTCTGGCACCCAACTTGCTCCCTTCTCTTACAGGCCTCTGCTATCTTTGAATGGAACTCCAACACCTCCACCGAACTGACAGGAATTCTAGGCGTTGGGATTCTTTCAATCCCATAAGACCTATTCGCCACGCACCAATCTTGTATCATTTTGCGTATCGTGTGGTTTGGTATAGGCTCAAGGCTCCTCAACACTTGCTTGGTGATGGGGCAAGTAACATTCCCGTCCTCTATCCACTTCTCAATGCTGTCCCGATCATACGTGATCCCCGTCGACAACATGACGGGATCCTTCATTATGTCAAGCGAAATCGGGCAACGGAAATGGTCTGGTATTAGCACCTCTATGTCGCCGGTGTCCTCACCCTCTTGCCGGCGTCGCCCAGCGTCGGCACGGCGGGCCGCTCTCCTCCTCCATATAGAAATCATTATATGTACCTACTAGTTATATGCTCCTCGTATGAAAAATGTGCATCTCAATTTGTGCTGGTGCGTTTGTTTTGTGAGGGTTTATATAAGATTGACGTGTTTATGAAATTTTGACTCTATTTCAACGGTCAAATAAAAATTTTATTTTAATTTACTCTAATACAAATATAATTCATTCATACTTTTATACTATATAATATATAAAATTTATTTTTATTTTAAATTTTTATTAGTCAAATAAGAAATCTCACAAGATATGGGCTGGGTTTTGAATGTTTGACCGTTGAAGTTTAGGACGGCGGCAAACCAAAGGAGGAGTTGAGTTGTGCGGACGGGGGCGGTGGACCTGGGTTTGATATTGGAATTTAGAATTTAGAATGGGTAAAAAACATTCTGACAAGAGTAAACAACATTAACAAAGACCCACCCGCAAGTCAAATTAGGTTGTGGGTGGGTCAGCGTGGACTGCCGTGGGCTTGTTGCATTTGAGTTTGGCTTTGCCATCGCATTAACAAATAACAAAACAGAAAAAAGTCATTTACTCACATTATTGTCGTTTTTTTTTTATTCAAGTTAGCATCATTTGTATCACGTGTTATATATTTAAATAGTCTCTTTTCCACAAGTTTTAAAATGAAGGCGTGAATAAATCACAAACCCTTCTTAGATACAATCCAACCCAACCTTTTTTTTTTTTTTTTTTCTTTTTTGATGCCCTTTTTGTATTTTTGATTTATAACTAATAAACGTAATATTGATGATGTATTACTAGAGAATTAATTTTGCATTTGTTCAAGTCAAACAAGTATCTTTGCAATTGTAGCTTTTGACCATGATTATAAAATTGCGATCACGTTACTAAATAATATTATATTAAGAAACCATTTAAAAAAATTTATTCAATTGTATCACAACTTACAAGATATGAGATTTATGTATTAAACTCTAAAGAATTTTACTATTTTGTAGTCTTTTATGAGACTTTTTTCCTTTTTGGAGTTACAAATAAAATTTTCTAATCTAACGCCGTAAATCTATCTCTTTTAAATTTAAGTCTTAGAATTGAATTACCGAGTTGGTGGCCTCTCTCTTTTCTTGACGAGTTTGCTACGGGTCCCGAACGCAACCCCTCCCCTTGCTTTGATATTCTCTGCCCCGCGTTTGAGAGCTACGGGTCCCAAACGCAACCCCTACCCTTGCTTTGATATTCTCTCGGCGACTTTACAACCTGCGTGCATACGACAAGAAAACGACCATTGCACAATAGTTTTCTTATTTTCCTCACACGCAATAAAATTTTTTATTCACACGTCCGATTACTTCATAGTGTTTTTTTTTTGGTAAATCGCATGCCCTTTTCTCCGATTGGATGGCAAATGATTCCAATTGTCAAAGGAGATCTAACGTTCACGCAAAGGAATATCAGGAAATCTACCATGCGGTCACCTTGTGCAAAGCATCATTGTAAAAAATAAATAAATAAACAAAATACATGAACGTTGCTTTCCAGAGTAAAAGTTATCCAATTCACCGTGGTTAGAACTCTAATTGCCATTGGTAATCCGGTTCTTACAACAAATAGAATTTCTTAATCGTCTTTAGCTGGACCATGGAACATTTGCTCTTAGCTCAAGAACATCAAGTTATTGTCCAAAAAAGCATATGCAAGACCAATTCCAGGGAAGGTAGAGCCAGTACATGTCTGCTGTAAATAGAGCTACCATAAAAATGTAGCCCAGCCAAACCCACTAGAAAAGATTACTGCTTTGCTTGGATCAACATCAACTTGGAAGAAGCAAACAGTTGAATTAAGGTTTCTGAAAATCGGAAAGAGAAAGGAATGTAAATTATTGTTACTGCTTTGGTAGTTGGCCACATATAAGATCTTCACTCCCAGAAACCTCATATCCACCCACTCACAATGAAACGAATGATCAATTTCTGCAACAAGAAACAGTAAGAAAAAAACAAAAAATTAACCAATGCGCTCTATACTACGTGATAACAGACCTCCTTAAATCTGAAATTAGTTAACTATCACAAATGACTTGCTCATAAGGTCATCTATACTTACATATTTTGTTGAAGGCCACAATATCACAGCTCTGGACATGCTCGTTCGCTGGCTCAGCTGTAAGATGCTCCTCTATTAGACTGTCCACAGATACCAGGTCATCAACGATAGTAATCATAATCTGCATTTTCTTTATACCATATCCAACAGGGACAAGCTTGGCTGCGAGATAGGTAAATCCATATGTATGAGTTAGGTTACAACTCAGAACAAAATTTTCCCAGTCCAGTGGAGAAATTTATGTACACTAAGAAACAGTGTCTATCTGCTTTATTTCAAAAGTTTAAATTACAACAATTATTACATGAAAACTACAGAAAAAAAAATTCAGATTCCAGAGTAGCAAAAAGATAATACACTGGCACATTAATTCTTCTTATAATTCCTTTTTCCAGTTGACAATAAAAAAAAAAAAAAATTGTCAAACTTTATCAAGTCCAAAATGTCCTTTTAAAGGTACTTCATCCACGTTAACAGTGTACAGTAAGGTACTGGCAGAGGCGAACAACTTACATGCCCCCCAAAGCAGCCCTTCCATCTGAATGCTTCTAACTGCTTCCTCAAGCTTTTTCATATCAGTCTCATCATCCCATGGCTTAATATCCAACAGAACAGATGACTTGCCAGCTGTGAAATAAATACAAAGATAAATTAAAAAAAAAAAATTGCATGTGTTCTGGAAGGGGGGCATCCTAACGAGACAAATAGACAAGGCCAAGAAGTTACATTGAGCTACAGGTTATATCCATAACCATCATGATTAAAATAACAAAAAGTCCAAGATCTTCACTTATCTATATGTCCTTGGAAATCAAGGGCATGGCCATCTTCACAATAAGCAAAATAAGAGAAACTTACACTCTTTCTTCTTTGCTGATGCTTTAACAGCAGCTGCACGTTCTTCAGCAGCCTTCTTTTCCTCTTCAGTCTCTTCTCCAAAAAGATCCACATCATCATCATCATCATCTTCAGCAGCAGCAGCAGCCTACGAATCATATTATAATTGATATTTCAAACCCATGACCAAATTTCATGAAGCAAAAAAAAGGACAAGAATACAAGGGACATGATCAAAATCATCGGATAGTGCTGAGTAGCTAAAATGCAATAAGTCAACCTGAGGCACTTTGCAAGGAAAATTTTCCACCAAAAAGCTTGTGCTAGACTCATAAAAGACAGCATAAATGCAATGTTAGAATCAGCTAGACAGGCAAACATAAATGTAACAACTAAAAGAAAGGACAATGCACAATATTTGCCTTTGTGTCTGTGATTGGAGGAGTTGCAACTTCCTCTACTGGGGCAGATCCCTCAACGGTGACTCCAGAGCCTTCTCCAGAAACACCACTGAAACAAAAACCAATTACATGACGATTTTATTGTCTCAGATAAGCATAAAGATGAAAACCTCAAATGTTAATATGAATCATATTAGTCATCAAAAACTTACGAAATCCTTAAGAGTGCATCAATGTGGTTGTACCACCTGGACACATTCATGTATTTGGATGAAGGAGCAGTTGAAAGAGCTGAATACACAGTAACATCATCTTTGGAGGCCTGGTACCTACAAGGAGAGACAGGACAGACAATAACCTTGGCCGGTGAGATCTGGAAAAATTCACAAATCATGAGTACTTGCCAAACATTGAAACAAGCGTGTAAGACTTGAAACAAGGGTAAAACTGCATACATATGACTGTCTCCAGTCGCACAATGTGCATTGGAATGCCCTTTGCAACCCTCGAAACATGTTTATAGGGGCGATATGCAGAGAAAAGAAATCACAGGAAAGCAGAAATAACAAAGTGAGACTGACCCAGTAATATAACTGCGAGTAAGAAGACAGTCATCAAGCTTCTTCAGACCCACGTCTGATCCAAGGTCGTAGAACGCAACTGCCATTGCTTGTTTCTAAAAGAACCCATCAAAGAGACGGGATGTAAGAACCTATTTAGAAACTATAAATCCAAAAAAAAAAAACAAAAAACAAAAAGCATGAATCTTTGAAAAATATAATCAAATCTTTACCATTCCAAGTTGAGTCGCATATGAAGAGACATCCAGATTAAGATTTTATCTAAGAAAATGAAGAAAAAGAAAATTACCTCGAAGAGGATAGAATGGGCGGCGAGAGGAAACCGAGAGGCAGCTGGAGTTGAGACTCAGAATAGGGCTTTTGGCTAGTTTGTTTGATAAATGGGTAATACATTATTGTAAAAATTCTTAAATATACATAGAGGAGATTAGTCATGTAAGGATGAAAATCTTTTTTTTTTTTTTTCTAAGTTAAAATATTAAGATTTATATAAAAAAATTAAGTTAATATAAAAAATGTATTAATAAAAAAAAATTCATATTAAACATTTGAAAAAGAATGAGAGAAAAGATTTTTGAAATTTTTTTTAAAATAGTTAAAAATAAAAATTATTACCAAGAAAAAAAGGGGGGGAATAGCAATACTTGAGATGTTATGCTTTTTTTTTTTTTTAATTTTTTACCATAATCGTTAATAAAAGTCTAAGAAAATAATATGTGTTAGGAGAAAGATAATACAATTAGTGTTAATTATTGAAATGTTTTAATTTGTATATGATATAAATATTTACTATAGACAATATATTTAATATGCACCATTGTAGTAGATACATATAAACGCCTCTAATTAATTTAATGCTAATAAGGTTTTCAAGATTTTGGTGTACCTTTAGATTATAAGAAAGAATTGGGAAAAGCACAAATAAAAAAAAGATGAAGGATTGAAAGGAGGGACATTAGTAACAAAGCAACAAGCTAAAGGCAGGGAAAAAAAATAGAGAGAGAGAGCGAATGGTTTAGCTGGTCAGCTACTATAGGCTTTAGATTCGACCTATTTGATCTAGACTAAGTCTATCTGGATTTAAGACCCAAATTTATAATTTCTTATAACGAAAAAAAAAAACAGAGCAACCATTAGATAAGTGTAAATTAAAAAAATTTATATAAAAATATTTTATAATAATTTTAATTTTTTATTTTAAAAAATATAATAAATAAAAAAATTAATTAATTATTTTATATTTATAATTTTATATTAATCTTTAAAGTTAAATTAAATAATTTTTTTTTAAAAAATTACCATTGATAAAATTATTATTAGATTTATTTATGAAATTAATAAAATTATTATTTTATTAATCAATAAATATAAAAAAATAAAACTCAATATATTTTTAAAATATTAATTTATTGTCATAATAAAAATATAAATTATTAATATTTTTTAAAAAATAAAAATTAAAATTATTACTTTATTTGTTAATCAAAAAATTTTTAAATAAATAATATATTAATTAAAAAAATAATAAAAAAGTAACTAACTATCTATAATATAAAAGTACTTCTTATATACTAAGTAAATAAAATCATATCTTAAAATAATAAAATTAATTAGTTAAATATTAGGATAATACTAAACAATTTACTTTATTTAATAATTTCTCTCTTAAATTACTGTCATAAACATTCAGTTTAAAAACACAAACAAAATTTTACTCTTTCTCAAATAAGATTATCAATTAAGCAAATGATAAGTATCCTCCCTAACTTCAGAAATATTAGCAATTTAAAGGGTTTGATAAATATATTAGCAACTTAGTCTTCACTTTTACAAAAGATAAGATCAACCATTTCATCATTTATGAGGTCTCTTAAGAAGTGATATTTCATATTTATGTACTTGTTTATATCATGTATAACAAAATTTTTGAAGAGTTTAATTGCTAAATTATTGCACAATAAATTGAAATAGGTCTTTGTTACTTGAACTAAAGATAAGAATCTTCCTTAACCAAATAGTTTAAGCATATGAAGTTGCAACTACAAACTCAGTTTCAGTGGTTGATAAAGTAACAATTGGTTGCTTCTTTAAGGGCCATAAAATAACCCATGATCCTAACATAAAGATATACTTTGAAGTGCTTCTTTCATCATCTTGATCTTAAACATAATTACTTTCCATAAAACCAAATAAATTTGATTTTTCTCCCTTCTTATAAAATAACCTAAAACTTGGAGTACTTTGCAAGCATCAAAAATTTCTTTTTGCTACATCAAAGTATATCTCTTTTAAACATTCCATATATCTGCTAATGAGACTAACAACATGCATTATATTAGGTTGTGTTAGAATCAAATGCATCAAGTTTTTAATAATTTGTTTGTAGAGAGTGTTGTCTACCTTTTTTCCTTTAGGATTTTTAGAAAGCTTTAATCCAAATTTAATTAGTGTACTCATAGAATTGTAATCCTTCATTTGAAACATGTTTATAATTTCTTGAACATATTTCTCTTAAGAAATAAAAATTTCAATTGTAGATTGCACCACTTCAATATCCAAGAAATAATGCATCATATTAAAATCAGATGTATCTAATTCAACTATCGTAGATGTCTTAAATTTGTCAAATATGATATTATCATTCTCGATGAAAATAAGGTTATTCCCATATAAGCATATAATGTGCATATTTCCTCTTTCACTTATTATAGTAAAAAGTACATACTCATATGGACATTTTATAAAGCTTTTATTCAAAAAAGAAAAAAAAAAGCATTAATATGACTATACTAAACTTGTGGAGCTTGTTTTAGCCTAAGTAATGCCTTTTTCAGTTTATATACTTTATTCTCACTTCCAAACTTCACATAATAAATACCTATTCTTGCAAGTCTCCATGTAAGAATGCAAATTTCACATTTAATTGGAAGATAGACCATGAATTTTAAGCTATTAATATGATTACCAATCTAATTGTATCATGTCATTCAATAAATGTAATGACTTTTTTTAAATTTTAATTTACACCAAACTCTTGCTTATAGCCTTTTGCTACTAAGCATGCCTTGTACTTATTAACTGCACCATTTTGTTTAACTTTTTCTTGCACATCTAGTTAACACCAATCGTTATGTGTTTTATAGGAAGATCAATTAACTCTTAAGTGTTGTTCCTTTCAATGGCTGCAATTTCTTCATTCAATTCCTTTCACCATTTTGAATCTTTGATAACTTTTTTAAAAGCTTTAGGATCATAATTGGAAAATAGAGCAAAGTGTGTCAGTGGATCATTAGATTGATTAGTTCCAATCACCTTATAATTAGTCGTCCATGCTAGTCTTCTTTTAACACATTATAATTGTTGCTTAGCTTCTTCCATTGTAAATGACCCTTGAACATCTTTCAGGTCTCAAGTGATTATTAATTGATTCATATTATTTATAGGTTATTGTCCATTTGCAATATTATTATTGAAATTTACTGGAATATGTCTTCCAACACCATTCTCATTCCATGGCCAAGTTTGATCTTCATAAAAAATAACATCATGATTATTGATAACAATTTTCTTAGTGATAGGATTATAAAACTTATAAACTTTAGATTCATCACTAACACCAAAAATAGCAAGTGTGAGACTTCTATTTAAAATATGAATATTTCATTTGATTACTTATATTTCAGAACATTACTACTTCTGAAAAGGCTTTGTACCATGTTTAAAATAATGTAATTATTCCTTTAATAAATGCCAATATGATAAAGTGTATAAGTTATTGTAAATTGCTTCTTAATTTCAAAGGTTTTACAAAAATTAACAAATTCTTATAAGTATTTTAATGTTTTTAAAAGTTTTAAAGGCTTTATATTTTTCTTGCAAAAAATATACCTTTTTTTTTTTTTTTACTATAATCATTAATGAATGTAATTATATATCTTTTACCTCTATTAGAAGAAAGATTAATTAGTCTGCAAATATTCGAATGAATAAATTCCAATATATTCTTTACTTTCAATGATTTTCCTTATGGAAATTGATTTTAATGTTGTTTACGAATAATACATTTTGCACAAACTTGAGAAAGAGTAATAATTTGAGGAAGACATGTCATTGTGTTATTTTGTGGTAGAGTTTTAATTTACCAAAAGTTGAGATGCCTATAATGAAAATGTCATAACTATGTCTTTTCCTTTACTTTTGTAGAAAAACATGAATGAGTAATATTATGAAAATATAAAGAAAACATTCAATTCCTCATAATGTTAACTGAGGCAATTGAATCCAATTTTTCATCTTAATTTTTGTAAACTCCACCTTTGATAAAAATCTTATATCCTGTCTCTTATAGTTGACTATCACTCAATAAGTTACTTTGTAACTTAGGGATATATTGTACATTTGAAATAATTTGCTTTAAATTGTCTTTCATATGAATTGTAATCTTTCTTTTTCCCATAATAAAAATAGTGAAATTATACATAAACTCCATTATATTGTGTTAAGATTCATCCAAATTAGAAAATGCCTACTTGTCTCCACAGATGTAATTATTGCAACTAGTATTTAAATATTACATGTTTGTTTAAGTTTATTCCTTGAGGTGACACACCATCAAAATAGATACCTCTTTTTCTTTTTCTGTAAATTTAGTTCATTCTCAATTTTTTTTTATTCAAATTTGTATGACATGTAGACTTGTAATGGCCATACTTGTGACTCTTATAACACTTTATATTGGATTTTTTTTTTTCTTCATGACTTTGGTTTGTAGTTAATTGTGTGATGACCTCAATGACCCTTTCCTTTTCCTTAAGAATCATGACCTTGATTCTCTTCAAATCTTTAATTTAAGTTTCTATGATCATTATTTCCTTTACTTTTGCCCCATATTTGATTTCCTTTACTCAGTGATGAATTGTGGTTATTAGTTAACACCTTCAATGTATGCACCTCCATCTCTTATTGCTTGAATTTTTTATCATGAACTAGCAAAGAGCTGTATAATTTATTAATTGAAAATTTCTTAATATCATAAGCTTCCTTTATAAAGCAAACAACAAAATTGAATTTTGACATCAAAGATCAAAGGTTTTTTCTATTATGGTGATGTGATTTGCCTTATCACTAAGGATTGAGAGCTGATTAACAATTATCATTGTTTGTGAAAAAAATCTACAAATGACTTGCTGAATTTCATTTGTAGCAATTCAAACTGCAAATGAAGTGTTTAAAGTTGTTATCTTTTTACTTTGGTTGTTTCTTGATGCTTCTTCTTCATAGAATCATAAATATGCTTAGAGGTATCTGTGTAAAGAATAATCTCCCAAATTAAATGATTAATTGCTTGAAAAAGATAATTTTTAACTTTGAGATCCTTTAATTTTAGTGTTTTAAAATTAGTTTTTTTATGTTGTAGACAAGATTGCTTCCAACTTTTATTTTATTACTCTAGATTCAATCACATGCCAATATTCCTTGGATTGAAGGAAATTCTCCATTAGCATGGACTAATGGTCATAGTGACTATAAAAACATGAGATAGTTGGTTGTACAAACATTTTAGAGGCCATTTTTTTTTGTTGTTACTGTAAAAAAGAATTAAAAGGTAGTAAGGGTATGTGAGAAAAAATAGAGACTTTGATATCATTATTGCTTTATTATTAAAATAAAAGTATAAACTATTGGTATTTTTAGGAATGGAAAGCAAAGGCTATGTCTTCATTCATCAATTAACAGGTTTTTAAATAACCAATACATTAATTAAAAAATAACAAAATAATAACTAACTACCCACAATATAAAGGTATTTCTTATATATTAGGAAAGTGCAACCATATCTTAGAATAATAAAACTAATTATCTAAAGACTAGGACAACACTAAACAATTTACCATATCCATTTTATTCAACAAAAATGAATGAACTCAAAAGTTAATATGTCTAAAACTTGATTACTTTAAAATTTGATATACTTAAAGTTTAATAGATTTGAGCTAATGAATTTGAAATATGATAGATCTACAAATTTTCATACCTAAAATTCACATAAATCAAGGTCTAAAATAATTTGATTTATTCATGAAACTTCTATAATTGGTATATAAAGGATGACTTTTAACAAATGAATATAAATTTATTTGTCATCTATTAGATTTTGGACTTTATAATAAGTGTGGTGTGGGATGAAAGAGTATAAAGCATATATTTAATGGGTGTTACAAGATTCAATAAGTTCTAAAAATATTGTTTCTTTCCTTATCTTATTCATATAAGTTTCAAGTATCTTTCAAGGAATGCGTGAATGATAGTTGTAATATGAAGATGACATGTTAGAGATGCTTGTTTTAAATGGTCTTCATCTTAGCTTTATGACTCCTTTGTAACTAACATAATAGGTTTATCTTTAAATATTTGATGTTATCTTTAGGAGCATTAATTCATTTTATTAAGAGTTAAGCCATGAAAATTTCTAAGACCTTTTTTTATGTTAGCTTAGAATGTTTACAATTAAAATTCTTTGATGATACACATGGTCATTTGATCAACTAGTGGCTCCCTTAGACATGTGTGATAAAAATTAATGTAGATAAGTATGCTAAAGAGACATTATGTGTGGGGGGATTTGTTGGTTTTGTTAGAGATGATTATGGACTACTTATATGACATTTCAAAGCATAAGGGATAAAGGATTCTACTAAGTTATTATTAAATCATATTTTTTACTAGCAATTGACAAAATCACTAAAGAGAAGGAAGAATTTGATTTTTATTAGCTTATTATTGTTGAGTGCTCTCTTTTGTTACAAAGTTTCAAGATTGCAAAATTCAACATTTTTTACTTGAAAGTAATAGTGTGCTAATTTATTAACTAATCTTGAAGTGATTAGTGAAACTTTTATTTCTCCTTGGGACAAATCTTCTCCAAGTTTGGAGGAATTTCTCTAAGTGAACATGTTTAATGTTGTTATTTTGAAAAGTGACAAGTAAATAATTATTTGTTTTACTTTTATTATAATGTAAAATATACATGGATATATCTTAATCCAAATTCAACTTAACACCCTATTTGCTACTTTTGAATATCATGTCTTCATACATAGATCTAAAATGGTAAGATTATTTAAAAAAACGCATATAAAAAAACTTAAGTGTAATGATCACTTTTTTTAGGGTTTAATTGTCCTTCTTAATTTAACCATCACCAACCTTGTAAGTAGTGTCACCATTCCAAATAAACTTGTAACCCAATGACTTTAGTAGTCCTCCAAGTATAAATACAAATATCTAATTACAAATCAAAAAGATCTCATTTAATACTTTGCTAAGGTATTGGTCTTGTCCAAGTTTGATTTAAAATTTGTATTTCTTTGAAAAATACCTAAATATAAACTAGTTATAATTTTACTTATAAATTTCAAACCTATTCCTATCATAATCTTAAAATCAATACTTCACTCTTAATTATTTTTATCTTCTTAAGTAAATGGATAAGAGAATTCATGTTGAGATTAAAGAAAAACTATGAGTTTTTTTTTTTAATTTTTAATTTTAATTATATTTTTAAACTTACATTTTAGATATTATTAAATATTATTCAATAATTTTTCTTTTTTTGGGATAAAAATTAAGAATTAATTATTTATATTTCATTATTTTTGAATTCATGTCTTTTTTTTTTTTTAAATTTACTATTCATGTTAATATTGTAATATCAATTAATTATTCTTTATTATTTTTGGTTAATAATTATAATATGATTGTCATATATTTAGTCTATGATGACTTATATGCTAATAATAATAATAAAGATTTTCTTCATAAAATTAAAAATTAATTATAAAAATATAAAAATCAAACATTAAAAAATACTAAAAATTCAAAAACAAAAATCTCTTTTTCTTTTCTAATTTCTCTCCCCTCTTTGTCACTTCTCTTTTTAGCAAATTCAAGTAGCCTCAATAGAGAGAAAACAACGACATTACATTTTTAAATTTTTATTGCTGAAAAAAATTCATAATTTTGATAAAATTTCATAAATTTCAAAATAAATTTTAAAAATTTCAAAAATAAAAAATTTCTAAAAAATAAAAAAATTCAAAAATTTTTTTTCTAAAATGTAAGACACACTTTCTCTCTTTACTCTTTTCATTGCATTTTTGTAATCTCAAAATATACCATCCTTTGTCTCCCTTTACCATGGGGGTGTTTGATTTTGCAAAAGAGACAATAAAGAGGTTTTGAGAAATTCATTTATGAAAATTTGGTAAATTATTTTTAGAATTTTTATGTTTTTTGAAAATTTTATTTTTTTCCAAAAATTTAGAATTTTTTCAAAATATTTTTAAATTTTATTTGAAATTTTGTATTTTTTTAAAAAATTTGTTAAATATAAATTTTAAATTATTTTAGTTATTTATAAATTTCAAATTATTAGAATTTTAATTATTCACGTAAAATTATTTTAAGAATTAGATTTTTTAAAAAAATTTAAATGTATAAAAATTACATGTAATTTAATGTTTTATTTTTAAATATTTTTAAAAAATACATTTCATTTTAAAAATTTAAAAAATTTAGATTGTATGAAAATTTATTTGAAATTATATTTTTCAAAATTTAAATTTATTAAATTTATTTTATTTTTTTTATGATATTTAAAATAATTTTTTTATAAATCATTATATTATAAAAAATAATTAAATGAATAATTTTTTAAAAATTAAATTAATTAAATTTTATAATAAAAAATTATTTTATTTTTAATATAAATAAATTAAAAAATAAATTATTATAATTATTCAATTATATTTATATTAAATAAAATTTTTTTCTTAAAATTTAAAAAAATTATATTAAAAAAATTAAAAATTATAAAAATTTTTAATATTATATTAAAATTTTTAAATAAAATTAAAAGATTATATTTATAAAATTATTAAATTATATAAATTATATCAATAAAAAATTTATATTATATTAAATATCATATATTTAATATTACATATTTAATTAATAAAATTAAATAATTTTTATTTATTTTATTATTTAATATTAATTATAAAATTTAAAATATATTAAATAATATATATTATTATAAATATAATAATTTAATTATTATATTTTATTTTAATTAATTTAAATTAGAATATATAAAAATTTAATATTATATATAATTAAATAATTTTATAAATATATATATAATTGATATATTAATAATATTTTAAAAATAAAAAAATTAAATATATATTATTATTATTATAAAAAATAAATTTTAATTAAAAATAATTCTCTCTCTTTAGTCGGTCTCCAAGACGTATTAGACTTTTTATTTTTTTGATTTTTTTTTCCCCCTTTCGTTCATTTAGTGTTACTGACGTCAAAGCAGGCTTCGTTGTTACTTCATCTTCGGTTTCATTTTGAAAAATTTATAGAAAGAACGAAAGAAAAGAAAAAAAACTTAAAAAAATAAAGAAGATCATAAAGTGCCTCCTCGCCATTGTAGCAAAATCTTTGAAGCTCCACCACTACCCACGGCGGCTCTGCCCTGCTCTGCTATACGTCGCCATCTCCGTTCAAGGTAGCCGAGGCTGCTTGCCTGCCCACAATTGCCCAAAACCCAGAAACATCAGCCGCCAGCTTTGCCGTAACCACAATTTCTCGCGGATAGCTCCTCCGTTTCGTAAACCACCAAAAGAAAGTTTGTAACTTTGAGAAAGAACCCATTAAGATACACTAATTTATTAGATCTGGGTATTATTAATTTTGTTTCCATGTTTTGTGTGTGATATTTTTGGAAATTGGAGATCTTTTTTAGTTTAGTGGGTCTTATCAGATGGCAATGCCACTGCCGCCGGGAAATGCGGTTGTGTCTGACAAAATGTCGTTCTCCGCTGGAGCTGGCAGTGGTGGTGGCGGTGCTGCAAACGAGATCCACCAGCGCCACCAGCAGCAGCAGCAGTGGTTCCCTCTGGATGAGCGTGATGGATTTATCTCGTGGCTGAGGGGTGAGTTTGCGGCTGCCAATGCTATAATTGACTCCCTCTGCCACCACCTGCAAGCTGTGGTCGGAGAGCCTGGGGAGTATGAACTAGTTATAGGGGCTATACAGCAGAGGAGGTGTAATTGGAACCCTGTGTTGCATATGCAGCAATACTTTTCGGTTGGGGAGGTGATTGTGGCATTGCAGCAGGTTGCACTGTGGCGGCAACAGCACCATCATCAGCACCACCAACAATATAGGCATTATAATGATCAGTCCAAAGTTGGGGGGAAGCAGTTTAGGAGATCTTCTGCTTCAGGGTTTAACAAGGAGCTGGGTGGTAGCATGGTAGGGAAAGACTTAATTGACTCTAGTCTAGAAAGTCATAGTCTTAATGGAAATTCTTCAGGGAATGTTGGAAATGAGAAGAAACTCGAGGAGGTTAAATCTGGTGGTGGTGGTGATGGTGGGAAATTAAATAAGGATAAGGTTTTGGCACCTTCCGTGGATGAAGGTAATGTCTTTTGGGCTTGATAATTTTTGGTTAATGATTTTCTGTTATGTTAGATGTTGTTGAATTTCAGATTGCCGGGCAGCTTGCTGCCGTGAAAACCATTATGGGAAGTTTAAACAATGATTGTATTTGCAATTCCAAAGGATATGATTAATTTGTTATTGACCATGAAGCTGCTTACTGTTTTTTTTTTCCAATGTGATTATGCCAAATGTGAATCTTCCTCGCATGGATCTATTGGAAATCAAGGGAGGGGATTTAATGGAATAATCCAATTTCTCTATGTTGAGGACAACTAAGAAAGTATGGTTGTACCAGTCCATTGAATTGATAGATTCACTTCAAAGTTCTGGCATAGATGTGTTGGCTTGTGATTGAGTTTGCTGTCATTTAACAATGTGGATCGCTTTGCATTATGCAAACTGACTACCTGAACTCCACCATTTCCATCTCCACAGGATTGAATTATATTTTATAATTGAGTTTCTCAAGCAAATGGATTAAAGTGTTTTGTTATTGGGAGGCAATTAGAGCATCACCTTAAGGAACTGGCCTAAATATTGTATGTTATGAGCTTGTTTATTTTCCTTTTTATTCTTTTTCCCAATAAGATCCGCACCGTTGTCTTTTGTTTTGATCCTTAACCTTTTTTTTGGGTCTCACTCATTTTGGTGTTCTTTCGTGCTAAAAAATGCTTCTGCCTTTTCCAGGAGATAAAAAAAAAAAGGCTCTAGCTTCGACACAGTAAACAAATTGTATGCTTTTGTTTGTCATAGATGGTAATGTATTGTGGTCACATGCAATGCACAATGAAGTCCACATGTTCCTTAAAGATGCTTATTTGGATTATAACAATTATTGCAAAGTATTATTGCTATGTATCCGTTTCCTAAGGATTTCTTGGAGAAAATTACATTTCAATATGAACTTTATCATTAACCATTTGTCTTTTAAGTCAATTTGGTCAAGTTGCTTATCTCTTATGGCTATCAAAGTTAAGTAGCAGCAGTATGATGGTGCATTAATTACGGCCTTTCTATGGTCTGTTTCTTTGCAATGATAAAATAGTTTTGAGGCTTTTTGTTGGCTGTTGTTATTGTTTGATTTACAGATATTTTATTTTCTTCTCTGCCTTGTCAACAATATATTTGACAGAAATAATGCTTATGCACAATGAAAACACCTGCACTTATTCTTTCTACTTCTGTTTTTTATATTCATAGGAACAGATGCTACTTCCAGGACAGATGCAGGTGGTGACTTGAAGGTTTCAGGGAATTTGGCAGGAAATCTTGTTGGGAATTCAGAAGCTGAGGGTGTGGATGATGGATCTAGGCATAGAGGTCTTTCTCTGGTTCTCTTTTCCTCCATCACACAGGGTGGCAGGTTTTGAGAGCTCTTGGAAGGATTTTAACTGAGGGAATTTGTAATTTTGTTTGTTAGCTTGGTGAGAGAGTTGGACAATTCATAAATTAGAGTCTTTGAGCTCTCATTTTGTTCTCTCCTATAATTTGGGCTGCATTACTTGCCTGTAGATTTTATTTGCAGCTACTGTTGATTACAAAGTAACACAATAGATTTTGTACACTAAATTGTTCTTGTTTAATCATTCATAGGATCTCCCTAGTATCAAAGGACATTTGCTATTACCTGTGTAATACATTTTGTACTTGGTTGTTTGTTGTCTTATTGAGAGATTTTGTTTTGTTCTCCAGAGAATGATTCAAATTCAAATAATAATCAGAATGAAAAGCAGAACCTTACCATTGCTCCAAAAACATTTGTTGGCGAAGAGATAATTGAAGGAAAGACAGTAAGACCTTAATGAGTCTCTCTTGCTCGCTTGCACCTTCATTCTTATTTTGGTCTTTTAACATTGACCTAATTTGTAGCTTCTCATGGTAACTATTTCCATTTTCTTTCATTCTTTATACTTCTAAATTGTACTCATCATTGATACAGGTTAATGTGGTTGATGGACTGAAATTGTATGAAAAATTGCTCGATGATGTAGGAGTTTCCAAGCTTGTTTCATTGGTTAATGACTTGAGAGCTGCAGGGAGAAGAGGACAATTTCAAGGCAAGTTCGTTAATGTCCTCCTTTTAGATTAGTAGTTATTAGCCCTTATAGTCTCAAAAGCCTTTTCTATGAAACTCATTTCTGGAGTAAGCAATTCAAGTCTATGGACTGTTAGGTTGGCATATTAATATGGTAACTGGATTTTGGTTAGCTCACTATTACCTTTTCATATTCTGTAATTTGGCTAATACCTTGAGTTCTGTTAATTAATTAGTTTGTTGTTTCACATTTGCTATTTACCAAAAATGGTTTGTAAGACCAAATTGTTTCTTGGTTCCATAAATGTGTTTGAGCATACAAGAACCTAATCCAATTAGGGAGATGGGATACCCTCGTTGCCCTTCAATAAACTTACCACATTTCCTTAACAGCCTGACTTTCTCAAAAACCATTGAGACTTAGATGCAAAATTATCTGTAAATTCTCAAGAGAATTAAGCATATGAAATCCTAGGATTATTTGATTTATGAGCATCCTAGAGATTTATGGGATTTTCGTTAATTAGATCTGAGATGGAATATGTGCATGGGCATTTGAAATTATGTAGCAACAATGAAAGAGGTCTAATTGTTGGATGATTGAAAAAGTCAAAAGGCTGAAATTATTCGTAGAAACTCAAATGTTTAAATTATGGGGCCAGTGTTTGCCTTCAAAAAAAGGAAGAAGGACAAAACTAGTGCTTTAACCTAACGTTTAAAGTTGAATTTTGGGACCAAGAGGTCCTTGGTTTAAGTCCTGTCTATAGCCTATCACAGGAGAGAGAAAGAGAGAGAGAGAGAGAGAAGGGACTAGCTGTTCTAGTCAGGCAATAAGGCCCTTGCTTAAGTGACAATGAGATAAAAGAATGGTGAGTGGAGAGTAAAATACAGTCATGTTTGGAAAACATAACAATTTTACTGCTAGAGAACTGGTTTCTTGTTAATCTCACTGTCAGACAAGGACTTGCACCACCTAGGGCAATTGGTGCCTTTTGAATAGATTCAAAACTAATATAAGAAAGCTGTTATCTTTATTATTTTTGGTATCATTATTCATAGTATTTGAGGAATGGAACTCCTTGAACCACCTAGGGCAATTGTTGCCTTTTGAATATATCCAAAACTAATATGTGAAAGTTGTTATCTTTATTACTTTCTGTATCATTATTCATATTATTTGAGTAATGGGATTCCCTACTAGCTCAATATTCATATTTTTTGGGAGTCTGTTTGTGTGGTTCCTGCACTTTGTTCAGGTTTGAAATGACTCTGAGCAGTTGCCATAAAGGGTAAAATTTGGGCTTTTTTTTATAAATTAAAATAGAAGTAAAGGAGTGGCAATCACAAAATAGAAAAAAAAGTAAAGAAGTGGCATTGTGATGGGAATGCTATTATTATGTATCGTGCTTTGATGTGCTATAATTATACAAATGAAACCACCAAATATGAGGACCTCCATTGTCCCAAAGTCTCCAATGTATGCTTTGTCTGTCAGAAGCAACAGTGGTCCACATGGTGTTGAATTTAGAAGCTGTTACACTTGCTGATGATCAGAAGAAAGTAATTGCTGGTCTTCCTAATGCTTCTACAATCACTAGTGCTGCTCTTCTTGTTTTGCTGTACTTGCTGATCTGTTTGTTTCTGTAGTCTTAATTCACTATAACATGACACCATTAAATTAATTTTCTCATTTTGTTATGATGGTTAGTTATTTATTGTTGATGGCATATCCTGTGTGCACAAGTACCCAGAAAGGAATTTACTTTAAATATAAGAAGCCAACTGTGACTAATTTACATTCTTGTGTTGCAGGACAAACTTATGTACTCTCCAAAAGGCCCATGAAGGGACGTGGAAGGGAGATGATTCAGTTGGGCAAACCCATTGCAGATGCACCTGCAGAAGACAAAATTGTTGCTGCTTCCTCCAAAGGCAAGTTAGAAGTTATTTAGAGTCTCCTTTGTGTGTAGGGTTGTGCATGTGTTAGGTGTACGTTTGTTTATTTGTGGACATATGCTTGTGATATTAATGAAATGCATGTTGTTGCTTTCATTACGCATTTTGTTAAATCATCTTGCAAATAGTTGCAGAACGGAGAATAGAGGCCTTTCCTGCCTTGCTGCAGGATATCATTGATCGATGGGTTGACATGCAAGTAATGACTGTGAAGCCTGACTCATGCATCATTGACATATATAATGAGGTGGATGATTTATTTTGTTTATTTTTATTATCTGCAGTTTGAATAATAATTATCAAGCGGGCTAACTTAATCTTGGTGAAAATTTCTGCAGGGGGATCATTCTCAACCTCACACATTCCCTCCCTGGTTTGCCAAGCCTGTTTTTATCCTTTTCTTGACAGAGTGTGACCTGACCTTTGGAAGAGTAGTTGACACTGACTATCCTGGGGATTACAGAGGCTCACTAAAGCTAGCCTTGTCACCTGGGTAACAATTTTTACTGAAATGGCTTTTGGTGTAATTTTTTGTTTGTACTTCACTGTGGTGAGCCCAAACTGTGTTTGTTCACAAAATGTTCCTTCTTTTAAACGGCCTGTCATGCTGAATTAAGTCCCAAATCAATCAAAATAGCTTTCACATGATCAGGTAGATCACAGGGTCATCATGATCGACTAATTAGATTTTCTTTCAATTATATCATATATGGAATAGCTTCTTCTTAATCTGTTTAGTCTATTTATTTGGACATACCTAGGAGCATTTTGATATCAAATATTTATGTAGGCCAAGGGTTCAAATAATTATTTGGCTCAAATTTTGACATTGAACTGTGTC
Source organism: Rhizophora apiculata (assembly GCA_037832385.1). Classification (NCBI taxonomy): domain Eukaryota; kingdom Viridiplantae; phylum Streptophyta; class Magnoliopsida; order Malpighiales; family Rhizophoraceae; genus Rhizophora; species Rhizophora apiculata. Next base: position 1,141,124 of record CM075441.1, on the reverse strand, counting down.
TCTAGGTGTTTTATTCACTGATCTATTATTTCACTGCAACAAACAGATCCCTCCTCCTCATGCAAGGGAAGTCCTCTGATCTTGCCAAGCATGCAATTCCAACAATTCGAAAGCAACGGATACTTGTTACTTTTGCCACGTCTCAGCCAAGGAAATTTTCAATGATTGATGGCCAGCGGCTTCCATCTTCTGCAGCATCACCATCTTCCCACTGGGGTCCACCTCCAAGTAGATCACTGAATCATGTTCGCCATCCTGTGCCCAAGCAATATGCAGCAATTCCAACAACTGGTGTATTGTCAGCACCACCCATTCAACCTCAAATTCCACCTCCAAATAATGTCCAACCACTCTTTGTGACTGCCCCAGTTGCAGCCCCAATTCCTTATGCTCCGCCAGTTCCTGTGCCACCTGTTTCATCTGGATGGCCTGCAGCTCCCCCAAGGCATCCTTCAACCATCCTCCCTCTCCCTGCCCCTGGCACTGGTGTGTTCCTTCCTCCACCAGGTTCTGGAAATGCATCATCTTCTCAACAGGCATCAACAGCTGCAACTGAAATGAACTTACCAGCAGAAACTGCCACACAGCCAGAAAAAGAAGATACAGGGAAATCTGATCAGGGTAACAGCGGTTCTCCCAGAGGGAAAGTGGATGGAAAGAGTCAAAGACAAAACTGCAATGGATCTGTGGATGGGAGAACCATGAAGTCCGAAGAAGCAGTTTGAGATAAGAGAGAAAGAGAGAGAGAGAGAGAGAGAGAGAGAGAGATGGAAAGAAAGTAGGCCAATTGCAAAATGAGTTTTCGAAACAAATGTAAAGAGCGGCGACATTCAAGACCTTGACTTTCATACATGTCTGGGAGACGAAGGGCATGAGGTGGAACTTCTTATTTCTCTTTGCATCCCTTATATCCGATGATGCTCCGTTTTTTGGTTGTCCAATTAATATGAACTCCTACATCAGGTGGAAACCTCAACTTTAACTTCAGCTTTTGCTGTTGCATCTTATTCAGAAGTTTCATTTTACCATTACTGCCGGCTATTTCTATCATTCTGCCTCATTTGAGTGGGAAAACAGGAAAAGGTACCTTATTTGGTTGGTGAGACGATTGAGCCAATTGATGGGTCAGGAGTCTTTTGTGGGTAGTCATCTGTTGTTATTAGTTTCCCTGTCCAAAAGCCGTAGGAAAGAAACTGGGAAAGAGATTCACGGTTCAAGATGGTGGCCTAAATAATACCTTTGACTGGTTGGTCGGTCGTCAAATGGTCTAGGCAAGGCTCGTGACCTCAGAATGGAAATAGATTGAGCTAAACTGAATTCCATCATTCCAAAATTCCATAGATTTCTGAAATTTATCATACCAATCAAGCTATTTATCAGCCAATCCATCTATGAAAACATGACACGGATATGCAGCAGACTCCTTGGAAGCTTTCAACTTCGAGGTTAGTGGGATGGTAACTCAAATGCTGAGGCAGCAGTCAGGTTGTAGGAGTTACAAGATGCAATTGGCTCAAATTAATTTATGTGGGGCTTGGTGCCACAAACGAGGGGTTTGACTCAAAGCTGGATAACCCCATCTTAAGCACGTCGCCCTCCTTTTCCTATCAACAGCGTTCTTGCCCACAGAGATTAGTAGATTCGCATTTGTAGTATTTGATGGGCCTGTAACGTCCAAGGTGTCTGCATTTATATGTAGTGGGTCTGAATGGCTGAATGTGGGAAGGACTAATGACTCTAAATGGGCCAGACATGCAAGAGGTAACCTTAAAAGGGAAAAAGGGCAAGGAGGAGAGGAAGAAAAAATTGAAAAAAAGAAAAAAAAAGGAAAAAAAGAAAAAGCGAGAGAGAAAGGATGGCGGACGGAGAGAGCAGCAGACACCACGACGACGAGAACAACAGCGACGACGACGACGACGACGACGACCACCACCACCACCACCGTGACAGGCGTCGTCTGATCCTCCACAATTTTGTTTCCCTCGCTGAATGCAAGGTCTGAAATTTTCTACACCAATCATCAATAGCCAATGTAATAAAATTCGACTCTACTCGTGTTTTCTATTACAAGGTTTAAAGATGGATTTTTTTTTTTTGATTGGGTGACAGGAGTTGGAGTTCATACACAAGAGCAGCAGCACGGTTGGGTACAGACCAAACGTGTTTTCAACCACTCTCTCTCATCTGATTGCCACCGATTCTCCCCACTTCCTCGTTCCTTTTGTCCCCATCCGAGGTTTCTGCCTTCTTCTGCTTACCACAACGCATAAAACATCAAAACAATGTTAAAGTTTTTACCTTTGTTCCATATGTAGATTCAGAAATGTGTGATGATTTGGATTGTATGGACTTGCTGATTGATTATGGGGGTGTTTTCGTTTGGGTTGTAGAGAGGTTGAAAGACAAGGTAGAGGAGTTCTTTGGCTGCGAGTATGGGTTGGTTGTTGAATTCACTGGTTTGATCAGGTGAGTCTACTTTCCAGTTATATGAGTTCATAGCTCCTTGGCTTTCCCTATGTTCTTAGATAGCTCCTTTGGTTTTTGAGCTTTTTGGGTCGCTTTTGAAGTCGAAGTGGGTTATCTAATTCGACATCTGGATACCCAAATGGCTGCAACATTATTTCAATACTTTATGGCATTTCAATCTCTGGGCATTGGTCATTATCTGTTTGACAACATTATGAAAATCATGGATTGAAATGCATGGGCTGTTTGGACAGTAGCTGTACCATGGGCACTTTATTTGTGAGGCCTTTGATACCGCCCCTTCCTTATATGGTAGAACATTCCAGGGCAGTTAATGGATAAGAGAAGAAAATGAGTTCAGCCTCTTGGAATTCATCAATTGAACCTTGAAGAAAGGTTTTCTAGTTTTTGTAAAGGTTAGAGTTGATTTTTGTTTTTTTAATTCATGAAATCTTTTATAAGGAAAAGCATTTTTTTAGCTGAATTCATTTGAATGGGAAAGGATGCCACAGTATAAAGATAAAGATTTCCAGCTTTTATGATATGGATTTCACCTACTCAAGTTATGTTCATGCAGCGTTGTTCTGCTGCCGACATCTTTTGATTAAGCCCTGAAGTCTGGAATCTAGAAACAAATAGAACTGGGAGGATGCAAAAGACCATAATTTGTATCCTGATTTTTGAAAACAAGTTTACCTGTAATGAAGTTCAACCTTTCTTTTTCTTTTTTGGCACGTCTAAATTAAAACCCACATAATTTGAAGGAGTTGTGTTCGAACCCCTCCCTCCTCTAAGTGCTTTGCTTTGGTTCATTGAAGGTCCACTTTCCTATTGTAAAGCCTTGTAAATCTAAATTGTGCAGTAGCTATCTGGGATTTTATTTTCTGACCAAGGGATGAAAGACAGCAGTATAACTTCGATGAAATCTTTATACCTTTATTTCTCACATGCATTATTGAGTTTCAGTTTAAGACTTGGATTTTTGTTTGATATTGTTGGAGTATATAATATATAATTCATATTTTGAACCTCACTTAATAGCTTAAGGTTTTGGATGGAATGATTTTTTGATATAGTATTAGAGCTTTCATGACCAAGTGATCATGAGTTTGAATCATGTTGTCTTCACATTTAATTGTGAATTAATTATGAATTTCTTATCCATTCATACTTTAGGCCCAAGTGAGTTTGGCTTGTTCATGCTTCCAACCTAACTGAGTTGGGATTTTGCATGGGGGGTGTGTTGGAGTATAATATGATCTATAGTCTGGACTTCACCAAGCAGTTTAAATTTTTGGGTGGAATGATTTTTTAACAGAAGTATTTTCCTATGTTTTTAATTAAATGGGCCTTTCATTTCTGCATGTTGATTCCACATTAATTGTAGAAGTGTGTTTAGTCTCTGTAACCTCCCAAGCAACTTTGTTGCAAATTGCAATCTTGCTTGATCATAAACCTTCATCACTGGTACATCTGACCCAAGGTTGTTGTGCAATCTGAGCCAGCTGGACTAGAGGAGCAAGCATTGGATGGCATAGTGATGATAATAGGCCCTATCTGAAACAACGGGATTTCACGGTATGGAATCTCATTGCTGGCTCTATTTCTTAACTCAGTTGAATAGATTTCCTTCTGTCCTTTTGTTTCCATCACTGTTTTTTTTTTTTTTTTTTTTTTTATGTTTCCTCTTTATTTTTTCTCTCTTTGCAACAACAACAATAATTTACCTGTCCGTGGGTAGCCAATTCTCTCTTGTTGTAGCTCTGCACGTCTGTCTACTTTTAACGTATAACAATTACATCTTTCTAATTATGTCCTCCCTTGTCTTGATAAAAAGGCAGTCTGCTATTTGAATAGTCATGGGAAGGATTTTGAAGGCGGACTTCTGCAGTTCCAGGATGGTGAACCAACAACTGTTGTTCCTATGGCTGGCGTAAGTATCTTTGCTAAATCATTTTGAGGGAATTTTCAGTTTCAAATGCCTTTGGATTGCATATTCGAGAAATTTTCTGGTCAGTTTCCAGCAACTAGCGTAAAAAATTCTTCAAAAGCTACAAATGAGCTCAGATGAGAAATAGTAAATTTAACTTAGTATGCCTAATGGATTAATAAACAATGTTATTGATTGATTTTTTCTGATACTGTGATTACAATGATATATTTCCCACTCATTCTCACTTTTTTATCAGGATGTCACAATATATACAGCTGACACCTGCAATATACATTCAGTAGATGAGGTAAGTTTTGCTCTGTGTGTGTATCTGCACATGCGTGCATCTATTAGCAAAGCACTTGAAGAGGCCTCATTAATTCGAACTCATGAATGTTAACTTTTAAAACCTTGATCAAGGCATGGTCAAGCAAAAGTAGTCAGTTAGGGTAGGTGTACTCAAGTCATGCTTAGAGTTCTGATTTTGGCTTGACTTCACCTTCATTGTGTTCAGTTAATGTAATTATTTGATCACCCTGAGTCTTGAGTTCCATTTATGGCTTTCTCCATGCATTCCATCTTTCATCATGTACTAGTAATTATGGTTGTTATCAGCTATGGCTAATAAAGAGTATAAACAGTAAGGTTAAGAGAGGCAGTTTTTGGTTACCGCTGCAAAGAACCATTGCTACCTTGATCACCCAACTGATTGGATCTTACCAAATCTTGGTTTTTGGCTCATTCTAACCAGCAGAAACCCGTAAATTACTGAAAATTTATTAATTTCCACTATTAAATCCTTGTTCGTTCTTTTCTTAACTTTATTTTTGCTACTTGCTGGGCTTTTATTGTAAACTTCAACTGGCCTTCTTCTTGTTGTACTTTCTTTTTCCTTCTGTTTCTTATTTGCTTATTAATCTTGCAATTACCTGCTTATTTCTGATCCATGTTGTTTCTATTTCTAATTTATCAGATCTTTAACAGATAACAGAAGGAGAAAGGCTTACCCTTACCATGTGGTTTAGTCGTGATAGTGTCCATGATGAGGATGCAAAACTCATTTCACTTCTCTCAGAGAAATTGTTACATTATCCAAAGACTCTTTCCAATGTGAACTTACCTATGCCAGCATCCAGCAGTATGTACTGGTTTTCTCCGGATCTGGCTTCTCATCCAGAGTCAGGATTTGATATATGCTGTGCAAGAATGCATGTTCTTGGGTTAGACATTTATTCTTCTCAAGAAAAAATCCTTTCCGCAGATTTCACAGAACTGCTCTTGGAGCCACTGCAAGTTGCAAGGGGAAATGAGTTGTTTGATCTGGACTTTGTCAATATTTTGCATGCACTTCAGGTAATTTGTCCACTCCTTCTACTTAGGCAACTTTTTTTGATGTGGAGAGATTATAAATGAATGGGATCGTTTGTTGACTTTATGCCATTGTCTACTAGGTTGATACCTTATCTTTATAATGCTCAAGCATACAACAGACCCCACACTCATATGACACCCTACCCCTCCTGCAGCAGGCAGCAGAGAGTTCAAATGCACAATTTATATGGTGGCGAATAATAGAAATGTGGAAATATCTTATGGCTGCTATTTGGAACAAGACTAACAAATGCAGAATCATATGTACCGAAATTAACTGTGATGATATGGGATGGAAATCATGTGAAAGAATTTGCCCTATTCCCTTCAAGATATATCTAATCAATTGCGATTAGTTTATTGCATTGCATGAATAAGAAATTATGGGAAACTTTTATGGTGTCTTGGCAGGGCCTTTGGTTTGCATTTTCTTAAGTTAATTGAATTCATTGGTGCAAATTGTTTACTCCAATTCCTTCTGAGTTATTAAATTCAAATTATTTCAGATTGAGGTTCTTTTTGTCAGTTGTGATGGATTTTACTTGTGGCATTGGACTGGCTCATAGTTGCATATTTGTTTTTATTTATTCCCCACTTCCAAACAAGGGCTTATGTGTTGCATTACTTACCAGAATTACTCTGCATGCCGAAATAGGTGGTGCAGTTCTACTGTTGGAAAGCCTCAGAATTTCAAAATTCCCAGTTGCAAATAGGCAGCGTTAAGGTGGTACAATTATCACAATCACAAAGGGAAAGCATCAGTGCTGTGAAATCTACGTTTATGAAGAATCATCAGCTAGCAGAGAGAATTTTCGGTTGCATGACATGCGATGGGAATAGGCAACATTCATTTGATTGGAACGCATTTTCTGCTGCAGTTGCTGCCTTTGAAGACTACACCCACAGGTTACGTAAGGAGTTACTAATGAGCTTGCCACACTGGAGAACCCAGCAGATTATATACAATGTTCCAGTTGAATGGTGTTAGCAAGCATCCTCAATTACTAAAAGTTTTATATTCTTTTTGGCATTTACATTTTTCTCTTCCTGAATTCAGGTCAACTTCATTTATATCTCGGTTCAAGTGAGGACCAAGTTAAATGGAGTCTTTGGTATGTGTGATAAAAAATATCAACGATTGCTACCCCATCTTGCAGAGCCTATGAAGTTAGCATAGACATGTGGGTAAAACTCTATATGCTATTTTTTCAGGCATTTCCTTCTCTGGCAGTCCAAAGATAGTCATTTATAAAACTTTGGTAAGCCTAGATAGAAATCAAGACAGTATTATGCCATTTTTTCAGTCCAATCCTTCTATTTACAACAATTCACATCTAGTTTAAATTATCATTTTGTAGCCTTTCAAAAAGAATATATTCTAAATGGTTTTGAAATAGATCAACGATGTAGAGTATTGTCATAAAGTTTAGCAATTGTAAAGTTTGTATTTTATTTTCATGGCAAGTTAGAATTCTGATTCCATATTACAAGTAGCACTAAAATGATTAAGATGACCCAATATGAAGTGCTTGTAGATTTCAATCTCTGAGAACATAGATTGGACGGTGATGTTCTTTATTTCCATAACATACTCAACGTTTATTTGTCCTTGCAAACTGCTAAAATTTTTGATGGATTTCTTCTCTTTTTCTCATTATGCTATCAGCTTTTTATAACAGTTCGAGATTTCGTTTCTTCTCATGTTTCAAGGGGTGAGATATGGCGATAGAGTATTACGCTAATAACTCCTAAATTTGTCTTAAAAAGGATTTTCGTAAAAAAAAAAAAAAAAAAAAAAGTTTATTTCTTTATGAACTAATCATATTATTAATGGAGGGATCCATCGTCCATCCTCGAATGAATTTGGAAAACAAAAAGATAAGTGAGGTTTGAAATAATTTTTTTGTAAGGATTAAGATTTTAATCCTAAATTTGAAAGAATGTAATTAATTCTATCACTAAACATTGTAATTATTGATTAAAATAATATATGCATAAAAATTTAAACAAAACCATATCCTTCCGTTCAATTTGGATTATAATTTTCTAAATATTAAGCCTTAAACTGTAAATCAAAATGTCTTTATCAAAGTATCAAAAGTAAATTCAGTTTGATTTAATTTATTATATAGCTACAAGTGGGGTCCAACCACCGAGAAGTAAGACCAGGTCGCCATAAAATGTGCGGTGTCAATCAAACAAACATCTGCCCCCAGGTGTCTCTCTTGTCTCCTTGTCAAATTCTAGGCCACACCCAAGACAGGTTCTCTCTCTTTCTCTCTCTCTCTCCTGTGATTGTGATTGTGGTTTTCTGTAAACTTGAACTTGGCAAGATGTAAAGCTGAAATAACAATAATCATAGTAATAGTAGTGCTTTCAATAATAGTGTTTTCGTCTTCCATGGATGCTTGATCAACCCGCTTCCTTTGTCTCCATTAACACAATATTATAGTTCAATTCATGACATTTTGCCTAATAGTGACTAAAGATTGTGAGAACGCTTTGCCCTCATTAAATTCTAGTAAATGGAGCTACCTATTGAATTACGTGTTTTCTTTCTTTCTTAGCAGAGTGAAACCCCATTCTTTTTGGTATGCAATGGAAAACCAAGTGAACCCGAAATCCAAGGGATTGTTGAAAACTGCCGAATTATATGAGGTATGTACGTCCTAGTATTTTGGCCCTCTCCCTTTTTCTTCCATGTATTGAGCGAAACAATGGATACCACGTTTCGAACTCGAGAATGTTTAGTTCCATGGTTTATGTTGATTGCTTCATGCAGTACGTCCTGGAAACTAGTGTGTACCCACGTGAAGCAGAGCCTCTCAAAGAGCTGAGGAAAGTTACTACTGGCCACCCAGGGTAATCCTTCTTCTTCCTATTCTTATTCTTATTAGCATCACAATGCCATAGCCAATGGTCCCATTACTCCTATGCAGTGGATTGATTTTGTTATGTTTGTCACCCCTGTGGTAGCAAAATAATCAAACCAATATGATGATTTTTGGGATTACTTAATTTGACTTATTTAATAGACGAGTTAAGTTTACACTTTGAAAGTTGGAGCACGCAATTTAGTTTTCAGAACTTCTCATGAGTTTGTGGTTATTCAGATCCATGATGGCTACTGCACCAGATGCAGGTCAGTTGATGGCCACCCTCTTGAATCTTACAAATGCGAGAAAGACAATTGAAATAGGAGTTTTCACGGGGTACTCTCTCCTCCTCACTGCTCTTTCACTTCCAGATGATGGCAAGGTAAGAAACCCATCATCAACAAGAAGTCTTATATCTGGTGTAATGTAGCAGGCATGCGACTTTGATTGCTGAAAGTTTCGAGTTCGAATATTATTAATCCATAGATTATCAAGGATTGAACCAAAAAATAAGTCCTGCAGATTACAGCAATAGATCCGGATCGTGAGGCATATGAGATCGGATTACCAATTATGAAAAAGGCTGGCGTTGAACACAAAATCGACTTCGTAGAATCCGAGGCCCTGCCGGTTCTTAACAATCTATTAACAGATGTAAGCATGAAAAATTCCCAAAATATGCAGCAACTGAGAGTTGGTCCATCCTAGTTCTTCGTTAATTCTAAAATATACTTCGATTCTGACAAGTATTTTTGTGTTTATTTTTAAACCTGCAGCCTGGAAACGAAGGCAGCTTTGACTTTGCTTTTGTTGACGCTGACAAAGCCAATTACCGGAATTATCATGACAGAGTAATGAAGCTAGTGAAGGTTGGTGGGGTTGTTGTGTATGATAACACACTCTGGGGAGGGACAGTTGCAATGCCTGAAAAGTCTGCTCCAGAGAGCTTGAGAGTTGGCAGACAATTTATAATTGACTTCAACAAATTTCTCGCATCCGATTCTCGCGTCCAACTTTCTCATGTTCCGGTCGGTGATGGGATCACGATCTGCGGGCGAATCTATTGATCATGTTTTTTTTTTTTTTTCTTTCCGCATGGAATTCAACCCAGTTTTACTGTCGTTTTCTGTCCTCATGTCTGTCGCTCTCTTGCCAATGTAGCTGATCTGAGAAGCAATAAGGTTATGCTAGCCAACAAATATGTCAGATGTTGTGATTCACAATGCGTATTTTGAGTAAATATCAGAACGTGTAGGGGGTAAATCCAAGTAAGCTTGGCATTTAGTTGCCTCAGCGTAACAGGAAACTTCAAATTCTTTTCCCATTTCCCATTTAGTTGTGCCAAAATCAAATAGCATCAGAAATCAGTCTATAGGCATGGTATCCGTACATTGCTCCCGTCCAATCAATTGGACAATTGGAGAGAAGATTCTGATATCTAATCTGGGGTCCAATTACAGAAATAGGTGCGGGAGACAGGCTAGAAAGATGGCATGGATCTCGCGGCCAAAATATCACTTTTCTATTTTATATTTTTTTTTAACGAAAATATATGAAGTATAATAAATTTTGGTAGAATGTGCAATAAATACTCTTTTTAACAATATTGTGATCTTGTAATAACAAAAATTATTTGTACTGAATATTAAAGATAAAAAAGAATAGGTAAAAGTAAAAGTATATTGTACATTGTATATTTACAAATTTATTTATTTTTGAAATTAATTTAAAAATTTTCAGTTGTATCAGCCACGGAAGAAAAACTTTTTTTACAATAAATATCTTTAAAAATTAATTATTTAATCATAAAAGATAAATATTTATTTTTTTCACTTAAATAAATACTTAATTGTGTATTAAATTTAAACTATGAGTTTTATATATTTGATTAGAAGTGTTAAAATATAAAAAAAAATTCAAAATATACTTCTAATATTAATTAATTAAGTTAATTTATGTTTAATTTAGATTTAAGAAAAAATACTTAAGTAAAATTAAAATTAATTTTGAAATCTACTTTTACGAAGAATCATCTGCTAGCAGAGACAATTTTCGGTTGCATGACTTGCGACGGGAATAGGCAACATTCATTTGATTGGACCACATTTTCTGCTGCAGTTGCTGTCTTTGAAGACTAGACCCACGGGATAGGTAAGGAGTTACTAATGAGCTTGCCTCAATGGAGAACCCAATAGATCATTTACAGTGTTCCAGTTGAAGGGTGTTAGCAAGCATCCTGAGTTACTAAAAATTGTACGTTCTTTTTAGCATTTACATGTTTCTCTTCCTGAATTCAAGTCAAATTCAATTATATCTCGGTTCAAGTGAGGACCAACTTAAATGGAGTCTTTGGTATAGGTGATAAAAATATCAACGATTGCCACCCCATCTTGCAGAGCCTATGAAGTTAGCATAGGCATGTGGGTAAAACTCTACATGCTATTTTTTCAGACATTTCCTTCTCTGGCAGTCCAAAGATAGTCATTCATAAAACTTTGGTAAGCGTAGATAGAAACCAAGACAGAATTATGCGATTTTTTCAGTCATTTTTTTTTTATTTACAACAATTCCATTGATTTTTCTAATCAAACACCTTAATGGATAGCCAGTCCGTTGTTTAGGGTCCAAATAAATAATATGCTTGCAAATTTATTGTACGTGCACAAGATAAATTTACATATGCTAAAAACCAAACACCTTAGTTGGCGTACAAATGCCAAAGAATATAGTCTAATCTAGAATGGGTAACTCAAAATTTTTTGGCCAGAAGGTTGCTAAAAATTTTAAAAAAAAATTTTGAAAAACTATATTTTTACGTATAATTTTAATATTAAAATATTATATAAAATTATTTTAAAATTATATTTATTATTTAAAAATTTTAATTTATTTTTATTTTATATATCTTTTTATTTATATTCAAATATTTTTATTATTTATTAGATAATTTTATATATAAATATATTAAAACTAAGTGTTAAATTAATTCAAAAAAAGTTTAAATGAATAAATATTTTAACAAAATTATTAATTTTATATCTATTATTCTTTCTAAGAATTATTATTTTTTCAAATTAATTGAGAGTTAACTTTATTTTCGCTAAATGTTGGGTCAAGTGGTATCAAAGCAGGTCTTGCTTATTATGATAGCAGCATGAGGTGGAGGGAATAGTAACCATCTTATTAACAAAGATCAAGAGATGTAGGTCATTTGGTCAACTATTCATGATTAAGAGGCAGCACTACAAAACTATGGCCAAAGGATTGATTGATTGGAATATAGATTAAAAGTCATCAACAATCGACTCAAATCTCTCATGGTGGGAGGTGTTAATAGGAATTGGAGAAATGAAAAGAATTAGATTGGAGATTTTGCTTGCGATTAGCCTTTTACTCTACTTGTCCCTACAAATCTGCATAGGCGTTATATTTACATGGTGGATTTTGAAGAAGAAACAAATGTATGTATGTGATAAGTTTACGTAGCAGACTTTAGTGATGATAATGATGGATTTGGTGAATATCCAAACTATACTAGGTATGAACAATGACTACCTCGACCTCCTCGAACCTCAGATGAATTTCAATTAAAGATGGATATTCTTATCTTTAATGATGAATTAAATATTTAAAGTTTTATGGATTGGTTAGTCAAAGTAGAAAGATGTTTTGATTATATAGAAGTATTTAAGGAACGAAAAGTTAGATTGGTAGCTTGTCGACTAAAAGGAAAAGTCTCTGCTTGGTGGGAATGAATGAAGGATCGAAGGAGAAGAGAAGGGAAAGCTCCAGTTAGAAGCTAGTCTAAAATGAAGCAACTCATAAAGGGAGCATTTCTTCCTTTAGATTATGAACAAATACTATTTTAAAAATATCAATATTGTAGCCATGACAACCACCAGTTAGTCCATGAAAACTAAGTAGAATTTTTCAAATTATTTGAACGCTACAAGTTGATAAAATTAGAAAACCAGTAAGTCACGATATATCTTAATGATCTAAAACCAATCATTTGAGATAAAATTGGAGTTCAAATATTGATGGACGTATTTGAGGTTAGGAATAACGTTGAAAGCTAAAATCATGTTACAAAAAAGGAGTAAGGTTGAATTTTCTTATAAGTTTTATATTGATTCTAACAAATTGTCACAAAAAAAAAAAAAAAGAAAGCCTTAAGCCAACCAGAACAACCCATACCTGACAAGATTGTAGGCAAATAGCCACATGTAGAGAAAGTTGCAATTTAGAGTGACAATTCTTCTGAAAAGCCTATGCTTGACAAGTGTTTAAAGTGTAATAAGGTAGGTCATCATTTTAGTGATTGTCTATGACGAAAGACAATAAATGTAGTAAAGTAAAAGAGAGTAATAAGAGTTGAAGATGATGAAATCTATTGTTGCTTAGATGGTGAGGAGTGTGAGTATAAGAATGACAAAATTATGTATACGTTAAGAAAGTTGATACTACCTCCTAAGCAAGAGAATGATACTTAACAAAACAAGTTATTCTGTACTAGGTAGATAATTAATAATATTTTGTGTGATTTGATTATTGATAGTAGAAGTTAAGAAAATATTATTGGGATGGAAACTATCAAGAAATTGTAACTACTAATAGATAAGCACCTAACTTCATACATCATTAGGTAGATTAAAATAGTGAGAGAACTCCAAGTAATAAAATGATGCAAGGTTCTTTTCTTAATTGACTAGTATGTAGATGAGGTTTATTGTAATGTAGATATGAATGCTTGCCACCTATTGTTTAGACAACCTTGACAATTTAATGTTAGTACTCAACATTCAGGCTAAAAGAATGTTTGCAAGCTTGAGATAAATAGGATAAAATATATATTGCTACCTTTAAAATAAGGATTGCGAACTAAGACTTCTCAAGTGAAGGAAAAAATTTTTCTAACAATCATCCACTTAAATCAAGAGATTGAGGTTGTCATTAAAGAATCAAAAGAGATGCATGTACTTGTGGTAAAAGGTGAAGTAACTAATGGTCCACAAATAGAGCTCTTAGAATCAATTAAGTAGTTGTTAGAAAAATTCAATGAAATTGTACCTGAAGAGTTACCAGATGGGTTGTCATCAATATGTAACATCTAACATTAGATTGACCTAGTTTCTGAAATTAGTCTTCCTAACTTGCATCATTACTAGATGAGCCCCAAAGAGAGTGAGGTCTTAAGGGAGAAGGTAGAAGAATTGTTGTGAAAGGGATATATCAGAGAGAGCTTAAGCCCATGTGTAGTACCAGTCTTATTGACTCCAAAGGAAGATGAGAGTTGATGGATGTTTGTTGATAATCAGGCCATCAACAAGATTACCATTGGGTACAAATTTCCAATTCCTAGACTAGATGACGTGTTAGACAAACTGAAGGGATCCAAAGTATTTTTAAAGATTGATTTTTAAAGTGGCTATCATCAAATTTGGATTAGATCAGTAGACAAATGAAAACTGCATTTAAAACTCGAGATGGTTTTTATGAGTGACTAGTAATGCTATTTGGTCTGTCTAATGCCCCTAGTACTTTTATAAGATTGATAAACTAAGTATTACACCTCTTTTTTGGTAAGTTTATGGTTGTATATTTTAATGATATTCTTATTTATAGTTGATTAATAAAAGATCATGTTTTACACTTAAGGAAAGTATTAATGGTGTTATAGAAAAATAAGTTGTATGTGAATTTAAAGAAATACAATTTCATGGTTGACAAGTTGCTTTTTCTAGGGCAAGTAGTTAGCTTAATTGGTATTCAGCTTAATGATAACAAAGTGCAGGTTGTTCAAGATTGACTTACTTTTAAAATAGTTAGTGACGTGCAAAATTTCCATAATTTAACAAGCTTTTATCAAAGGTTTATTCATAATTTTAGTACCACCATGACACCTATCACTAAGTGTCTTAAGAAAGGAAAGTTCCATTGGAGAGATGTTAAAAAACAATGTTTTGCTTTCGTCAAAGAGAAATTATGTACTACTCTATTGCTAGCCTTGCCCAATTTTGATAAATTATTTGAAATTGAGTGTGATGTTAATAGAGTTTGAGTTGGTTTTGTTCTCTCTCAAGAAAAGAGACCAGTTGCATATTTTAGTGAGAAACTTAGCGAGACTCGACATAAGTGGTCCACATACAATAAACAATTTTATACAGTTATGAGAGTTTTAAAGTATTGGAAATATTACTTGGTAGGACATGAATTCATCTTATACTTTGATTATGAGGCTTTAAAATATCTTTATAGTAAAAAATGAATTAGTAACGACATGCATATTAGGTGATCCTCTTTCTTACAAAAGTTTTATTTTCAACTATTTTATATGGTAGGACAATACAATAAGATTGTTGATGCCTTAAACAAGAAAGTATCATTATTAATTACATTGAGCAATGAAATTATGGGTATTAAATCTCTTTGTAAATTGTATGAGTATGATGAGGACTTCACAATAATTTGGAAGAAATGTGTTTAAAAGCAACCTGCAGATGACTTCCATATTTATGATGACTATTTGATGTGTGAAGATCAACTTTGTATTCCATGATCTTCATTGAGAGAGAAAATCATTCGTAATTTGCATGTAGGCGGTCTTACGGGTCATCTTGGGTATGATAAAACAATTGTTACTGTCTAGGAATGATATTATTCATTGTAATTGAAGAGGGATGTTGGCTAATATGTTTAATGGTGTTATGTTTGTCAAATAGTTAAGCGTTAGTCACAAAATACTAGACTTTATATGCCTTTACTTATTCCAAATAATATCTGGACAGACTTGTCCATGGATTTTATTTTAAACTTACCCTGTACCCAATACAGTATAGCTTCTGTGTTTGTTATTATTGATAATTTTTAAGAAATAAGTCATTTTATTCCTTACAAAAAGTCCTATGATGCATTCAGTATAGTTCGATTATTCTTTAAGGAGATATTATGCTTACATGGTGTGCCTAAAACCATTACCTATGATCGCAACTCTAAATTTCTCAGTCATTTTTGGATCACTCTATAGAAGTTATTTGATTCATCTTTGAAGTTTAATATAACTTAACCCCAAATAGATGGTCAAATTAAGTCATTTAATAAGACTTTAGACAATCTTATTTGAAGTATTTATGGAGATAAACCAAAATAATGAGACTTTGTCCTATCTTAAGTAGAGTTTGCCTACAATAGTATAGTTCATAGTGCTATAAAGAAGTTTCTTTTCTCTATTTTTTATACTAAATGTCCCTAACATATTTTAAATTTGGTGAAACTTCCTCGAGTTCAAAGTCTTAACATTGTTATTTAGAATTTTGTAGAGTTAGTGCAATCTGTCTAAATTGAGGTGAAATAAAAATCAAAGATTACTAATGAGAAATACAAGAAAGTTGCAGGCAAAAAACGAAAGAGCCAATTGTTTTAAGAAAGTGACATGGTAATGGTGTTCCTTTATAAGAAGCAATTTCCTGTTGGTTCCTATAATAAGTTGCAGCCTAAGAAGTATGATACTTATTAAGTGTTGAAGAAAATTAATGACAATACATATGTCATTTATCTACCTAAGGAATGACAATATTTCAAGAACTTTCAATATCATAAATATTTATTCATTCTATTTAATTGATAAATCTCTCTATCTAAAGTATAATTTGAATTTAAGGTCGAATTTTTTCCAAGTGGAGAAAACTAATATAAAATAAGTAACCTAAAACTTCCTGTGCCAAAAGGATTGCCAAAAACTTAAAGGAAGATTTTGGAAGACTTAACTCTCAAATATAATTTTATTATTTAAATATTATATGAAATTATTCTATAATTATATTAATTATTTAAAAATTTTAATTTTTTTATTTTACATATTTTTTATTTATATTAAAATATTTTTTTAATTAACTATTTATTTATAAATATATATAAATTTAAGAGTTAAATTAATTTAAAAAATTTTAAATGAATAAATATTTTAATAAAAATATTAATTTTATTTTTATTATTTTTTAAAAAAATTATTATTTTTAAAATTAATTGAATATTAGTTTTATTAAAACTAAATATTGTGTTATAATTTTACTATTATAAAAAATGTGTTAATATTTTCTATCTTAATTATTGGTTTCTTAGTATAGTACTAGTAGTAAGAGATTATATTGGAAATATTTTTATTTTAATTATTTTTTTGTAGCCTTGAGAATATATTTTTAATGGTTTTGAAATAGATAAATAATCTATAGTATTATCATAATATTTAGCAATTGTAAAATTGGTATTTTTTTTTTCATGGCAAGTTTGAATTCTAATTCCATAATAGAAGTAGCAATAAAATGTTTCTCCACTATACGATCTCAGGGATTAAAATGACTCAATATGAAGTGCTTATGGATTTCAATCTTTGAGAACGTAAATTTGATGGTAGTGTTCTTTATTTCCATAAGTACTCAACGTTTACATGTCCTTGCAAACTGCTAAAAATTTTGATGGATTTCTTCTCCTTTTTCATTATGCTATCGGCTTTTTATAACAGTTCAAGATTTCGTTCCTTTTTTATGTTTCAAGTGGTGAGATGTGACGATAGAGAATTATGCTAGTAACTCCTTAATTTGTCTACAAAGGGTTTTCATAAAAAAAGATTTTATTTCTTTATGAACTATTCATATTATTAATAGAGGAATTCATCACCTATCCTCTACTGAAATTTAAAATCAAAAAGATTAGTGCGTTTCGAAATGACTTATTTTTTTTTTTCTTATTTGTAAAGATTAAGATTTTAATCCTAAATTTTAAAAAATTTAATTAATTTTATCACTAAATTTTGTAACTATTGATTAAAATAACTTAACATGTGAGAAATGTATGCATAAAAATTTAAACAAAGCTACATCCTTTGGTTCAATTTAGATTAAAATTTTCTAAAAATTAAGCCTAAAACTGTAAATCAAAATTTCCTTATCAAATTATCAAAAGTTAATTCAGTTTGATTCAAATTTATTATACACCTAAATGGTTACAAGTGGGTTAGATGCTACCAACTACCCAAAAGTAGGACAATTAAACGAATGTGGTCGCCATAAAATGTGTGGGAAACTCTCCGCGTCAAATTCTAGGCCACACCCAGGACAGGTTCTCTCTCTCGTGATTGTGGTTTTCCGTGAACTTGAACTTGGCAAGATATAAAGCTGTAATAACAATAATCATCGTAGTAATAGTAGTACTTTCAACAATAATGTTTTCGTCTCCCATGGATGCTTGATCAACCCACTTACTTTGTCTCCATTAACACAATATTATAGTTCAATTTGTGACATTTTTTTCTAATAGTGACTAAAGATTGCGAGAACGCTTTGCCCTTATTAAATTCTAGCAAATGGAGCTACTTATTGAATTACGTTTTTTTCCGTGAAACATTTTTTTTCTTTCTTAGCAGCGTGAAGCATTTTTTTTTGGTATGCAATGGAAAACCAAGTTAACTCGAAATCCAAGGGATTGTTGCAAACTGCCCAATTATATGAGGTACGTAGTCCTGGTATTTTGGCCCTTTTCCTTTTTCATCCATATATTGAACGAAACAATTGATACTTCGTTTCGAGCTCGAGAATGTTTAGTTCCGTGGTTTATGCTGATTGCTTGATGCAGTACGTCCTGGAAACTAGTGTGTACCCACGTGAAGCAGAGCCTCTCAAAGAGCTGAGGAAAGTTACTGCAGGCCACCCTAGGTAATCCTTCATCTTCTTCTACAATGCAGTAGATTGATTTTGTTATGTTGTCACCCCTTTGACAGCCAAATAATCAAACCAATATGATGATTTTTAGGATTACTTAATTTGACTTGCATAATAGACGAGTTAAGTTTACACTTTGAAAGTTGAAGCACGCAGTTTAGTTTTCAGAGCTTTTGATGAGTTTGTGGTTATTAAGATCCATGATAGCTACTGCACCAGATGCAGGTCAGTTGATGGCTACCCTCTTGAATCTTATAAATCCGAGAAAGACAATTGAAATAGGAGTTTTCACGGGGTACTCCCTTCTCCTCACTGCTCTTTCACTTCCAGATGATGGCAGGGTAAGAAACCCATCATCAACAAGTAGTCTTATATCTTGTGTAATGTAGCAGGCACGCGACTTTGATTGCCGAAAGCTTCAAGTTCAATCCTAGTTGAGTAAATTAACACAAAAATGAAAAAAGAAAATAAAGAAACTAGCTTTTTCTTTTATTGTCATATGTCCATTGATTAACAAGGATTGAACCAAAAATAAGTCCTGCAGATTACTGCAATAGATCCGGATCGTGAGGCATACGAGATCGGATTACCAATTATAAAAAAAGCTGGGGTTGAACACAAAATCGACTTCGTATCGACTTTTAAGAATGTCATTTTCACGTCAAGCATTAATTTTATGATTCTCCATAATTTATCAAAAGATTAAGTTTATTCAATTGATAGTTATGTAGGATGAACTTCAACCATTTCCAAGTAACTTTTTTCATAAGATTCGAGTAAACTAATGCGGCGAAGGCATAAATCTCCGATGGAGACCTTGGCGTCTGGATTGCAGCTTTATTACCCGGTGGGGCTTTGACATTTTTAATAAATCAACAAGCAACTAGGCCCAGACAGCCGTCTAAAAGTATCGTGGCGTGGGTACCGAAGTGCCTTATTTTTTAAGCGACGCATGCGGTGGAGATTTAACGGACCACCCACTGCTGTTATGGATCCTCACTAACATTTTTATAATGATAATTTTTTTTGTTTTTTTAATAACACACTATGATGGGAATCTATATAAAAAAAAATCCATATCTGTGTGTTCGGATCGGTGAAGAATCTATAAAATTTATTCAACGAACAAATTAATAAGGGACAATTCAAGTAACACAAAATTTGATAATATATAAATAATTAATTAACTTCTTAATAAATAAATCTGATATGTTAATATAATTATAATTTAAAATCCCAAATTAATGCTCAAAAATTTTCTTGAATCTGTATAAAATAAGAACATGAAAAATAACTAGTGAAAAATAAAATAAAAATATAATTATAAAATTTTATTAGAAATCAAACGTGTAAAAAAGGAGCAAACCCCATTTTTAAAAAGAAATAATAATAAGGGCAAAGAACAAAAGGAAACAAGGGTATTCAGAAATTGGAGTTGGGGCTACATTTTCTTTCAGGGGAAGGGGCGAATGAGAAAATAAAAAAATAGTAGTGCTGTTTGCCTCCTTCTTCTTCCCGCTCTTCCTTCGGTCTTGAAGATTGGATGTGCATAAAGATTAAGATATATTTTATCAACACTGATACAAATCTAATAGGATAACATTTTATTATTGTATTATAATATGATAGGATAAGTATGCATAGAGATTAAAGGAGAGGTTTGAGGAGAGGATATGTGGGAATGAAATTTAATTTGATGACTACACCCACAGGTTACACAAAGAGTTAGTAATGAGCTTGCCACACTGGAGAACCTAGCAGATTTTTTGCAGTGTTCCAGTTGAAGGGTGTTAGCAAGCATCCTGTGTTACTAAAAGTTGTGTGTTCTTTTTAGCATCTACAGTTTTCTCTTCCTGAATTCAAGTCAAATTCATTTATATCTCGGTTCAAGTGAGGACCAACTTAAATGGAGTCTTTGGTATAGGTGATAAAAATATCAACGATTGCTGCCCCATCTTGCAGTGCCAATGAAGTTAGCATAGGCATGTGGGTAAGACTTTATATGCCATTTTTTTCAGACATTTCCTTCTCTGGCAGTCCAATGATAGCCATTCATAAAACTTTGGTAAGCCTAGATAGAAATCAAGACAGTATTATGCCATTTTTTCTAATGGTTTTGAAATACGCAAACCATATAGAGTATTATCATAAAATTTAGCAATTGTAAAGTTGGTATTTTCTTTTCTTGGCAAGTTCGAATTCTAATTCCATAATAGAAGTAGCAATAAAATGTTTCTCCACTATACAATCTCAGTGATTAAGATGACTCAATATGAAGTGCTCATAGATTTCAATCCTTGAGAAGGTAAATTGGATGGTAGTGTTCTTTATTTTCCATAACGTACTCAACGTTTATATGTCCTTGGAAACTGCTAAAAATTTGGATGGATTTCTTCTTCTTTTTTCATTATGCTATCAGCTTTTTATAACAGTTCAAGATTTCGTTTCTTTTCATGTTTCAAGTGGTGAGATGTGACGATAGAGTATTATGCTAATAACTCCTCAATTTGTCTAAAATAGGTTTTTTCATCGTCAGAAAAGATTTTACTTCTTTATGAACTAATCATATTATTCAAAGACGGATCCATCATCCATCCTGGAATGAAAGTGGAAAACAAAAAGATAAGTGCATGTTGACATAAACCTTTTTTTTTTTCCTTATTTGTAAGGATTAAGATTTTAATCCTGAATTTGAAAGAAGTTAATTAATTCTATCACCAAACTCTGTAACTGCTGATTAAAATAAATTAACATATGAGAAATATATGTATCCTTCGGTTCAATTTGGATTATAATTTTCTAAAAATTAAGCCTAAAACTGTAAATTAAAATTTCTTTATTTCAGTTTGATTTAATTTATTCTATACCTACTTGTAGGGTTAGATGCTACCAACCACCAAGAAGTAAGGCAATACAAAGAACGTGGTAGCCATAAATTGTGTGGTGGCAATAAAATATATAGAGAGCATGGGCAATTAACATCCCAACTGCCCCCAGTTGTCTCTCCTTTCTCCGTTTCAAATTCTAGGCCACACCCAGGACAGGTTCTCTCTCGTCTCCGTGTCAAATTCTAGGCCACACCCAAGACAGGTTCTCTCTCTTTCTCTCTCTTCTGTGGTTTTCTGTAAACTTGAACTTGGCAAGATGTAAAGCTGTAATAACAATAATCATCGTAATAGTAGTACTTTCAATAATAGGGTTTTCGTCTTCCATGGATGCTTGATCAACCCACTCACTTTGTCTCCATCAGCACATATCATATTTCAATTTATGACATTTTTTTTCTAATAGTGACAAAAGATTGTGAAAACGCTTTGCCCTTATTAAATTCCAGCAAATGGAGCCACCTATTGAATTACGTTTTTTTTCTTCCTTAGCAGCGTGAAACATTTTTTCCTATTGGAATGTAATGGAAAACCAAGTGAACCAGAAATCCAGGGGATTGTTGCAAACTGCCGAATTATATGAGGTATGTACGTCCTAGTGTTTTGGTCCTTTTCTTTTTTCTTCCATGTATTGAACGAAACAATTGATACTTCATTTCGAAGGTCCTTTCCTTTTTTCTTCCATGTATTGAACGAAACAATTGATACTTCGTTTCGAACTCGAGAATGTTTAGTTCCATGGTTTGTTGATTGCTTGATGCAGTACGTCTTGGAAACTAGTGTGTACCCACGTGAAGCAGAGCCTCTCAAAGAGTTGAGGAAAGTTACTGCTGGCCACCCAGGGTAATCTTTCTTCTTCTTCTTCTTATTCTTATTGGCATCACAATGCCATAACCAATGGTCCCATTACTCTTATGCAGTAGATTGATTTTGTTATGTTTGTCACCCCTTTGGTAGCCAAATAATCAAACCAATATGATGATTTTTGGGATTACTTAATTTGACTTACTTAATAGACGAGTTACGCTTACACTTGCACGCAATTTAGTTTTCAGAACTTCTGATGCGTTTGTGGTTATTCAGATCCATGATGGCTACTGCACCAGATGCAGGTCAGTTGATGGCTACCCTCTTGAATCTTATAAATCCGAAAAAGACAATTGAAATCGGCGTTTTCACGGGGTACTCTCTCCTCCTCACTGCTCTTTCACTTCCAGACGATGGCAAGGTAAGAAACCCATCATCAACAACAAGTCTTATATCTGGTGTAATGCAGCAGGCATGCGACTTTGATTGCTGAGAGTTTCAAGTTCGAATGTTAGTCGAGTAAATTAACAAAAAATAATAATAAAAAAAAGAAAAAAAAAAAAGAAGACTAGCTTTTCTTTTATTGTCATATGTCCATAGGTTAACAAGGACTGATCCAAAAATAAGTCCTGCAGATTACAGCAATAGATCCGGATCGTGAGGCATACGAGGTCGGATTACCAATTATAAAAGAAGCTGGGGTTGAACACAAAATCGACTTCGTAGAATCGGAGGCCCTGCCAGTTCTTAACAAGCTATTAAAAAATGTAAGAATTCAAAAATCCCAAAATATACAGCAACTGATAGTTCGCCCTTTTTAGTTCTTTGTTAAATCTAAAATATGCTTCGATTCTGACAAGCATTTTTGTGTTTATTTTTAAACCTGCAGCCGGGAAACGAAGGCAGCTTTGACTTTGCTTTTGTTGATGCTGACAAAGCCAATTACTGGAATTATCATGACAGACTAATGAAGCTAGTGAAGGTTGGTGGGGTTGTTGTGTATGATAACACACTCTGGGGAGGGACAGTTGCAATGCCTGAAGAGTCTGCTCCAGAGCGCTGGAGAGTTGGCAGACAACTTACAATTGACTTCAACAAATTGCTCGCATCCGATTCTCGCGTCCAACTTTCTCATGTTCCGGTCGGTGATGGGATCACGATCTGCCGGCGAATCTATTGATCATGTATTTTCTTTTTTTGTCTTTCCGCATAGAATTCAACCCAGTTTTACTGTCATTTTCTGTACTCATGTCTGTCGCTCTCTTGCCAATGTAGCTGATCTGAGAAGCAATAAGGTAATGCCGGCCAACGAATATTTCAGATGTTGTGATTCACAATGCGTAATTGGAGTAAAGATCAGAACGTGTAGGGGGTAAATCCAAGTAAGCTTGGCATTTAGCTGGCTCAAAATTTCTCTCTACAGTCCTTGGCAGCGCAACAGGAAACTTCAAATTCTTTTCCCATTTCCCATTTCCCATTTTGTCGTGCCAAAATCAAATAGAATCAAAAGTCAGTTTGTACGCATGGTACTCAGTACCTTTCTCCGTTCCAATCAATGGCAAAACACATTAAGGTGTTGATAAAAAAAAAAAAAAAAGACAATTGTGACAAAATACTGATATTTAATCTGGGGTCCAATTATAGAAATGGGGTGAGGGAGACACAGGCTAGAAACAAATGGTACGGATCTCATGTCCAAAATTTGACCTTTCTATTTTTTATTCTTTTTACAAAAATGTATGATGTATAATAAATTCTGATAATATATACAATAATACTTTTTAAAACAATATTCTCATTTTTTTTCATAACAAAAATTATTAGTAATGAATATTGAAAAAAATAAGAAAAAAATATATTTTATATTTATAAATTTATTTACTCTTAAAATTAACTTTAATATTTTGAATTACATAAAAAAAAAACTCTTTTTACAATAATTATCTTAAAAAATTAATTCTTTAATAGTAGAAAATAAATACTTATTTTTATTTTATTTACATAAATACTTAATTGTATAATAGATTTAGAGTATAAGTTTAAGATATTTAATTATGCGAGTTAATATATAAAAAAATTCAAGATATGTTTTTAATATTAATTAATTAAATTAATTTATATTTAATTTAAATTTAAGAAAAAATAATTAAGTAAAATTAAAATTAATTTTGTTATTAGTCATAATTAGTAACTTGGTTGTTTTGAAATATTAATTTTTTTTATTAGAAAAGGCACCTAATTTGATTTTACTAGACTGAAACTAGACTACCAAACTCTACCAAAAAGGAATAGGACTAAAATTGCCTGTTAAATAGAGAGACGATTCAGTTAATTCCCCTAATTGAAACAATCTGTTAAAAACCCGAATTGGCTTGAAATTAAACCATGATCAGGTCTATTCTCAATTATATCAAACGAAATGATCAGATTCAGTGATGCTATATGCTTTAATGCTAAAATTGCTAATGTAAACAAGAAGACCAAATGTTGATTGTAATTCAAGTATTTTTTTTGTTTTTTGGCATAAAATGGAATAGCAAAATCCAGCCCAATCCCTCTAAAATCAATAATCAATTAACTATTTCTAATTACCTCAAATAAACATTTTAAAAATACAAGAAAATAAAAAGTACAAAAAAAAAAAAACCTTTTGTTTTAAATTTAAAAATTAAAAATGAACAGAAAAGAAACAAAATACTTGGAACTTCCATTTGTTCAGAGTCTTTAAAATTTCGTGACGGAGAGGTTTATAGGTAACAAGGACTTGGGTTAGCCCCAACATTAAGTACAGGCCCAGGCCTAGGTTTATGAGAAACCCAAACATCCGTTTCCAATTTGAGCCCATGCCCGAGTTGCAGGCTCAAGCCCTCACGCGTGAGCTAAACTCACTGGGTTCCATCAATCATGCTTCTAGCTTTTAAAACCCACTGTAGAAACATCTTTCCATCAGTCAACGCCCCCCCCCCCTTTTTGAGTAAAACTCTTGACTATAAGTATAACCTTAGTCACTTTAGTGTTTGTTACAAGATGACTCTACTTGGTTTTATAAATCATTTGTAGCCTATAACAAGTTCCTTCTAATAATTCAACATGACCCTAATATATTTGTCATAAATTTTATTACATTATTTTATAGTTTAAATTTTTTCATTTTTTTAATTTATAAAAAAAATATATAACAATTATTTTTTAAATTGGCATCAATCTTATAAAAAAATATAATATGCTAATATAAATTACAAATTTTTTTATTCTTGAAGATCTTCTAAATCCTTTATTTTGTAGATTTGTCACATGAGTTGCATATTTTCTTGTATTGCCTTGGACACTAAATTCTCCATTTGCTATTCTCCTGTATTACTGTGTAATTTCCTCCATTTTATATTAAGCTATAAGTTACAAGAAATGAAACTTTTTACATGTAAAAATATTATTACTTAATAAGTTTTAACAGTTCAAATTATTTTTTAAATTAAATTTCACTAATATAAATTTAAATTCTCCTGTTTATTTGATTTTTTACCCTTGCAAACAGGCTTTGACAGAGATTGCAATACACTAATGAACAAACTATATGCATTCAACCATACATCAGCCTCCTTTTCTGTTTTGCTTTTTCATAGGGCATATCAATCATAATTACTATCCTAAATTACTTGTTTATTTTTTCACAATATCATTTTGTATGCCTTCATACAGTAAAGCACAGCGGACGCAAGCTTCATGCCAAGCTCGGTTAATCTACAATGCAGGAAATAGACTTTTAGCTCTGCTCCATTTGTGCAAAACCTGGCCAAAAACGTCATAGAACAGGGCATGAACTTCGGTCCGTGTGATTTGGAGAGACATGAATCCTTGCCCATCGTAGTAGAACTTCATTTCCTTTGGATTCCACCAACTGACGTCTCCCCTCCATGCCTTGGAGCCACCCCCGCTTGTCAAAAATTGCAGTGGACTGCACACGAACACATTTATTTAATTAATCTCTGATTTTTTTTTTTGGTTCATGTTTTTCTAACATTTTGGTCTTATCTATATGTCTTGCTTTTTAAATCTTTTTAAGATTTAAGGACATATAACTAATAAAAATTTTTGTTATATGAAAAATAATTTATCATAAAAAAATGACTAAATTTTTATTTTAAAAATTAAATTTAATAAAATTTATTTTATATTATATTAACATAAAATTAATTATTTTTTAATTAAAAATTATAACGATTAAAAGTAATTTTTTAAAATTATAATAATCATAATAATTAATAAAATTTATTAGTTATACTTTATTATTTCTTTTTATTTAATAGCGTGGTAGAAAAATGACACCTATTTTTTTAAAGAGGAAGTCATTTTTCTCTTAATTGACTTAATTTTATTTTTAATTAGAAAAATACTTTTAGTTGAAACATTTAGCAAGATATACCGAAAAAAAAAAAAAGTTCTCTTGGAAAATATTTTCCATCAAAACAAACCGACTGTTAATTTAAGTTACCTGTCACTGCTGCTTATGTGTTCCAAGCAATGATCGTGGCCATTTATGTAGAGATCCACATTATTTTCCTGAAGATTTACACCAATACTTTAATTAGTAGTAAATCATGGCTAAATTTTATTTACACGAATTTCATTTCTGTTTATATATATAAATATATAAGAACTCATTCACACCATACCATCATTTGCATAAAACAATTTTTGTAAAGGTATGTGGTTGAATGATTTCTCGATAATGTTAATATAAATTCGACACAGATAAAAAGGAACTTGCAAAGATATATATAACCTCGAGTATTGGGAGGAGTCGGTCGTTGAGCTCGATGGTGTTTCCATGATGTCCCGCACTTTTTATTGTGTGATGTCCCACCACAATTTTCCAGTTTGCAACGGATCCTTTTAGTGCCAAATCCACCTCCTTAATGGATTAAAAAGGAAAAGTACAAATTTGATTCAAGATGATTCCAACAAGGGATGAAGCTAATTTCTCTCAATTAATCATGTTTAATGGCTAAGTGGGGTCGAGGGGATCACCTTCAGAAGATCTGAAAGGTAGTTCTCTCGGGGCAATATGCCACTCCAATCATAGCTATGGTCCTTTTCTTTAAAGTACTTATCAACAAAAGGTGTGGTGTCCACAAAGAAAAAATCAGCTATTTCTGCAAAAAAAAAAAAAAAAAAACGAAATAGTTGACATCATCAATTTTATTTTTTTTGTCTTTGTTTAATGTGTCAAATAGTTGAAAAATGTGGATGGGAATGAGGCTTCAAGAAAATGAAAAAAAAAAAAAAAAAACAAATTCTTATATTTAAGACAAAAATAATAGTTAATTTTTACCAGTGTCGACAATGAAAGATCTCAAGCAAAGCCATTTGCTGTCCCTTCCTCTGAGGACTGGACTCAGTTGAGCCTCAACATCACCTCTATAGTCATGGTTACCAAGAACTGCAGGAAATAAAATAACTTGCACCTTAAGAATTCCACGTTATTTACCAGAGAATGAACGTGTACGTTGATACCAACAAAATGGTTAGAAATTATACCATTGTACCACTGCTTTTGCAAGCTGGGTGCAGTGTAGATTTTGCTGAACGACTCACAAAATGCTGGATCATGTACACCAGTCAATCCATCTTCATAAAAGTTGTCTCCCGTAGAGATCACAAAGTCAATGTCCAATCTCCCCCCAGCGATGCCCATCTGAAGATTTCGTGACAATTAAAGGGTCACGCAACAGAGAGTCAAGTGTATGTAAGAACATTTTCAATCACTTTGCATTACAGAGGAACAACTCTGCGGTAATACAAAAACAAAAAGGAGAAGCCTGTAAGATTCTCACACGGTGGGATTTAGGGAAGAATGAGGTTAAACTAACACACCCACTAAATTAAATATTACTTCAGCCATTAAAAATAGTGACAATTTCTTTAGTTTGGTCATCGTCATCGAGCATAGGCTTGAGATAACTAAAAGCTACAATGATTGCTCATATTCCAGAGTACATGTTCATACGGACATTAATGGATTGGCTTTTAAATATTTTTGGGACTGACAACTGTGAGACAGATCCCTCCATTCCAAGTTATTTAATCTTTTAACATGAATGACTATATCAGAGTGGGTGAAGAGTATACATGTTGCACTACAATCTAATTATTACCCACAAGAAAATAAAAAATATACTACAAACATTCAGCCGATTTACCTAGACCCCAAATCTCTGAAGATGTCATCGAGCATTTAGAACAGAAATGGCATTCAATAAGTTTCAGAATCTCCAGTATTTACTTGGGTCTTATTAGGTTATTTTTGATCTCCAAATTCCATTGCATATGTTGTAAAGTTAGCTATTGAAAAATAAAATTTAGATACAAAATAAATATTAATTTATTGTTATTTGTAATTAATTATAATAAATCATATTTATTTTGTGTTTAAATTTATATTTCATAATTCAGTCAATGGTGTTACATATATAAGGGGACACATATGTGTATGTATGTATGCATGAAGAGTTATAATTAATTATGGAAAAGTATAGTAATTATAATAAATTATATTTATTCTGTATCTATATTTATATCTCATAATCTAGGTCAATGGTCTTACATTCGGAACACATGTATGTATGTACGAGGGGGCATGAAATCAAATTACTGGCATGGGATTGGGGGGGACCCTGACCAAGGATCAGAGCAACTTCATTTCAAGTTCTACTTTGTGTCAGAAGTGGATTGGTTTAAGATCAGACATTAAATTAAACTAAGGTGACCCACATGGGGTCCTCAAAAAAAAAACAAAAAACCACAAAGAAAAAAAAATCGCACATGGGTTGGGCGCATCCCTACGAATTCGGTTGCCCACGTAGTGCATGTTTCGTCCTCTAATAAAACAGAGTTTTTTTTTTTTTTTTTCCATTTTCAGTGGTTGCCGTCACTTGCTTCTTGCACATCAAAGTAGGCAACGCATATGGAATCTTTGTGGAATTATGCTCCGCTGAATGGACAAGAAAAGGAATATTCATATAAAACAAATATTATCAAGTTGGAAACTTCGTGCCATGCCCCAACTTGGGCAGAATATCCTCTTACTAGCATTGGTGATCCGGAGGATTCTTTCTTTGGATTAGCATTTTGTGTTAAAAGACAACGGAGAAATTAATCATTTCCCAAGTCATTTGTTATTAAACGATTTTCAAAGCTGATCAGTGAACGACGGAAATGATCAAAGGGGGCACTAATCTTTTTGAAGAAACACCATCAAACAGGGATTTTGGATCATGAAAAGGATTGAGAAATATGTACACTTTCATTTGTACATATAATGAAGTGAGAGAAGTCATATAACATTAGATGACAGTAGAGTTACCTGGAGGGCAACTTCAGATTGGTTATAGGCTCCTTTCCTCCCCCAGTCTCCAACAACCAAGAGGCTAAGAGATCCATCAACTTTGGTTGCTACTTCAAACCTCTGAAGCTCTGCTGCACACAGAATGATATTGACGCCCAGAAGAAGAGTGAGCTTGAGACCTAGAAGCTCAAGTTTGGTCATGGTTTTGTCCTATAATTCGAGGAGAGAGGAGTCTGATTAACAAGGTGAAAGTAGTGCAGATATTAAAGGAATGGCAGGTAAGGGACTTTATTTTTTATATGCATATAGGTAGGTTGATAGATAGAGAGCTACCCTTAAGCCAGAAGTATTCCCATTTTCGTATGTTCAATGTATAACATATATTATAATTAAGCAACTAGCTAGGGATAGATATATTCCCACAAAATCGAAGGTAACACACGTAACGCCAATTTATCCATCTATTGCCACGTGGTAGAAGTTTCTTGTCTAAGCCGATTTTTCTCTCTCCTTTTTTTTTTTTTTTTAAAAAAGGGGCTTATAACATTATGCCAACATTTTGTCACGTGAATATTAAAATCTTTACTTGACATTGACTAATAGTTTTTTCTTCAACAACACTGCCCTCATTTAAATTAATGAATGTAGCCTTGATATGATACATGACATGCGCAAAATCTCGACTTGAAACGATTTTTTTTTTTTTGTTTTGTTGGAAGGAAAGCCAAAGAGCAGCAAATTATTACAATATGAAACCACTAGTAGAACTTAGACGGGAATCAAAAAATTCTCAAAATTAACTTGAATTAATTATGGTACATTGGAAAGGAATTAACTTGGACTTTTTTTTTTTTAGTTAATAAGATAAAGCAACCTGCTATACTTTAGTGTTGACTTTGTTGAGATTGAGGGGGGAAATTGCAGACTTTGTTGAATTTAATGAGATTCTAGATTATATTATATTTCTCTATATTTTGATATTTCGTTTGTATTTAATTAATGTTATTAATATTTATTTATTTAAATTATATTTTTACTTATTTTATTAGTCAAATTGTGAGTTTTATTTAAAAAATTTTTACTTGTTTCATACTTATTATGATAAAATCTTTAATCTTTAAATTTTAAATTTGTTAATAACTATGTAAAGATATTATTTTCTATTAAATCTATATTTTAAGAAAGATAATAAGGTAGATCTTAAATAATGATGAAAAATATCGTGAAAATTCATAGTTAATAGAAATTTGAGATTGGTCAATTTATACTATTGATCGGACAACTGGAGGAAAATAGTAGAAAAGAAGAAAAATATTTTGGTTTAGTTGACCAGATTAATATCAACAGTTAACCAGAGACAGCTAAAGAGTTTAAAGTTTCAACATTGTAAAAGTTACAGACAATTTAGCTCGACAGACCTACTTACTAGTTACAGTCGGCCAACGTGATTGAAGAGCAAAAAGTGTAGAATTTGAAAAAATTTAAGAGATTTTGGGTTGATTGATTGGTTCATTTAGAAATAAAATTTTATATTTTTGGAATTAAGTCTTTTTATGGAAAGAAATAGATCTCTAATAATTGTTTTTTTTTTTAGATAAGATGTTGAACATTTTGTATTGAGTTTAGTGCAAGAGAAAAAGAGAAAAAATGATCGAAAGTAGAAAACAAAAAAAAAAAAATTAGAAAGCAATGACTGTGAGAACGAAAAAAACTGTTGAGATTGAGAAAAAAAAAAAAAAAAAAGAGAGTATTTTAGCAAAAAGCAATAGAGAGTAAATCTTTATGTATTTAATAACCATTATATTCCCGTGAAAATTTTATAAAAACTTTGTTATAATTAAAGCCAAATTGATTTAGCATAAGCGGTTGTCTTTATCCTATCAAAGAACAAAGGGTTTAGGGAAATTGAACTTTAAAGGAACGAATTTTGAAGAGTGGACATAAGATCCCAATTTAGTTGATCATATTGAACAAGCTTCGCTTCCAAAAGAGAACCCTGTGGGGAACAGTGGGCTTTTTAAGAGTTGTCATCGCAGAGAATTCTCATCAGCGACAAGTCTCCAGGCCTCTCTGCCCAGCCCGACCAAGTTGAAGTTTGCAAAATCCCGAAGAGCCTATGTCGCCTTCAAGTTCAGCCTCAGCTGGCTTTGCTCCATGATGCTTAATGAACATTGTGCTTCTTAATATTAGCGTTACCCCACCAAAATTGATTCGTTAGCAAAGCTGTTCCTTGGCATAAAGCATAAAGAAACTGAAAACAGCTTATGGCATACGTCAATATCGCCTGAATGATAGCTTTAGATAGCCTTTGATTACCCCATTATAATTCTATATTGCACTTTTTTCTTCTTTGCTCGCATTTCGACTGAAAGATAGTTCTGTTATATGAAGATTTATATTCTGCCTCGTAGCTTGCTCATAGCGGGAGAGAATCAGTTTTATCTGATATTGATGCTTTTGTGAGAAAATGACTGTCATTTGTGAAGAATAGATGAGTGACTGTTGGTGACCTCTTAACAAACATAAATCCCCTGAATTTTTCCTTCCAACGCCGGATGAGTCATCAGCATAGAAGAAAGAGATATGGTGATAGAGAATATCCCTATTTTAGATCCCAGGATGGGAAAAAATTCTCTCTCAAACTGGAATTCACCACTAGAGAATAAGAGATTGTATAGACACACCATATGATTAATTTCACCCACTTCACAGTGAATCCCACCTCAAGCTTCAAAGCCATCTTCACCTTTCTGCCTTGATGTTTTTTACTCCACGAAATGGAAGGTCTCAAGTGCTACAAGAGCATTGTCAGTAATGCGTCTACCTAGAACGAAGGCACTTTGAGCTTTCGACATGATTTGTGGGAGAGTAGCCTTGAACTTGTTAGTTGTAGCTTTGGTAATAATCTTGAAGAGCACATTTCATAAGTTGACGGGTCTAAAATTTTTATAAAGAACTAGGGTTGCAACTTTTGGAATGAGGCATACACATGGGTATGATTTAATGGGCTGGGATTTGCTATTTGATTAAGAACATACAGAGCTTAAGCCACAACATCGTCTCTTAAATATTGCAGAAAGATTGGTAAACTAGCACCGATTTACCATTTCGAACCTGGAGTCTTAGTTGGATGCATCCACTCAAGCCTTGGAAAACTTCTACTTGAGCCAAATTACTTGGGACTGCTAAGCCCACCTAACTTCTTCCCCTTGAATTCATTCATAAATGTTAGATTGTATTTTATATAACATCAGGATATTACTTGCTGTTGAGGGGCATAGAGATCTAAGGTGGTGGTTTACATTGCCAGAGTATTGCTTTTCCCAAGCCATTAACGCCTTGTCGCAGCTCTCCAGCATACTTCAAAGACTTCCATTGCTTTTCCTCAATATGGGAAATCTTGACGAGTGGCCTGCCAAGCTGCGGCAACAGTGGCCTTGTTGATGCCTTGATACTTATATCATCTAATTCAATTGAGGATGCGCAAAGCTGCTCTCGCTTGACGGCAATGGAAGCGAAATCACTAGCCTGAAAAAAACTCTTGCGAGGATGTTCCATGAGAAGATTAATTATCAATATCTGACAAGAGTGAAGCCCTGAGCTCACTAGCCCTTGGATATCGGCTAGCAGACCCAGCTTTCTGTTTTGGATCATTTGTTTCCGTCTTCATGCTAACTCTCTTCTCTAGGGATGCCCATAGAAAAATCACCATAACTCAGTGGCTATTGGATTTTATAACCATTAGAATCCAACTCTTCTAATAGTTGATCACAATAATTAGAAGCTCATAAATAATGAGAGGAAGCTCATAGAATAGTGAGGAGGAGACTTGCACTTTAAGCAAGAAGGAGAAACTTTTCTTTTTTTTTTTTTGGTGGTTTTAGGGAAGGTCACTACACTTGGAAAAGAAGGAAAAAGTTGTTTGATGAATATTCTTTTATAGATGAAATTGACAGCTATCAATGTTAATATATTGTGATAGTCAAATCACTGTGACTTACACAAAGAATAAGTCATATATGCCATTATTTGTTGACACTGTGTAGCATTTCTGTACATGGCATGTTGTAAAGACAGATTTTATGTACCTGTTACCATAAGACCGTTTTAAGGCTACTATACTTTCGAAGAATGTACGTTTGTTTTGATCTCCGCCAATGGCGAAAACCTATAGCCTCTTTCATTGATCAAGTGATTAAAATGACATTTTGAAGCTGCATGGTCAGAGACCATTAAAAAGGCATCCTCAAAATGACAGGCATCCTTACAGCAACAGCCTAAACATTAAACAGAGAACTTCACACCTTCATCATCCGTTGAAGTTCCTTTGAAGATAGCAACCTTCCCTTTGCTTTCTAGTAGTTTCAATGCCCGCATCAAGATTGTTCGATCTATCCCATGTAGCTCTGAAATTTGGCAAAAAGAAATATGTCAAAACACATACTGACCAATGGATGCCCATATACTGGCACCAAGTAAAATTTCTGTTGAATGTGTATGCATTTGAGTGTGAGGTAGATCTTTGAAGTGGTGAGCGTAAATATGGATGAAAATTCGAAATCAAGAATATACAAAAAGCAGCAACCAGGACAGACTAGAAGCTAATGCACCATCTAGAACCACATGGGGATGACAAAATATGCACCTTCAAAAGTAATTTTCCTACTGGTTAAAGTACTCTGTTCAGATTGCAAGTTGCAAACGACTACTTTTTCCTACCTCATGCACAAAATTCATTTTCAAACCTCATTTGACAAAAGAAACAAAATCTTGTATTATGGTCTTCAAATTGTCATTTTCCAGAGCTAAAGCATCAGGGGCATCATACCATGGCAAAATTTGACAATCTTAATAACCATGGCAAAATTGCTTTTACACTATGCAGTAAGAACTTGATACCCCACAGTTGCAGCACTGAACTGCGCTTCACTACTCCTCAAGAAAATCACACGGTACTTCTTGAGCAATACCAGTAAAAAGACCAAGCAGTGTAGTTTTACCGGTTCCCCGAGATTCAATTCCAGATCGTATTTCTTCTATGGTCAAGACGCCATCCTCCAATCCATTATCTTTCACCTAATGAATGATGCCAAGTTCATCCAAAAAAATAGAAAGGATCATGCATTACTTACTGCTAAAAATGTACATACAAACAGGTGGACATGGGAGGCACAAGCGCGCGCACACACACACACACACACACACATATAAAGACAAGGAAAAAGAATAACTCACAAATTTTAAAATAATATCAGCCCAATCTTGAATCCGATGCCAAAGAATAAGGCATTTTCTGTGTCCTCTGTCCAACCATGCTGCACGACCTGTTGAATAGCATGGAATTTAAATTTCCCATTGAAATTATGCCTGTCAGCATCTCCGCTGTATAAGTGAGCAAAAAAAGAAATATGCAAGGAAAAAGAGATCAAACATAGCGAACAGGCCTAACCTTCTGAAACTAATGCTGACAGAAATGCATCCCTAGCTTCATGACTAAGAGATCCTGCATCATAAAATAAATGGCAATGACAAAGAAAATCCTGATGTCACAGAATCAGTGCCAACCATCTAGCTCAAGGATGGCAGTTTAGTCATATGGAAGTGAGAGTAAAATGGGAACCAAGCAAGAGCACCATGAGCACTCATTAAGCTTATTAGCTCATTGCTCATAATTGTATTTTCATCATAAGAAAAGGCATATGAACCTTTCAGATTCACTTAAGAGATTCCAAACTTGAGGGCAATGTATCACTCAAGAGAGGCAAATCTTCTATTCCTCAAATTTGCAGCATTTATCTTGCTGTACTAGGAATGTTCCAATCACCATCAAAAGATAGATTAGCAATTACACCATGTTACCTTACAACTTTCACAACAGCAATGCAAGTCAAAACTTCACACAAAATGGTATTTATCAAGCCACATCTTCCACGTAGTCCTTGTAGTGGTTTATTTCTGTTTCCTATTTGGTCTCTTTTTTCTGTCCCCCACCAGGGGAGGGGGGCACAATGGGGTTGGTGTTTGCATTAATCTATTTGTTGTACTGGTTCAAGATGCACAAGAAGATCCAAGCACACAGAAAAGCAACTGTATCTCACAGGAGACAAGAAGATGAAACTCATACCTTGTTGGGCT
Source organism: Rhizophora apiculata (assembly GCA_037832385.1). Taxonomy (NCBI): domain Eukaryota; kingdom Viridiplantae; phylum Streptophyta; class Magnoliopsida; order Malpighiales; family Rhizophoraceae; genus Rhizophora; species Rhizophora apiculata. The sequence continues at coordinate 1,105,590 of CM075441.1, read as the reverse complement.
AACTCCATCTACCAGCAAACAGTATTTAAAATTAATTTTCTCAAATATGGTTCCAAAAGATATGTCTGATTTCTAATACTCCAACAAGTGCAACATTCATCCAGCTCTCAATGCAATTATTAACAAAAAAAGTGGCTGTGTAATTTATGAACTGCATACAAATTGCATAGCATGCACTTTCCAAGCATTCTCACTATTTCTGTCATATAGTCTCACCGGTGACTATATATATTCTTCAATCAAAGTTGAGCACTTCAAAACCACAAAATTAACTGGTGGTTCATTCCTCCATTACTAGCTTTTCCAGTTCCACTTCTCCTTTAGAAGCCCATTGCTCAACTGGGAACTGGGGTTAGTTTTGAGGTCAATGGGCCTAAGAAATAAAATAATGAGCTTCCTGATAGGTTTGGAGCTCAAAACATGACCACCTCCATAATTAAACCCCAAATCACACAAATTAGGAAATGCACTTAAGTACTAGGTGTTATCGAGCACCAAAGTGATTAATTATCAGTAACTCAAACTATGCATTATGGCCATTTTCGCAAGTTATTGGGCCAATCAATCATTTAGCCTGTTACAACTCGTATTAATGATCATGCCTGGTGAGTGGTCAGGGTGGGAACGAGAATGCATGTTGATTGATTATACCCTTATCTTGGGGAGGGAAGGAGTGCTATAATCTATTTTTGGGAAATAGAGCCTCATATTAAAAAAAAAAGGTGATCATCCTACACAAGGCTCTCATACTATGGGGTTTGGGGAATGGTTAGATGTATGCAACTCTTACTCCTATTTTTACAGAGAGATTGTTTTCATGACTCACACTAGTGACTTTTAGGTTGTGGAGTGACATTACCATTACACTAAGGCTCACCTTCAACCTTCTGTAAAGAATGAAATATAAAGTACAAAATCTCTGTATCAATGATCTTAAATATGGCAAAATTAGCATTAAGCCAAGGGATTCTCCAAGATACTAAATGCTCCAAAAGCCTATAAGATAGATTAGATGAAATTTTCCATCATTATTATCAAGATGACTATAGTCACATTACTAACCAAATGATTAATTTCTTCATGCATCACACAATTTTTGATCAAAGCAGTATATTCCAACAAAATAGGTATGATCTAATAAAAAGGAAAAGGGGGAAGGAGAGCGAGAGAATAAACAGAAGTAAGATAATGGAGTGCTTAAAAATTCTTAGGCATTAGGAATTGGTGAGAGTTCTCAACTTAAATCCTTGACTAAGCTTTAGAATGTTTTGCCACAACACATTTATGGCAAGAAGATTCCCATAAACTAGATAACTATATCCCCTAGATAGGGGACAGTATAAGAATTTTTTGTCATGCATTGCCATTACTGAAGCCAGATTGCATTATTTTGACAAAAAAAAAAAAAACCAACTGACAACACTACATTTGGTCAATCTGCTTTTTAAAATTTTACCTCCACACTCTCATGAAGAACAAAATTACCATAATTTTGTATCACAAGACTCCTTAAAAGGCCAGAAAGTTGATCATATATTAACATACTGAATAGGATTCAAAGGCAAACAATCTTTGGACTTACTTTCAATCACAGGATTTGAAAATAGTGGAAAGTCTTCTTCCACTCCAACAACAAATATCTTCTGAGTTTTGCAATAATCCACGATAAGTTCCTTCCACAGTTGTACCTGCTTCTCTCGAGTATCCCTTACTGGCTGCAAGCTAAAAAAAAAATGAACCAAATGCATTTCAGTGTGATTAATAGAAATCTCCATGGCAAGATAGCAGTTAGAGTCAAGAAGAAAGTGAAATTTGAACTAGATTTCTGGTAAAATAAAATAGCCATAATCAAGGCACAATCATGATAATATGCAACAAATTTTTGTTCATGATAGCAGTCCATGTGCTGCTGCAATTGTTGGACAATAGGCTTAAACAAGTTATTTTGAAGCCCACACACAACATAGGCATATTAAACGTTATCAACAATAACTCTAGGGAATGCAGAAAACAATACTGGTACAGGAACACTGATGTATTGGAAGGACTCAACATTATTTAGCTGCCATAAGCTTGATTCGAATTCAATTTTCTGTATGAAAGCTCTATAGCTTTGCCAAAAATTTTATAAAAAATGGTATCAGTAGGAATACCATCCAGAGACAAACTCTCTGTAAAATTCATCAAAAATGTTTGGGGGGTTAAATTCAATCAAGCAATTTTCCACATAAAAAAAGCACCAAAGCAGCCTGGGATTTGGTTTGCTTATCACTCTTTTTGCTCTTTCTCTCCTGGGGTGGTGGGGATATTTCAACAGTGTTGAAGTAACTGATAGATATACAGTTTCAGCTTCTAGTAACAGCAGCACAGAAACAAAAACAAAAGAGCAAAGAAAAATATGTAGATCATTGTTAAACATGGAGATGCAATATGGTAAAACAAAGAAAAAGAAAAGGAAAATCCTATAATCAAACAACCCAATTACGGAAGAGGGTTGGCAGGCGAATACGTGAAGTAAGGAGGGTAATTGAAGAACTGAGGCAATCTGAAATCGCCCAATTTCTGCATCTCTAGCCTAGCCTAGCGTGCTTCCACCAAAACAGAAACCTCTACAACTGTAGAACCATAAGAAAACAAAACCCATCATAAGATCCGTATCACTGCAGCAGCAGCATAAGCACCAATGGCAGCAACAACAACACTAACAACAACAAAAAGAGACAACCCGGGGTGGGTTGGAGGGGGACAAATATAATCAGCCCAACATAGTGATTGCATTGAATTGCAATATATGAGCTGGAATTCGGAACAAAGAGTCGAAAGTACGAACGGTTCGGTACCAATACAATCCGCTGACGCTGTGTTGCTTAATGGAAACTCAAAGATTGAAACTTTTTCTGGTATCCGCTTAACCTCTGTTTTCCTGCGTCTTGCCTTTCTATTATATATATTTTTTCTTTTTTTCTTTTTCTTTGGATAGGTGGAAAGGGAGAGATTGCTCCAACTTGCGTTCATTCTTTCTTTTATTTATTTATTTTTTTCTTGTTGGTTTTTTTTTTTTTTTTTTTAATTTTGAAATTCGATTCCTTCCAAGTTAAATTGTCAATATTTAATTGAGGTGTAATTTTTGGGATGGACTAGATGACCTGATAAAGAAGTTACAAATTTCAAACTATTGGGATTAATTCACCTCTCAAAATCTTATTATAACTGAGGCATATTTTATATATATATATATAAAAGGTGTGTGATGTAAATTTTTTTATATTTTATGCTTAATTCTGACTTCAAGTTGAAAAACTAAAATGGTAATCAAGATTTAAGGGCATTCCATGGCAAGTACTAAAAACTTTGGAATGACAGCAATAGTAATAAGAATCTCAGGTAAAATTAGAGGACTTTGGCAGTCCATAAAATTGGTTCATGTCTACAGACCTACTACTGCTGGTTTATTTACTTTTATACAGACCAAACGAGCAAGCACTTTATATTGCAGAGTGGAGCTCCTTGGACACCTTCCATTCATGCAGGACTTTGCCAAAAACATCATAGAATACTATGTTTGCATCATTGTTAGCCAACTGCACAGACAAGAAACCTTGTCCATCGTAGAAGAACTTCAACATATCCTGATTATAGTCTTTAAGGTCACCCCTCCATGCCTTTGAGCCCGCTCCGCTTGTTAGATAATTGATATTACTGCATTTTCCATATCCCATTAATAAAAATCTCAGAAGTGAAGCAAATTTCCTTGAGAACATTTGTACAATATATATCTGTTGCTTTTCTTACCTGAAAGGGCTGGTAATATGTTCCAGGCAATGGTCATGCCCGTTCATGTACATATCAACATTGTTGGCCTAGATATCAACCGGGAGCTCAAGTATTTTAGTACAAACATAGTCACCTTGTGGAAACTAACTAGTAGGTCATAAGATGAAGTTGAAAGTAGAGTACCTCTATGATAGGCAGAAGCAGTTCTACCAGCTCCTGGGTGTCGCCATGATGCCCAGCACTCATGATTGCATGATGGCCAATGACGATTTTCCACTTTGCAGTTGATTTTCTCAATGAAGACTCCAAATTCTTGGACAAACTCGTAATCAGAATGTTAATTGCATTAATTTTATTTACCTTCCAGGAAAAAAAATACTTAGAATGAGTAATAAAAGTTACATGTTTACCTTGAGTTGTCTAGCAATGTAACGTTTTCGAGGATTTATGCCTCGCCAATCATAGGTGTGCTCTGTCTCAGTGAAGTAGTTGTCGACGAATGGGGTGGTGTCGACGAAGAAGAATTCAGCAATCTCTAGTGGATTTTTCAGCAGGGAGAGTTTGAAATAAGGGACATTCTATGGTCCTGATTTGAATAGCATAGCAATTTAAATGGATGGTAAGGTACCTGTCCTGAGGATAAAAGATCTGAGGCAAAGCCATCTGCCATCAATCTTATGCAGGACAGGGTTTACTTGTGCCTCTGCATCACCTCTGTAATCATGATTTCCCAGTACTGCAAGACAGAATGGTGTTGCATTTGGCATAACATTTTCCTAAATTTTTCTAACTCTTGACGAAAAATGTGTGATTCGTTTCTTTCAGAGGGAGCCAGATATATTCTGGTATGGACAGAGTGCTTACCACTGTACCATTGCTTTTGCAGGCTCTTTGCAGTGTAGACTTTTGTGAAGGACTCTTGAAATTCTGGATCATTCAGGCCCTTTAATCCGTTATCATAGAAGTTGTCTCCAGTAGAAATTACAAAATTTATGTTCAGTTTCTCCGCTACCTTTCCCATCTGTCGCGCACAATCATCACCATTAGCATTAAAAGGAATATAGCACAGGAATAAAGAAACTACTCCATTCTCTAAAAGTTTATCCTTTTGATTTTATGGCCAGTCCGAATTTCTTCCCATGCAAGTTTTGAAAATGCCAGGATGATAGATTGAACCATTTTTCTTTTTAATCTCCCATTGATAGCTTCAATTTGTCATTGTAAGTAAATAGTCCCTCAAAAATTTTATTTGTAGTTAATTATCTTGAAATCATCGCAATTTTCCTACGTGTTAGTGTTGCTGGTAGGCGCACACATAAGACGCAGCACTAGAAGGTCGTGAAAAAGGGAAAAGGTAACAAGGGATCTAGACCTCGTAGGCAACTTCAGACTGGTTGTACAGGCCTCTTCTTCCCCAGTCTCCTATCACCAGAAAGCTAAGTGACCCATCTTTGTTCACAGGGTGTGTTAATTTCTGAAGTTCTGCAAAACCGGATCTTGCAAAAGTTATAAAGGATAATATTGCCAAACCAATCCATGGTACCTTTGTTTTCTGATGGAAAACCATGGTCACTAACCATGGCTTTTGAAATGGCTTAAGAAAAACAGATTTGAAGTTCAAGGGAAAAAGCAGAATAAATGAATATAAGGGAATTGGCTTGGATGGAGTTTTCTTGCACAAAATGCAAGCAACAAGTGCATAGAATCGATAAACACTTAAATAGAATGCTGAATATTGGTTGTCCTATATCTGTGCCTTGGAGAAGTGGCACACCATGTTTCAAGGATACAAATGGTGGGGGGCATCCTTACTGCAGAATATGTGGAAGATATTTTCATTGTCGCATATCTGGCACTAAGTTCATGGCATCTGATTCACAAGTTCCTTAGCCCACAAAAGAAAACAACAGTGGTGTTGCTTCTTCTAGGCTAAATAAAGGAGTCAGGTACTATTTTATCTATAATTAAATTTTCCCAATATATCTACGTTCTTACTATTTTGTCCAATACCCACACACCCAACAGGAATTCCAAATTTTATTCCTGGTTTGTCCTTATAATTCAAGATTTGCTATTCTTGGTATACCTAATTTAGTCTATATCACTTTGCCAAAATTGCATCCCTAGATTCAACAGAAATTATTTCAACTGCCTATGCCGTATTTTTAAACATGGCTTGTTTTGTCATCAGTGAACTTTGTCTATGGATCAAACTTGAGTTGCTCCAGATGATACTAACTTGCCAAAGAGCCACTCGTGGTTTAGACATATATTCTGGATGTTCTGCAGAGGGTAAAAACATTTGACGGTGGCAGGAAATCCAGGAAGGTTTCGATATGCTATTCCAAAATGGAAACTACATTGGACCAAGTATGGAATTTTATTTGACTCACAAACTATTTCATACAGCCAAAGGTCTATGATTGCATGGATTGATGATCATAAAAGCTCTAAAATAAAGGATGTGAATTCCTTCTTTGAAGGACTCACTACTGTCAAATTCCTCGTGGGGAATACACAATTTTGTTGTTCATTAGTTAATGGTTATTTTTAAGTCAATTGTTTTTCTATTGCTATATGTTCTGTTACAATGTGCGCACCTTGATGCTAAGTTAACATCAAGATTACACCTTTCAAAGAAAAACTAGGAAATATAAGTATCACAACAACAGTGACTCTTATCAAAGCATAGAGAAATTTCTGAAGTGCAGTTGTCACCATTTTTATGCTACTTCTTGTTGAAAGTTTGAATTGATGGACTCAGGTTTGCTGTTAAGGGAACAGGGGTGCAGGTTCCTAATGACACATAGAGGAAGACTGACCTATTTTTGCAGATTCTCTAAATGTTTATAGATAACAGAGAAAACAAAGGATCAACATTTCCAAAGCCTATATTGCACAATACATGGGGAGATATCCAAGGCTCAATACTGGCCTGATGTCTCAGAATGGCTAGCATCACTTAATGTCTCCCTATACTTCGGGTATTCTGCCTTTATTTGCCACAAGTCAAGTTCAGCTCTTGTAACAACAATACTTAATTAGCTTTGTTCTCAATCCATTCATTGCCTTGAACACCAACTGCACATTTAATGCAGGCAAGCTATTAGTATATACTTTTTGGAACAATTGAACAGTTAGTGTATGTCCTCCTGGAAAGAAAGAAGAGATTTTGTGAATGAGTTGCAGCATGATACCACGGCAATGTACTTTGCAGGATTCTCAGCACACTCAAAATTTTTTATAGCAAATACTTGGAATTCCCTGAGGTTTTACCATTGCCTTCAGTGAAATCCATATTAGGCAACAGCTTAAGGATACTGAAGGGAGAAAATGCAAGATCGCTAGGCGATGCAATGTAGGAGATTTATGGTACCCTAACCTTTCCAATTTGACTCCACACATTTTGTAGCAGCTAGAATCCAGAGCAACTATGTGCCCTGCTTCTTTCACTGAAAATCTGTATGAAAGTTTTATCATCCATTCCAGATTTCTTTTCCCCATTTTTGTGGATAGCTTTCACATCATTTTTCATCGACACTATCAAATTCAGAGCCTTCATACCATGTTGTACTGATATATGCCAGCAGCAACTGGCAAAAAAAATCAAATGTCAAACAAAGAAACCAAATTTTTACATCAGAAGTTCAAAACGCTACTCGAGTTTCTTAGAGAACTCTCAAACCCCCTTATTGACTTGCTGATGGTTTAAGACAAATAGTTGCCGATCATGCTACAGTCATAGATTCTTATATGCCCCACAAGAAAAGTAAGAACAAAATGAAATTTGGTTTTGTTCACTTTTTAATCCAAAAAAGTTGCATCTGAGGTATTGAGAAAATTTGACAAAACCTTTCATTGGCTAATTCAGATTAGGCTTAATATCACCTGGTATTTAGGACAAACAATCAACCAACAATTAAAAAAAAAAACAGAGAAGGAAGCAAGGAAGTTGCCAAAAACCTGCATATTACAAAAACTCAACAGGAGAGCCTGAGATTATGAATTTGGAGTTTAACGTGGATGAGGCTAAAGATTGGCTCAAAAGCAGACTTGTGGGGGTTTGTTCAACTTACAGAGCACATTCCTATTCTTGTCAATGCCCTCCTTAAAATGTGTTCTATATTGTATTTGGTATGGCTTATGGGACGCAAGAATACTTTTGTCAACTTCTCTAAAAGAGGAGGATAAACTCATGTGGATGAAACAGGAACAACAAGTTAGGTAAGTAGCTTGAATCAATCAAAAGTATGAGAACTTTTAGAAGTTGATGATTGAACAACTCACGTGGATTCATTGTGAAGGGCTTCCCCTACACATATGGCCTCCCACACAATCTGTTTTTACGCAATTGTTAACACACTGGATTAGTGTAAGTGTACTGGAGTTGACGATTCCAATGCTCACAAAAGCATATTGGATGTGGCGTAGATTTTTGTTACTGTCCACTAATGTGAAGAACTCTAATTGTCATCTGGTTCACGGAACCAAATTTTTAATATCCGAATTACTAAAGAACCTTTCTGTGTTAAGATATATATGCTCATTCCTTTCTAAAACACTTTGACCCTGCTCTACTCGGCCACTTTGCATGCCTCCGCCAACTTTAGGGTGGTGATGGCTGAAACCATTAACTCCACTTCTCTTCAAACTGATAATAATTACCCTAGTGCTGGGGAGATATCAAGCGAGAATAATAAGTCTGCGACATGTGGGAAGAACAGCATGTACTTCCTCTTTCAAGGAAGGCTTCAGTTGAGCCAGTTCAAATATTATAGGGGAAGCCAAAGCATTGCATAGGTGTACGATTGCAAGACAAAGGGGATGACTATGGTGCCCTCTATGGCATTTAAGAGCTGACAACTCCATCTCCTCTAGGTGGGCCTAGAATAATAATGGCTTATTGAGTTTTCATCAACCAGCTACTTCTCTTGGATGTGCAAGTCAACAATACCCCTCTCAACCAAATCCCCAGGACTTAGAGGTTATCAAAAAATTGTGATATACATGACTCAATAATTACACCAAGGACTTGCTTCCCATATGTGAACACCAGCAAGAAATGCCCCATTAACAATTATTATCACATGGTAATTAATAGTTATGGAGCTTAGGTGTGCAGGTAGATCAATACATTTATGAACACAGAAAATCAATATCATTAGGTAGGCTAGACCAATTAAATTTTACATATAATACACATCAACATCTTGGCTTTGTTTTGATATTCATTTATTACTGGAATTAGGTATATTTGTAGCGGTATATATTTATAATATTAGGTGTGGTTTTGACGACTAGACAAGGTCATTGACATGCCTTTTTGGTTTGACTACATAAAAAGAATGAGTAAAAGCAAAAATAACCGCTTAGGTGCAGTAAATACTTGTAAATATTAGTCCATTTCATCGGCAAGCATCATGAGTTAGTGGAAGAGGTAATTCCATGGTGGGTAGGTAGGTGAAAGCACTTTAAATATTATTATTAAGGACTCGTTAACTCTAGCCACCTGCACGTTTCATGTCCATATATATCTAAATGTCTAAGCCTTGGATTCTCTTCTACTCCTATCTTTATTCTCTTATCTTAAAAAGTCCGCAATCTTGTTTTGCTGTAAGTAAAAAGCAAAGAGAGAAAGAAAATGATTTCCAATGATGTCTATAGCTACAATTTCAAGATAATGAGATCAAAGTCTTGAATATTGTCACAAATTCTGCCAAGGTGGCTGACAATTGGCTTGTTGAAGCTGCCAAAATCAAGAATCCTAGAAGAAATTTTGTTGTGGGTTTGGCTATTAGGAAGCAAAATCAAATGAACTCACGGTCTAAAACTTCGTAATTTCAACGAGTTCAAGTAATCTTGTATTTGTGTTGAAAAAATAAGTATTTTTCAAGAAATTTGTATTTCATATCAAAAATTAAAATTTTTATTATATTTATTTATAAAATAATATTTATATTATTAAATATCTCAAAATTTAGACTAGCCATAACAATAAAACTAGTTATAAGAACAAAACCACTATAACCACTAACTAATATTTTTACTCTTAATATTCATTTTTATAAAACACTAAATCAAAAAAAATATTTGAAATTATATTCTATTTTACTATTTTTTTATTTTTTAAAAAATTTATTAGGTTAATTAGATTAATATTGTTTTTGTTATGTTACTATTTGAAATGTATTTTAATTGAAATATCTATTATATTTTAGGAGAATAGTTTCTATGATGTGTTATACTAAAACATTATTTATAGAGATAAAAAATTATTCTTAAAAATACTATGAAACACACTTTAGATATTATATTTTTTTATTTAGTTTAATTTTATTTGCATATTGTTGAATTATCCTAATTTTTAGAATTTGATTATTAAGAATATTTAATCCTAATTTTTTGAGTTCTAATTATAACTGTAAATAATTAGTTAGGAAATAATTTATTAGAATCCCTTGATTTATGAGATTATAACAGTATTTTACAGATCTGTCTTTCCTAGTTAATATTTGTAGAAATCCTATAAATAACTTTGTAATTCTGGTACAAGGATAAGAAAAAAGATCACAATTTTTTTCTCTAAATTCTACATGATAACAATGTTATAGGCTCATTCTTTTAGGTTAGTGTTGTAGTGTATCCTTCATTGATGCGATAATCTTCCAATCACAGCCTTCATTGCTGGGTTTGTTTTTATCCTTAATTATCTGATTGCTACTGTCATTATTGTGATCTTTTTAGCTATATTTTTCTCTTTTTACTTCTAAACTTGTCCCAATTTTTTGCCCTTCCTTTCCAAGTACATTCTTTGTACCTAAAATTATCCATGTCTACGACAAAACTGATTGGAGATACTTTGGGTCCAAATGAGAACCCCAACACCAACCATATGACCGGAGATCTACAAAATGTGAGAGCAACTTATAGGTTGAATGAAAAGAATTATCTCAAATGGTCTCAATTCGTCAAAACCTATTTGAAGGGTAAAAGAAGACTTAATCATCTTCTCGGAACAGGTCCAACACCAGAAGATCCCATGTTCAATGCATGGGATGAGGCAGATTCAATGATCATGTCATGGCTTTGGGATTCAGTGGATCCAGCCATAAGTGATACATGTATGTTTCTCAAAATTGCAAAAGAGATTGGGGATTCTATTTGCAGGACTTATTCAAAGGCTTGAGATGCAGCATAAGTATATGAAATCAAGATAAAGCCAAGGCATACAAAGGAAAGTTGTTGGAAGCTGAATGGGAAACTAGCAACCTCAAGCCAAGAGTAGGGAAACAAAAGAGGACAGCCAAGGCCCCAAGCTAATCTAATTGAACACACCAGCCAACAAATCAGTCACAATGAAGGACAAGTGAAAGAATCCTTCAGCGGTGAGGAAATAGAAAGAATTAAAGGGCTTTTAGGGTATCTGGATAAACCCTCTGGTGTATGTTCCTTAGCACTCTCAAGTAAGTCTCCATTCTCTTTTAGTCTAAATGCCTCAAAAAAACTTTCAAATGAAACTTGGATAATAGACTCAGGTGCCATTGATCACATGACTCATACTATACATTTTTTTATTACCTACCATATCCAAGCAATAGAAAAATAGTGATGACAGATGGTTCTATGGCTACTGTTATAGGAGTTAGTGATATCTATATTACACCTATTCTCACTCTAAAAGATGTTCTCTATGTGCTGAAATTATCAGCCAACCTAGTTTCCATAAAAAGGCTCACCAATGACCTCAAATGTTACGCAATGTTTTACCCTACCTACTATGTTTTTCAGGAACAGGATTCAGAGAGGAAGTTTGGACTTGCTAAGGAAAGGAATGGGCTGTATTACCTTGAGACGCCAAGGATTTCAAAGAAAGTCATGAACAAATCACCCTTATCATTTCTTAGTGCTTCAAATAAGGATGTCATTTGGCTTTATCATTTTTGTTTTGGTCATCCATCTTTTTGTGTCTTAAATATCATATTTCCTTTTTTGTTTAAAGGATTAGATATGAATCAATTCCAATGTGATACTTGCGAATTGGCTAAGCACACTCGTGTATCTTTTCCTATAAATAATAAAAGAAGTTCTCATCCTTTTGATTTGATTCACAGTGACATTTGGGGACCCTCTACAATTCCAAATATTTGAGGGGCTCGATAGTTCATTTCTCTAATCGATGATTGCACTAAGGTCACATGGATATTTTTACTCAAACACAAATCTGATGTAAGTAGTATTGTTCCTAATTTTAATTTTATAATTCAAAATCAATTTGGGGTTAAAATTAAGAGTTTTAGATCAAATAATACTAGAAACTACTTTAATCAGATTTTATCAACCTACTTCTAAAAAGAAGGGATCATCCATGAGTCATCTTGTGTAAACACCCCACAACAAAATAGGGTGGTTGAAAGAAAAAAAATGGTCATTTGCTCAACACTACTCGAGCATTGTTGTTTCATGAAAATGTTCCTAAATCTTATTGGGGGGAAGCTGTTCTTACATCTACATATATGATTAATAGATTACCATCAAGAGTATTAGATTTCAAAACTCCTATGGTAGTTCTTTCTAACTTTTATCCCCATTTCAGGACAACAAATAATCTTATACCTAGAATCTTCGGTTGCACCTCATTTGTACATATTCATAATCAGCAAAGGGGAAAACTAGATCCTAGAGCAATCAAGTGTGTCTTTCTTGGTTACTCCTCTACACAAAAGGGATATAAATGTTATCATCCTCCTTCTCAAAAGACCTATATATTAGATGATGTTACATTTGTAGAAAATAAACCTTACTTTCCACGGTCTTATCTTCAAGGGGAGAAGTCATTAGTTGATGACCTTAATCTTGACTTACCTTCTAATAATCTTCCACTCCAAACTCCCACTTGTGATCAACCAATCCCTGATCAATCAACTTCTGACCAATCAGCCTCTAACTCTAATCAACAGGCCCCTCCTGAATTAGTTTGTGCCACTTCAATCCTAGACTCACCCTCTACAATTGAGCCTATTCCAGAACAAGAGTCCACTTCTATATCTCCCAATATTTATGACTCTATGAGATTTTCTCAGGTAGACTAAAGAAAGACAGCAATTCCAGACTAAACACAAGTTCAAGATTTCCATCCGGATTTTGCAAATGAATTTCCAGTAAGTTCTGACTCTCCTTTGCATAAACAATCAATTGATATACCAAAAAATGACTTGCATCTTCCCATTGCTGTTAGAAAAGGTACTAGAGAGTGCACAAAACGACCTCTCTATCCACTATTTCACTATGTGTCACTTGATCACCAATCACCATCTCATAAAAATTTCATTGTGAGTCTAAACACCTTTTCTATTCCAAGTACTTTATCTGAGACATTGTCTAAAAAAGAATGGAGGAATGCAATGAGAGAAGAAATGGATGCACTAGAAAAAAATCAGACTTGGGAGATTGTCGAAAAACCTAAGGGAAAGAATCTTGTGGGCTGCAAATGGGTTTTTTCCTTGAAATATAAAACTGATAGTTCTCTTGAAAGATATAAAGCACGATTGGTGGCAAAGGGTTATACTTAGACTTATGGAGTAGATTATTAGGAGACATTTGCTCTGGTGGCAAAGATGAACACTGTGAGGATTTTACTCTCTTTGACAGCTCATTTTAATTAGCAACTTCAACAGTATGATGTGAAGAATGCATTCTTACATGGAGACCTAGAATAGGAGATTTACATGAGTATTCCACTGGGATTTGAAGGAGAAGAGACAACAAATAAAGCATGTAGATTATAGAAAGCACTGTATGGGCTCAAGCAATCACCTAGAGCCTGGTTTGGGAGATTTTCCAAAGTTATGAAAGTTTCAAGCTATAAACAGAGCCAAGGTGATCATACCCTTTTCATTAAGCATTCGGCAAAAGGGAGGGTGATAGCACTTTTAGTGTACGTTGATGATAATATTGTCACAGGTGATGATGATGAGGAGAAACAGCAGCTAAAGTAGTGTTTGATTAAAGAGTTTGAAATAAAAGAGTTAGGAAGACTTAAATACTTTCTTGGTATTCAAGTTTCTTACTTTAGATAAAGAATTTTTGTCTCACAACAGAAGTATGTGACTGATCTCTTGAAGGAAACTAGAAAACTTGGTTGTAAACCAATAGTCACACCTATTGAGCCTAATAAAAAGCTTGGGGATGCAAAGGAAGAACCTACTGTAAATCGAGAAATGTATCAAAAATTGATCGGGAAATTCATCTATTTGGCTCATACTAGGCCTGATATTGCCTATTTAGTAAGTGTGATTAGTCAATTTATGCATGACCCAAGAGAATCACACTTAGAAGCTGTCAATTGAGTGCTACATTATTTAAAACGAAGTTCCGAAAAAGGAGTCATATTCAGGAGAAATCAAAAACTGGTGCTGCAAGCTTATACTGATGCTGACTATGTAGGATCCATGGTGGATAGAAGGTCAACATCTTGTTATTCCACTTTTCTTGGCGAAAATTTAGTGACTTAGCGGAATAAAAAATAGAATGTAGTTGCAAGATCAAGTACTGAATCAGAATTTCGAGTAATGGCCCATGGAATATGTGAGCTATTATGGCTTAAAATCATCTTAGAAGACTTGAAAATCAAGTGGAAGGGTCCTATGAAGCTGTATTATGACAATAAATCAGCAATTAATATTACTCATAATCCCGTACAACATGATAGGATGAAACATATTGAAATTGATATGCATTTCATCAAAGAAAAGATAGAAGAAGGGTTGATCTACATATCCTACATACCTTCTGAAGATCAAGTAGCTAATGTGCTAACCAAAGGACTTAATGGCGGGATATTTCACGAAATAATCTCCAAGCTGGGAATAGAAGACATCTATTCCTCAACTTGAGGGCGAGTGTTAAATTATCCTGATTTTTAAGATCTAATTATTAAGAATATTCAATTCTGATTTTTTGGGTCCTAATTATAGATGTAAATAATTAGTTAGAAAATGATTTATTAGTATCCCTTAATTTATGAGATTATAGCAGTATTTTACAAATCTGTCTTTCCTAATTAGTATTTGTAGAAGTCTTATAAATAACTTTGTAATCCCGGTACAAGGACAAGAAAAAAGATCACAATTCTTTTCTCTAAATTCTACACATATAAATTTTGTATATTTTTATTATTTTTTGCAACAGTTTGTATTATCCCAACCACAAGAAAACTTGCTTAATATTACTAAGGTTTAAATAATCCTAAAGTTGCAACAATTTAATAGGATATGAAGTTCATTAAGTCTTCCCTCAAAAAGTACCACAACATCATCATTGACTATAAGATCAACCTGAAAACCTTACTAGTAAAGAATGCAAAGAAGTGGAATGATTGTGTTAATTTATTCAATAGTGGTCTTAAAGTTTTAATAATTGTAACTCATGTAAAGAAATCACAAGTGCTTAACTTGGAGCTAACAGAGATTGATAGATTAAATGACTAGTAGTGGATTAAATGCTAAAGAGGTTGAGGAGACCACTCTCCATTTTTATGTGGCAATTTATTTATAGTGGGAGGAGACACCTTCATGCCCTATATAAACTAAAATTATCATAGCCTTTTAGTTAAGTTTACAATTTAGAGCTTAGTTCATCACAAAAATAGGTCACTTCGTGTAAATTTTTTTAAAATATTGCTCCTAAAATAAGAAAATAATATCATGCTTGATATTTAATATATTTATATTTTTTAAAATACACACTAGAAATTTAATATTAAATGAGTTTACTTTACATAATAAGGAGAATTCTAACTAAAATTTAAGCTATTTAACTCTTTTTATATGAAAAGAAAACAAAAGATTACAAATAAATTCATATATGAACATGGTATGTGATACAAGAGGATAAATTTGATATATGAGCTTAATGATTTTTTCCTATCCTATTTTATATTTTGCATTGGTTATTAGTTTTCATTAATTAATAATATTATAACTACGTTAAGATATATATAAATAATTTATACTATTAGTAATAAAATAAATAATAAACGAAATAAGTTAAATTTTCCTTTTGAAGAAAGGATTTAGATATTCTTCCACTATATAAAATTTCTTTGTTATTTTGATATAAAAAATGACAAGATAACCAAAATGAAATAAATTTAGGCTACTTTATTAGTTAAAGCCCATTAAAGAATGATTATTTGGATTTTGGGCTCATATATAATAAGTTTAATGATGTGGATAAAGATAAAAGTTGGCTTAATAAAAGATTCAAGGGTTGCATAACTTGTAGAGCATATTTTTATTCTTATTGATGTCCTTCCTAAAATGTGTTCTAGATAATTTGGTATGATGTATGAGATGTATGAATGTTCTCCTCTAATTTTATAAAGAAGATGATAAATTCACATGGCTAAAATAGCGATAAGATAACTGAGGTGAGTAGCTTGAATCCATTAAGTCACTATTTGCTACAAAACTGCCAACCAAACAAGATAGAAAGTTATAAAAAGAAATCAAGCCTTTAGGATTATGTTACAAATATGTTGATAAGTAAAATTAGGGCCATCAATATGCAAAGAGATTGCTCCATATCATTGAAGGTGAGGAAGAGGAAAATCAAGCACTCTTACTTAATTGAACTTTATCATGTGAATAAGCCAAGGAAGCCATTGGTGAAATCTTTATAGATGTGATTAAAAGGCAATTTAGGGGGTAGCACCTTGAAACTATTTGGGTATGTGGATATAACAAAATTAATGGTACTCATATATATGTGAAGCACTCATAATTTCTTAGATTTTAGGATAGCCTAAGACCTTTAATGTCAATTAGTTACTATAATTCCAGTGATTGTTATTATGGCAAGCGAGGAGAAGATTATTTTATTGGAAAAGTCCTCAAAATTTTCCTAGAAAATACAAGGGCACACTTTTTCCACAGAGTTGAGATGGATACCCTTGTGCTCAAGTGATGTGGTATGTGGCATGGATTGGATAAAGCAATACAAGTCATTGCTCTTGGACTTCAAAGTAATACATCTTTCATTTATGAGAAATGGGTAGCCTATTGTCTTAAATGAAAAGACCCAAGTAGTAAGCCTAAGCTTAGTTGCTAAATGAAAGATGGTGAACCTATTTTGAAAAATGGGCCAAGGAGCATAGACCCATTTACTCACCTTGGTCTCAATAATGGAGCCCATTGTAGTTTTTAGGGGAGTTGTAGAAGGTACTCAACAAATTTTTTGATGCCTTAAGTGAGCCACATAGCCTTTCAACAGTAAGAGAACAAGGCTGTCAAATTCGCTTAGTCATTAGTGCTTACCCAATCAATGTTTGCTTATATTGCCATTCCCATTATTTGAAGATTGAAATTGAATGACATGTGTAGGAAATGTTAAATTCATAGCTCATTTGGCATAGCACCAGCCCCTTCACATCATTAGTTTCATTGATGAAAAAGAAAGATGGCATATGAAGTTTCTACTTAGATTACTAATGTCTAATTGAGGTTATAATTAAAGATAAACATCTAATACTACTCATAGATGATCCCTCAGATGAGTTGCACATGTCACATTTTTTCTTAAAGTTGGACTTATGGGTAAAGGTTTCCATGGGATTCAAGTAAGGGAGGAGGACATTACAAAAATGACATTTTGCACCCATCAAAGTCATGCCATTTAATCTAACAAATGCTTTGGCAACATTCTAGTCTTTGATGAATAAAATCTTTTTTGTAATGCCAAGGAAGTTTATACTAGTCTTTTTTTGATAATATATTGATTGATAACTTTAATATAGATGATCATATACAAGATCTCCAACAAGTCTTACAAATCCTTTTTTCACATTATTTATACTCAAAATTATCTAAATGCTCTTTTAGTCAAACTTGAATTAAACATTTAAGGTGTATCATATCCCTTGATAAGGTTTCCATAGATTAGTTAAAGATTGAAGCAATGAAGAATTGGTTGGTACTGATAACCGCAAAGAGCCTTTGGGGATTTCTTGGACTTATATGATATTATTGAAAATTCATTAAACACTATTACATTATAAGCAAACCATTAATGGAACTCCTTAAGATAGGAAGCTTTCAATGTAGCCAAGATGCCCAAGTGGCCTTTGAATGTTTAAAAGAAGTTATGTGCACTACATCGTTCCTTGCTATGTTAGACATCAATAAGACATTTACTCTAGAAATTAATGCCTATGGAACTGAAATGGGAGTCATCCTTATCAAAGAAGAGCATCCATTGGCATACTTAAGCAAATCATTCAAATCTCACAATTAAGTTTTGTTGGTACATAAGAAAGAGTTCTTAACCATTATCATAATTGTCACTAAATAGTTTAAGATCAAGACAAATCATAAAAGTATTCAACATTTGCTATAATGAAGGCATCATTCTTAAATTTAGTAAAGAGGAATCACAAAACTCATAGGGTTAGATTATGTGATCGTGTATAGAAAGGGATCAGAGAAAAGAGTGGCAAATGCCTTCTCTCAACAAAGTGAAGAGAAGTACAACGCAATCACAACCGTGATTCTACATTAAAATGAAGAAATTATTAATAACAATAAGGGGGATCAATTGGTCCTATTGTTGGTTCAATTGCTAATAACTCAACTGATGACATATTTAGAAAATGACTATGATTAAGGATTATTAAAAAGAAAGATGTGCATCTTCGTTAACAGTAAAAGGGAGCTCTACTCTTAGTTAATTAAGGCCTTAAATAACTTAACTGTAAGAGGTCATTTAGGAGTAAGAGCTATATGCACTTGACTTAAGGTGTTTTTTAGTTGGTCAAGTATGGAAAAAAAAAAAAAAAAATACAAGAATGGGTTTGGTCTTATGTAGTTTATCAAAATTATAAAACAAAGACAATGTTGTATCTGGGCCTCCTTTAGCTGTTTCTAATGCTCGAGTAGGCATGACACCATTATCTTCAATGGGCTTCATTAAAGACTTACTGATGTCAAAAGGGGGAATATAATTTAAGTCATCATGGTTTGCTTTATTAAGTTTGTCCACTTTAGCAAACTTAGTCACCCCCTTTCTGCACCAATGGTGGCCAAGGTCCATAAGTTACCTACATCTATTGTATTAGATAGGGATTGAATATTTACAAGCCAATTCTGGTAAGAATTATTTTGATTGGAAGGAACTACTTTGCATGTAAGTTTAGTGTACCATCCATAGTTGGATAGACAAATAGAGAGAATTAATTATTATAACGCCTTATTTGAGTAGCCATTGTTGTAAATAGCTTTGATGCTACTTTTAACACAAAGGTGGACTCTTTGACCAAAATTTTCAAGAAATGCTAGGTCTTTATAAGCCTACTTAAGGAGTAGTTATAGCATTCCCAACATTAGATGATGTTCTTTACTGATAATCACAAAATTGAGTAGCAATTAATGGTTGGTGACTTGATCAATCTAAAATTATAGCCATATCACTAGACAAGTGTTGCTTTATGGGCTAATCTAAAATTAAGCTCTAAATTCTATGGTTTAGAAAGGGTTAAGCCTATTACTTACAAACTTGCGCTTTTGTTAGGTAGCTTGATTTCCCTGTGTTCCATGTCTCTTTGCTAAAGAAAGCAATTAGAAATCAAGTAATAACTTCACCACAGTAACTAAAAATGAATAAAGGTGGGTAATTCAAGGTAGAACGTAGAGTTATCCTTTAGTGTTAGATGACCAAGAGGAACAACAAAATAGTCACCCAAGTACTTGTGTAGTGGGCTAACATGTTATTAGAGGAGGCAACCTTGTAAGATTATTCCTTTATGGAATCTTAGTTTCTAGATTGGGCTTGTTGATCTTAGAGGATAAGGACTTGGTTGGAGAAGGGAGTTGTAAAGACCAGGCTCAAATGAGATCAATCCATAGCATTAAGTATCACTTGTCCATGAGGCCTAGTAAATAAATTAATAGGATCAAATTATTAAGATATTTAGTATTCCATTTTAGTTATCATGTATCCAAGAGAGACTATACATAATTGTTTTAGAACTTTTAATCTACGTTATATGTTGTGTGATATAAGGGAATAATTAGTTATGAATGAAATAAGTAATGCAATCTATTTTTTTCTCTGAGTTCTCTCTCTTTTCCTCTCTTTTCTCTCTTCTCCTTCTTTCATTTCCTCCTATTCTTTATGTATTCCTTATCTCCCTTTTTGATCTTAACAATATGATGGTTTTGTAAGGCTATAATTGAATTAGGAATTCTAATTGCATTAGAAATTGAAGTGCATTAGGGGTTTAGGATTTTCAAATTGATGTTGACTAGATGGGCAACTAAACAAAATAAAAAATACCAAAAAAAAAAACTAAGAAAGAGATTTTCATGTTGCATCGGGAATTTTAATTTCTTTATAACTTGTAATTTTTCTGGGAGATAATATCTTTCCATTAATTCTTAAATCTCTTCCTTTTCATCATGTCTAGCAAAATCCCAACTCAAGATTTCCAATTCAAAAGTTCAAATTTTAATAATTAAAGAGAAAATAAATGATCCATAACGGCTAATGGAGACATATAACAAAATTAAGGCTCATGCCACCTACGAAATTTTTTAACTCATGATCAAGATGATGCACGAAGAGGTTTGAAGGAAACCTAAGAATGATGGATAAAGATTTGAAAACAATACGTGGGTGACAGGGAAAAATGCTAGGATAAAGGGTGGTTGTTAAGTTAATCAGTGAGTAGTTGAAGGAGGCATCTATAAGTAAGAGTTAGAGAAAGAGAGAAAGAGACTTTTGGGTTAATTAAAAAAAAATGTAAATTATCTTTTTTTTTTAATATTTATGTTATTTTGATTGATAGATATTAAATATAATATGTATTTCTATTATATTATAAAATAAAAATGTAATTTATTATATATTTAAATTAAAATATTTTAAATATAAAATTTTTAAATAATTAATATAATTAAATATATCATCTTATGAATTAAATATATAATAAGCGTAAAAGCATAAAAAAGAAAAAAAGAAGTAATAGAAAAGGTAGATAATTGGTGTGTTTGGAAAAGCATCGAAGAGCGTGAAAACTATGGATCCGGTAACTTTCGGCATCATAATCGGCGTAATCCTCCTCTTCCTTTGCATTGTTTGTTTCATCACCATTGAAGGCACCTGCAAACGCCGCGATTCCTAGTCCCTTTTAGCCTCTAGCCAAACAGCTCACTCACTATATATATATATATATATATATATATATATATATATATATATATACATACTATGCTTTATCCGAAATTTTTCTTTCCCTGAGAAAAAGGGAAAAGAAAGTGGAAGTATGGGACGGAGGCAGGCATGGATGTTGTTCGGATTCTCACTAGTTTGCATCTCGTGCGCGGATCTGTGTTCCGCCGGTGGTGGATTCGGTGCAGCGCCGGTGCGTGATGCTTCTCATGGACGCCATCACCACCACCACCTCCACCTCCACCACTGTGACCATCGGCATCATGATCATCATCGGCATCATCGTCCTGAGATGAGTGGGGCGAAGATGCTGCCAAAGGAACTGGCAGAGGAGGAGGACATGACACTCTACGGGGTTAGTAACCATCACCTCCACGAGCACGAGCAGCACTGCCACCGTGATGGCGGTTTCAAGCTCCCCGGTTTAGGTAATTTTTTTTTGTTTTTTTTGGCTGTAAGAAATGTTATATATATATATATATATATATATATATTTTTTTTTTTTTTTTAATTTTTTTTAATTATTTTTTTTTGTTTTTCATTTTTTTTTTTTTGGGAAATAATGAATTGTTTGCTCTCCGTGTCTTCAACGAGTCAACGCAAATTTGACCATCAATTGTGGAATTGAAAACGCAATGAGATTACTCTTTTTCTTGCTTTGACATGTGAATTAGGAATTTACCCAAAGATAGAATACTTAGATTAGCTGAATGGATGATTATTAGGAGCCATTGTTTTTTCATAGAAATGATTTTCGATAAAATGTCTTTTGCAATTTTCTATTGTTTGGTATTACTTGGGAAAAATTATTCCACTCAATGTATTTTCTGTTCAAATGAAAAATCAAAGCATTTTGGAGACGATGTACTCTCCTGTTCTAGATGTGAAGTAATTTTCACAACTTTACTAAGCCAACAAAATAGAGAACAACACCATGCTGTCACCTCAAGCTTGATGAAAATTTTTTAATTAAAAAATTATTATTATTATTATCAATTATATCATTTAATATTTATTTTTTATTATTTTTAAATTAATAAATATAATTATTTTCATAACAATAGGTTATTAGGTCAAATTCAAATTTATATATTTGTAATCTTCTATGTATTTTTCTTTCAAGTAATAATTCAACTAAAATTATTAATCAAACTTTTTAATTTTCTGGATACCTCTCCTTGAAGTGATCATTGGAGCTTATCCCTTTAAAGAGATCAATTCTATATTTTATTTTTGTAAATTTTTCATTTTCAATTCGTAATTCTTAATCTCTAGTTTCTTATCATTTGGTATTAAAGTAATGTTATTAGAGATTTTGCTTTTATTCTATATCTCTATCACAAAAATAAAATAAAATAAAATAAATTATTCCCATTACTTGACAACAAAAAAAAAATTTAGGTATCACTAATTTGTAATTCTAAACTATATCTTCACATAACTTATCTAATTTTAACGCTAGAATATTTTTAGTTGAAGAATTATTGTCTCTGATACAAAAATCTCTTAGGAGATTGTAACACATGGTTTTTACTGTAGTATAAAATCAATTAAGAGATAATATTTTTGGATCTACTAGTAACTAAAGAGAACCAATGAAGTCCCATGAAGACATCAGTTGTGGCTATATGAAATTACACTTAAGGGTGGACTTTATTCTATGGGATGAGAGTAATTTTGTAAGTTGAATTTTCAAAGTTGAAAAATATTTTTGTTTCCATTGTACGAGATATTAAGGTAGAAATTGTTTCTATTCAATTAAAGGATTATAATGCTATCTAATGGTATGATTGATTTGAAACTTATATTGGAGTTTTAAATTGTAACGATTTCACCAAAAACCTTCTTGTGCGCTTTAAGCCTTTAGAATACCACAATGTTGATGGAGAGTTTGCAAAATTCATTAGACATCAACTATTCTAGAATATTATAGTTGATTCAAACAACTTACCAATTAATCTAAAGATTGGTCAGAAAGGCAATTAGTGGAAATGTTTGTTGAAGAGCTTATTTCTGACATCCAATGTAAAGTTAAAACTCACCAATCATGAACGATAATAGTAGTTATCTCCTTTACTTGCCTATGAGAGAATAAGTTAGGCACTAAAATTCATTATCCAATTGCTATAAAAGTCAGCAAATTTATTAAGGATAATAATAACTCATTCTCTTTTATTTGTTCTTCTAACATTAAAAACATATAATAAAGGAAGTTTTTAATGGTTGAGTTTGTTGAGGAAGTTGAAGAGACAAATGATGATCTCATGTATGTAGATGGTGATGACACTTTTATTGAATATATAGATGAGCTTACGTTGCATACTTTAGTAGGATATTCTAATTTATAAATTATAAAATTGAATGGATTTTTCAAAAGATGACTAGTAATGGTGCTAGTTGATTTGAATAGTACGAAAAACTAGCTAAACAACTTCTTTAATAATGTGTAACAAACTCAATGTGTAAGTCACAGTTGGTAAAAATTTGTTGTTACAAGATAATATTTTTTATTCAAAATCACTTTTATTACCTATAGAAGAGTGAAAAATTATTGTTGACATTGATTAGGGAATCTTTCAAAAAGAAATTGTGGCATCAAAGTCAATGCAATACTCAATAATTATACGGAAAAAGTTATATGGAAGAAGGTCTTATTGAAGAAGATAGTTGATTGAGACAATCTTTAAAGATAAAGTTAATTTGAAGAGTGGAAGAATAATGAGATCTTTTTTAATTAAAAAAATTATTATTATTATTATTATTATTAATTATATCATTTAATATTTGTCTTTTATTATTTTTAAATTAGTAGATATAATTATTTTATAACAGTTGGTTATCAAGTAAAATTCGAGTTTATATATTTGTAATATCTTATACTTTTTTCATTCAATTAATAATTTAACCAGAAATATTAATCAAAACATTTAACTTATTAGAAGCCAATATCTTCAAAGTGATTATTGGAGGTTAATTCTCTTGAAGAAATCAATTCTATCATTTATTTTCGTAAATTTTTTATTTTTCATTTCTAATTCTCAATCCCTAATTCCTAATCCTTAGTTACTCATCAAAGCTTTTATTGTGTCCTGCATTTCTTGCCATTGGTAACATTGTCACCTCATTGAGTGATGTCTAGTGTGCAGTCAGTGGCTTATGACTTAGAATTTTACATCCATTCACCTCTTGTTGATGATCACTGGATTTGCCTACCACTACTATATGGAATGTGCCTTAACCTCAGCTCTCTCCTTCCCATTGCAAACATTTAGTCACTGTAATTAGCATTGTTCTATTTGGTCTCCACCACCACCACCACCACCTAGAGTCATTAACCAACAATGATAAACAAGCATTCGGTATCAACCCAATGCTAACTAACCACGACAATCAATCATCAATTGCATCCATCCTCCAAACAACCTAACACAACAACGATTGTGACAACCAATTAGTGAAAGATAATTTCTTTGCAAAATACTTTCCTTGGAAATTTTTTGTCCTGAGACAATTTATTTTTGTCTACATACGTGGAATATAAGACATAGGCTAGCAAATTAATTTCTTTTGCTTCTGTCTGTTATATGTAGCTCACCTACAATAATTTTGGAATTTTATACTAGTTGTTATTGAAGGACAGGCCTTTGTAGAATGGTAAGGTTACTCCATTGTAATCTAAAGGTCAAAGTTTGAGTCACAAAAACAGCATCTTTGTGTAAACAAGGGTGAAGATTGTGTACATTAGACCCTTCCTTGAACCCCAAATTGTGGGGGCCTTGTTCACTAGGATGCCATTTTTTACAATAGTTGTTATTCCATTACCATTTTGCTGCTATTATGCTTCAATGGCAAAAGATAGAAATCAGCTTTGGTTAATTCTCCCATTTCTTAACCTAAATCATTTGTATTTCTTTTTGACAAATGTTTGGTTACATGCATTGGGTTGCTCACTTTTGGTGAGCTTTGCTCTGCTTCTCTGCCTGATGATCTTACCAGTCATATTTAGTAAGTAAACTTTATTTTCTTTTCAATGTTTTTCATTTCATCATTGGGTTGCTACCCTCCATCCCCTATATCTGATCTGACCTTGATTCCAATGGGATTCATGTCTTGTAACCAAGTTCTGAGAATTAATGAATCCTCTTGCAGTGTAGTGAATAATTTCATTGTCAACAAAAAATTGCTCAGCAATTTCATGATTTCATCAATTATGTCTTGAAATTAGTATTAGTACATAGTTTACTTTTTTCGGGCCTACCATAGTTGTTTTGTGTTGAAGAGTAGTGCCCTTCCAAGTAAGTATAACTATTTTAGTGGACAATTTCTGACTGTTCTGTTCTGTTGCAGTACAAGGAAAACCATCTAAGGCAATTGTAGATTCATTGGCTTTATTTGGGGTTAGATTCTTGAGCCTTTCTTGTAAAGAATGGATTAAATTGTATAATTGTTAATGCCCATTTCCTGGACATTCTGCATTTGCTGTTCTCATCATTGTTACTGCCATTTATACTTTGCATCTGCCTTTCATGCTGTTTAATTGCAATTAGGACTTGAGCATCTTTACATTCATTTATTTAAAGACCACCTTTTCAATCCTTAAATGAGATCCATGTATTATTATTGTTACATATTCTGTTTGTTTTTGTCTGCTAATACTTTTTGAAGTTACTTTCCAAAACACACTTGAACTGTGAAAACATATGCCAGTGTGTTCTTTATTTCTGAATTATGTATTTAAGTGGTTAATGATTTATCTTTGGTAAATAAAGTTATTTTGACATTCAATATTGCATATTTGGAACTTTTTGGTTGATGCTCAGCAAAGTTGGATTAAATTTACCCTAGCTGTAAATTGATGGTTTATGGTACACCAAGAAAAAGGAAATTGATGTTGCCAACATAACATTGTTGTGGGGGCATTGGTGACATCTAAGCACTCCAAATAGAAATCTCCCTCTCTCACCCCACTTTCCCCCTCCCCCTCCCCCTCCCTGTTGATTCTCATCCACAAGGTAGACCCCATGTTGGGGGTTAGAATTGAAAAACTAACTTTGGGTTTCGGGATAATTTTACTTTGGTTGATGTTTTAGAACTCTAATTCCTGGGCACCAACCAGATGGCATAATAAATATCACAAGGAAATTAAAGTTGATGCTTGTCATGAGATAATAATGTCTTGGTGTAAAATATACTCACCAATATTTCTGTCTGACTTTTCAGATATACCGATGTTGCATTTCTTGTGAACTTGGCATTCGCTTCTGCAAAAGAAGAGATGCATTTATTTTCTAACATTTCTTGCTACTACCATTCTGTTCATTCTAGTTGACTTTTCCATCTTTAGGCAGGTGCTATGCTAGGGGATACTTTTCTTCACCAGCTACCTCAGGCATTTGGTATGATTTTGGTGACACGTAATCTTTCACAATGCTTGCCTCCCTTCAGTTACTTCTATCTCCTAATTTTTCTATTCATGCAAACCAGTTTTAATTCATTTTTCAGTTTTACTTCATGCATAAGAAACCAAGAGTTCAATCATGTTGTTAGTTGAGTGATAAACTAATGGTTGGCATTTTGCAGGCAGTGAACACTCCCACTCCCATTCTCATCATGCTCATGTTCGACATGAGCATTCACATTCACGTGCGCATTCTTTGAAAGATCTTTCTGTTGGAATGACCATTTTAGGTTAGTGTTTAATAATTTATGCTGTCATTATGACTAGTGTCATGAAGCTTCTGTTGTTTAAATTGATGGTGGTGTAGACACGTGCACATGCATGCTATCATTGCACAAGCCAGTCTGAATGTCTTTTTACAAATGTATAATGTAGAAGGCCCTAATGACATCTAAGCTGATAACATTGCATCAGAAGTGTATGTTTTGTTGGATTAGATTTGTACAGGGTGCTAGCATATAATGCAAAATGGAAGTGATTAAAGAGAGAAAAGTAAAGATCCAAATATGTAGGTGCCACAGAGACGTGAAGAAAAAGCTCATCTTCAGGAATCTCAGCCGGCTGATTACACTTTTAACTGCCTTTTTGGTTCTTGGCTAAACAGTTCCTACACTTGAGCCAAACTTAAGATGTCAAAAAGAAAAAAAAAACTTTCATTCCATCTATTTTTTACTCCCTCTGTCTCCTCTTGTTCACTCTTTTTTCTGGCTTCATGGAAGTTATGTTGTTGCACCCAGGACCTGCTTTCTGTTTCTTCAGCATTGACTTCAGTAACTGACTAGGTTTGAGTCTCCAAATTTGTTGCTTCCCTTGTTGGTTATTTACTGAATGACTTCATTTGTGATTCTGTTGAAGCAAATATAGGAAAACATTGGGCATGAAATCACAATATATGTGTTAAAGCAGTTAAGTTGGCAGTGTAGTGGATACTGTGTTTTGATTCATTTATCATTCTTTCTTTTATTTTTTCATTTGTCATTGTCTACTGTCTTTCCACTTTTGCCCTTCTTATTCCTTTGTTATTATTACTATGTCAGCCTAAGATATTTACCTTTGTGCCCATCAGCTTTTCTATTGTTTGCTTTTTTTTTTTGATGCTTTTGCCATTGTCCAAAAATAATGTTGTCTCTTTTCTTTTGTCAAATTCCTTTTTTCTTTCTGAACTGTTTATTACCTTTCTATCAAAAGGATAATCATTTCTTTATTCTTTGTTTTCAAACCTTTTTCTTCTTTTTTTTTTTTCTCTTTTTGAAAGCTAAGTCTTTCTTATTTTGGAAGTTGTCTTTTAGCTAACCAAGGCTAAAAGAAAAAAAATGGAATAATCTATTTTGGAATAGTCAATGCTACCTAATGTCTTGTTAAATCAGTGTTTCCATTTTTTCTAATCTAGTTTTGCATTTTAATTTTTCTTTCATCATTGGGGGTTTTGCAGATTCAATTTCAAGAATTTTGAATTCTTATTGTTGTATATTGTTTTTCACAGTTGGCATTGTAATCTTTCTTGTGGAGAAGGTGGTCCAGTATGTTGAAGATAACTCTACTGGATCTTATGCATGGAGTCATGGTCTTCACTATTGTCATCAAAAGAGCAGCAAGAAATTGGAGGATAACCCAGCATGTCAATCTGCTAATGGATCTGGAAGAAATGGGTTGGATGAATTTTCTAACAATCCTTTGAATGCAAATGTTACAGCCTGGCCTGAATCCCTTCCACAGAATGTAAGCCAAGTAACTTGCATATCATGTTATGCTTTTCCAACTTAGTCAGTCAAGAGTTCCACTGTGACAGCACTACTAGCTCTGATGTGATCCAATTCTGAATACAAAAGTTGTGAGCATAGGGGGTTGGGATATGTGTCATGGAAAAAATTGTGGCCTACGCACAAATGCATATTATGGTCAGCGAACATCCTCATGCTTGTTTGTCTGCTGTTGTGTTTAGAAGTTTTTTCTTCCTAGTAATAGTGATTTTTAGGTAGCAAAGAAAAAGAAAGAGTTTGCCAATGCTGACACTTAGTCTACATTAGTGTTTTTAGTATGTACTATATGGTACAGAAACCTGGATTTAAAGGTGCACATTTCATTAATCAAATGTAGCTTTGACTATAAAAAGGGTCACTAAATTTTATCTGATATATCTTGTAGAGGAATGTCACCCTTGACAAAAATGATGGTAGAACAGAAGACACTGTAAACGGTTCTGGAGTTGTAAAATCTTTGAACCAAGAGGATTCTGAACAGCCACCATCAAACCTCGTGTTTGGCTATTTGAATCTTTTCTCTGATGGTGTTGTAAGTATGTGTTCCTTTTTAACTTCATAGATTTGTCACTTAAATAGGATTCTAAATTGCTTTATATATGACTTGTTTTATGGAAAGACAGAGATGTAATAGCATATATTGATGATGCAGCACAATTTTACTGATGGAATGGATTTGGGAAGTGCATTTCTGCTTTATGGATCTGTTGCTGGATGGTTTGGAACACTTTTCTTGCCTGTGCATGAACTTCCTCAAGAGGTGTGATTTCTCATTTCTATTAATTGATTGTGATAGCTCTCCAAGTCTGATTTCTTACAATTGGAGTTGATTGCTAGTCAAGTTTTTTCTATTTTTCATGCATTAGGAAGCACCCCTGATGTGGTACTTCTTATCTTTGTTGCTATTATAATCTATCAATCCTCCATATGAAGCTAATTGTACCTTTTAGTTCTCTTTGGACACTACAATTTTGCTTTTCAAATTGTAACCATTATGGTGGGAAACTAAAAGCTGTACATAGCTGCATGCATGCATTTGTTAGAGGGAGAGAGATGATTTTATGGCCAAAAGAGTAAGAACAGATCTTATTATGAGATATATGCTAAGGAATTTATGGGTTAATTACATGTTGGTCGTTGAACTTATTATTTTGTTTTAATTGGGAGATTGAACTTCATTTTGTTGCAAATCTTCAAATTTCTTCCTTCTTTTAAATATTAGTACTCTATGAGTTTCTGTCAAAGTGGATGCTTTGCTTACATGGCAGCATCACACAAAGAAGCAATGCAGATATCAAAGTTACTTTTCTGTTAAGAAAATCAATGGAGTGATGACTTTGAAACAAGATGGGACTCTGATCATTTAATTGCAACAAATTGAAGTTCAGTGACTTAATCAAAACTAAGTGATAAGTTCAGTGCTTTATGCTACAATCTACTTGAATTTTATGCACATAAAATCACAAGGTCACAATCACTGTGGCACTTATATTCAAGTTTATTGATTACTCAGACATGCTAGGGGATGGCAGGGCTTCAAACTTCTCAGTGCCTCTTGTGAGGTTTCATCCTTCTTCCCCACTTTGTTTAATTCTTAGTTCGATTGCATCCAACACAAGAGTTGCGTTACCTATGCTAGAGGTGTATGCACACACCCATCATGGGACTTGGATATGTGGATACATATTTAAGGTTATTAAATATCTAAATGTGTGATAAAAGATGGTTGTGATGTTCCACTTTTGTCCAATATTTGTTCCATATTGTACAAGCTTCTGCAGACTTATTAAACTGCTTCAGCCCAGTGGATGGCAGGCTGTATGTCTAGGATGTGTGACACGGAAATGATAACCACACTCTAGTTCCATTCTGGACCCAGATGTTCTGCTTCTGTGGTCAGTGGAAGTAGAACCAAATCACCTACTAGAGTTTGGTTCTTGTTTCAGGATGGTTCAGGTTCTGGTTTCTGACTGATTCCAGTTCAGATTCCTAACAGGTCCACCTGTCCCACTCTTTTTTATTTTTCCATTTTATTTGACAAATAAAAAGGGATAATGCCCATTTACCTCTCCTCTTTTTTTTTTTTTTAATCTTTTTATGTATTTGCTAGCTCAATTATTGCATGATTCTGTTCTGATTATGATCCCGGTCATTGTGGGGGATGAATGGTAGCCGACCTCACTCCACAGTTCTGGTTACAATTTTCTAGTAGTGAATTCATGTTTTTTTTTTCTTTAACCCCATTCAACAATAGGTTCAAATTTTTTTTTTATTCTAATTTTCAATTGAAATTGTGTATTGATTGCTTTAATCAAATGTATCAAATAAATGTCCAGTATTATTTTAATAAAAAATGAAGCAAAAAAAATAAAAATTCTAACACATACGTTGGCACAGTTATCATACTAATTTTATAAATAAAATCTTTTAAGGTGAAACTTTTCTTGTTACACTTTAAAAGTTCTGATAAAGTGAAAATTATCTGAAGTTGCATTGTTTAATTTGTCTGGACTTGAAAAATTATGTGTACAAGAAGTTCTCTTTTTATTTCTGCTTTTGCAATATTCTGGCCAACTACTTGATGATAAGTTTTTCTCTTTTCCGAGAATAATTATATTTTAACATAGCATATTGTTTGTCTTTTTAGCAGTAATTCCGGTAGAGTGCATTGCAATTTTCTTTAGATAAGTAAAAGGATTATATGGAAAAGAAAAGATTTAATAAAAATGTCTTAAAAAAATTTACATAAAATACTCTATATCCATAGGAATTTCAGGAGTTTTTACTTTATATAGAGGGTTTAATATATTGATTTCTATTATTTGTCCTAGTAAGCAAGTATAATTATTTAATTTTAAAAAACTAAAAACAAGTAAGAAAATGAAAATTTCTAACAAAATTTCCTAGTATGTGCAATTATGTGTTTCTTTTTTGTAGTTGTTGCATGTTTCTCGTGAGATTTGCTATATACCTCATGTATGTTACTTCATTGTTAGATGATTATTAAACAGCAGCAATCACTGTTATCACCCCAAATGTGTTGCCCCATGTCATGTGCCTTGGACGATTACACTGCCTACATTGTTGACTGATTGCTGTTATTTAATTCCATCTAAAGGTTGCAAGAATGATACTTGAACTTACCAAAATTTAGTACCAAATTTGAACTTGGGGTTCAATCATGCTTCAACCCCAAACTGGTTGAGGACAGCTATTACAGGTTTCCGTTATGCTAAATTGATGTCTATTTTTTGACTCATAAATACTTTCATGAGATCATGTCATTCCTGGAATTTTATATTCTTTGCAGGTAGATTTCAGTATTCTGGTGAGGTCTGGTTTCAGTGTTTCTAAAGCTCTTTTTTTCAACTTCCTCTCAGTGGTGACGGTATTAGCAGGAATTGCAGTGGTGAGTGCTCTTTGCAGTGAGCTGTCAATAATGTGCTTTTAATCTCAGGTAATAAGAAATGGCAAAACTTAAGAGAAAACCTTCTGTTTTAGGTTTTGCTCTGGGGACAGGATCCCAGACAGTCATCTTTCATCGAGGTAGTATTTGAACAATGAAATTCTTTTGTTAATATCATATTTAAGCAATAATCTATGGTTTAAGGCAAGCTTGTCTTATCTTTTGCAGGGATTTACAGCTGATGGATTTATTTACATTGCTTTTGCTGGGGTTCTTGCAGAAATGAATAACTGCAAATCAACCTTGAGAAGTACAGCTGTCCAGATAATTTCATTGCTGCTGGGAATGGCGGTTGCCCTATGTATCTCCCTTGTAGAATAAAAGTGGATCCAGCCGAACAATTGCAGTTGGAATTTTCAAAGGTAAAACATTTTCTCATGTTCATTTCTATCCTTAGAAATCACATAATTTGTCTGGGGGTACGTGGCTTTCCTGCATGGTGTATCTGGTATAAAGTGAAAGTACATTGTAGAACACTAATTTTAGTTGATGTCACAGTGGCACAAGGATTATTGCATTGCTTTAATAATGAAATTTTTGACAGGGTTACCATTTAGCTTTCTTGCCATCGCTGAAGTTTAGGGTTTGCAAATTCCTTCGGGGGCTTTGCAGTAGCATCTCGTCGAGATGCCCAAGAGCAGGACGTTGAAAGCCTCGGGGGAAGCAGTGTCTGGATTTTGTTTCTCTTGTCCATGAATTTGACTGACTTTGAATTTAAGGGTTTGTTTGCCGTAGATGTTGAAATTAGCCAGTGAAAACTGATAGCTAGTAGCTAATAGTTAAAGAAAAAAACTGATAGTTAAAAAGCAAGAAATATAAAAGTGTTTGATAAAGTTAGTTTAGAGTTCTTTTTGTTAGATGCAATTGATGATTAAGGACTCGAATCATTAATTTTTCAGAGTTAAAAAGTTTTTTTTTTTTTATAAATATTTTAGGTTGTAAAATTTAACGCAAAATTTAGCTATGTGCCATAAGATAAACATCAATATAGACATGCACGGTTAATTTTCTTATCTAATAAAAATGGAAAGTAAAAAAAAAGGGCACGTTAGTCTATTTTTCAAGATTGCCCTTAAGCCCTTTATCGAGTAAAATATCAGCCCTTAGATTGACCAGCCATATGCTTTGGTGGGTGGGACGTTTGGGGATGTGCGTCACAAAAAAATGACTACCTTACGCGCACGCACTCACCTGCGGCCGGGCAAGGCAGAAACTAAAATCCCCGGTTTTCTTTTCTTCCTACTTCGACCATAGGGAAAGATGGCTACCGGCTTTCATTTTTGTGTTTTTATTTATTTATTTATTTTATTTACAAGTAAAACTCTGTCAAATGTTTAGGCATATGAGCAATGTTATACAATCAGAAATGGCCTCAAGGCTAGTTCAAACTTTATTGAGTATCCAAAAGGCGATCGAAATTTTGGTACTGCAAATAATTAGCGAAAGGTGACCCTCTGTTTCAACTATTCAAGCGTGTCAAGAAGCTGCCATTAATCGGTTAAACCGAAATCAAGGCAAGGCTTGGGAAGTATCTCCGGCAGAGCAATCAATATTTTTACTCTTAAAAATTAGAGTACAAACGTCTTTAATAGTTGACAACTTTAAAAACAATATTAAAAAAAAAAAAAACTAAAAAGGCATTATTACAAATATGGTAATATGAAAGTGACAATTAGACTAACTTTGCTTAAAAAATGAAGATCTCAGCCATAAATTAGATATGATCAAATAATTTTATAACTAAAAATATTTTAATAGTTGACAACTTTTATTCATAAAATCTCTTAATTCAAAGGTTTTGTCTATTTGTAATAATATTTTGTTATATAAATAATGATATTATTGTAAATTATTGAAATTATGATGTAAGTGTTTAGATCATTTGGATTCAAAATGTTTTAAAATATGAAAAGTTGTCTTGTATAAATAAATTTTTATAACACAAAACTCAAAAATAACACAAAGCAAAGAGTCTTATTGTCCTCACGACGACACATTTGGTTCTTCATTCTCTCACAACATCTATGATGTTTAAGATACTTAATTTGAATTCTTATAATAGAACCTTAGATCTATAGTAGATCACTCGAATCAATTTTGCACCCTTATATCTTTATATGAAGCTTCTTATGCTACCAGATTTAAAGATTTCACTATCACTTTCAAAGAGTTTGCCCAGCATTGTTATGCAGAGTTTCCATTTGGTTCCACTACAAGCTTTAAATATTTGGATTCATAGTTTGTGGCTGACTTTATTACTAGCAAAAGGGGGAAGAAAGTGGCAACAATGTTGATGGTTATCCATCAAAGGCCAAATGAATGTTGAGAGAATATGTAGCTTGTTTCAACATGAAAATGTTAGACATATAGGGGTTAAACCCCAACTTTGCAATGACAACCTTCTGCACTTGCCTTGAAAAGTCTCACTTTACCTACTTTCTTAATAAGAGGCCACCTATTGACTCTATGAAGACTTTGTAAAGAGTGAAGAGGTACATTCTAGCAAAAGATGCCTTAAAGGTGATGGATGAAGTTGAGGATTATTAAAAGAATAAGGAAGATGATGATAAAGGAGGTTAGAAGCCAAACAACAAGAGGAGAAGTAGGACTACTCCCCGAAACACGAGAAAATGAAGGAGACCAAGCTTAAAATCATATTGGTCAAGATAAGCTTCCCTTATAACCACTTAGTCCATCTTCTTAGTGGAGAGCAAAGACAAAAACTTGGTTAAATGCCCCCTTCAACTTTATTCCTCCCCGCAATTATGAATTGAACTAAGTTTTGTTGCTTTCACAATTACCATGGTCATACCATGAAGGATTTTCATCATTTGAAGAATGAGATAGAGAAGCCCATTAAGTGAGGAATGTTGCAAAAGTTTGTACATAATGAGGAGTGGTGTGAGACATGAAATGCGAAACCAAACCCTTAAATTAGAAGAGCACCATTATGAGCAAGAGGCACCATCAAAAAGGAAAATAAACAATGTCATTCTATGTCCCACTTGCCCCACTAATATTAGTGTGTGGCTAGATAATTGACATCACAATTAATAATAAGATCTTATGTTAGGAGAGTTTTAAAAATTCAAGGCAAATGACTATGTGAAAGTAAGACTTTGATTATACCTACAAACGATGATTATAAAGGAATTAAGTACACCTATGATGACCCCTTAGTAATCAACATCTTGATGAATGATTTCAATGTACAAAGGGTGTTGATAGACACAGAGAGTTTAGTCGATATCTTGTACTATGGAACTTTCACCAAAATGGAATTCATTAAAGACATGTTGTGATTTGTCCATTGCCTATGATATAGATTTTCAAGTGAGCCTATTAATCTAGAAAGTGTAATCAAATTATCTATCACTTTAGGTATCTTACTTTAATTCATGGATGCAAATTTAGAATTCTTGGTGGTTAAGACTTAGTCCTCTTAAAATGCAATTTTAAGGAGAACAACACTCAAAGCCTTAGCTATTATCTTGTCAATCAAGAATCTAAAGATAAAATTCCTTACTTTAGTTGAAATTAAGGAAGTTTGGAGAGATCAAAAGTAGGCCTAAGAGCTTTGAGTGGCCTAGATTAAAGGAAAAGATAAGCTCATTAACTTGAAAATTTCCAACTTAGCGCATGAAGAAAAAGAGCCCTAAGAGAGAAGGATACTTATTAAAGGATTAATACAAATCCCTTTAGATCTTAAAATGTTGGAAATATTAGTTCAAATTAGAGATATATTGAAGGCCACCCAAAGGAAGAAATCATTAACATTCCCAACTGTTAAGTTGAGAAAGCAAATCTTTGTGCCTTTGAAGTGAGCCATACAAATGGAAGCAATAGACAAGTTCTAACAAGAGAACCTCATTAAAAAAGTTGCCTATATGGCATGGCTGGCAAACGTAGTAATTGTGAGAAAACATTTATAGTAAATGGAGAATGTATATTAATTTTATAAACTTGAACAAGGTATGCCTAAAAGACAATGACTTCCTTCCTTACATCATCTAGCTTATTGATAGAATTTTGAGGTATAACCTTTTTACTTTTATAGATGTGTTCCCTAGATACAATCAAATCTCAATGCATAAGATAAAGTAAGGTGAAACTACTTTTGTCACTAAAAGAGGCACAAAGTAATGCCTTTTGTCTTCAATAATGCATGAGCCACCCACCAGTGCTTACTTAACAAGATGGTTAAATACTTAATAGGTAAAAATATAAAAGTTTATATAAATGACATGCTTATTAAGAGCAAGACCTCTTTAGACCATATAATAGGTATTAAAGAAACCTTTGACTCACTAAACAACAACAACATAAAGCTTAATCCCACCAAATGCACTTTTGGGATATAATCAAAAAAATTTGTAGGATTCTTGATATCCCATAAAGGAATCAAAGCCAATTTGAAGAAAGTATAAGCCATTTAAAACCTTCCATCTCCAATAAGTATGAGAAAAGTTCAAGTTTTAACGAATATGCTAATTTACCTAAATAGGTCATTTTAAAATTTTGGGACAAGTAACTTTAGTTTTTCCAAATACTAAAGAAAATACCTAGATTCAAGTGGATTGAGGAATGTGAACAAGCCTTTAATAAGCTGAAGAATTATTAGGTTTTACTCCATTTCTCAATAAATTTGTTTTTGGAAAAAAAAAAACTATTATTATACCTAATGATAAGTACTTTTATAGCAAGTTTTGTGTTGGTGTGAGAAGATAGTTTAGTGTAAAAATTGATATTTTACATTAATAAGGTCCAACAAGACATAGAAGTATGATACCCTCAAGATTCAAAAGATGACATTCACCCTTATAATCTTAGTTAGAAAATTTAAGCCATATTTTTAGGCCCACAAGATCATTATTCTTACAAACCAATGCTTGGAGTTGATCTTATAGAAACTTGATTTATCTAAGAGGATGATGTAATGATCTATAGAATTAGGGGAGTTTAACATCTAGTTAAGACCAAGAAAAGCTATAAAAGGTCAAGTGCTAGTTGATTATGTCAATGAATGTATAAGAGTCAATTAAAGGGAAATAGTTTTATGAGATCCTATCTCTTGGATAATAAATGTAGTTGAGTCTTTTAGTAAGAAAGGAAGTAGAGCCAAAATTGTTTTTTAAGGACTTGAAAATGTTGTCCTTCAATATGTACTAAAATTTCAATTCTCTACCTTAAATAATGTAGTTGAATATGAAGCATTTATCACTAGTTTAAAGATAGCAAAAGTGCTTAGAATAAAAAATTTGAAAGTGCATGGTGACTCTTAATTGATTATAAGTTAAGTCATAAGGAAATATGAAGCAAAAGAGGAAATTATGACTAAATATCTATAGAGGGTGAAAAGAATTTAGGAAAATCTCATAAAGGCAGGAGTCCAATTAAAACTTATAAAGATTTCAAGGTGAGAAAATTTGCTAACATATAAGCTCTTTGAATTCCATTTATCTTGAAATATTAAAGTATAAAAACTCATTATAATGAAGACATTAGGATGATCAAGTTACAAAAAAGTGATTGCCAAAGTAATAATAATTTAAGCTAAGTTGTCATACATAAACCTAATCATCAAATATCTATTGACTGCAAAACTCGCAAAAGATACCTCAAAGGCTTAGAAAATCATATACAAAGACACCTGATACAACCTTATGAAATTCAAATTGTATAAAAGGTTTTTTATCTTTCCATTACTTAAATGCTTGATTAAAAAAGAAGGCAATTATGTTCTTAAAAAAATTCATGAAGGATTATATGGCAATCACATAGGTGGAAGAGTGATGGTAACCAAAGTACTAAAGTATAAATTTTTTAGTCCATAATGAAAAGGGATTCATTGGAAATAGTATAGAGGTGTCATAGTTACCAATGATTTATAAACTTGCCATAATTATCAGTAACTTAGTTTACTCTGATCCTTACTCCATGACTCTTCATCTAGTGGGGGCTAAATCTAATAAACCCATTATTAATTCCCTTAAAAAGGAGAGAGTGCACAGTAATGGTAATAAATTATCAAGTAAATATAAATAAAGTCCTTAACAACTATAACAAAAGTCAATGTGAGAAAATTTGTTTGAAGAATGATCATATTTAGGTTTGAAATATTCAAATTATCATTATGGATAATGAGAAACAATTTGATAATGACAAATTCAAAACTTTTTGTAAACAATTAAGCATTCACCAGAAGTTTGTAATGGTCAAGCATCCTCAAACTAATAGATAAATGGAAGTAGCCAACAAATCTAACATCTAGGCCTTGAAGACAAGACAACAATAAATTCAAAGGATAGTGGGTAGATGAATTGCATGTTGTTCTACGGGAATACTGCACCACACCACACTAAGAACGGATACCAAAAAGACTTTTCTTACCTTGAAAAATGTAGCTACCACTTTGAAAACTTTTAGGAAGATGACAATGATGAGAGCCTCAGAGTCACCTAAACTTATTAAAGAAAATCATGAAGCAAACCATGGTCAATAATGTTGCCTACCAATAGAATATGACCTAGTATCATAACAAATATATTCAAAAACTTCTTTTCAAGGAGGACAACCTAGTCCTATGCAAATGGAAAGCTAGTAAGAGTGAAGAAGAGATTAGTAAACTAGTACCTAATTGGAAATGTTTGTAAAAAGTGGTTAAGGTCATCTAACCTAGAAACTATAGGCTAAAACAACTAGAAAAAAATTTTTTTTAAGGGTTTATAACTTAACTAGTTTGAAAATTTAGTATTAGTAAATGCCTTGTATTTTCTTTTATCTTTAACTACATAAACTTTTTCTTAATCCAACTTAGAATAATAATGAAGAGCAAAGATCCCTAAAAGACAGGATGCTACACTAAACCTTAAAGAATGGAAACCCTAGTTAATGCTATATGTTAATATAGGCATGCATAAGCTTGAGAGGTAATAGGAAAAAGACCCAAAGATGTGGGTAACTTGGTTGTCCAATATAAGATTGACCTTTAAATTAACACTTTGTATAAGATAAACATGCATGAGTTTTGAAGGTAATAGTTAAAGGACCAAAAAGATATAAGCAAATTGGTTGGCCATTGTGAAAACAACCTACACTTAATACTTAATATTAAGATAAACATGCATGAGCTTTAAAGGTAATAATTAAAAAATATAGACATAGGCACAACTCAATTAGTTATAGTAAGAAGAATTCCTTGATTATAATTTTATATAGTGAGATATTCATAAACCTTGGGATATAATGCCAAGACAATTTTAACTAAAAAAAAAAAAAAAAAAGTATATTGGACACTCAGATTTCTAGCATGATCTTGAAATCTAGTTAGACAAAAAACTAATAAAAGGTCAACAAAAATAACTTTAAAAAATTTAGGGTAATAGTAGAAAAAATCTTACTTAACCATAAGTTGCGATAATCATATAAAAAATTGAATTAGAAATAGTCTGATATGACATAACAAATGCAAAAAGGAATTAGGATTATGGCGATAGACTAGAGCTCAAAATGACAAGTGTACAAACTAATGATATTAAATTTACATCTTAAAACCTTGATAAAGCAAAAACAAAAATGAGTTACAAGCTGCTTGTCATCTTTATAATATTAAAAGAAGGAAATGGAATGATAAATCATTATTTTATTAATTCTTCAAAAAATATAAAGGTGCAATTTTTCTTAATTACCTATTTACAAGAAAGAATGAGGAATTAAACTAAATCTGCATCTTAAGCCTTAGCTAAATAGCTATAACATAAGCTAACATTCTAAAATTGCTAAGAAGTGTGAATAAATATATAACCCTATTAGGATATGGCAAATTGTCTTCCTCATAGTGTTTAAAAAAGTAAGATCACTACTAGATGAAATAACATAATACGAAATTGTTTAAAACATGATTGCAGAGAAGTAGGTCAAGCATTTGCAAAAAATAATTAAATGAGAAATTAAGTCTTAAAAAAATTAACAAGGGTAAAGACTTTCTTGCTTATACAAACATATATGTGCATAAAACAAAGAGGAGAAAAGATAAAAAAAAAAAAATGAAAAAAACATTGTAAGCCTTTAGGAAACAAGTGACTTTGATCACATTCATAATCTAGCTAACCATTATTTGGAAATGGGAAAATTATGTCAAACTTATTGTAAAGGAAAATAAAAGATGAATTATTCCTATTTTTAAATATAGGATTAATTCGTTAAGGATTGCTTTCCCACTAGGCCATAATTTTCACTAAAAAAGCTTGGTATCCTTCTTTTAAAAGCAACCTAAACTAAATTCTATCTTCCAACTCTTATAGTTGATATACACAACAAATGTTGTGTACATTTATCATCTCTTTATGGAGAGGAGATCACAAGTATACACAACAAGAGTTTAGAGATATTATTCAATTTTGGTCACTTAAAAAGAAAATATCTGTGTCACTTACATAAAAATTTGTTAAGGAAATAGAGTGGTGAAATACTACAATAAAAATCCATAAAATGGTGTAAGATAATGCAAATAACTCGCATTTATAGGATACAAGGGCCAATTAACAAGCCCAGATGTGTATCATAATTAGCATTGACTCCTTTATGTATAATTTATTAGGTTATACTTAGTGAAATAAACAATTACTTTAAACTAAGGAAAGAAGGTTGCAAAAACAGATTCAACATTCTCTTAAAAATGAGGAAACACGAAATAATGGGAAAGATATAGAAAGAATACAAGAAAAAAGGTAGTAAACCTTAGATTTATAAAAAAACAACTAGCTAAGTATTAGACATAATTGAAATTAAAGAGTAGATATACCAACCTTATAGTTATGAAGACTTGACAAACACTAATGAAAAGATAAAGTTTTAAATAAAGGGAGATAACTCTAATGCACATACTCATAATGAAAACAAATGTCAAAGGGAGCTAAGAAACACATTCTTATTAAAAATATTCATCTAACACACATCAAAATAGTAAAAGGCCTAAAAAAATAAAAGGCACAAATATAAATGTAATTTCCCTAAAAAACTATATAGGCCCTCTTTTGCTTAGTACTCAAAGGATTAGTAGAGAGAGCCTAAGTGTGTTGTCTTAATTGTTAACAATAACGCTTTCTTTTGAAGAAAGAAAGTTAAGGTAGAGACAATTTAACCTAATCTTCTTGATATTGGAGAATTTTGACTTTAAATCCTAATAGCATTAATTATATCCAAAATCACTTTAGATAGCTACTCTTCTATTAGACCCTTTGAGAGAAATAAAACTAACATGAGTTGTCTTCTGCTCTTTCACTAATGCTTTATCGCATTTAGTAGTTTTCTTTAAGGTTGCATGGAGCTTGGTTATTTTGGCCTTTGCCTCTAAAGCTTACTTGGACAGATTAAGCTCCAACTAATGATGGGGAAGGGTTTCTTACTTGAGTTGGGTTCTAAGTTCTTCACCTTGGTGTTTAATGCCATTAAAAGGATATATTGATTGAGCACCCCTTTTTTAGCATCTTTCACCTTGTTCTTCATATATTGGATAGACATCTTAAGTTGGCTTTTAGTCAAAGTTGGTTTCATGAAAATAGGTCTTTTTGAGGTCATTCCACTTTTTTTGGAAAGACCCTACATTCTTAGACTCATTTTTAAAGCTTCCTTAATCATTAAAGGAGATTCTCAAAAATAGACACAATCATTAAAAAGTTATCCTTTGATTGGGAAGTAATAGGATGGATTAAGGAATCATAAGCTAGTTAATTGCACCTACATATTCATGAGTTGGAATAACCATACTTTAATTAGAACCAAAAATAGGGATAGTGTCATCACCCCATATTGCAAATGGGTAATTTAAAGGTAAAGATATCTAAATATCAAAACAACTCATCCTTAAAGGAACCTTCCACCTTTTATGAGTTTAATTGTTAGATAGGCAATGCTGAGGGAGGATCATGAATGCTAAAGGAAAATCTTGGTCAACTAGTGAAGAATTGCTAGATTCGTTACCCTAGTCAATTGTTGAATTGACCATAATAACTTAGAGATCTCTACATGCATTTGGTAAAGAAACAACTCCACCAAGATATTCCTAATTTAGATCTATACATGTGATGTTCACTATGGCATGTTCTTAGCCACCAGCCAACTTAATACCTTATAAAGAACTTGTATCAAGTATCTATTATGATCCTTTGCCATCATAAATGCACTTCCAACTGCCAAATTTCATCGTACCAAAAGCAATTTAATCCAAAAGCTTAGAGCTAATGGCTTAAATTTGTTTAAACTTATAAGTAACAAGTATAGAATTATATTTTTGATTAATAGACATATCTACATAAAACATTTGTAGCTCCTAGCTCTTCTATACTATTATGGTCCATTAAGAGAAATAAAGTCATGAATAATGGACATATCCCAACCATATATGAGACCATGCTTTATTTGTCTCTTATGTAAGAAAAAGAGCAAAATATCTCTTGTTACTCTTAAAAAACCATTAAAAACAAGGCAATAGGTTAGGCAAATTTCTTTTGAATCTTTTCTTTGGAATGTTTAGCATAGGAATGAGTTTCTCATCAATCCTAACAAATATCTAATGTCAATGATGAACTCCATGCCTTTTTGGAGGCTATAAAATGAAAAATTACTTCTTAATTCTTCAAAAGGAAGATTATCACATTCTAAATCAAAATTATCCCTCCTTTTCATAACATAGTCCTTGTAATGATGATTTGACTCAAAGAAATGGTTTAATCTAATGAAATGCACTAGAAATAATGATGATTATGGCAAAGAGTAAAAGTGTAAGGATTGTTGGGACACAAAGGAGGATTGTTAACTCATATATATGGAAAAAATGGTTTAAGCTAACAATAAGTGCCTAAGTTTAATAGAATCTCTCTTAAAATGAAATGCCTAGCAAAAATATTCTCAAAATAAAAATAAATGGAAAGAAAGGGCAATAGCCCCAATATATAGATTTGTCTAACTAATGAATGGTGACATAAGTGGTAGTTACCTTTAATAGACATAGCAAATGGAAAAAGCACAACTATCATAGTCCACTAAGAGTATAATAGTCAGATTAATAAAACTTAATTGTAAACAATGTCTCTTTAATCAAGAAAAGGTGAGTGGGTGAAGGCAAGAGAAAAGAAAAAGAAAGTAATGGTAATTAATTGAAGGAAGTTATGACATCATTACAAGCTAGTAGCAAGAGCACTTCACCTGATAAAGTAACAAAGAGCAAAATACAAAAGTTTAGTCAATTAACAAGGATTTTATCCCTTTAAGAGTTGAAAGCCCTGCTTTTATAAGCAAAGTAGTTACAATCCTATCAATGTGAAAATCCTCCTACTTTTAATAGCTTAGTTATGCTAAAGATTAAAATCCTCACAAAGTGCTTTTCTCTCCTCCATTTAGGTTGTCATAACTCTTAGACTATAGCCTAACATACAAATTAAGATTGATTCTTTGGAGTAATTTCCTTTAAACCCTTTTCTTCTTTCTTCTTTGAGTTTGCAACTTTAATACCATATCTTTCTTAGATTTAGTGGCATCTTAAGAAAAAGAATTTGGAATGTTAGTCTCTAAACTAGAAATAACTTTGCCCTTAACTGCTTTAAGGAAAGTAGAAAAATAAAAAAGTAGGTTACCCAAATAAACTATAAGGGGAAAGGATATCAAAAGGGTCAACTTATACAACACTTTACCACACGTCTTACTTTTAAATAAGTTCCTTAAAGGCCTTATCTTGGCCTTTTATAAGAGGACATTATGAAACTTATTCAAAAGTTGACAGGCCCTTTCAATTTTAAAGGGATGACAGACCTAAATAACCCCTTTTTTCATTTGATTGAAGTAACCTTGATAAAAGAAGCAAAAAACTTGAGTTGAATTATCATTTGCTCACCTTTCCCTACCACACTAAACTAGCAAGAAAAAACATCATCTCTTGGAAACTCATCTTAAATTATGGAGAAATCATCTAACTTTACCCTTTTATCCCTAATAACTTTCTTTTAGTGGTTAGTGGAAACTTCTTTTAGAGATGAAGCATCCTTTAAAAAGAGATTTTCTAATTGAGCCATCACAGAGGGAACTAAGGAAACAAGTAAAGAAAGAATTAAATTAATAAGGCTAACTTGAAATCAAAAGGAAATGATATGAGAAAATGAGAGATTTGTAAAAGAAAGAAAAGATATTTGTAAAGGAAAATCTAGAGTTCCCTCACTTTATAAATGCACTTTTTAGGAAAAAGAGAAAGTGCCATATGAATCCAACAATTAAAAATTTTAAAGAACTCTTTGCTTAAAAGACAATTAATGAGGAATCTTTTCAAAATCACGATTGAGAGCAAATAATGAGTCTTAGCTTCCTTGGCAAACTAAAACAAGCAATGAGGATATTATCACCATAGGCCTTTAACAAGCCCATTATAGACCTAAAAGCTATATCTAAATACCATTCCCTAAGCAAAAATCTAAGCCTCTTTTACTTAGTACTTGTTTACATTACACTACTTTCATTTCTACTTTGATTTAATTGTAAATAGAAGAAACCTCACTTATGAAGGGGAGACATATTTCAACCCGAGAAACACTCTTACCCCTTATGCTTGTTATAGTTACCCCTTGTGCAACACTCTTTAAAAATGTCACTCCATTACTCTTCAAGTCAATAGGCATTATGGAAGGGCATGCCAATACTACATGCCAAAAGGCCTTTGGTTTGCTCCCTTAATCATACCACTCCCCTTCTAGCCATGAGAGCCCACCCATGACACTATAAGTATTCCATAATCTTAC
The DNA here is from genome assembly GCA_037832385.1 of Rhizophora apiculata. Classification (NCBI taxonomy): domain Eukaryota; kingdom Viridiplantae; phylum Streptophyta; class Magnoliopsida; order Malpighiales; family Rhizophoraceae; genus Rhizophora; species Rhizophora apiculata. Next base: position 1,061,127 of record CM075441.1, on the reverse strand, counting down.
CCTTTCAATGTTAGCCTAAAACACTAATCTTCATCTCCTTCATTCTCCCAATGAGGCCTTGCTTACTTAGGCATTGAAGTGCTAATGCTCAACTACATCCTAGGACCTTATAGCCTTATCCTTGTCTTGTAAGTTAGATGCCCACCATTACTAACTTCTTTTCAAAACATTACATTTTTGCGATTTCATCACTTCATCAAATATTTTGAGATCAAGTTCTATTTTAAAACATTATATTTTCTCATTGAATCTCTCATTCTTCCCACTAGAAATATAAAGAAGTTAGGACTAAAAATCTTTACTTTCCATATTTTTTTGCTTCTATAGTAAAAAAGATAGGAAATGACTCATAATTATAATAACCATAAATGATTTTTTACAAAAATAAGAATATCTTTTCTTTGATAGAAAGAGAAAGAAGAGAAAAAGAGAATTGTATAGATGAAAGAGAGAGAAGAGGGAAAAAATGAAAGAGAGAGACAATGAGAGGTAAAGAGATGGAAGAGAGGGGAAGAGATGAAATGGAGATTAAAAAGAATGAGAGAGATTGAAAAGATAAAATAAAAAGAAAAAAAGATATGAGGAGAAACAACATAAATGGAAGAGAAAAAGTGAAAAATATAGGTAAAAGAGTGATAGAAATAGAAACCAAAAAAGAGAAAAAAAAATAGAGAAGGAAGAAAGAAGAGTTGAAAGACAAATATAAATATAAAAAAGAAAAAAGAAGAGATGTAAAGATAAAAGAGAGATAAGAGATATATAATGATTTAAGAGAGAAATGAGAAATGAAAAGGGGAGAAAGGGAAAGAAATAGAAGAATGAGGTTAAAATAAAAAAAATGGAGTTAAAAAAAAAAAAGAGTGTGTGATAATGAAAACAAAAAAATGAAAGATAATGAAAAAAAAAATAGAGAGAGAGAGAGAGAGAGAGAGAGAGAGAGAGAGAGAGAGAGAGAGAATGAAGAAAGTGATGAAGGAAAAGAAAAAGTAAAAGAATATCATAGATTAAAAAAATAAAAATAAAAAGAAATAAAAAAAAGACAATTATTATTAGTTAAAAATATTTTATTATAACTTTTTAAAATTTTTTTTTTTTTTACCAAATACAAAAAACATTTTAAATATATTTTAAAATGATAAATAAAAAATTAAAAAAAATTATTTTCTTATAAAAGAAAAAAATATATTATTATATAAAAATTTGAGCAATATTTTGTGGTTGGGCGTAGTCTCTGGTGTTAGATAGTCTAGCTGAGTAAGACTAATCCATGGTAGTGGGATAGCATTCTCCTGCTGTCCTATCAAATTGATTTTCCAAACATGGAATAAGGTAGAATTAGTCTATTATATCCTTATATAGTCCTATATTATCTTATTTTCCAAACAAAGTACTAAAATTATGGAAATCAAGAGAGGAATACCCGCGAGTAAAACGACTCAAATCTATAAAGTAATTGTAGTAATTTCAATACTGGAAGGCTTGGAAAGGTATAACTGAGCCTTGTTTTGATGTTAGAAACGTAGAATGCAACAATGATTTTGTTGGTATTTTAACTACCTAAATGAATAAGTACATACGGGAATATCATCAAGCAATTAAAAGACATTTTCATAATTTTATGACTTAAAAGATGTCGTTGTCCAGCTTAGAAATGATGCCGAATCATCACAACTAAGTCAAATCTTTCGTAACGAGTGAAAGAAAAAATTTAGTTCAATTAAAATAATTGATAAATTTAAATAAATATAATTAGTTTTATATTTAATATAAATATAATATTTTATATAAAATATAAAAATTAATTACATTTATTTAAATTTATTATTTTTAAATATACTTAATTAAATTTATAAAAAAAAATTTTAAAATTTTATTTAAACACCTCATCTCATATTAATATTTAATATTATAAATAGAATTATATTATATAATGAGATAATATATTATAAATATAAATAAAATGATATTATTAGGATAATTTATTTTATATTTATATAATTAATTATTAATTGTTATTATAAATATATAATTAATAGTAGTAATGCATTGTTTTTTTTTTTTTTTTTTTTGTAAATTTGTGTTTGACTCACGTAGGGTAAACTTTATTTATATGATACCTTCATTAAAAATGTAGATAAAATGATATAGGTGGATAGATGAAAATACATGATATTGCTGCACCTAACGAGGACAAATGGCCTGGCTTGTTTCAATGCCTCCGTAACCACAAATATAAAACCAACCAGACAGCGCCAATCTCCGATACAAACTCTTAAAAAGGATCGGTCCTGGAAGCGATATCAGGCTTTGCTCCTCACAATACAAGCAGTAATGGGACAACAGATCACAATCATAAATTGATGTGCTATAATACTAAATTCTATCAGTTTCGTTGTTTTCTGATTTGGGAATGCACGGATTTTTTTTTTTTTTTTTAATCAATTCAGTTAGCTCCACACGTCTAAATTGTCCAAAGTTTGGATTTCCAGTTCAGTCAACAACAAAAAAAAACTAACAAAGCCAAAAAAAGAATCCCAGGAGCTCACCTAAAAAAGGGGAGGACCCCTTGTTGGAAAAGCTGCTGGGGACATTTTAGTGCAGGAAAATTCATGAAGCTGTGGAAGAGGGCGTCCGGGGCCCTCAAGGACAGAAACAGCATACTGGCTGTCATCCTGTCCAGGCGAGAACCGTACCGGAACTCTGACCTCGAGGCCGCCATCATCAAGGCCACGAACCACAATGACAAGAAGGTGGATTACAGGAATGCACAAAAGGTTTTTGAATGGATATGTGCATCCCCTGTGACCCTGAAGCCTCTGATAGTGGCTCTGGCCTTGCGAATGGAGAAGACACAGAGCTGGGTAGTGGCACTCAAAGGCTTGATGCTGATGCATGGTGTTTTCTGTTGCAAGACCCCAGCCGTACAGAGGATTGGAAGATTACCATTTGATCTGTCCAATTTCACGGACGGTCATTCAAAACCAAGCAAAATGTGGGGGTTCAATGCCTTCATACGCTCCTATTTTTCATTTCTGGACCAAAGATCTGCCTTGTTGTACGAGCAACGCAAGCAAACCGAAGAGCCAATGGTGCAGGAGCTTGTAAGGCTGCAAAACTGGCAGACCTTGCTCGACATGTTGCTTCAGATCAAGCCGCTCGCCAATAACATGAATTCTGTGCTCATCCTTGAAGCCATGGATTGCATCATCGTCGAAATATTCGACCTTTACAGCAGAATTTGCAATGGGATCGCCAGGGTTCTAATGGGACTCTATTCATCCGGGAAACTTGAAGCAACCATGGCCTTAAGGGTCCTTCAAAAGGCCACAACCCAAGGCGAAAACCTTTCTCTGTATTTTGAGTTTTGCCGGACTTTTGGGGTCTTTAACGCAATGGAGGTTCCCAAAGTTACACAGATTCCTGAAGAAGACATCCAGGACCTCGAACGAATAATCAATGGCGTCTCCGAGAGGACCATTTTCGAGACTTTCACACCGCGGAAGAATGGCCATGATCATGAAACAATAGTGGTAAAGCAGCAAGACAACATTGCCGAGCAGGATGAATGTAAACGTGGATTTAACACGATAATAACTGACAAGTGGGAAACCTTTGACGAAGAACTGAAGGTGAAAGAAGGAGACGAATCCTGTGATTTGAAGCCAGCTTGTGCAACATTGAACCCTTCTGAGGTTCCTCAAGATTACCTACTTCCTCTTGTACCAGCACGAGCACATTCAAAAGAAATTCCGGATTTAATTACTTTCTAGTTGTCAATTTCGGATCTGGAGTCCCTGCAAATGAGCTTAGTCAATGGAGTGAATTTTTGTTGAGAAGGAGATTCCCAATATCTTATACTATAATTGCTTCTCATTTCCAAACATGGGAAATCCATAACCTGTGCTCTAGATTAAAGCATTTTATGTTAGTGTATGAGCTAAATGTAAATATTTGATATTTTCACGTATAATTAATTAATAAAGCAAAAATCTTTATCTTTAAATCATTTATATATATTATATAATCAACTGTAAATTATAAAATAAAGTCTGTAAAATAAATATAATAATTATTATGATATCATAATTGTAAAATATTTATTACATTTTAGAATAAATCACAAATATAAAGACAATTAATAAAAATATAAAATAGAAATTAAGTTGAGTATTATTGAAAAATTATAAAAACATTTGATTCTAAATATGTGATATTAAAAAATATATATGAACTAAATATAATTTATCATAAATTAACACTTGTACCATTTTCCTTGGGAGAAAAGTGAAAATCTTCTATATAGGCTTATGATATAGTTAACCACATTTATTGTTAGCACATCAAGGTTTTGGCCCCTCTCTTTAAAATGGGTTTAGACTCATCAAAATTGTTTTGTTGTTATTTTGTTACAAATCCACCGAATATAATTAAAAGAAGAAGATTTAAAATTATGATAATATTATCATTTTCTAGGTAAGATTATTTTATATTTAACAATAAACTATATTTTATTTTAACAAAACAAAATTTTTAAGCTACTGTTTTGTTATTTGATTATTCAATAAATGTATCTCTAATTTCCAACTATTGGAAAAAGTAAAGAAAAGACAAAAGGAAACTATTGATATTTAACAAAATGAGCTAGAGTGGAAATATAAAAAATGCATTAAAAGATAGAATATTTATAGATTGAATTTGTGTGGATTTGCCCTTAGGATTTATGGATAACTTATTGGTTTAGTTTAGCAGGTACAAGGGTTTTAATTGGCCCGAATTATTACATTTGAGGTCAACTTTAAAATCTTAGGTAAATGTCAAACGTTCATACCCTAAATCAAAAATATGAAAAAATATAAGCAAATGTCCTGAAGCACAGTGCACATTGTAAATATTATAACCTTGTGTTGATCATTCCAAGTTGGACTTCTCGTGGTCATTCCAAGTTGTAAACAGAATTCTTCAAAATTTTATCCACTAAGTCAATTGGTGAAGATATCTTGTATTGATCATTTTCATTTTAATCTCACCCTTTTAAGACATTTTCTCTAATAAAATGATAATAGATTTTCATATGCTTTGTCCTGACATGAAACACAAGATTCTCAACTAATTGTGAGTAGTACTAACCACGTACTTTCTTGAGCAACTACAACCACTACTCCATACTTTGTTTCAATTGCCAATAACGATACACTCTGTGGTGCATGGTGAGACTTAAATAGAACATTTTATTACCAATACATACTTTGACATATGACTATTAAGCTCACTACTCACACAACCTTACGACTCTCTTCTAAACAACACTAGCACATATCTCACTTTACATATTTTGCTTCTGCTTCTATTTCACTTGACACACCAAAATTCACACGCATAAGGGGCTATTTATAACCTCGTAGAGTTGTCTACTTGTAAATGAAAGAAGCTTCAAGATGTGCAACTTGCAAGTGTCAACAATACAATAACAAGAAGCTTCCAAAGATTCTTAAGGAATTAGTAGGGTAAGTTTCAAGGTCTAACACTACAGCCATGTCCTCCAAGAGTTTTGCAAGGAAAAGACAATTGGCTACATTAATCTTGTCAGCAGATTTATTTTTAGAGCTCTTGTGTTGATTTTCAATTCTCCCCTTCAACACATGTTGCTCTTCCCGTCATCATTCCGAGGGTTAATTGAGAGATTTCGAATACGGAGGGATTTGGGGCATTAAGGTATACTAAGTACAGCTTGTAAATCTTCTAGTATTTATAGTAAAACTTCTATAATCAACTTTTTTTTTTTTTTTTTTTTTTGTAGAAGTAGGCTAAATGCAAATTCACATGAATCCTTTGTTTTTGATCTTTAAGTGTACTATTTGAGTGTACTATCAGTTTTACTGCAATTATGATTTCACCCAAATAAACAATTTCATCTGGCGTTTGTCCAAAAAAACTAGTAATAAAGCCCAATGGATTCTTGATTGTATTTCCCAATGACAATATAATTATGCTCATTAGATAAGGTACTACGCAAAGTTGCAAGATCAAACCAACTAAATGATTTGTTGTCCAAATTAGAATTCTGACACGTCACCAAGTCCCTGGCAACTAGGTATATTAAAAACACCATCTCCATAGACTCTCCGGATGAAAGAAAGAACACACATCCAAGATTACCTGGCTGAATTCAATAAGGTAACCTTAGAATTGAAAAATATTAATTTTAAAATTAACGATAAAGACCATGATATCATGTTACTGTGCAAGCTTTCATGATTCTATGAAAATTTTATCCGTAATATACTATATGCTATGGAAATTCTTTCCTTAGATAACGTCAAGGTATCATTAAATTTAAGACAGTTGAGGAAGCGAGTGAAAGAAGGGATCATAGAGAATCCTACAAATGACTTAAATTTCAAAGGTAGATCAACTCATAATGGGCGGACAGTGGAGGCACATTCAGGTCCAAATCTAGGCACAATAAAGCAACATATTATTACTGTAAATTCAACAAAGTTATCCCAAGCACACAGAAAATGAGAAGAAGGAAATTGATGGTTCCACCAATGCAGCAAATGTAATTAGTGAAGGGAAAAAGCTCTGATGACGATAATATTCTAACAGTGTTGACTAGTAGGTCAAATGATGAGCGGATCCTTAATTCAAGGTATGTATTCCATATGTGTCTTGATAATTGCAACAAAGCATTACCTATTATTGGTGTTTATGCCATTTGAATCAAGATGTTTAATGGTATCATCAAAACATTTAAAGTTTGGCATGTCCCTGAGTTCAAAAGGAATCTTATATCAATGAGTATTCTTGATTATCGTGGCTACTAGTACTCAACTGCAGGTGAAGTACTCAAAGTCTACAGGGACGCTCTCATCATGATGAAAGAAAAGTTGGTAAACAGATTTTACTATCTTTAAGCAAGTATAGTCATCGACAATGCCAATATCTTAATAGCATATTCAAATTATAGGACTACTCAATTGTAGCACATACAACTAGGCCAAATGAGTGAGGAAGGCACGATGGAGTTGAGTAAATGAGGTTTGCTTGAAGGTGAGAAAATAACCAAGCTAAAGTTATGCAATTACTATGTCTTTGACAAATGAAGCATAATAAAGTTTAGTATAATTGTCCATAAAACTAAAGAAATGATAAATTATATTCATTCTAACTTGTGGGAACCTGCTTTTATTCCATCTAAAGGTAATAAATGATATTTGTTGACATTCATTGATAATTTTTCAAGGAAACTATAGTTGTATTTATTTAAATAAAAGATTGAAAATATTCAATAAATTCAAATAATAGAAGATCTTGATCAAGAAATAGACTGATAAGAAGATCAAGTACTTGGGAACTAACAACAATCTGACTATTTAATCATACGCTACAGCAAAATGAAGTTGTCAAAATGGATGAAGAGAACAACATGGAAGAGCTCGTTGTATGCTTTTGCAATGAAAACAACCTGAAGTCTTTTGGGTTAAACTTGGCTATTGAGATGAAGATCCCAGGGGAGGTATCGTCTAGTTCTCCTATTGATTATTCGGATCTAAAAGGATACCAAAAATCATTTTATTTTAGCTAATGGTCAACCCATAATAGATATATATATTCACATTTATCTATATCTTTATATTATTATTTTGGGAACAAATTTTAATGTTTGTAGTTAGTATGAATAGATTCTATTAGGAATGTTAGATAAAAATTTTGAGGTAAACGGTATGGTCCTAATGCAACAATTTTTCTTTTTTTTTTTTTTTTTATATTCATCATGTAAAGAATAAGTTTTAGTAGTGCGAATACTAACTTGTTTAAACCATATCGATCAAATTCATATTTATTAATATTTTGTACATAAATATATGTTCAAAATTAATTCTACATGGAATATACTTTGTACATAGAAATTGATGATCATTGGCATAACAAAGTTTATTTTTGAACAACTTTCTAAGGCAATCAATGATTTAATCATCAATTTGTAGCGATTGCAAGGATAGTTTTTGGGTGGAGGCACAACAAATGACTTCATGCATAGAATAAAGCGCATTTAATAAATAAATTTACTCTACCGTCCTCCTTTGTTTGACCAAGTGAAATTATACAAACGAACATTTGTCTAGTAAATAAATTTGTCTCTTGTTTTTTTTTTTTTAAAAAAAAAAAAAAAGAAAAAAATTCGTGTTGTTCATCTCTTCCTCCTTTATTTTTTATTAAATAAAACATGGCGTACTCATACTATTCAATTGAGATGGAATCCACAGTTTCGAGTGAAGCATCTTCCAAACTTAGCGCACAAGATAGCAGCAAAATCGAGTGGGGAAATTTGTGACTGTTGTATATTGGAAAATCTGCATCCCAATCAACCCGTCAAAGCTTCTTTGAATTATAATGGTCGCACTTCTATACAAGTCTCAATAGCAGTTAACAAAATGCGATTGTAAGCCTTTATACACCCATTTGTTGGGTTTCTCTTTAGTCAGCTTGGTCAATTAGGAAATCCAAACTTAGAGGCCAAACAAGAAGCGTGAAAGATTGGATAGGTAATGGTATTTCTAGCCTGCAGTCATGTCCATGGTTGTCTTATAAGAATTACTTCGTCATTAGTTCCTGTAAAATTCAAGATGCTTGATTTTCAAAACTTGATTATGATTATGAAGTCAGCAAAAGGGTGTAGCCAGAGGTAAAAGCTCTAGATTTAGTGTGAGAGATAGCAAAGTCCGACCAATTAATGGGGAAGAAGAGTAGGTGGCTCAAACAGAAGCCATAAAACATGAGTAAAATGCTAAATCAAAGGCTATAGAAATTAAGAAGGATTCTTACCTTATCACAAAAAGAAAAGGGAAAAGAGATATTAGATTATTCGTGTGATAAAAAAGAGATGCTACATTTTTCCTATTATAGATGAGGATATTGATGATTTAGAACCCAATTGCTATAAGAAGCTATTTCTAGTACTAAATCATCTAAATGGCTTATTGTCATGACAGAACAAATCGAGTCTCTTCATAAAAATTAACATAAAGCTTGTAAACTTGCCAAAAGGGGAAAAAAATTATTGAGTGTAAATGGTTTTACAAATGGAATGAAAGAATTTTGGGAGCCAAAAATGCACGGTACAAGGCATGCCTAGTTGCAAAGATAAAAAGGTATTGACTTTCATATAGTGTTCTCTCTTATAATTATGCATAGTTCTGTTCAAACATTACTTATAATGGTTATGCAATTTGACTTAGTCTTGAAGCAACTTGGGTTAAGAAATAATTTTTGAATAGAAATCTTGGGATGCAGACTTAATAATAAAACTTGGGTCAGATAATAATACAACAAAAGTTGAATGCTTGATAATAATAAGAGCAATGTAAGAAACATTATGGTTGTGTGGTCTTATTGGCAGTTTGAGTTTACAATAAGGTTCAACTATTATATACTATGTTGTCAAAGTGTTATGCATTTGATCAAAAATCAATTAGATCATGAGATAATCAAGCACATTGATGTTAGGTATTATTTTATCTGTGAGATTGTATCACAAGGAGATGAATAGAGAAGATTGATATAATTGAAATCCGTATAAATATGATCTAGTCCTACATTCAAATTTAAATATTTTTTATATTTGATTAATGCCCATGGTAACTGAGATATAAGAAAGGAGGATTAAAGAAAAACTATGATTGTGTCGACACAACTCAAATCAAGGTGGAGATTTGTTTATGTCTACAAGATGATAGCTTTAATTGCTACCTACAAATTGTGTCCCATAGCACAAAACATATCTCATTTGCATGATAATTGAAGGTCACTTACATGATAATTAAACACAACTTATGTATTTTCTTTTAACGAAATGAAAATGCCAAATTGAAAGAACAACCAAGGTGCTTTTGTTTATTGGTTCCTATTGTCATTATTTGTCATTTCTTATTGCAAAATTATAAAAATATTCCCTTTAATGAAAGTAAAATGCATCTAAGATAAACACAAAAGTCTTACATAAGAAAATTTTTTACGAGTAGAAAGGATTATCTGAGAGACTCCAAGTATTGTGGCATTTTGGATGATAGGTATAATGAGTGTAGCTTGTAAATCTCTTATTTTTTTATAATAAGTATTTTCCAATCATATTTACTGAAATGCTAAACCATGTAAATTTTTGTAAGTTTGATTCTTAAGTGTGCTATCTTTTTATTGCAATTATTATCTCACATAAATAATGAGTTTGGATCCAACATTTCTAGTCTAGCAAGCACTAGACAAGGTAATCAAAAATGATAAATAACTACCAAAGATTATGACAAAAAAGAATAAAAAGGAGAGTTTATGGATAAGCTACATAGTATAATATCATTGTACACATCATATGATGTATTATGTAAAGTTGTAGTTCAAATTAAGTCAAATGGTTTGAATTCAAATTGGAATCCTGGTACATGACCAAGTTGCCTACCAACCAAGTTTATTTAAATTAAAATCTTTATATTCTTCAGGTGGAGGAATAAACACTCACCTAAAATTACCTTGCTCAATTCTATAAATTGATTTTTAAGACTTTAACCTCCACGTTGTAGAAACCAAGACTCAATTATAAACACACACACACACACGTGCATAATTTCATGAAAAGAAAAATAATCATGATGAAATACATGTTGACAATAAAGATTTACATGATTTGGAAAATTTTGGCTTACCTATATGGAGAGAGGATATGAAAAAAAAAAAAATTAATTTTAAATCTTTATAAATTTTTACAATTAAATTCTTAATTTTTTATATTTCATTTAATTCATTATTTTTTAAATTCATTTTAAATTGGTTATTTTTAAATTGAAAACAATCCAAACATTAATGATTTTTGTTTAACCAATGTACAATTTCTAACAAATTTTCTCTTTTCATTTAAAAAAATTGATTTAAAATAAATTTAAAATATATAATATTTAAATAAAAATATGAAAAAATTTAAAATATAATTATATACAATAAGATTGACTTACAATGTACCCTAATCTGAAATTTTTTATATATCTATCACAAACCCAAGAGTTATAACTATGGCAAAACTATAGAACTGCTTTACTTAAAACATTTTTGCCCTCGCTCACTCAGTAGTTTATTGTCTTTTGCTAATGATTAAGGAAATTTTGCATGATGTAAGCCAAAAAGATTAGAAAAAAAAAAAGGGACAAATAGCCCATGTGTACAATTTAAATGTATTACAACTAAAAATGCAAATTACATTTCCATTTGCATATGCTTGTCAATAATGTGTCCTTAGTAATTAAAAAGCATGTGTTTTTTATTCTAATAATATAACTATTGACATCTCAATTCAAGATATCAAATTAATGAACGAGATTTAATTATAAATACATACACACCTAATTAAATAGAAATAAAATTAACTCAGATGAAATAAATAAACAAAAACAAAATTTATGTGACTAGCCAATTTCCCAATTACATCTACAAAAATAAACAACATTTTATTGTGTGAGAAATAGCATTACTCATCTGAAAATGTTGTGACTACAACCTAAACTCACATCCCACGTACACTTATCTCACAATACAAGAGACTACTTTTACTACAAAATACTTGTGACAATTATCTCACCAAGAGGCATTATGTTATCCCCCTAAGTCTCTTGATGAGAAAATGAAAGCATTGGTAGTACTTTGTGTGAATGCTTTAAATGGCTTTGGCATGCAAGAGTGGCGTTAAAGGAAATAAGGTGGAGGAGCAAGACAATGCGCATAGCAGCAACACTAGAGGAAGGCTACGTATGAGTTATGGTATTGGCTGGAATGTGAACCCAAGAGTATAGGTGATGCTGTTGGGGCATTATGGAGGCCTTAGGACAGCATGTAAAGGCATTGGCAACAAGTTGAGAAGGCATTTGAGGCATTGGTTTGATGCAGTAGCATGCAGCCACATCATTAGCGTAAGCTATTGAAGGGGTGTAACAAATCAAGTACTATAATGTCTCCCTCTACCAGAGGACTAGATTTCCTAATGCTCTTAAGGGGGTATGAATGACTCACTTGAGAGTTAGCCAATGTTAGGGCATGGGTAAGGGTCCAGACCAACAACACAATGGAAATAGCAAGTTGGCTAACAAGTGAGTACGGAAGCGGCTACGACATCACTTGAAGTTGGCAAATGATTGAGGGTCCGTGTGTCAATGCTTTGTATGGCTTTGGCGTGCATCAAAGGCTTACATGCTGCCAACAAAGGGCCAACAGATGCAAGACAACACCATGGGTTGTTGACACATGGGCACGGGCTCAGGTTGACAAACAACAAGGCTGGTTATAGGCTTGGAGTGTGGACCAAGCCTAAGGCCACTTATGCACCATAGAAATAGGAAGAAATGAAGGCAAACTCTCTTAATCTGTAGGGCATGGTCTAGTGGCAAAAGGGGGCAACTAGGAAGAGTTATCCAAAAAGATAAGGTGGCAAAATCTCCTTCTATGCAAATAGGTATGGGTTGCCAAGGATAAAGATTGACCAAATAAGAGTTTAGGTGGCATTCTCTTCTTAAATAAGGTAATAAAGAGTTACTAAAAGGTGGGGAGTGATCCAAAGGAATGAGAACACACTAAGTATGATTGGTTTGACAGTCAAGTCATGCATGACCTTAGGTAGTTGGGGGTGTCAACTACCACCATTATAAATAAATAAAGTGTGGCAGCCAAGGGTCATACCTTTCATTCACACACACATTCACACAACACTTGAGTGATTCAATTGGGACAAAACACTTAAGTGAGAGGCAAGTGTGAGAGATTTGGCATTGTATTCCTTTGTATATTTTTGGGTGAAAAGTAATAAAAGTTGGGATAGTTCTCGTAAGTGCTATGTGCCTTCTTACTTTCTTTGTATGCAAATTGTATGCAAGACTCTTTGTGTTCTTGTTTGTGGGTTAGGCTAAGACCAAGAGGACTTTTAATGCCATCACTTGGCCAAATTCATGGTTGAAAAATTTAGCTCCGTGATAACTAGTATCAAAGCCTAATTTGTCTTATGGCTAGTGGTTCGAGTCTTGATGCTTTGTGGGAATGGGTGTCCAAGATCGAGAAAGCTCTTAGAAAGGCCTAAGAGGAGTAGGCCCTTTTGATTTTGGCAAGGCTCAATGAGTAAGGTGGAATAAGACGTTACTATCCTTAAAAAAGTGATAGGTAATCTACTTAACTTAGGGATAAAGGGTTTAAGGAAGATAAGAGTTCCCAAACCCAAGGCCTTTGACAGTGATCGTGATGTAAAAGTGATCAAGAACTTCTTGTAGGATATAAAATAATATTTCAAAGTTGCCCATATGCGGATGCAGAGAAGGTGATGCTAACCAACATATATCTTGTCAAGGATGCCAAGTTATGTTGGCGAATGAGGCTAGATGATGATACTAACATGGGTAGGCCTCGGATTAAGATGTAAGACATGCTAAAAATGGAGTTAAAGGATTGATTCCTACCTTGCAACACATCATGGTTCGCAAGGGAGTCACTGAAGAGATTAAAGTATAATGATGCAGTGTGCGATGAAGATAAGCTCTTCAATTTCATGTCGGGACTCCAACCTTGGGCATAAATTGAGCTAAAAAGGCAAGGTGTGAAGGACTTGGCTTCCACATTTGCTACAACTGATGGTTTGGTTGATTTTCGCATCAACACTTCTAATTCTTCAAGTAACAGGCAACCCAAGAACAAGGGTAAGAAGAAGAAAGGGGACTCCTGAGAATGCAAATAAAAGGAGGAAAGTAAGAGGAAAGGCAAAGTTGTTGCTTTGGACTAAGGGAAATGTAAAACACAAGTTGAGTGTTTTATTTGCAATGGTCCATACAGGGCAAAAGAATGCCCAAAGCAGGAAAAATTGAGCACCTTGGTGGTAGAAGAGGATAGAAGTGATGCTAGTTCAAATGACAACATCCCCTCATGGGTTAATCCCATATAATTAATCAATGTTATACATGTTGAACGGATCTCAAAACTCGGCTTGATTTATGTCAAAATTAGGATAGGAGGATAGAAGCTATTGGCAATGGTGGATTAAGGTGCAACGCACAGCTTCATTACCGAATGGGTGGCTAGATTACTTGGTCTTCATGAGGGCAAAAGTGGCAATCGAGTAAAGGCTGTCAACTCCAAGGCACGTGATGTAGCAGAAACGACAAAAGGATTTAAGGTAACTCTTGGTTCATGGAATGGAAAACTTGACTTTTTGATAATGCTGTTAGATGATTTTGATGTGATTTTGGGGATGAAATCTTTTGTGCAAGCAAAACTTGCACTTATGCCTCATTTGGTTATGGGCTAGAATTCTTTAAGATATTATAAGAAAATAACTAGTTTCAACTTTCTTCTTCTTGGTGACCATCATTTAAGACATCTTTAATAGGTTATATTACTGTGAACAATGCTTTCAAATCCCATTCATTTTTAATATAATGTGCCTCTTAATCATAGATAGATGTTATAATATTCATTTGCTTAATTCTCTTTTTAATCAAGCAATGTTTTGCATATTATCCTTTCTTGCCACATTGTAAATCTTGCAATTATGTTTCTTTGGATCTTCATTTAATCACTAACTTTAACTTTGGTGTGGTTGAAATCTCCCTAATTAAACACTCACCCTTTGTGTTTTTTTTCCCCCCCTACATTAGTTTTTCAATTTGTAAAATATTTACCTTTGAAATGCCCTTATCCTCTAACTATTTGTTTCACTAAAGTTTCTTGATTGATAACTAAGTTTTTCAAATCTTCAATTGAAGGCTAAGTAGACTAACATTGAACTGTAATTAGAAATCCTCTTTATTATGGTATAAACATGCTCATTTTAGTTTTACTAATTTTGAAATTAGAATCTAATTCTGAAATTTTGCAATATGTAGATTTTATTTTTCTGAAAATTAACTAATAGTCATCTCATATTATATGATTGACATTTACTCATTTTCTAATAATTAAAGTTAAAAGTCATTCCTTTTAAAAAATTATGAAGCAAGATATCCAAAGGAACTTTAGGCTATTACACTTACACATAAATTTATCAATCACACATCTCATTACACTCTCTACTCAATGACACTTGCATACATCTCACCTAAGATTCCTTATCATTCTAAATAATACTTTTGGTTGTAATCAACACAAATCTAGGTGGGAATTAGGAAATTCATTTATACTATATTTCTTGAATAAATTGTTGATGAGGATTTTTTTTTTTTTTGACAAAACCCAAGTTACTAGTATAACCCCACTACCTTAACTCTCAATTAAATAATCTTATTTAAGAAAATGTATCATGTAAAAAGGAAGAGCATTAGAAAAAAAAAAGATTTCGTTTAGGGATTATAAGTACAAAGTCTTTGAGACCATAAAAATTTGTCACTTTCTAATGATTATGATCTTATAGGCTTATTTCTTAAAATTTATTCCATGCATATTAACTTATAGAATATAAGATATATGATAGCTATTAGTATCATATCCAATGCTTAAAGTTATCTTGAACACACTTACAGATTTTGACACTTCACAATTTTTTTGTATTAGTAAAGTAAGTTAAAGTAAAATTTCATTATCAACTTTTGTCTAACTTAGATAAATGTCCTTCTTTTAACAAAGAGTGTTCAAGAAAAACAAAAAATTAAGATATTTCGTTTACAAATAAATCGAATCAAATCAAAATTTTAATTAACTAAATTAAATTTATAATTGATTAACCAAACTAATATAAACTCATTTTTCTAATTTAGTTATGTTTTTTCAATTTTAAAAAATTATGGTTAACCGAATCAAAGTATTTTATATATATATATTTTTTATTTTTTTTAATATGATAATACTACAAATGTTATTAATATAACTATTTATAATATATAAATGTCATAAAAATATTATATTTTAAATAATTATTTATTTATCTTATATATAAAAGTAATTATAAATTTTTATTTGAAAAATACATTAATATTGATCTTTTTTATATTCAAATTAGAATTTTTAATTTTTTTACTAAAATTAATTTTCAATTGGTTAATTATTTTAAAATGCTAAACAAAATTAAAATTTATGGTAAATATAAATATTTAGTTTGATTTTGTTTTCAATCTAATATAACTAAAATTTAAAAGTCAATTTATGTTTTTTTTTTTTTTACTACAAGAGACTTTATTTATAATTGTTTCAAATAAAAATAACTTTTCATTTTGAAAAAAGCATAAGATTTTGTATAAATACAAAAACATTCATCTATTATGCAATAATAATTATCTTCTTATAGAAAATTGTTAAACAACACTATTTATCCAAAAAATTCTTAGTAATGTAGTGTTCCAAACCCCACACCTACATGAAAAGAAGTCTCATTTTTAGTCTATATAGCATATAAAACGGTAGGCCATGTGCAAAAACTTCATATTCATCCTACCATTAACAGTAATATAGTGTCAAGATTGGCCTTAAAACAACTACAAAAGGCAAATGAAAGGACATGGTTTGCCATTCTCAAAGCCAAGTGTCAAAGCCTTTATTTTGGCAATCTTTACTAAGCTTCATAATCAAGCCAAGAAATGCTCTATTACGGTGGTTGTTAGCTTAGTTAAGGCATTTACAAAAACATTACATTCAACATAGTTAAAAAGTAAAGGAAATATTTTTAATATTTAATCACTTAATATAATGGAAAACCAAAAGCAAAAACCAAAGGTGATTGTCATGACTTATGAGTCAAGATACACCAATAAAGGAGTCATTTTCAAGGATCAAATGTGCCTTAATCACCCCTTGCCATTATGCTTAAAGATCCATAGCTTCTCGAATGGCCAACAACTTAATGTCATTAATAGACAAAACAACTAAGGACTTAAAGAAGGCACAAAAGACCTTCTCATCATACCCCTGCAGCACCCCTCCAATTCCATCTAAACCCAAGGTTTCAATAATGGAGACATGTGTGTTGAATTTCAAGCAACCGAATGGAGGTGGTTCCTAGCTTTGAGCACCCTGTCATGTGCAAGGTTGCCTAAGAGGTGCAATATGTGTAATGGCAAGCAAAAAATCATTATAGGTAAAATAGCCCTAAGACCATTTAGCCTTTGACCACTATAACATTTTAACCCTAACCAAATTACAAATCTATTTTGTATTAAAAAGTTTGTTGTCAAATATGAGTGCATTCTGTCCTAACCAAATAAACCAGATTATTGCATAAAACCTCATAACTAACATATCAAAAAACTTATAACAATTACTAAGATATAGTTGTAACTCCCATAATAAAGAAATTAACACTAGAAATAGCCAATTAATGCCCCATCAATTTAAGTATAGACACCAAACTTGCTAAACTAGTACACAGTGTGAAAATAAAAGGTCAACTGATTCCTAAGCTAAGGAGCATATAAGAAATCAAACATCTCCTTGCCCATCCATAAAAAATCATGTCAGGCATTCTTTGACAAGCAAGTGACCCTATAAGAGCTACCAAGCAAAAATCTTTATCTTAGGAGGAGTTAAACCATGTCAAATACTTGGCCACAGAGGTAGGGATACGCTACACAAATTGTCTTACAACTAACAAAATGATGCAACTTTGAAAGCCCCACTTTTTCACATTGCCAAATGAATATATTTAAGTCCCGCTATGATAACAAGCAGTCATTTAGAATGTTAGAAAATAAAGCCAACTGCTCTTGTTCCCAATTAAAAGGGCGCCATCACCATGTAATTCTCCATTCCCATCTCCCATTCACTTATGCACCAAAGTTGTTGATCAACCCAAATGTATGTGTCGCAAAGGCAAATAACCTTGGAAACTTCCACCTAAAAGGTTCATTACCAACCCATTTATGGTGCCAAAAATCTACATAATCATCATCACCCAAAAGAAATCAAAAGTTAGATTGCATAGCCATCGAGGTTTGAGTATCCAATAGTAGAGCAGAACACACTCCTTGACATAAGGGGGACATCTTAGCAAGCTTAAAGTGCCATTCCCACAGCCAATAGCAATACCCACCATACCTTACATTAAGAGTTGCCACTTAGCACCTATGCTTTTCATTTTCTAGCCTTGGTAGCCATTTAATGAGAAGACCATGGTTACAATCACCCACTTGGCCAATACCCAATCTACCACGCAAATTGGCTTGACATATTAAGCCACACTCCACATGATGGAGCTTTTTATGGCCAACTTCATCTTCCCAAAAGAAAGATCACTAAATCTTTTTAATCCAATTCTTAACCCTTCGTAACATCTAGAAAGTAAATATAAAGTAAAGGGACAAAGAGCGAAGATAGGATTTGATCCAAACCAATCATCCTACCTTTAACAAAAAAGTCATAGGAAGAGAACCTCCATTTTCCTGATAATTGAATCCCACAAGCCTCTTTGATGTAAATTAACTCCTAAGGAAAGCCCCAAATAAGTCATAGAAAGAGAACCAACTTGACACATCTAGTAAAAGGTCTAATAAAGAACCAACCTGACACTTCGAGTAAAAGACCCAATATTATGTCCTCTCTTCCTCCACCTTAACTCCACAAATTACTAACTTAGTAAGATTTACTTTCAACCTAAAGCAACATTGAAAACACTAAAGAATCCTTTTGAAATTTTAGACAAACTCATCCTTTACTGCACTAAACAAAATGGTATCGTCAACAAAATGGACATGGGAGAATTGCAAATGTTTCCTAATATTAACACCTTGAATTAAATCAAAGTCCTTTCAATTTATAATTTTTATATTTGATTTAATTAATCCAATGACAAATACTTTACATCGAATTTGTTAACAATGTTATCATGATTAAACACTTAATTTTAAGGATGATCAAATACTTATCTTAGTTGCTTTTACCGTGTAATTATATAAGAAAGTAAATAAATTAATTAATTAAAAGATAAATCTTATGAATTTAACCTACATTATAGGCTACTGAAGAAAACACCATTAAAATTTTAAAAAATTAAAAATAAACTAACTCTAACGACTATTTAAAAATCAAATTGAATTAACAATCTAATCAAAAAATTAATAAACTAACATTGATTTGATTCAATTTAATTTAAAAAATAATAATATATTGAATCCAAAAAATATCATTCAACTCATATTGGACCAAATGGTGCCTAGCTTGATTTTTGTTAATTTTTTCCTTGTGTTGCAAAAATTTATATATAATTATATTATTTTTTTAAAAAAATATATTACTTATATATATATATATACGTAAATTTTATTTTATTAATATTTTATTTATTTTTAATAATATAAAAATATTAATTCCTCTTACTGGCCCAACGAACTAGATTCTTCTTTGGATCAAGGTCTGATATGATTTTTAAAACAACTCGACTCGAGCAAGTAGCGGCCACCATATGGACACATGCTCAATCTGTGAAGTCCTATAACATCGGCCAGTAATTATTGTTAGCCAGGCGCCCTGTAATGGACCCAGAGTTGGTATCCTTCGTTTCACAAATTCTTTGGAGCTGATCGACGGGAGCAATCCTAGTCATACCATAAATTGGATCTCACAGAAATGGGAAAGATAGGGCACAGAGAGTTATTCAAAGGAACCAAAGGTTTGCACGGTAAGCTACAGTGTTTCAATAGGGATAAATTGAGACATGGATAAAACATATGTAAACCAACTGTAGATGTGATTGCTCATGTCTCGTGCCATCATCCTAGAAAAATTTGCTTGCAAGCAGCAAACCTTGCTATTCTGGATGTCAATTTTGCAAATGAAATTTAAGGAATTAAAATTAAAAAAAAAAAAAAATGTTTCATACTACAATTTAGGAAAAAAGTTAATATATAGTGATTAAAGAAAATTTTTAAGTATAGTATCATACATAAAAACAAGTGATGCCAAAATTACAAATGCAGACAGTACTTGATCACACCAAAGCAGTAATAACACATGCTAAATTATATTGGACGCTATTTACTTGCAAGACTTTTGTGCAGTAGAATTTGTTGATGGCATGCACATAAATCAAACCCATCTTTGTCGTGTGTGAGGAATGCAGATCAGGGAAGCAAGAAGACAAGGATCTTAACAAGAAGAAAAACAAACTCAAATCAGAATAAGTTATAAATGCAAGGTTAAAAGTTGCTGAAAGAAAATGAGCAATTTTCTGTTTGTGTAACATTGTATCGCGTGTCTGAAGTCAACAATGACCATATACACATGCTTAATCAAGCTAAAAGCATTTTGGAATGCTAACAAGTATACCCAACACATTTTTTGCTTCCAAACCCAAATAGTCATTCTAGGCATGAAAGCATTGTGTTAACCATCAACCAAGCCTTGTGAAACACACACACACACGACATAAGGGTTTTGCACAATTCCATGCATGCTGTCACAAGAACGCACACATAAACATGCTTGCGCCTACATACTGTGTTAATGAATGGAAATTAATCATAAGTGTACATCTGGAGGTTAACAGACACAGCCAACATTGAGAATCAAACATATGTAAACCGAACACATATTTTGTGACATTAAGAAATTGTTTGTTTTCAAACACAATTGCATCCTTGTGCAGTTACAATAACATCAAAACCTTGAGATGACATCAGCATTCACAATACCCCCAAGAATGGTCAGAAACCTGTGCTAGAAATGAAATAAGAGAATTCAATTGAAATAAGTTAAAACAAAAATCCAGAATAAACTCATGCATCCTACTTCCCTGTGGCAGAAATAACTGGTTGCCTTTATAACATAAACAGAAATGAAAGATTAACAACAATTCCGAAACTTTAGATGTCCAAATTTCAAGAACAATATTACGACTCAAAACTCATGAACTACACTGAACCCAACAGATCTCTGCATCTGGTTGAAGAGATATATACAAGAGAAGCAGACCAAATGCAATGGCAGTCACAACTGCAGTACCAACAATATAAATCTACCTGATAGTGACAAACTTGTTAGTACCATGCTTTGCCCAATGGGTCCTCAAATCAATTGCATTAGCAAAGTTATATCCTTCAGCGGCAAGCTTCTCCAGTACTTTCTTAAATGCTCCTTGACTCATTTTTCTTCCAGCTATCCTTGCACCACGCCTTTTTGTGCTCATTGGCAAGGGATACACTGAAACATTTGTGGTGCAACAAGCAGACTGCCATCCACCACAGCCCCACCGATAACACTGCTGAGGAGTTCCCGTGCATGAGCAGACGGGAATAGGAATGCCAGAAATGTCCAAATCAATCCCATTTATAACAACATCCATACTTTTCTTAGCTGGCTTCACACGCTGAACTGTGTTATTGTTAGTGTCCTTTGGCTTCCTAGGTTTCTTTGCTTTTGGGGGTTTTGGGGCACCCCCACCTTGTCTCTTCTTCAACTGGCCATTTTCCTTAGTTACACTTGGCTCCTCAACCCTACCCACCCTCTCATCCCTCGATACATTGGGTTGATGTAATATTTGCAACGAATGACCTCCTGAAGTTTCTGGGAGAACGGAATAATTGGGATTTGGAGGCAACATATTCAAAATCTTCTCCCTCTGGTTAATCCAACTGTCTCTTAAATAATTCATAGGGACCGAGGGATCAGAGACCACACAATCACGTGGATGAAAGGCTCCATTGGCACCAACCATAATGTTATTGGGATCCCTGCCAGACAGGTAATGCTTGGTGTCTCGGTCTGCCATGTTCGACATGAGCTGCAGACCAAGATGCCCCTTGAAGGCTGGTTCATAATAACCCCAATTGCGCATGTTCAATGCATCATCATCCATGAAAACTAGAACTGGTGAACAAAGAAAAAAAAATCAGCATTTTCTTATTTTCCAATCCAATGAACAAAATTGTGGCATGAAATATTAAAAAAAAAACAGAAAAACAGTATCATCCCACCACATTCTTGACAATTGCAGCAATTTGGAATCCTCGTTAAAATAGATAGAACAAACAAAAGAAGACATTAATTTATTACTATACACAAACACAATCAGGTTATGCTCCGAAACACAGGATCCGATCAATTACTGCTGAAACAAAAACATAAGCTGCAAGTTCAGTAAATGAATATGGATAAGAACAAACCAACAATGCCGAATCCTCTGTTTGGTTCCCTAGAAAAAAAAAAGCAGGGTAGAAAGGTAGACCCTTTTCAGAGAACTGAATCAAACATTTTTAAATTTATCTTACAAGATCCAATCCAGGGGGAGAAAAAAAAAATTGAAATAAAGACCATTTTATTGAGGATTTTAAATGTCATTTCTCGATCCAAAAAATAGCGAAAAAAATTAAGATTCCCATTAGCAAAAATGGAAATTCCAAATACCCACAAACCCAAAAAGGAAATTATGAGATTTTAAATGTATTTCCATTTCCCCACATTTTCTGGGTCATCAAACAACAAACCCATATCAGATCTATAACATCTAAAACTAAAAATGGAAACTTGTGAAAAAAAAACTGGGAAATCAAAATATTGACTCTTCAATAATTGTAGATCCGTGCAGTCAGAAAATAGATCCAAGGAAATCTGGATCTGCAATTGGGCCATAAAATGCAGATAAATAAACATGAATATATCAGCATATAAGGCAGGTCCATGGTACAAAGGACCCATATATTCAAATTTTTAGAAAGAGACAGAGAGAGGAGAGAGAAAACTTACTTGGGGGGGTGTAAACGGCTCTTTAGGGTTTTGCCTCTCCTGGAGAGAGAAAGAAACAGAGAGAGAGAGAGAGAAAGAAAGAGAGAGAGAAAGAGGAGAGAGAAAACCTGTATGAGAGAGAGGGACAAGAGAGAGGAGAGAGAAAGCCCTAAAAATATGAGAGAGAGGATGAGAGGGACATAAAAAATTGGGTACCCATCAAAGGAAGGATATGTTTTTATTTATGTTTTGTTTTTTTGTCAAAAGGTTTTAAGTAAAATAAAAAATCATCAAAGTGAGAGATTTTTTCTGCTTTTAAATAACAAAAAAGTGCACTTCGGATTACGTTTGCCATCTTCGTTCAACATTTTTTCTACCTAAATTAATTTTTTATTAAAATAAATATTGATAAATATATAATTTAATATTATATTATTAACATAAATTTTTATTAAAGTTACATCATATTTTTAATATAAATTTTTTTATTAAAAGATAAAAATTAATTAAAAAAAAAGCAAGCTTAAATCAGAATTAATATAACAAAAAGCAAGCCGAATCACCACCAGAACTCTACTTCAAATGGTAAAGTGGTGGATATATCTTGGTGTTTTTGCAAGGCATATATGCCATTTGAGATTTGTCCAAAAAACTGCCCATGCGATAAAAACACAGGCGCAGTTAGAATTCTTGTAATCCTGTTTTCTTTTTATTCCCTTTCAGCGATTTGAGAGAAGCAACCCCCACTTCTATTATATTCTTCCTTCTGGTGGACTTCTAACTGATGTTTGTTTTCTGTTTTTTAATCTAATTAATAACTTTCTATACAAGCTGAATCTTTTACCTTTATCTTTTTTTTTACCTTAAAGACAAGCATGGCATTTTGATTCCATAGATGTGGGCAGATGTGGCATTCTCACTTTGTATAATCTATGCAAAGCGGATCCCCCCAAATGAAAAAAGAAATCAACCAAGTCTATTCTATTCTCTTTGGCTTATTTCTGAATGGTATAATTGGCTAACTGCAAATCCCAAATGCTTGAGTTGTTAATTATTTGAAAGATAGAAACTTTAGCCAATTTCTTGCACTAAATTCATTTTATAAGCAAGTCAGGACACATTTTGTCATTCTACTAGAGGTGAGAGTCTCGGGCAAAGTTAGGCAGATCCATGAGAGAGGAGTCAGACAATTCAAACTAGATCTTTTTCTCTTTTACTGTTCTTGGCGATAACTATTGGCTATATTCACTTAGAAAGCATAAAAACAGACAATTATAAACTCGGCCATGCCACTCCCACTTTGGACAAAGACAAAAAGGAATTACAGGCTCCAAACTGATGTGGAATTCCAATAAAAATGAAAGAAAATGACAAAGATTGCAATATACAAAGTTCAGTTCAATATCTTCACCAGGAAAGAAAAACAAAAGGTTGGTTACAGTATCATATGGGCTTACCTTACAGCCTGAAAGAAAAGTAAACATACTTTAAAGATTATGTGCTCTCTCTCTTTTTTTTTCTTTTTTCTTTTTCTTGTCAGATAATTATACCATGCTAACAGGAAACACCACCGGTTAGATCATTCATTCCTATGGTCCCTACCAAATTGAGAGGATGGTGAACTTCCTTCTTATAACTGAAAATAAACATTTGCAACCTAAGCATGAAGACAAATTGGCATAACAGAGAAACCCTCTTTCTTTGGAAAATTTTTTATATGAAGTATGCTAAAAATATAGCTTGGTTAGGTCAAGAGGAGACAAAAACCTTTTATATCTAACAGTAAAAATCAAAAATCAGTTATATTTACTACTAGTCATAAGATTTAATAATTATGTTACTTGAATTTATAATTTTAAATTTAGAGTTTAAATTTTATTCCTATGAACTAAAAATTAAATTAAATTCTTTTCAAATTCTGCTGTCCATTTAAGGAGAAAAAAAAAAAAAAAAAGAGGAGGAAAGAAAGATCTCAAAACCCCTCGACTTCCCAAAATTCATTGTTGAAGCACCCAATGGTTCTGCACACGAGAACAACATTTGGGTCGGGCCAGTCCTAATTCACCTGGAAGAAGCCATTAGATGGGCCCAAGTTTTGTGTCACATCTATCAACTGATCTGAAAAAAAAAAAAAGGGCCGAAATGAACTTTTAGAATTGACGATGAGAAGTGAACAATAACAAACCCTCAAATTTGTCAAATTCGCAGGAGCTCCGCCGTTGACTACCCCCTTTTGGCTGTCAAGTTGCCTATTCATGGAGGATAAGGACCACTAACAAGCCATCGAGGAAGCTGACGAACTGGAAGGTAGTTATAAGAAAGTCAAGTTCACTAGAACAGAAGAGGCAGGGGCTCCTCTTCTGCAGGGTTGGGTGGTTCTACACTGGTAGGGGATGGGGCGAGGCCCAAACTGTCTTACAGAGATGCTTTTCTATCTGAAACCATGAGGGTCTCCTGGAAGGAAGACGTGGGTATTTTCATGGAGGAGAAGGAAGGCGTCCTGCTTTCTAATGACGAAAGCGATACTGGACCAAGGGGACGCCCCAGGATCAGCTTCAAGGCATCAGAGAAAGCAGAGCTAAGGGAGCCTTGGAAGAGAACAATGATTATTAAACCCTTGGGGAAGAGAGCCTGGTGTATATCTAGAGCAAGTTTGGTCTCTCTCTCTTGTCATCTTCAACTAATTGACCTTGGAAATGATTTCTTCTTACTCAAACTAGAGTACATGGCTGACTATGAATATATTTTGCATGGAGGACTCTGGGTGATAGCTGGTCAATATCTTAGGGTCCGACAGTGGAAACCGAATTTTGATCTAGAGATTGCAGGAATAAAGTGGGTGGCCTTATGGGTTAGACTTCCTCAACTTCCAATGGAGTATTATAGCATGAAGGCGCTGTGGCGTATAGGCAACTGCCTCGAACGTACCTTGAAGGTGGATAGAGCTGCGGAGGAAGAAAAGCGCGGCAGGTTCGCTCATTTGTGCATTGAAGTTGATCTCACATTGCCCTTAGTCATCACCTATACATGAGCTTGGTGGCAAGGTCCGACGGGTGATGTATGAAGGCATCCAGCTAGTATGTTTCCACTGCGGGAATATGGCCATAAAACCGGTCTTTGTGCTGAGTAGGGACAAATGGGGAATGGGGAGCAAGTTTCAAGGGTGGTGGACAAAGGAAAGAAGATGGATGAAGCTCCATTGTATGGTCCATGGATGTTTATTCAATGGACAAGCAGAAGGGGTATGGTTACCGAGAGGAGGAGTGCTGTTGCTAGTGGCCCCAAAGAAGGAGCAGGTTCATGGTTTGCCATTCTTGGGAATGAGGGTTGCGAAGGACAATGCCAATGAACAAGTCGGGGAGTCTGTGGTGAGGGTTGCATTGCTGCAGCAAGACGAGGTGCCTAATAGGCAAAAGGGTACACATCGTGCTCCAAGAAAGGACTTGAGGTCAGGACAATCCTAGTTGGATAACCACGGAGTTTCAGGAGGGCAGTTACAGGATCAAGTGCCTGGGGGGCTGGGACATTGCCACGCAGGTCTGAAACGCGGTAACAGTTTTGATGCCAGGGCACTTCCGAGGGTAGGCTCCCATGGGGCGGGAGAATAATGGACGGCGAATGGATATAGAGAGCCTCAAGTATGCAGCGTGTGACGGCCAGCAAATTCAAACCCAATCTATCAAATTCAATTCATAAAAGGTACAACTTATTATTAAAAATTTAAAATATTAAAAAAAAATTTAAAAATTTTATAATAAATAAATTCATAAAATTTTTTAAAATTTTATAAATTATATATATAATTTTAAAATATAATATTTTAAATATATTTTATATAAATTTTTAAAATAAAAAAATTATATATTTAAAGTAGAGGATTATAAGTATCTTAAATTTCATTTATTTGCAATATCAAGTATTCAAACAATCAATCTAATCTATTTTTTCTCCAAACCTCTTTAATTTTTGCTCTCTATCTCTTTAGATTTACTAATAATTTTCTCTTAAAATTATTTAGTGTCTCACGAGTTTTAGAGTATCTGTAAACTCATCTCGTGTTAGTTGGTATCAGAGCCTTAATTGCTACCGTTAAACACTAAAGATGGCTTCTGACAACGAAGTTCGTGTAGAGGAACAAAGACATGGACAAAAGGAACAACGCACCCACATCACAAGGCATAGTAAATCCAAGACTGCTCTAATGGAGGTTTTGGAGTTTCGTGTTACAGAGTTGGAAAAGAATTTCTCAAGGATTGAACCAACCCTTAAGGAGCAGTCTACCCGAATGGACAACGTGGAGACGGAATAAGAGAAGTCACCCGCGTGGTGAAATCCACCCTTCGAGAGATCAGTCAATCCTTCAAGCGTGATCTCGACGATATCCGACGAGAGGTATGTAGTGATCGTTCCTTTACTGAAATTGAGTTACAAGACCTTAAACGTGAGCTAGATGGTGTTCGTGCCAATTGGGATGAGCACAAGCAAACCATTGTTAATGGATCATGCTCCATCGACACCATCAACTTTTACACAATCCAAGTGCCCAAACCTGCTACCTATAATGGCACTCGTAATGTTACGAAAGTTGAGAACTTCCTCTTTGGCTTAAAACAATACTTTGAAGCCAAGTTCGTTCGAGATACTGCAGTAAGGATTTGCACTGCCCCCACGTTCCTACGAGATGCTGTTCAACTATGGTGGCGTCACAAGCATGGCGAGGTTGGCAAAGGTATTTGCTCAATTGACACTTGGGAAGACTTTAAGCGAGAGTTAAAGAAGCAATTTTGCCCAAGCAATGCTGAGAAGGAAGCTCGAGGTCGTCTCCGAAAATTAAAGCAAAGAGGGACCATTTGTGACTACATCAAGGAGTTCACCACCCTTCTCCTTGAGATTAAGGACATGTCTGACAAAGATTCTGTCTTTTACTTCATGGATGGATTGAAAGATTGGGCCACAGTTGAACTTAAGAGACGTAATGTGCAAAGCTTATATGAAGCCATTGCCGCTGCCGAGTCTTTCGTAGAATACAACACCCAATCCAAAGAAAAACGATCCAACTAGGGTAAGAGTAGGAGAGAAAAATCTGGTTGCAAGGAGCAAGGGTCCACGGATAAAGGGAAGGCCAAAGCCTTGACACATGGTGAAAGGCATGATCAAGGTAAGACTAATTCTCCTAAACCAAAACTCCATGTTTTATTTGCAATGGTTCCCATTGGATGAAGAATTGCCCCAACTGCAAGACCCTCAACGCCATCATAAGCCAGTTTGAAGATGACTCTTCACAAGACGAGCAAGGTCAAACCAAGAT
Source organism: Rhizophora apiculata (assembly GCA_037832385.1). NCBI lineage: Eukaryota > Viridiplantae > Streptophyta > Magnoliopsida > Malpighiales > Rhizophoraceae > Rhizophora > Rhizophora apiculata. The sequence continues at coordinate 1,033,163 of CM075441.1, read as the reverse complement.
GGGATCACTTTGAATCTTGGCAACCATAAAGGGGAAAAGCACACAACCACATATCGACCATAAAGGGTTACTATACATCCAAATCACCATCAACGGGAAGTAATCTAGAGCAATGCTAGATACCGGAGCTTCCCACAACTTCATTTCCATGAAGGAGGTCAAGCGGCTTGACCTCAAGCTAACAAGCAATGGCGGAACCCTCAAAGCAGTGAACTCACCTGCAAAACCAATTGCCGGCATTGCTAAAGGCATTCCTACAACCCTCGGTGCATGGAAAGGAAGCATCAATTACTTCATAGTCCCCATGGATGATTTCCAAGTGGTATTGGGCATGAAATTCTTTGCTAAGGTACACGCCTTCTTATTCCCAGCTTCCAACTCACTCGGAATATTGGAGGGAGGAAAGGCTTGCACCATACTTGCAAAACGTGCTCGACGAATGGAGGATCAGACCTTATTCGCATTACAATTCAAGCCAGGTATGAAATTTGACCCAAGTTACCTTGCTACCATCCATGAACTCAACGATGAGGATGTCAACCCCAAGGTCGCCTTGCCCAATGAAGTGGCATAAGTCCTAGAAGAGTTCAAGGATGTCATGTCACAAGAGCTGCCAAAGAGACTCTCATCTAGGCGTGAGGTGGAATATGCAATTAAGTTGAAGCCAAATGCCAAGCCCCTTGCCTTAGCACCATACCGTATGACACCACTTGAGTTGTAGGAGCTGCGTAAATAGCTTCATGACTTGTTGGATTCAGGCTACATCTAACCTTCAAAGTCTCCTTATGGTGCCCTAGTACTCTTCCAAAAGAAGAAAGATGGAAGTCTCCGCATGTGCATTAACTACCGAGTATTAAATAAGGTCACCATAAAGAATAAGTATCCGATACTGTTGATTTCAGATCTCTTCGACCAGCTTGGTGATGCACGATGGTTCTCAAAGCTAGACCTATGCTCAGGATATTACCAAGTACATATTGCAGGTAGAGATGAATCTAAGACGGCATGCGTAACAAGGTATGGCTCTTTCGAATTCTTGGTTATGCCCTTTGGTCTCACCAATGCACCGGCAACTTTTTGCACGCTCATGAATAAGTTATTTCATCCCTTCCTTGATCAATTTATGGTAGTATACCTAGATAACATTGTAGTGTATAGCAAGATACTCGATGAGTACTTACAGCACTTACGACAAGTCTTCCAAGTACTACGTAACAATGAACTCTATGTTAAGATAGAAAAGTACTCATTCACCACACAAAAAGTAAAGTTCCTTAGCCACCGCATTCGGGATGGATAGCTTATGATGGATCCAGTAAGTCATGGATTGGGATGTATTAATCAAAATTCCAAAGCTAATATCCTTCCTCGGTTTAGCCAACTACTACCGTCGGTCCATCAAAGGGTACTTAGTAAAGACAATACCCTTAACCGACTTATTAAAGAAGGATTGTACATGGAGATGGATAGAATCATGTCAACATGCCTTTGATGATTTGAAGAAAACGATCTCCGAGGAACGTGTCCTTAGCCTTCTACATCCGAGTAAAACCTTTGAGGTACACATTGATACTTTTGACTTTGCCATTGGAAGTGTTCTTATGCAGGATAACAATCTCATTACCTTTGAAAGCCAGAAGTTAAACAATATGGAGGGTTGCTACACTGTACAAGAGAAGGAGATAATAGCCATTGTCCACTGCCTAAGGACATGGCAGTATTACTTACTTGGCTCATACTTCTCCATCCTAACCGATAATGTGGCTATAATTACTTCCAAACTCAAAGGAAGTTAAGCCCAAAGCAAGCTCAGTGGCAAGATTTCTTTACCGAGTTCGACTACCAACTGAAGTACAAGCCGGGTAAAGTTAATGTGATAGCCGATGTACTTAGTAGGAAAGTGGAGCTTAGCTCGTTAACTCTCAGCCAACCCGAGAGCCTTCTCATCACCCACATCAAGGAAGGCATAGACAAGGATCCCACGACACAAAACCTTGTCAAACTAGCCTGTGAAGGCAAGACTCGATGATTTTGGGAAGATAATGGACTACTTCTAACCGTCAGCAACCAAATCATGGTTCCACGGCATGGAAATTAAGGAGAGAGATCATCAAAGAGTGTCATGATTCTCGATGAGTATGACATCCTAGTGTTGCATGTACCCTTGCCCTTCTCAATCCTCCTACTACTGGCCGCAAATGCGGGACAATGTGGAAGCATGCGTTCAGACATGCCTTGTTTGCCAGTAAGGCAAGGTCGATCTATACCACTTTGCAGGTCTTTTGGAGCCCCTACCAATCGCTGAAAGACCATGGCAAAGCTTATCCATGGACTTCATCATGGCCCTACCCAAGTTCAAAGGTTATGGGAGCATTATGGTGATTGTAGATCGGTTCAGCAAGTATGTCATATTTGTTCTAGTTTCTCGGGACTGCACCGCGAAGGAAGCTGCCTGTGCTTTCCTCAAACATATCATCAAAATCTGGGGAGTACCATGCAATATTGTAAGTGATTTAGACTGACGCTTCACTGGAAGGTTCTGAACTAAACTCTTCAAACTCTTGGGGACTAATCTCAACTTCTCCACCAGTTTTCAACCCAAGAGTAACAGTCAAATTGAGTATATCAATGGACTATTGAAGCTGTATTTTAAGGCACTATGTAAGTGCCTATCAGTAGGATTGGGTCAAGTTGCTTGATGTGACTTAATTTTCTTACAATCTCCAAAGGAGTGAAGCCACGAGTAAAAGCCCTTTTGAGATTGTCACCGGCCAACAACCTATGACACCATATGCCATCGCCTCCACATATAGTGGCAAAAGCCTCATGGCGCATCAAATCGTTAGGGAATGGCACAAGTAAGCCAATATTGCCCGGGCTCACCTAGATAAAGTCACTCGGAAGATGAAGAAATGGGCAGATCACAAACAGAGATACATTGAATACCAAGAAGGAGACAAAGTACTTGTCCGACTACTCCCACAACAATTCAAGTCCCACCGCAAAGTCCACAAAGGGATAATTCGAAGGTATGAAGGCCCTTTTCCGATCATAAAATGCATTTGGAAAGTCTCCTACCAGGTATAACTACCGCCCAACCTCAAAATCCATCCTGTCTTCCATGCGAGTTCCCTCAAGTCGTACTATGAAGACATGGAAGACCCTCAGAGAAACAAGTCCAAATGAGCATCAACGACCATTACCACCGCCTTCAACAAGGAAGTGGAGAGCATTCTTGCGGGGTGTACCCAATTATACGGAGTACCTGGTGAAATGGAAGGGACATCCTCACGACGAAACCAATTGGGAACGGGAGAACACACTATGGCAATTCCCTAATGAAATCCAGCACTACAAAGATAAAGTAACGATAAGGATGTCGCCGAATTAAGTGGGGGAGAATGTCATGGGTCAGCAAATTCAAACCCAATCCATCAAAGGGTCCAACCCATTACCAAAGACCCGAAAGACCCAAAAAGATTCTAAAAACTCCATAGTAGGTAAATTTATAAAATTTTCTAAAATCTTATGAATTATATATAATTTTAAAATGTAATATTTCAAACATATTTCATATAAATTCCTAAAATAAAAAAATTGTAAATTCAAGGCAGAGGATTATAAGTATCATAAACCTCATTTATTTATAGTATCAAGTATTCAAGTAATCAATCTAATTTCTCTTTTCTCCAAGTCTCTCTAATCTTTACTTTCTGTTTCTTTAAATTTATCAGCAACTTTTCTTTAAAATTGTCTAGTACTTCACGAGTTTTAGAGTGTTTGCAAACTCATTCCGTGTCAAGCGGCTCTTGATCTAAGAGGAAATGCTAGTATGGCCCATAGTCCAATGGGCTGCAATCCTCCTTCAAACCCAATTATACCCTTATATTGGATTCTCCTTATGGTCTATTGGGCATGGAATACGAGCCCACCGCTCTCTAATTTGGGCCTGGTTTCTCAGATTTGGTGAGACCCCGAGGCAGGGTCAGCCCCTCGTGGCTCTTGGAAACTTGGATTGCTAACTAGTTGAGCAAAGGTTCTCTATAATAAATTTATAATGAATTTATTAATGTGGAACTGTTACGGTGCAGTAAGTGTGGCGGTCTTTTAGAACCGTGAGACTGTTTAAGGCTGATAAAGTTTGTAAGGAAATTGGTCTTCCAATTATTATCAGGACAGAAGCTCATGAATTTAGTGGGAGAACAGAGATTCTCTAAGATACTTGTGTTCTTTACCTTTAGGTTCTTGAGAAGCATGACCAAGTTCGTCCATCTCCAAGTACAAAAAACCTAATAAACCATATTGGCAACTCACTGCCATCTATGCCAATCCTCATGGCAACTACTATCGTGTCATGTGGGAAAAGCTAAGTACAAAGGTCACTTCTGTCTCTCTGCCATTGCTTGTGGCTAGCGATTTCAATGACATTGTGTCACCGGAGGAAAAGCGTGGTGGAGGCGTGGCAAGGAGATTTAAGTAAGCATCTTTCTCACGTTGAGTCAGTGAAGTGGATTTTTTAGATTTGGGTTATCTGGGCCCAAAATATAAATGGGTCAGAGGGCGAACTTCAAGGACTAGGGTCCACTGTAGGCTGGATAAAGCTTTATGCAATGTGCCATAGAGGCTACGATGACTGAAGGCGGTGGTCCAACATCTGCTCAGGATCATTTCTGATCACTGTCTGCTGCTTGTCAAGTTGAATGCGTCAGGAGGCCACGAAATTGCTAGGAGACCCTTCAGGTTCCAGGGTGCTTGGTTTCTCCACAAGGATTTTGGTCGTTACGTACAAAACTGGTGGAATTCTAACGCTCCCTTGCCAGAAGCTCTGCAGGAGCTTACTCGGGCGCTTTCTGAGTGGAATAGAGCTATTTTTAGGAGCATTTTTCGACAAAAAGCGGAGACTATTGAATTGGATATAAAGATGTCAGTCAGCTCTTGCTCTATCATTTTCAATGAACTTGGTTGCCTTAGAAAACAAGCTTCAAATAGAGTCAGCAAAGTCCTCAAACAGGAGAAGATTTATTAGTATCAGAAATCTCGAGCCTGTTGGCTGTTTGATGGGGATCGCAATACCAGTTACTTTCATGCTATTACCGTTGTGCGCAGGAACAGGATCGAGCGTTTGAAAGATGATTCTAGATCTTGGGTTTGGGGCAAAGGGGTGGTTAGGGATTTGGCATATCATTATTTTCAGAAATTGTATACAGAGGAACCTCGGCTAGGCGATGCATCACGACTTCCTTCGAATTGCTTTCCCCTTTTATCACCACAGATGATGAGCTCCACAGTGCAGCCGTTTACCGAGGCAAAGATTCATAATGTTGTCTTTGATATGTATCCATATAAAGCCCCACGTATTGAGGGGTATCAGGCTTCCTTTTTTTCAAAAAAATGTGGGAGGCGGTAGATATTGCAGTTTCCTCTTTTGCACTCAAAATATTGCACGGGGCCGTTATTCCGTCACAGGTCAATGAGACTCTCTTAGTCATGATCCCCAGAGTACATCAACCTGAGAAGATAACTGATTTCAAGCTCATCAGTCTTTGTAATGTGACCTACAAAATCTTCACAAAGACCCTGGTGAACCTGTTGAAGGAGGTCCTTTCACACTGGGTTGCACCGACTCAGACTAGTTTTGTTCCAGGTTACCATATTCCAAACAATATTGTGCTACTATAGGAAGTTTTGCATCCTGCAAGATGAAGTAAAGGTTGCAAAGGAATTATGGTGCTTAAATTGGTCCTAGAAAAAGCTTATGACCATCTCAGCTAGAGCTTTGTGCGAGATACCCTGTTGGAACTAGCCTTACCTAGTAATTGGATCAACTTGATTATGGAGTATAACTCCTCAACCACCATGGGAATCCTCCGGAATGGGGAGGCAATGACACCTTTTCACCTGACGAGACACTTAAGGCAAGGTGATCCATTGTCACCATACCTTTTTGTCTTATGTATGGTGAGGTTAGGACATTTGATCGATGCGAAAGTTGCTAAGGGAACTTGGAAAGCAATTTATTTATCCAGGAATATCCCGAGGTTATATCATCTTGTTGGCAGAAGCTTCCATACAACAAATTCAAGTTGTCAAGAAATGCCTCGACCGTTTGTATTCCAATGTTGGGCAGTAGTTGAGCTCCTTGAAATCTCGTTTGCTGGTCTCCCGTAAGGTTGGCAGGACGTTGGCCAGAGCCCATAGTGGTGCACTTGGTATGAATCTGACAAATGATTTAGGAAGGTACCTTGGGATGCCTATCATAAATAGAAGACTCCCCAGATCACTATATACAGACATTGTTGCAAAAGTACAGCAAAGGTTAGCGGGATGGAAGGTCCAACAACTCTCTTTCGCAGGCCAGCTTTGATACCATTCCTAGCAAGCAAGCAAGCAACAGTACTAAATCAAATATTAATAAAACTAAGTAGGAAAAAGAAAGAAAACTTACAGAAATAAGAACTGTGTTCACGAGACATTTCAAACTTACAAAGAGATGGTAGAGCAAAAGAAAATATTTACAAGGAAGAGAGAGGAGGGAAGAAGATGAAGATTCTGACAGGGGGAGAGAAGAGAAGAAGATTTTGCCCTTACTTTAGATTCCTAGTCCTATTTATAAGGGATTTTATGCGGTCTTATATTCCTCCTTCATGAATTAAAGTGATTTTTTTAAAGTCACTTCAATAAAGTGATCTAAGGCCACTTTAATAGAATGATTCCTTTTATTGTTTTTCATAAAATACCTTTAAAAAAATAGCTTTATAAAAATAGATAAAATTTATTTGTCCTTTAGAGTTCGTAGGAGTCTTTGGAATTTTGCACGATGTCATTCTCAGCAAACTTTCTTTGACTATTGTCATTTTGCATAGATTTTTGTAAGGAAGATGCTTAAGAAGTTAATGCTTGAGGTTGAAGCAAGTAATTGTCATTTCCCATAATGCTTTAAGCAGTTATTTTGGAGTTATTTTGGAGATTGCGAGGAATTAGGCTTAGGAGCAATAAGGTGTGATCCATTAATTTGAATAATCCCTTTGGCCGTATAAACTCCACCATGGAAAAAATAAAACTTGTCCCACCAACGGATTTTAATCCTTTTAGCGAGCCATGGTGCATGTTTGATGTTGATATAAAAAATATTAACTTGCTTTGCAGTTATGATATAATCTCATTTAACAATCCATGGGACATGATACTAAAATGCAAATAAAAGTAGCACATTGCTAATGTCATCATTTTCTTCACAAAACTATTTATAAATAGTTCTTACCTTATTAGGTAAACTAATGGGATGTAAACTTTATTTAAAGAACTAGGTCTTAAACCAGTTAGAAAACCACTTAAAGTCATGCGGGGAAATAGGTGTGAATAAACTAGCTAAATTTCTTTTTGATAGTTTTCATATAGTAAAGCCTTTTTCCATTCTTCCATATAATCAAAATAATTAAATATCTTAACCTTCCAATAATCCTTTGATTCTTTAGTAGAAAACGAGTCTCCTTGTCAATCTTTTGGATAAAAAACTTTCTTATTTTGAACTTAGTGTAAGCCCAATCTTTATAACCAAAAGAAGAGGTATCAAAACCCTTTTGATGGGTTCAATAACCATTGATCTCATCTCATATAAATTTGTGATAATAGGAACAATCTTTAAGATGTGTATATGGTTAGATTTCATCTTTAAGATAAAATTTTGCTACCTTATTATGTAGAAGATGAACATAATTGTTCGTAATAGAATATAAGCAATCCCAATATTTTGGAATTAATGGATAAGTTAACCCTATATTTAGAGTATGTTTATAAGTGTTGTCACAAAATTTATTAACTTTAGAATTTTTTGGATGCATTTTTTATTGGTAAAATAACAAACTTTGCTAGGAATTAAGACCCTATATTAGTGGGCATTTACTTATGCAACAAACCCTACAAAAACTTACAAGTTATGAAACCAATGAGAAAATTAGAATTTCTTTTAATAAACTTAATATCAAAAGCTGATAATATTATTTATCATCTAGTAAACATTTATTTTGATGTTTTGTTCTTAACATTTTTATTAAGAATATATTTTGCTACTTTACAGTTAATCCTTAAAAAAACTTTTGATTTAAGAAACTATTGTTATAAAAAGAATTCCTTTTTTAATTATAGAGTAATTAACTCTAATGCTTTTTTAGACTTTATAGGTAAAGCAAAGTATCTATTTTTTGGAGTGGAGGTGTTGTTTAAGGATACCACCATAGCCTTTATTAGAGGCATCTATCTCAATAATTTTAAAGACATTTAGATGGGAAATAGCTAAGCAAGGGAGTTCTTTAATTCTAAATTTTATCTAATTAATCGCTTATGTATATTTCTCCATCCATGTAGGTGAATTTTTCTTAAATCTTTCATTTAGAGGTTTAGTATCGTAAGTTAAATCCTTATAATATTCTGAAATATAATTCAAACATCCTAAAAATCTTTGTAATTGTTATTTGTCTCTAATTTCATTAAGAAATTTTGAGACAAACTCAATTACTCTATCAATGGGATAATAGAACCATTCTTAATGAAGTGACCAAAGAAATAAATATTAGTTTAAAATAACTTCATCTTTCTTATTGAAGTAGCCAATCTTACTCTTTTCATCACATTAATTAATAAATAAATGTAGATATGTAAAATGTTATTTTATGGTATTAGAAAAAACTAACACAACATCAATATAAACAATCATAAATGCAGAATAAGTATTAAAAATTTCATTCATTATCTCCTAAATTTATAAGAAGCATTTTTTAAATTAAAAGATATGATGTTCCATTTATAATACCTAAAAGGTAGTAAAAGTTGTTTTATGCTTATCTTTTTCATAAAGTTAGATTTGCTAATAAACATTTCTCATACCAAAATTTAAAAACATCTTGGCTTCATAAAGCTAATTAAGAAAATCTTTTTTATTAAGTATAGGATACGTAATCCACCGTAATGTCTTATTTAAGGGATTATAATTAATAACTAATTTAGGAATATCTCGTTCCAATTCAACATTATTTTCTACATAAAATGTAGAATAACTCTAAGGACTTATACTCTTTTGAATAAGTCTTTTTTTAAAAAAAGCTTTTATATTTATGTTTTACAAATTTCAAAATGCTAAGATCCTATAGCAATGGGTCTAGGTTTAGTTAGAATTTGACTTTCATTAAAGTTTAACTCATAAGGTAATTCAACAATATGTTTACTCCTATTCCAAAAAAAATAGTAGGAATTTCTAAACATATCATTGATTCTATTGATTCTCTTATTTCCTATACTTTAGTTGTAATAACAAGAGAAGAAAGTTTTCCTTGTAAATGCTTATAAGCAATCTAATTTTAAAGAAAAGAAATAAAATTTTCTTTTTTCTTAATATTTTTTTAAGTAAACTATCTCTTTATACTAAGGGATAAATATATATCCAAAGTTAATAAGCTTTCCATTAATTTTAGCATAAATACACTTGTCATTAATTACTTTAATAGGGTAAAGCATATGAAGAAAAGGATTTCCCAAAATAACATGTTAGGATAAATTCTTAACTAGCATAAAAAAAAATTTAAGATAAATTCCTTCATTACAAATAGCGTATTAAGATAACTTATAATTAATAACAAGTTTACTTTTATTAGCAGTGTTTAACACTTTTGTTGTTTTTGAAATGTATTTTAAAAGTATCATACTCTCGTTAATACAATTTGGATCTACACCTGAATTAATTAAGACAATGGTAGAAAAAAAATATTTTTTATTAACAATAACCATAATCTTTATATGTCATTTATAGATAATAACCTAATTAACAAGGTTAACCTTTTGAAGACTTTCAATATTTATATCTTTTTTTGAGGAAGTTTCTAGAAGCATTAAAGACATTTCTTCCTTATTAGATAGAGTTTCCAAAATTAAAACTCTTTCTTTTAACTTTTTTATTTCTAATTTCAAGGTATAAATTTTAGCTTTAAGCTCTTTAATAAATGGCTCTTTAATAAGGTTACATAATCTTAGTACTAGATTCTTCATTTTGGCTTTTAGTCAAATGCAATTATTTTTCTAATTGCTCACATTCATCTTTAGGATCTAAATGTTATCAATAAGGTATTGAATAGTTCAATTATAAAAAAAATTAGAATGTCTTCATTTCTTGCTAAATTTTCTCATTTATTTGTAAGGTCTTATTAATGCAAATCGATCATGAAATTAACATTGGTGTATGCACCAAACTTTATAATGAATCTTGATAATAACGACCTTATAATTTTGGAACATTAAATCCATTAAATTTCATGAAAGAAAGGAGTTATTGTTTGAGATTGTCCATTCTTACAGGTGTTTAATGGTTTAATTATAGAAAAATGAGATTGTCACTTCATTTTATGTTCTTTAGTAAGGAATTAGTGTGAAGTCATAATGTTATTATTCTTGTGATTAATTTAATATTTGGTGTATAATCAATTTGTGTGAATGAGTTTTTATAATTAAGGGAGAAATCATATTAGTAAGAAATGAAGAGATAATTCCATTATCTTACTTACAAAGAAGGACAATCATGATCAATAACTTTTTTGTTTGATGAAATTTAATGGATTTAAAGTATGAAGTTATATTATTGTTATTCTCTTAGAATTGTTTGCATTGTTCTCCATTAAGGAATTAGCTTTCATCAAACTTCACTGCATTGCAGAGACTATTACTCTATGTTGAATTGTCACTTCATTATCTTCACAATACTTACCACAAGGCACTCCGGCCCACAAAGATTAAGGTTTTATCAAAAATCAACAAATTCAACTTAAATAACATAGCTTGTTTAATTGCTTTAGTGTTATAAATTCCCAAGCCACCAATTTCCTTAGGCTAACAAACTGCTTTCCAACTAACCAAGTGAGGTCTATTTCACTACTCATAATCACCTTAAAGGAAGTTATGATTACATTTATCTAACCTCTCATAAATTATAGTTAGTAAGGCAATTGTTTGCATTGCATAGGTGGGAATGGCTATAGTGAAATAAATTACAAAATGACAAATAAAAGTTCTGATAAAGTAAAATTGGTAAATAAGATCTTCAAAAAACTTAAAAGTCTAAGATTAAAAAAAAAAAAAAACGAGGTCATAGCATTAGAAAAAGAGGAATAGATTATTTGAAAGTGAGATGGAAAATTATATAGATTAGTTACCAAATTTATTATTATCAAAAAAAAAAAAAGATAAACCTTAACCTTATTAAATAAATAACAATTTATAATTATTACTTTTAATATTTAATTTTTTTTTAAATTAAGTGATTAAGAAAGTAGTTAACTATTATTTAAATATTTATAATTATTATTTTTTCTTTAAAAAAAATAATAATTTTTAACCATTGTCTGATAACTATTATTTAAAATCACTTATTATCATAATAATTTTATATAGTGATTATTAACGTTATTTTAAAAATTTTATACCATAATTTATAACTATTATTGAAAAAACTGATGTTATAACTTTTTTATTTGACAGTGTAATATAACTAAACCAATCTCACCGTATCGGAGAGGTGCTGTCGGCTTAAATTCTAGGTATGATGCATGGACAGAGGCACGTAGACACAATAATGATAGAATATAAAAATATATAAATTTTTAAAATTTTAAATTATACCTGCTATATAATAAATATATTATACATAAATATATATAATTTAAATATTTTTTTAATAAATAATTTATAAATTATTATATTAATTAATATTTTTTTAATAATTTTTAAAATATATATATATATAATATGTATTTAATATATTAATATCTATAATATTCATTAAAAATATTTTATATATAAATTAGAAATATATAACATATTAAATATTTTTACTTTATTTTTCTTTGAGACATGTTTTAAAGTATCTAATATGTGTTTAAAAAATATTAATTGAGTGTTATATTCAGTAGGTACATCTAATATAAATAAAAATTATTTTAGAATTATATATATTTCAAAGAATTCAAATAAATTACTCAAAATCTCAATCAAGAATTATCCCATCTTTTCTTTGGATAAAAAAAAAATTGAAGTGGAGAAATACTTCAAATAAGGGATCTGAGTCAATAATTCAAACAAATCACAGTGAACATATTTTCCATCTCTTACCATTACACTCGCAATATGTTCGACAATTTCACATGCGACAATTCTAGCAAGATATTTTCATTAGGAATGAACTGAGGCTCTCTCCAATTTCTCTAGTGACGGAGAGAACAAAAGAGATTGAAACCTACGCACTTTTAAGATTGCAAATGGGTGAAATAACAAATAAATAAAAACAGTAATGTCCAAGGCCCAAGAGGAAATAAATATCTATATAACTTAGGCCCGTGAAAAGTACGTACAGATGGGTCGAACTGATTTCTGTGTGGTGTAAAAGTGTTGGCAGGCCACGTCCAAGCCGCCCGCGGCCTTGAACATATTTATACTTGGCAGCGAACGTTGTACTCTTGTAGCAATCATGTTCTTCATTATTATACTAAAAATTATGAACACAATTTTTTTTTATTAAAATACTTATCAAAATTAAATATATATTTATAAAATTTATTTTTTTAGTACATACACTCTTTCTTGGTGAGACTAAATTATTATTTATAATTTTTTTTTCTTTTTTATTTTAATTAAAAAAAAAAAAAGGTGAGGAATTATACCTTAGCTAGCCACCAATTATATCTTCGGTGCCAGGCCATGGCTAACATGTTATGTTGAGCACAGGGGATGATCAGATACAAAATATTCTCTGTCACTCTCTGCGACTTCCAAGCATCCCTCATGTATGATGATGCTTCACATCCCAACACTCTCAATTTTCGCTGTCTCTTCTGGTTTTATGTCCTTTATCCATTACATCACTTTAACAACCTGCCTAGAATTTTCCCACTCTTTCTCTATCTCTCTCTCACACTCTTTCCCCGTGTGACTGCCAAGCAACCGCGGTCAAGTTCAGCTACCCGATGATCTCATAGGCCAGCTCCGCTCAATTTTGGCCCGCTGGCCTTGCACAATTTATTTATCTGGGCCCAAATATGATTGCTACATATTCTTATTTATCAGAACAGCATTTTTTTTTTTTCTTTCTTTCTTTAATTAACTTTTGGCTTCAATTATGGATGAACCAAAAAAATATCTTTCATGAAGAGTACCTCCTGCTTGGCTGTCATTTTCCTTTGTTTTATTTTTGCCAAGGAAATGATGACATGATCCTGTATTTCCGTAAAATGCTTCTGATATATATGTATCTCATATATGGGGCAAGGCAATCCGTGTATGATTTGGAACCCATATACTTTCGGTTCTACATGCCTACAACTTCAAACCGGAATTACAACCGACTAAATGTTAACTGACACTAGAGGAGGCTTCAGTTATGATTGAGGTAAATGAATTCTTAAGGTAAAAAGGTGAATTTTGATTCTTCAAAACATCCGGAGGATATATAAGTAGTTTAATTAAATAAACATGAAGTTCAAGTTCAAGTTCAAAGCTCATTATTTATTTATAATGGATAATGGTAAAGATGCAAAAATTCTTACTAAAAATTATGCGGCCTTTTTTTAGTTGCCATGTGTCAGATTAAAATCCCATGTACGTAAAGATACTCTGCGTTAAATAAATAAATAAATAAAACTATTGATCTCCATTTTGTATTGCATGAGACAGCACAGAAAAAAAACAAGAAGATAAAAGTCTTGATATATTCGGATAAAATGCTCAAGAGGTGGAAGTAACCAGGCATCTCCACCTTCCTGACTGCTCAGGCTTTTTGTATTAAATTGTAAAACGACAAACATAATATTAAAATAGAAAAACAATATTATTGAATGGCATTGTGTCTAAACGATGTCCCAACCAAATCAGTTTAATAACTATGGTCAGATGTAGATAAATAACATGACAAATAAAACGTAAAAGCAGAGAAACAAGGGCGTCCATACATTGAAATCATATACAAAGTAGTGGATTCGAATCCAAAAGATAGGATCTTTAACAGGAAGAGAGAGAGAGAGAAGGGCAAGCATCGTGTTATAAGGGTACATCAACAAAATGGGCATCTTTCCTTGTCCTTGTCTAAAGACCAGCCTAAAAGAAATGAACAGAACGGGGAGGTGGATGGAAGGGACTAGTGCCCGTGTGACTTTGTATACTATTTGTATTTTGGAACACTGTTTAAAATAACAAAAGGGTCTGTGAATGGGTATATTTGTCTCTGTGAGGGGTCCATTCTTTCAGGACTCCTTTATTGACTGTCTGGGAACTCAACAGTTAAGCCCCTGGCAATTTTGTCTTACTTTCTTTTCCCCTTTACAATTCCTATGTATTCTTTTTCCCCCTTTGCTTTATCTTTTACATACTTTGGATAGCTTTTTAAACCTTTGTGCATTTTAATTATTACATGTTGCACGTTGGCTTTTCAGACCGTGACAGTACCAACCAAGGAAATTTCTCTAACCATCTCTTTCCAATAAATGAACAAAAACTCAAATAATACCAAAAAATTCTAGCAAAGAAAACAAACAAGCTGCAGCAAGCAAATGAACAAGTCTTTCATATGCCTTGAAATTAAGCGAAAGGGTGGGTATGAGGGAGAGATGGGGTGGCCTCTCTTTTCAAAATTGTGATTTTAGGTCTGGTTGGACTTTTGTGTGGATGCCAACCTTGGTGGTTTCATCTGATTCAAATTCTTTGGATACCAACAAAGCCTAAACCAGACAAAAGGCCTCAGGTTTCAGTGCAATTTCAGAGGGACCGTCACTGTCCACGATGAAATTATTGGACAACATTTGTTATCTGTTTTTCTTTTTTCGATTATCCGCTACCCCATTGATGTTTCTTGTTGTTTGTGGATTCTACTTCATAAGTAAAAAATTCAGATCATGTCAAGCCAGAGAAGAAAGGAATAATCGTATTTATTATGTACAAATTCTCTCTCTCTCTGTTTTTTTTTTTTTTTTTTTTAATTTTCGCTTTGGGTTGGAAAGCTTTGTTTTTAAAAAAAAAAAAAAAATATTCAAAGGCCTTTCTTTCATTTTGGAACTAAAAATTTAGAAAGTATTGGTCCTAAATAAACTAGTGACCGATAATTGAAAAACTAATAATTTGGTTAGTGGGCAAAATTAATAATTTTGGATAACAATACTTAATCACGTATGCCACTCATTTGGGCATATCTTCTTATCCTCAAATTTCTTAAATATATTTTTGTTAGATTTTTAAAGCCATTTGGAATCATTTGGCAAAAAAAATAAAGTGTCCACTTATCGCATTTTAACTGTTTTTGAATCTATCTCTTCTTTTGTGCCTTTTTTTTTGTTTTTTTCTTTGAAATTGACAATTGATGTTACCTCCATTAACGTAAATCGACCATTCCATGCTCTTTTTCGTTTCGTTTTGTCATGAGCAAAGTTTCTCTTACGTGACATCCTAACACGAGTTAAATGTCCGAAATTAAAAAAAGAAAAAACTAAAATTTTTAAAAAGTTTGAATTTTTTTTAAAAAAAATCCATCAAATAAAAAAATCTGAAATTTTTAAGAAAAACATTTGACAATTAAAAAATTAAAATTAAAAAAAATTCAAAAATTTTAAAAGAATCCAAATTTTCTCTCTTTTTGTCTGTAATTCTCTCTTTCTCTCTTCTCTTCATCTCTCTATCCTCTCTCTCTCTCTCTCTCTCTCTCTTTCTTATCTCATTTTGTGCAAATTCAAAAACCCCGATAATGTCATTCAAATATAACTTTTTTTAATTTATTCCTAAATATCAAAATTCTACACATACAGAGATAAAAAAAATAAAAAATAAAAAAGCGATAGAAAAGAGAGAAAGACGATTTTGGATTTTTTTTTAAAAAAAAATCCAAAAATGTGTGTGTGTGTGTGTGTGTGTGTGTGAGAGAGAGAGAGAGAGAGAGAGAGAGAGGGATTTTTGAATTTTCTTAATTTTTAGATTTTTTCAATTTTGGACTTTTTCAAAATTTTTGAATTTTTAAAAAACTTTTTCTTGTTTTTGTTAAAATTTTTGGAATTTTAAATTTTTATAAATTTTAAAAACTTTTTTGAATTCTTTAAAATTTTAGATTTATAAAAAAAATTAATTTTTTTTAAAATGTCACGTCATCGTTTTTATGATGCCATGATGTCTAACAACATCCCTCAAAACAGCCACATTATGGAGTGGATTTATGCTACTAAAAGTAAAAACGTAAAGAGTCAATTTAAAACGAAAAAGAAAAGAAGTGAACACCTGATCCAAAAATAATAAAAATGTGGCGTATGTATTCTTAATTTTTGACTAGATAGCTTTTGTAACTTATTTTTAAATTATGTCTTCTTTTGGTAAACCGAAAAAAAAAAAAACAAAAACAAAAACACAAACTAATGTTATTGGGAATCTAATCTCCAGACAATAGTTTAGTTCTCTTTTTGGGAAGTTTAAGGTTCAACAACATAAACAATGTGTTTGATGAGCATCACCATGTGGACGTAGATTAGAAAAATAAAAATTGGAATAAGAATTTTTCTATAGTAAACTTCTAGTTGTTAAATTTTGTGACTTTCTTTGACTCCTCAAAATTAAAGTTTTTTTTTTTCCCCAAGTTTGAATTAGCCAAGAATTTTTTTTTTTCTTTTTGCTAGAAATGTTTGTAGAAAATATAAATTAATTCATATTAAAGAAGTGCTAACTTTTTCAGCAATTGCTCATGGGTTTCCGAGATTAAAGTTATTAAGTAAAGTCAAGCGGACTTTAGTGAAAAGTCAACAAAATGCTTAAGCTACTTTTCCTTTTATAATCGTAGCACAGGCTATTTTATGGTTAAACAATTTTTATGTAATGTGAATAACAATAATTTTTGTGTCTTAATAGATATATAATTTATTTTTGGCAATTTAACCATGACAAAAATTAGAAGTTCAAATCTTACTTTTAATTTAATAATTAATGATTGCTAGACTATAGTAGGTATTAAATAAATAATTATTAAGAAAAAGTAGAATAGATTTGGAATCCACTGGACAATTGAGAGAGATGATTGCCCTCTACATGCTTTTTCGGATTACTGCATGTGCTGAGAATCTCTCTTCCATCATCTTCCCATTCTTTCCAACTCGACAAGCAGGTGCCAGCATCTTCTTCTGCCCTTTCTTCCCTATTATTTAATTCAATCTTCTCTCCCTTTCCCTCTCTCTCTCTCTCTCTCTCTCTCTCTCTAGATAGACACATGCATATGAGAAAAATATTTTGCATTCTGCCTTTTTCTTTCTTTTTTTTTTTTTCTGGGTTAATGGTTTGTTTGGAAATCTTTTTCTTTGTCTTGGTCCAAGTACGGATTAATTGAATGCTTGTATCAGAAATTCTGCAATAAATTTTATATTTTCACTACATTTACGTGTATTTTATGCAACTTACACAAATAATTAAATGAGATTAACAAATGTGTGGTTGGTAAATAGTCGCAAGAATTTACATATTTTAATATATTTATTAATTATTATAAATATTATATACCTATTATAAATATAACTTATAAATGTCTAAAATTAATAATTTTCAAAACATAAATTTACCTATACTTAATAGTTAAATTTAATGGTGAGCTGAAAAAACAACTACTAGAAGGATGTGACCATATGTCAAATGTGTAGGACTAAATTGCAAGATTAAAGAAAGTTAAGAACGCAGTTTTAAGTTCAAATAAAACTTATGTACTAAGTTACAAGCTGAAACAAAGTTCAGGGTTAGAGTGCAACTTTTGAAATTATAAATAAAAATTGAAGACCGGCTAGTTTCTGGATTTTGCCACAAGGGGTGTTAAGAAAGTTAGGATTTGATTCATCACAGGAATCAAGGATAAGGCTGTTGTATTATGAACTGAATTTGATGTGAACTATGATTATTTTTAAGATATTATTTGAGAATTATCTTTTTAAAAAAAAGAAGAAGAAAAAAACAACTTTATAATTCCACGAGTTTTACCTAACAATCGACAAAGAAGTGACATTTGAACTGTGTTTTTTGAAATGTAGGAGCTGGTCTTGTGTGTGTATACGGCTGCTGTTTTGACAGCTTGGAAGGCTCGTGGGTTGCTCCATGATAGACCAAAATTATTGACAGGTTGTGTTGAGGTTCTATTTTTATTGAAATTTGGGACTCGTTGGACATTTTGGCTTACTCTAATGTATCTTGTATTCTGAATTTAGGAATTGATATGGTATGTTTAGAGGGGCCATGTATATATGGTACGAGTGTCCTTCGTTCTTGAAGGATGATATAAATAATAATATTTTATTGCCGTCCAACCAAAAAAAAAAAAAAAAAGAAGTAACCTTTGAAACAATTACAAAATGGAAAATGTTATTTGCACAAAGAAATAGTACTATACACATAAAAACAGTAATGTAGACTCCTTTTTTACTTTTACTCGTTGTTTTTTGTGCATGAAGCATTTTTCTTACCGCAAATATCAATTTTCTAATAAAATATATTAACTAGGTTGTCGTATGGTAATTCTAATTTTACTATTTGTTGTCTATTGCTTTAATTTTGTTGTTCTTTGTTTTTTATCACTATCTATTTATTTTTTCATATTTAACTATTCTTTTTCTTCATAATAAGATCTTTATGAAAAAAAAAAAAGGATAGAGAGTGAAATGGTAGAAAAATAGTAAATTGGGATAAAGAGAGAAAGCATAAAGAAAGAAAGAAAGAGTAAAGTCAAAGGATAAACAAAGAAAGAGTAGAGACAGAAAGAGTAAGGAGAGTGGAGAGAGAAAATAATACTAGAAAAAAAATGAATAGAAAGAAAAATTAGTGATAAAAAATATAAAAAAGATAAATAAATTGAAAAAGTGGAAAAAGAGATACTGGTCGGATTATAACAAAAATTACATTTTTATTACTTTAAAATATAAATTTTACATTCTACCTCATGTTTCTTTCAATTCCCTGTTTCATCCCTTTTTTTTTTTTTTAATTGGGGTTTTTGAAATCAATGGCTAGCAATTTTGTACGAGTCACAAATAAGTACATCAATCTTGAAAAAAAATAATAGATGAATGTAATGGAAATTATGATTATTCCCACATTTCTATTTCGACAACAGTGACAATAAAGAATAATGTTGGCCACTTGGCCTTGTAAATTGCACACACAAGCACTCTAGACAAAGTAAATTACACACAAATTTTCACAAAGGAACCAGATCATATTACTGGAAAATCCCAACCTTTATTACTTATCTCACGTACAGAGGACTCTTTTTGCCAAATGATTTTTTTTCTCTGCAATCCTTGGCTGACATTGCAGAATTTATAAAGAAAAGGGTACATGAATCTGTCAGTTATACCCTCAATTGCCATGGGGTAGGTTGTCAAAGCCTACATTGGACAATGCAAAAACTACAAATAGCTGCTTGGTAATTGCCTTCTAGATACAAGATGGTTTTCATATCTTAAAAAACTGGAAACAAATGATACTTTAGGGTGTGTAGATTTCACCTAAATCATACCTATTAATTATCGATCTTTAATTTTACTATCTTCTAAATATGTATATCTAAAATGAATATCTAAGCTCTTAACTACTAAGTTTTTTTTTTTAGAGATATTTTGTTGGATTTGAGGAGTGCCAAAAGATAAACTTGAATTAAATGTTTATTTATATGTGAAATCAAGTTCAAATATGTGTAAAAGTAAAGTCACGGTTCATGGTTTGATTTGATGGGGTGTATGTTTAAAGAATTTAGTGTTTTGAAGAGATCTTTTTAGGTTGATATGTAATTAGCATTAAAATCAATAATAGTTCACTTAGTTGTGTAATAAATTTTATGAAACAGACGAAAGGGAACTATACTCTTAATGGTCCGCAACAAATGAGTCTGTTAATAAGGAAAAACAAAAAGGTCCTCTCCTAATAAAGAAAAGCCATGCGCTCTTTCTGCCTTTCACCCTTTTCAATTGGACTTTTTGCTTTTCTCTCGAAGGCAGAGAGAGAGAGAGAGAGAGAGAGAGAGAGAGAAGGGGGGGTCACGTGAGAGGGTGGATGAGGGCATTGTGAGGTCATGTGTAGTAATATACTATGTACTATTGTAATGTACAATTAGAGGAGGAGGAGAAGGAGGCTGGGAAAAGGAGGGAGGGGAGGTGGGGGGGGGGTGGCCAGCATTTATTCATGCAAATTACAGTGCGATGTGAATAATGACTCTTTGTTTGTTTGTGGAGAGTATGTTTTTTTTGTTTATGTCCAAACGCTGCGTCACTCTCTGTATATGTGCGTGTATGTGTATGTGTGGGCTCAAAGTTTCAAGCATTTTTGATTGGGTCAGCCGTCTCTCTCTCTCTCTCTCTCTCTTTCTACAAGACTATAGATAGAGAGATAGAGAGAGAGGTTGCGAGAGAGAGAGAGAGAGCTTTTACAAAGAGCTAGAAAGCCTTTGCCCCTAGACTTAGCTTTCTCAAAGTGGGGGTCAATGAAACAAACAAGAAAGCCAAGAAAAGCTCATAGCCAAACAAAAGCTAAAAAGCTTAAAGAAGGGTGATTGCAGAAAGCAATAGCCTTTCTTTCCCCCTCTATCTCTCTATCTCTAACCATTTTTCTCTCTTTATCACTGCTAATAATAAAGCTGAAAACCCCACTACACCGAAAATCTTCACCAACTGTGCAGGTCAAGATTGATTTCCTTCAATTCACCCGCAGCACATATAGTCACCAAACTACAAAACAATCCACCCCATGCTGGACAGCAATATCGCTCCATCGAGTGCTTCATCTCCTCCTTCTGATCCCCTCCCTTCCTTGGAGAATGGGCTCTCCACCAACAAAAGAAAAAGAAAACCTGCTGGCACACCAGGTATTATTATTATTATTTCTTCAGGAACAGGAGCTAAACGAAAAAGTTGATATCTTTTGTTGTTTCTTCCAGTTATTCCTATCGACCAAGTTCATGGGGTCTCCTTTTTTCTGAGTCAATTATTCAAGTTTTGCTATGTATATAGATCCAGATGCAGAGGTGGTGTCACTCTCACCCAGGACCTTGCTGGAATCGGACAGATATGTGTGTGAGATCTGCAACCAAGGGTTCCAAAGAGACCAGAACCTCCAAATGCACAGGAGAAGGCACAAAGTACCATGGAAGTTGCTGAAGAGGGAGACACAGGAGGTGAAGAAGAGAGTTTATGTTTGCCCAGAGCCCAGCTGCTTGCACCATGACCCTTCTCATGCTCTAGGGGATCTTGTTGGCATAAAGAAGCACTTTAGAAGGAAGCACAGCAATCACAAGCAGTGGGTTTGTGAGAAGTGCTCTAAAGGTTATGCAGTCCAATCTGATTACAAAGCCCACCTCAAGACTTGTGGTACTAGAGGCCATTCCTGTGACTGTGGCCGTGTCTTCTCAAGGTAATTTTATCATGTTCTCTTTTTCTTTTTCTTTTTCTCCTTTTTTTTTGGAATATCCATTATATTTCCATAACACCATCTTTTTGTAACCCTAAAGCCCACCTGAAATCCAATAAATTTGAATATGCCAATTCCGAGAATGATTTCTGCTCAAAACCCCCTTCATTGCTGGCCATGTATGTGATCTAGAGGCCAACAAATGGAGGCCTGAGGGGTAGTGCCCACTGTTCCCAAAAACAGTTTCCTTCGGCCAAATATAAATTATTTAGCCAGTACTGTATTCAATATGGCAAAATTCGTCATATTAATCAACTTTATACTGTTATGTTTCATGGCAGCCCTACTTGATAGGAAACTATGGTCGCTTAACCTTAATCGCCAGCTTTGTATAAGACATCAAAGAAAAATTAGACTTTAATGCTCTCACATGGAATGATTCCAAATCCTTGTCGTTACAGGGTAGAGAGTTTTATTGAACACCAAGATGCTTGTACAGTGAGGCGATCCCAGCCTGAACTTCAGGCTATGCAGCCGGCCTGCTCCTCTAGAACAGCTTCGAGCACTAGCCCTTCAAGTGATGCCAATTTTAACATGTCACCTTTGCCGGGATTGCCGATACCAAAACCGGCTGAACCCCTTTTTATGTATTCCGACAGAAATGGTGCTTCTACTTCTAATAAGCAAGAACACAATCTTGAATTGCAGCTTCTTCCATCTTCATCATCTCAAAATGTTGATGATTGTTATGGTACAAATTTGAAGCTCTCCATAGGCACTAGTGATCGTGGAAAGGGTACTGAGTCCATCAATGCTCGTCGGGAAGCAAGCAAGGAAAAGGATGATAATGAACCTGCAATGGAAGCAGCTAAACTGAAAGAATTTGCAAATGAGCAATTGAGGTTAGCCATAGCTGAAAAGGCCTACGCTGAGGAGGCCAGGCAACAAGCTAAGAGGCAAATTGAGATGGCTGAACTGGAATTCGCAAATGCAAAGAGGATAAGGCAACAGGCACAAGCTGAACTGGAAAAGGCTCAAGCTTTGAGAGAACAAGCTACAAAGAAGATTAGCTCTACTATAATGCAAATCACTTGCCAAGCTTGCAAGCAGCAATTCCAAGCATCCACAGCAGCCGTACCTGCAGATGAGTCCTCACTTGCCATAAGTTATATGTCCTCAGCAACGACTGAAGGAGAGGGAGAATAATACATGGACCTGCTCACACACAGCTCTAGAAGCCAACTCTCTCTTCCTTTTTAACCTCAGATTTCAATCGGCAGAGGCCAGATTCAAGGAAACCCTTATTCTTTGTTTTGTTTTTTGTTTGTTCATTAATTTGAATTTCCAATTTCCAGATGAAGTTGTGGTGTTAATCCATATGGATGCTTTACCGTTATTGTACTGATTTTTGTATGTTCAGTTTACATAAAGAAAGACTAGACAACATTATGAGTTCGTATAACATGTTGGCCCATGCAGTGCAATGTTTGCATGAAGATTCCGAGAAAGAAAATGATTCATGCTCAGACCACTCTCATTATACTTGGGACCAAATGCCTCGGCAATCATGAATACTTTCAAAACCACCAATTTGAAATTTCAACTTGTGGATGGCTGATGAGAGATAAACAGGCTTTGATATATCGTCCATGTACATGTATGTGTCTGACGCATACAATTTCGAGTTCGCATAAGGATAACAATATAATTTTGGCGTTATTTAATACTTCTCTACTCTATCATGATATGGGATATAGGAAAGGAAGAATTTGCCTTTGGACTTTACTCACCCGCAAAATTATTGCACAATACATGAACTTTAAAAAAATGGCTTTAGAATAATATCAAGGCTTATATGCACGTAATTGGCATTAGTCTTGGTCTTATGATGAGTTACCCTACCTAGCTAGTCTTGCAACCAATGGATACTCGGTCATGTGGCGTGTAACCGTGGCTTTGGGGTTGCATATTTTCTTTGGATTTGGGTTTTCTAGGCTATGATTCTGTCAAACAAAAGTGCAATCATGAGAGAGAGTAGGAACCTGACTTTGAAATTGTACACACGTTGTGGGGTGTCAACAATTTTGACAGCTTTCTTTTAGTTGTACGAATAGCCATAAAATATGTATTTGGGCTTGACTCAATGTATGTCAAAGAGAAAGTGGAAAGGTCGTTGCTTGTTATAAGACTAAGCATGCATGTTGAATGTGTATATGCAAGATAAGCCAATGACCCTTTCTTACTGCATAAATATGCATGACAAACGGATTATAGGTTGGAGGATTAGGATATTTATATAATAGGGGACCAATGCTGTGATAAAAAATTGGAAGACAATCCAAAGGTTGTTCCAGGATGCTGACCAATATTTCAACCCAAAGTTGAATATGGTGTCAATCAGAGAGAGAGAGAGAGAGAGAAGGGTTGTCATTTTCATTGCATTTGTGTCCCCTTTAAACGCTTATAAAAACACCATGTTTTTCAGTGCCGCAGTTGAAATGTAGTAGACAGGCATTCGTCCCTCTCAACTAAAACAACACACAAACCCAAATATAGTCTCTCTCTCTCACAACAATCATGTAACACAGACACAAAACTTCATCAGAATCAATTGGAGGTGTTACAGATTCAGAACTGTAGGGTACACAGTACCTTTTTCATTCATTGCAGAGGCCTACGCATGACTCTCTCCGTTTAATACCTTTGCAGTTATTATAATTTGGTTAGGCTGGTTTTTGTTTTTTTGTTTTTTTTTTGTCCCTTTTTATTTTTGCTGATTTTCTTTCACAATTTAGACAAAGCAAAAGCAAAGATGCTTTGGCAGTAAGATGCACCAAAAGGCTTTCCTCACCACTCGAGCTCCTTTTGCCTTTTTTTTCCTATCTTTTTCGGGACCACGTGGTACTCTGCCCCAATCTTTTAATGCAGCTTCCTTTTTTTGTCCACTTGAAGAGCTATGAATGACACCTTCCTTCATTTCAAATTAATTCTAACTATATATTCAGAATGGATGGCAATTACTGTTGATATGAACTTTATTGAATATTATTTACGAATTTGGTCCCCAAGTCAACCCACAATTCCCCTGGATCTCACCCAACCCCGGCATGCTTCCTTTTGATTGAATCAAGGATTATGTACAATGAATAATGGTATTCTTGCCTCCGTTTCCTCCTGACTTTACCATCGTACTGACGTAGATAATCTTATAAAATAAGCCTTTAAAAAGGTTTTTTGTTAACAAAGAAAACTTTATAGGGGATAAAATAGTATTTATTCAAGTAGAATTATGGCTCAATGCTCCTTAATTGACAAAACAAAACATTGAAAGTAGAATTATGGAGTATTTGGATTAGCATTTGTTTATGTGCTCTCACAGGCTCTATTTCAATATGTCTGTATAAGTAGAAATATTGGCAGCACTTTCAATGCTTTTGAGTACTTTTTTTTTTTTTTTTTGAGTAATTTACTCCATTATTCACTTAATATTAAGTCTTATTCAAATATTCATTATGGTTTTAGCTACTTCACATCTCTTTGTTGCGACTCTAAAGTTTTATATTGAGTTTTGATGACAATAAAATATTAAGTGGAAAGATTATTTTACGCAAATACTTAAGTACCAAAAAAAGAAATACAAGCACAAGGAGAAAGCAAGTTAGTCAGCTATTGAGCAAATGAAGTTGATAAAGCCTAATTAAAGAACATCATTCTAACCCAACATTGGAGAAAATGACTCTCAAGCTTAGCTATTTTTACTAAAGATCAAATTTTGGAGCTTGGAGAATGAGGAGCAACTTAGATGGATGCAATTAGTAACTCATTGTCAACCAACTTCTAGAGGTTATTGTACCCAATTAAAGATGAACTAAATGATGAGTCATATATGATTTAAAAGACTAAATGTGTTTAGTTTCAATAACATTATCCATGCATTAATTGAAAATATGTGGAAGAAGTTACAATCAAAATATTGAAACATGTCAAAGCTATTAGAACAGGTGTATGAGTCAATTTCTAGAAGATATTATATACATTTGGAGCTACATCAATTGGCAAGCTACATAAGGTTGGAAAGATATTTAAGTCAAGTTTCAAATGTAAAAGATGTCACATGATGGAATTATATAGATAGAGTTTATCACATAATTTTTGAAAGGTGTACAAGTTGTGAAATTAAAAAGAAATAAATGTATTTGAATAAGATTGTGAAAAGAAAGAAAAGGAAAATGAATTTGAATTAGAAAGAAAAGAGAGGAATGTTATTTTAAAGAGATTAGGAGACATTGAAAGAGATTATACAAATAAAAGAAAGAAATCAAACATAAAATGAAAGAATTGAAGAAACTAAAAAGTTTTAGAGAATATGAATCAATTGACCATATATGTTGTTGTGACTAATTAGATGAATTGAAAAAATTAGAGAAAGGCAATTTTGGTAGAAATTTTGGACTAGTTGACTAAATCAATTGCTATAGTCAATCATTGTAACAAAAGCACATGGATTGCAAAGAGTTACATTTGGCTTAAGAGTTTGAATCAATTAACCAGACTTAACATGTGATTAATCAATGCTTAAGAGATGAAATTTCATATTTGATTCGGATTATGATTGACACTTTGTATGGCAAGAAATCATTACCACAACAACCATTTATACTAAAATATCTATTTGTTTGTGTTTGAAAACAATGTTAGATAATCTTAAGAATGAGATATGATAAGTAATTAAAAAAGAAAAAACTATTAATGAGCAAAAGAGTAAAAATAAAAAAAAAAATGAAATATTAAGAGCAAGAGACTCTTGTTAAAAAAAAATAAAAAAAGTAAAAGTATTTTAAAGTGAGTAAGAACTTTGTGATCTTGAGAAATTTTTTGGTAAAAACATTTTATTCAAAATTAGGCAATCTAAGTATTGTAAATATGAGTTTGACACTAAATCAATAAGTAAAATTATTGATGAACTCAACATTAAATTAACAAATGAAATTGCAATGGGTTTGATCTTCACTAAAAGAAGAAGAATGCAATAATAGATTGAAAACTTTAAAAGAAAAAAAAAATAAAAAGAAGATACAAATTAATAGAATAATTAAATTTTTATGATTCATTTTATTTAATTTTTTTTTCTCAATCTTTGTTTATTATTTTTCTGTATATATATTATTTGTTTATATTCATTAATATTTGTTATTGTGGGTCACGTTAGTGCGAGTTGAATGAACTTGATTTTTAAACTCAATTTAGCCCTTTTGAGTTCCTCTAGGACCACTATTTTATCGTTTCATGCTTGATGTGTTCATATCTAAGAAAACAATTAATAGTTTTTCAATAAAGCAACACTAAAAAAATAAAAGATAACAATAATAAAAAAAAAACATTGTGATCACGTTGGGCATATTGATTGTCAAAAATATGTATAAGTAGTAATATTATGACACTAACATGGGCGGCGACGGCATCCAAATAAGACGGGTAATAAACAATTATTTTATATTTTACCAACGATAATTATCAAATTCATTTCACTAAATGCCATTAATTTTATCTGCAATATGTTAATATACTATCTACTATTTGATATAAACTAGCTAGCCAAACAAGCAATGGAAATTTGTGGAAAAATAACAAAAATATATTATTTAGTTGCAACAGCACAAATGAAAATAAAATCTAGAGCCTGGTCTTGGTCAAGTTCAACTATTGTTGGAGATTCTAAAGTTGTAGTTTTAGTGTCATATATGTATGTATGTATGTATGTATAAGATTAACTTGGTATATTGCGAATCATGTAAATTTGACTTCATAATCTACTTTCCCACGACCAGTTGACTTGAAGAAGATTTTACTTGGATGATCACATGAAGTGGCACCAGCGATATATAGCAAGGTAATTTCAGTACAAAGCAATGTAAGGGAGGTGAAATTGATGATGTTACCAAGGTAGCTACCATACATATATTCACTAAGAAGCTAATTGGGCCCGAGACAAGTCAGGGAAAAAGCAACTTTGTCTCCATGTCTTATTCTCCTTTGATGACAGCACAGGAAGCCCTCTTCCACATGGAAATGCTGCAGCTGGAAGAGGGGTTGGAAAGGGACTGGCCTACCCTGAGAAAGCTACAGCCATGGGCACAATTTGTAGAAGTGGACAAAGGTTTCCACATCTCCCAGCACCAGCGGCAGCATTCCTTCTCAAATGCAATGATGGGATTGTTGAGACCACAGTCTATGCCAGAAAATTATAAAAAAAATAGACTTTCAAATTATCCCTTTTCAAGAAAATGAACAATAAATTATTTTAAGACTTTCATGCCAGCCATTTTAGACGGTGGAACAATAAATTAGTTTGAATATATAAGATAAGCGTGTTTGAAATTTTCAGCCTTGCCACACCCCACAAAGCCAATTACGTGTTTTATTCATTCCTGAGGTTGCATTTGGTTTGATTTCTCTCACTGTTTACATTTCATGATAGAAAGCAACACTATGTGGTGATGGAGGTAAATATGTGATTGTTGTTATCTTTTATATTTTTGCTTAATGCTATCATATCCTCCACATTGCCAATCTTTAATTTACTGACACAACGCTGATGGACGTGACCAAAGGGTTGGAAATGGGATGGTGGCTTTCGCAGCAGGCCTTCTGTGGTGATGATTTGTGGCAACAGCCATAGAGTGGAAATAATATGAGATGGTGGTGCTTAAGATGTCTGTCTTTACTTCTTTTTTTTTTTTGGTTTCTTTTTTGGGGGGGGGAGGGGAGGGGGGTGGGGGGGGGGAATATTGAATGATGAAATAAATCATTGGACTCTAGTTCTTTTTGATCATTCTGAATCTTTGAACTCTTGTTTATTACCTTAGAAAAAAAATATAATATATATTTTTTTATTTTGGCTTGTGGGACAGTTGGAGACATGATAACCATGTTACAAAAATCATTCTAATTTTATGTAATAAGAAAAATATGATTCAACTACATCAAGATACTTTGTTTTTCACTAATTATTCAGTCATTCTATTAATCACCCTCATCTTTCCTGTTAAGTCAAAGTTAAATTTCTGAATTGTAAGGAAAAAGAAAAAGTTTTGTCAAGGACATCTCTAGATTTTTAAACTTTTTGGTTTGTAAAAGTTCTACTTTTTACTTCCAGACTTTAGTAATATTTTATAAAGTGGGTTACTGTTGACTACATTTTGGGCCATGAAGCAAAACCTGGGGATGGAGGCCCATCTAAATTCAACCTCGAAGCCCGAACCTGGGCCCAGGAGTTTTGGTTGGGCTTATGTACTTTAGAGAACAGAAGGAAATTTGGGCTCAAAGAGCTCACTAGCGGAGGAAACTGGTCCATTGTCCTCTAATGAACGTCATTGTTCGCGCGTTGTCTTGGAATCGCTCAAGTCAACACAATTTTTTTTTTTCCGAAGTACATCAGAAGTTCTTATGTAAAAGTCCTGTGTGTATTTATTGGGGTTCCCGTGAAGCCCATCAAGCATAGGTACTGGATATGGTCTGGATTATAAGAGCTGGTCCAGCTGGACTAGTTTGCAAATTTTGGAAAGGAGAAAATGTTTTGACCCAAAAAAGAAAAAAAAAAAAGAAAAAATAAGAAAGAAAATGTCTGTTCATTATTACTGTTAGGAAACAGTCAAAAGAACAGATGTAATTGAATCACATTACATAATGATGAATGCATGTAATTGAATAGCTTTTCTTGGCGTTGAGGTCATTGTCGCTATTTGTAGTGTTGAGATATGATAATGATCCTAACGTATGACATGTCATGGGATTATTATTATTTTTTTATTATTCTACACTTTATGTTATAAATTTAATTATTTCAATTTTATAATCTATTTAGTTATTTCCTAGCAATAATCTAGAATATCTTTTGTTTTAAGTTATT
The DNA here is from genome assembly GCA_037832385.1 of Rhizophora apiculata. Classification (NCBI taxonomy): domain Eukaryota; kingdom Viridiplantae; phylum Streptophyta; class Magnoliopsida; order Malpighiales; family Rhizophoraceae; genus Rhizophora; species Rhizophora apiculata. Next base: position 1,003,822 of record CM075441.1, on the reverse strand, counting down.
ATATGGTAGGTTGATTTACTTTTTTTTCTAATTTTCATATGGTCATTAAGTTTATTGGATTGTTAAGTTTAAAAATTATTATAAATAGAGTTTTAGATTTTCTTTTGTAATCAACTATCAAGTTATAGTTTTTAATTTAGTTATTAATTATCAATGATTTTTTTTTTTGAGACTTGTTTTCTCTAATCAGGTTGATTCTAAAAACTACTTTAAAGGCTTAATTAAATAATGGTCTTTGACATTCTATTTTACATGCTTTTATTTAGTGTTTGCTAGCATTAGAGTTTAAATTTGCTTTATTTGATATTATTTCAACATTTTCCATGCTTTTTTTTCTGTTTAAGTGGTAGCAAAGCATATATAACTTGTGTTGATGTTTTGTTATGAAATCCAAAGCAACCTTTTCAATAATGATGATTATGAAAGAAAAACTTTATCCCCTCTTGGGAATTTTTAAGACAACAAATCTTGTTTCAAAAATTTTATTTGGGATAAATTTATTTATAGATGTGTTCTTAATTTAAAAAATATTCATGTTTTCAATACCACAATGTTCATAAGAAGGAGAAAATGACTCTTATCTATTTTAAATTCCAATATTGCATAGTTAATTGGTGTAACAATACTTAATATTTTTGATTAAAATGTAAAAAGATTAAAGTTTGTTAATGAGTAAAGATAAAAAATTTATTAATCATTGAATTTTACGACAATGATAAATTTGATGAAATTTTAAACTGAAATGAAAAATAATTTAATTTATATTTTCTTTTAACTTAAATTGTAACTTTAAATTTAAAATTTAAAAATATCTTATCTTAACCTTATACTAAAAATTATCATTTAAAAATTAATTATTGATCTAAAAGATACTATTCATTTGACAAATATTACTAAGAAGGATTTAATTAATCACAACATTAAAATATTAGTAGAACTTGCAAGTTTAGATTATGAACCCATAATCCAAAAGATGCTAAACTTTTTTAAATCTCTTAGATAATGTTGATTTTATTAGATTAAAAAAATTTTAATTTTACTCTAACATCTTTATTTGTACGATGAATTGGTGATCTAATGGAAGTTAGACATAAGTGTAAATTAAAAAGATTGAACACCTTGGTTTACTCAAAGTATTTATTCCTATGGTATGAAAGACATCAATTTCTCATTATTAATTAAAAAATGAGTTTTTATTTTTTTCAGTGAAAAGGTCTGATATAAGATGTGTTATAGAATTTTTATTTTTTATTTTCACAAAATAGGATTTTTCTAGAAATTAAAATAGGTATAAAAATATGAGTACCATCTACTACTCCAACATTATACTAGTAAGAATTAAGATTAAAATAATATTTTTATTTTTACTAATACTAATATAAGTTTTTTTCTAATATAAGTGAAAATTGAAAATCAAATTTAGATCTCACCTCCAAATTTTAAGTTCTTTTAAAATCTTTTTAAATTGCTTAATAATAATGTTAACTAATGTTGAAATTGATCACCAATAATACATTGTTGCTTATTTTGATGGAAAATAATGAGAAAAATTGTCAATTATTCTTGTATAGAAAGAAACCTAGAATCATATAATAATTTTCTCATTTTTTGTTCTTCATATGAGTTAATAACAAGATTTTAAAAATCAAATTAGTCATTAAACCAAAAAAATTCAGATGTTTAAATTTTAATCAGTTTAACTATTTTAATTAGAGTTAAATCAGTAAAAAGAATATTTAATATCAAATATATAATAATGTGTATATTTATATATAATTTATAATTTATATATAATAAGATTGAAAACTAATTAACATGATACATTTGTATATATGAGTAATTTAAGTCAAATAAATTAAATATAAAATAAATTATAATTTATATATTTTATTTATTTTATATAATTTTTTTGCTAAAATATAAAATAATTTAATATAAATAAAATAATTTATATTAAAAAAAATATTAATATAATATAATATATATGATGTTACTTAGTTTTGTTGAAATGTAAATAAATATACTAAATAAATATTTTCTATAATATTTATGATTCATGATTAGAAAAAAAAAGAAAAAAAATATGAAATAGTATGATTCTTTTTTTTTTTTAAGAAAACCAAATATAAGAAAAGAAATTAAATTCTACTATCATTTATATCTCTTGCTGTTAGATTTTAAACTTATTGTCACCTTAATTTTGCACAAATGAAAAAATTGTTACTGGTTTACTGATTTACAGTCCAACCAATAAGTACACCAATTTTGAAAAGTAACAATTTTTTAAAGTAAGTTGGATTAGACTAAGTTCAAGTTCTTGATTTAACCAATCTAACTAACTGGTGTAATTCAATTTTAAAAACACTAATTAATAAATGTTATTTTATTCATCTTTAATAAGTATACATGTGTTTGAATGACTGTTTAAGTTTTTGACTATCAATTCATTGTAAATCAACTTTGAAATTCTATTTGATCAGAATTTACTCCAAGACTAATAATCAACTTGGCCAAATGCATCATATATGCTTGTAAGTTTTGAAACATCATCATATGAATTTGACAATAGATCTTCTACACTTTTACCTTTTACATTTATTTTAATATTTATTGAAATAAGTTTTATTATCACATAAAAATTTACATATTAATTTATCAATTTAGGTTATTCTAAGAATTTAAAATTGAACTTAATAATATATAACATATAAACTAGTTTAAGTAGCATTCAAACATACAAAATAAGTTTAAATCATAACAACAATATAAATTAAAAAGAATCCATCAATTAATATGCTCCATGATCCTGAGACTTAAACATATTCAAGTTTAAAGTATTCAAAACCAAATCATTGTTCCTTTCTTTCAACTTTTTCTAAAACACAATTATATATTCTTTGGCTTCATCGAACAATTTAATTATCTTTGCATATGATATTGTATCTATCCCTACCAAGTAATCAAGTGCTTAAATATATACTTCAAAAGATTGAAAATAAAAATTTATAGGTATAGTCATATGTTTACTGTCACTAATAAAACTTGCAAAACTGCACTCATCCTCCTCTCAAACAACTTAAGATTTTTTTTTTAAAATTTTCTTTATTCATGGTTAAACCATTTGTCACTACACTTTAAATAAACTCTCTTTCATTTCATGAAATTGTTTTGAATTAGTACCAATCTTTACCCATTTATTATAGTAGGCATCATCAGGAATATCCTCATCATCTTTAAGCTCTTTATTTTTCTCATTATTTTCACTAATAAAAGGAATTTGGATTAAAGCATAAGCATATACCCCAACTATTGTGGTATCTCCACATATAGAGCACAACTTTTGATAATTCTAATAACTTTTCTTTTGAAATTATTTTGCACGTTTGATCACTTAAAAAAAATAATGTCTAATGGTTAATTACAAATATTAATACAAATTAAAGTTTTAATTATAATAATCGATAATTTAACATTTTATTTACCTTAAACAAGTTTTTTCATTATTTATAAGAAGTTGAAATTGTATTTGTCACAAGAGAATTGACAACTTTCACATAACTTATAATTTTTATAGAAGTTTTCTAATCTTTAAGTCCATTAAATTTATTCTTTTGTTGAGATTAAGTATAACTTTTTCTAGTTTTTTTTTTTTAATTTAATTCATTCTTAATAGTGTTTTAAGCATTAAGGGTAATGTTAGTATTTTTTTTTATTACTTTTTTTCACCTTTTCTTTTATCGAGGAAATGATTAGTCCTTTAACTTTCTTTGAATATATACTATTTGGTTTAATCTCAATAACTATTGTGTGTGAATAATTATTAGTAATTATGCTAATTCGTTCAAGTAATATAAATAATGAATATAGTATTGTTATATGATGAATGAAAGCAAATACACCAAAACACTAATTAATTCTACTTTTATTTTAAAAACCAATTTCAAAGTTTAAAAAATTAAATAAGAACAAATAAAATCTAAAGAGAAAAATTTACTAATAAACACAATGAGATTTAACCAAAAAAGAATATAATAAGATTTTTAAATTCACTATACCAAGGTTATATAAAATTCTTGCTAAATTGCTATCAAGAAAAATGGTTTATTCATATGTTAATGATATTTTTTATATTATTCAATACTTTTTCTCTAATTATATTAAATTTCTCTTTACCTATTAATCTATTTTGTCTCTATATAGATTAAAATAGATAAAAAGCATTAAGTTTTGTGAAAATTTCTATCTTTCATGATTGTTTTTGCAATTTACTCATCACTATTTCATGAATAATATTTGTATATTTATGTATTTCATTCAATTAATGGTATGCATTATTCAATCTAATTTAAGGAATCATTTCTTAGTCTGAACCATTTATATCAACTCAACTTAAAAAGTGATCATGTTTTAAAAAGAATTAAAAATAATAACACATACTTATCATTTGAAAAAAAAAAAAAATCTTAAATGACATAAAAGTAAAGAAAACTATATAATTATGGTTAATTTACACCATAGCCCTAGTTTAGAAAATTAGTTTGTGTTAAAAATAATAAAAGTCAAACTAAACATTGAAAACAAAAAAAGTTTTTGGAGAATAAAATGATTAAATAATTATGGAATTACTCCTTTGAAGATATTGTCACTCCTTTTTTCTTTGCCTCTCTACATTGTTCTCCCTTTAATGCATAGTTCTCTCTCTCTTTTTTTCTTTGGTGCCTTTTTATATTATTGATTAAGGTTTCCTATCTCTAATCAACTTTTGAATAGTTTATAAACCATAACTTGTGGTTTAAATATCTTCTTTTAAAAATCAAATTAATCTTTGATGTAAATAAAAAAGTTGTTACTTTATCTTTTAACTTTCTTTAGTAATAAGAATCACTTAATATGAATGTGTGTAATAAAAAATATATAATGCTCAATTAGTAATGAGATATAATCTTTAGTTTCCTAATAGGGATAATCTTCAATTCAAACCAAAAATACTTGTAAGGATTCTTTTATTTCATTTTCACTTCTTTATTAATAATTCTTAATGTCTATAACCCAAATTAAATTCAAATACTCATTTTATTTCTTTTCTACCAAAAATACGAAAATAAAAAAATATATAAAATCTAAATAAAATTTAGTTTATGTAAGAATAATAGCACTAATATGAAATCAAAATTATATAAAAATATATATCAAATTAGACTTAATTAATAACCTATCTTCATTTACACGAATAAGTTGACTTGGTTGCACCCTCTAGATATCCACTATAATAAGAATATTTAATGCATGAATTGACACTTGAAATAATATGAATACAAAATAATAGTAATTATAGGACTAATAGGTCAATTTTATAAAACATGATTGGAGAAGGAGACACATATACAACATTGCTCCTAAGATAAGTTCCAAAAATTAATAACTAATCTGGCCTAAAAGTCAACATTGATGAATTTTTAGAAAAAAAAAAAAAAACGTATGACACAAGTGAAAAAGATACAAATTCTTGAAATGTATAAAACTTTTATACTCACAAATATGAAAAACACATGTGGAAGAATTCAAAGAAGTCTAATGCTCTTAAACTTAAGGACTTGCAAGTAGTTGGATCAAGATGGAATTGATAACGTTAATCAATGCCCAAATCTCAAAATAATTGCACGAAAATCTCAATATCAATCCTTATTCTTGGAAACCCAAAAAGCTACTATGCAAATTCAATTTAAAGTTAGTTACAATAATAAAAAGGTAAGGCCTTGAATGCAAACCAAACTTGAGATATAAAATAATAGGGTTTGTAAAAATTAAAGTATCACATATCATCATATTGCAATATATATATATATATATATATATAATGTAAAAGATTAAATGGTATCAATGAAAAGTAGTAACTTGTATTGATTAAAGGACATAGGTTATTTTAGGGTGAGATTATGGCAGTTTGCATAAGGACTGTCTTGGTTTCATGTGGGATGACATTTTGGTAAAATTATTTTATTGGACTTAAAGACATGAGTTGTATATGGAACTGCTTCAATTTTAGTATGTTTAAAGTTTGTATAGGGTTTTGGTCCTTCTATCATATAAGCAAATTGCAACCAACTTCACCGTAAATCCAAAATGTGAAACAAAATGCCATTTTATCTTACTTAAACTTTTGAAAAATGAAAACCATATAAGTTTTTTTGGTAATAGTAATATATGATCAAGATAGAAACATGAAATGCAAAATCTAGAAGTGTGCCCACATCCAAATTATGAATTAAAAATAATTACTTTTATACATAAGTTTGAAATTACATCTTGGAAAGAAAACTTGTAAGTCTTAATTCATAAATAGAATTTACATAACTATTCAACATGAAATATTGAAAAGCAGTATTTTTCAAATTCTAACTACTGCAATGGTTGTTATAAGAAACTATATGATTATGAAGTGGAAGATCAAAGAGATCAAGAAACTAACATGTTCTTAATAAGTGATTACCTCTTGGATTGAAGCTGACTTATTTTGGGTGTCTAGGAAATGGACAATGCCTATATAAAATCGAAGCATTGTAAGAAAGAGGGAGAGAAAGGGATTCAACAAGAGGAGAGAGAGCACGAGAGACATACACACATACACAAAGAGAGAGAGAGAGAGAGAGTAATAGTGTATGAAAGAGTAATAGGGTGAGATAGAAGATGTAAAATAGAAAACCAGGTTTTGACATTTTTTGCTCACTATTTTTTTTTTCCTTGAGTAATTCTTTTTTCAAATTTTAACTAGAAAAAAAAAATTTCTATGCCTTACTAGCTTCTTATTTTATTTAGTTAAAAAGGTGAAAATCTTAAAACCATAGCCTTTCTTGATATGCCCTAAGAAAATTATAGTATGTTGTTCTCACAGTCTTGTATGGGTTGTAATTGTTGTCAACTAGGTTTAAGTGTGTAAGAAAGCAAAGTCACATGGAAGGGTAAGAAGGTAAAAGCCATATAGAGGGGTAAGAACATAAAAGCCACATGGAAGGGCAAGATAGTAAATTCATCGCAAGTAAGTCCTATTAAGGTTTCATGGAAGAGTATATAAAGGCCATTGGAAGACAACAAAAAAAGAGACGTATTGACTATTGAGAAAAATGGATAGAAAACCTAGGTACACCACCGGTAAGAAAGAGAAACCCGTGAGGATCGGTACACCACCGGCACACCTAGCAGTTGGCAGTTGAGTAGATCGGCACACCACCGGCACACCAGTAGTCGGCAGTTGAGCAGATTGGCACACCACCGGCACACCAACGGTCGACAATTGAGCAGATTGGCACACCACCAGCACACCAGCGGACGACAGTTGAGTAGATCGGCGACGGCATGAGACTAGAGAGATCCGGCAGAATAGGGGTTAGATGGAAAAACAAAAACCAATGATGAGAGAGATCCGGTCGACGGTGAGAGATCCGGCAGAACAGGGGCTGGACGAAAAAACAGAAATGTGAGGCAAGCTGTGAGACAAGGAGACGGGTGAGATTATGAGACGGTGAAAGTAGGAGCTGTATGAGACAACCTAAAGAAGGAATTCGGCGAAATATCAGAGAGAACTCAATGTATTTCCAGATTTCTTCAAGAAAGGTTAGAGAGCATTGTGGTGAACTTCTAAGCGGCAGTGGAGCAGCCTTTCAATTCAACAGAGGCAAGACAAATTAGAAGAAGGGTAGACACAGTAAGTGACACTCTTTGTATTGTATTTGCTTAGTATTTGTAATAGTGAAAGGAGTAGAGGATTAAGACATCCATTGTAACTGGAATTCTTAAGTATAGTGGATGGTCTCGGTAAGGGAGAGTCCCTATCACCGCGGATGTACGTCACGTTGATGGAACCACGTAAATCTCGTGTGCCCTTAATTTGCTTTACGTTTTGTGTTTTGAATTAAGTTGTGAACGTAGTTAAAATATCAGTCAACCCATAACCTAACGAAAACCTAAACAAAAACATCTGAATTATCTATTAGGTAAGGTGTTTGAAAGGTGACTTTGGGGACTATTGTGATTAGTAGGTAGTAATAGTTCTACCTTAGTTGAGTTTGAGAAAGAGTTCGCTTTTAAGAAGAGGTTGAAGTTGTTCACTTACCTGCGAATTGCAAATTGTGGTGATATTGATTCACCCCTTTTTCAGTATCACAAACTAATAGATCCTAAGGATAAGTCAGGAATTTCAATTGGTATCAGAGTACAGGTTCACTAATTTGAAACTTAACAGCTTGGTGTACTAGTTTGAAGGGATCTAAAAGTTTGACTTGTTCAGCATACTGAGAAATGGAAGTCGGTACCAGCACTAGCACCACTTACAGTAAGAAGGTTTCAATCTTCAACGGAACTAATTATCATATGTGGAGAGTAAGAATGCAAGTGGTATTTGTAACCATGGGCATAAACGTGGAGAAATGCGTACAGGAGGGTTTTGTGGCTCTAGAAGAAGATAAAGACCCAACCCCAGAGGAGTTAAGACAGTTTAAGATAAATGGGAAGGCCTCAAATGTCATCATTTCTGCATTGACAGATGCTGAGTAGGCTAAAGTTATAAACTGCAAATCTGCTAAGGAGATATGGGACAGATTGCAGAAAGTCTATGAAGGTGATGGTAGAATGAAAGAGGCTAAGTTTTAAGTGTTCAAGGAGAGATATGAATCTTTCAGAATGTAGAAGAATGAGACAGTTCAAGAGTTCTTCACCAGGGTTATTGACGCTGTAAATGACCTGAGAAGTCATGGGAAGAACAAGAAGGACTCATCGATTGTGAAGATAATTCTGAGAATTCTACCTAAAAGGTTTGCCTCAAAGGTGGCAGCCATAGAGGCGAGTAGAGATCTCAATTCTATGTCTTTGCATGATCTTCAGTGCAATCTCATTACATGTGAGATGAGAATAAAGTCAACTGAGATCTCCTCAACGTCAAAGGTATCAAAGGAGTCAGCTTTCAAAACTATGAAACACTTGAAGATAAAAGAAAAGGAAGAATCATCCAGTAAGGATAATGATGATGATGAGGAAGAAAGTGAAGGTGAATTATTGGGTTACTTCATAAGGAAATTCAAAAAGGGGTCTAAGAAGGGAAAAGGACAGTTGTCCTTGAGATGTTATCGTTATGGGCAGACTGGACACTTTGCTTCTCAATGCAAAGTGAAACTTGATGATGAAGATGAGGATGGTGATGATGAGTAGAATTCAAGATGGAGAAGATCATCATTCAATTCAAAGAAGTCCAGTAAGAAGATTGCCAACCCACAGAGGAAGACGAGAGGCTTATTTAAGAGTTATGTGAGTCAGACAAAAGAAGCCGATGAGGAGGAAGATGAAGCCTCATCAGATGAGTATGTCTTTATGGCATCAGTACAAGGTGGTAGCTCAACCTCTGAAGAGGAAGAGGAAGTTGATGAAGAAGAGCCAGATCTTGAAGCTGAGTTAGAAGTAGCTTTAAAGGAGATAATCAGAAGGGGCAGAACCATAAGAAGATTGGAGGCCCATATAAAACAAGCTGAAGCAAGGTCTGAGGAAGCTGAAAGTCAAAACGATGAAATAAGGGTTGAGCATATTGACTTGAAGAGAGGATTTGAGGAACAGATCAAAATATGTGAATACCTTATAGTAGAGCTTGGCTCAAGGGCTTCAAAAATTGAAGAAATGGAGAAAAAGTTGCTGAGACTTCAATAACAACTCAAAAGTAGTAAAGAGAACTTGCAGAAACTTGAAATGATAGGAGAAACAAGTTTTGAAAAAGAAGAGAAGAATGTAAAGAAAGTGCAGTAATCTGAAGCTGCATTGGCTAAAGAAAGTAAGAATGTGTCATAGAAGTTGAAGAGAAGGTTGTGACTCAGAAGAAGATAGTTGAGAATAAAGAAGATCTGAAGAAACAACTTAAGGTGGCAAACAAGAAGGAAGAAAAGAAAGTCACACAAGCAAAGAAACCAGCTATTTTGCCTACATAGCAAATGATGAACAGAAGAAGTCAAACAGTGATCAGACCCAAAAAGAGGCAGTTTTAAGGTCATTGCCTTTATGGTGGAGTTTGGGGTCATAAGGCGAGTAACTGCTGGTGGAGAAGGTCAGTATATGTCTCCAACTTGAGAAGGTACGATGCTACATACAGGGGGAGACAATACAGAATTCAGAATAGAACACCTATCGCGAGTTCTTGCACATACTGTAAAAGGTAAGGATACGCTGACAAGGATTGTTGGTAGAAGCTCGAACCAGTGGTTTCAAAGAACAAGTTTGCTATATTGGCAAACTTGGAACAGTATGAAAGGTGCGAGCAGGATGACCATAATGCCAAGAGATGCATGACACTTCTCCCTGAGCAAGAGAAGGCACTTAATGGCACAGTGAAAACAAATGGTGCAGTCAAAGCTGAGAAAAAGAAGAAAGCTATCGTCCAGCCAATTCAAAAGAAGGAATATAAAGTTAAAAGGGAGGTGGCTAACATAGTTGAAATTGCACTCAAAACTGACTGCAAGGATAAGTAGTGGATCCTTGATAGTGGATGCACTTCGCACATTACGGGTGATAAAAGTAAATTATCAAAGCAAAATAAATTAAGAGAAGGCAGAGTCAAGTTTGGCAATGATGATTCACTCAACATCAATGGTCAGGGGTTAGTAAAAATTGGAAGGGAAAGCTGAAAAATGTTCTGCACGTTGAAAGACTCAGATATAATTTAGCATCTGTCAGTCTGCTATGTAATGAAAACCATAAGGTAATATTCACAAAAACAGGTTGCCAGGTAAAGAGTAAAGAAGGCAATACTATTGCAGCCGGGAAGAGAACAGCTGGAAATTTATATGTGATTGATAAGGATAAGACAAGTGGCTGTTTACTCACCAAAGAAGAAGAAAATCAACTCTAGCATAGGAGGCTAGGACACTTATCACAGAAGAACATGAGGAAGCTAACCACTACTCATGCAATTAGAGATATTCCCGACCTCAGGAGAGAGAGAGAGTATGTTTGCTCAGCATGTTTTAAAGGAAAACATGTCAGAGAACAGTATAAGACCAAAGAGTTCAGTTCTGAAGTAGTGCTTGACATTGTGCATACTGATTTATGTGAGCCGATGAGAACAAAAGGGTTGAAAGGTGAGAGGTACTTTATCTTGTTTGTTGATAATTATTCTAGAAGGACCTACATCATGCACCTCAAATACAAGTCAGAAGTTCTGAATTGCTTTAAGAGATACAGAAGATTGGTTGAAAATGAGAGTGGAAGGAAGATCAAAGTATTGAGGTCAGATTAAGGCACTAAATTTACAAATGAAGTTTTTGAAGATTACCTTGAGAAGTATGGTATTCACCATCAGATGGTAGCAGCGAGAACACCTTAATAGAACAGGGTGGTAGAGAGGAAGAACAGAGCTGTGATTGAAATGGCAAGAATTCTACTGATGGAATCCAAGCTTTACACAAGATTTTGGACAGAAGCAACATTCACTGCTATACACCTACTGAATAGAGTTCTACTAAGGCCCAGTGCTAATCAGACTCCATATGAGCTATGAAGTGGGAAGAAGACAACAGCTAAGTATCTTAGAGTCTTTGACAGCCCATGTTTTATGAAGAACAAGGAGCAAAACTTGGGGAAATTCAACGTTAGGTCTGATGAAAGCATCTTTGTGGGATACTCAGCAAAGACAAAAGGTTATAGGGTTTTCCTGTGTAAGTTGGGAAAAGTGATCACTTCCAGTGATATAAGAATAGATAAGAACTGGAAAACAATGCAGAATGGATAAGCTGAGGACAATGAAGAAGATGACTTCAATATAGATGAAGAATCAAACCAACCTGAAGAAAAGGAATAAGAAGTAAGTTCAAACTTGAAGAAGAGTGAGTCTGAAGATGAAGAAAGAGATCCTCTTGTAATTAAGACGGTGCAAGGAAGAAGGACAAAGAAAACATGGACCAGTACTCATCAAGCAGATCAGATCATAGGTGACCCATCAGCAGGAGTTACAACAAGAAGAAAAATTATGGGAGCTACTGCTCTACTCTCATAAGTTGAACCTAAATCTGTTGAAAAGGCTATTCAAGACCAAGCCTGGGTCAAAACTATCAATGAGGAGTTGGATCAAATTTAGAAGAATGATACATGGAAGCTGGTTCCAAGACCCACTAATAAAAATGTCATAGGAATAAAGTGAGTGTTTAGGAATAAACACAATGAAGATGGCAAGGTGGTAAGGAACAAGGTCCAGCTGGTTTGCAAAGACTACACTCAGATAGAAGGGGTAGATGTTGATGAAACTTTTACACCTGTAGTAAGGTTAGAAACTATCAGAATGTTCTTAACTTTGACAGCACACAAGAGGTATAAAGTCTATCAGATGGATGTGAAATCTGCCTTTCTGAATGAGCTCTTGAAAGAAGAAGTGTATATTGAACAACCCGATGAAGTACAAATCAGTGAGGATGACACACATGTGTGTAAGCTGAAGAAAGCCTTGTATAGTCTTAAGCAAGCTCCAAGAACATGGTACAGTAGGTTGGATGCGTACTTGAGAAGGTTGAACTTCAGAAAAGGAACAGTTGATAATAATCTGTATGTGTTCAACTTAAAGAAAAGTCAGCTGATAACCATAGTATATGTAGATGACATCATCTTTGGAGGGGATCACTCTGAGCTATGCTAAGATTTTGCACAGAAGATGAGTGAGGAATTTGAGATGTCTTTGATTGGAGAAATGACGTACTTTCTTGGATTACAAATAAAGTATTGTGAAGAAGGTATCTTTATTTCTCAGACGAAATATGCCAAAGAAATGTTGAAAAGGTTTGGCATGGAGGATAGCAGATCTGTCAGTACCCCTATGACAGTGGGCTGTAAGTTAACAAAAGATCAGGAGGGAAGAAGTACAAGCCCTACAGAGTACAGGAAGATGATAGGGAGCCTTTTGTACCTTACGGCATTAAAGCCTGATCTTATGCAAACTGTGTGCGCTGCCAGTAGATTCCAAGCTGATCCTAAGGACTCTCATGTGTTGGTAGTGAAAAGAATCCTAAGGTACCTCAAAGGAACACTGGAAATGGGCTTGTGGTATCCAGCCATGGATTCTGTTAAACTACAAGCATACACTGATGCAGACTGGGTATAAAGTATAGATGATAGAAAATCAACCAGCAGTTGTAGCTTCTACTTGAGTTCAAAGTGTGTTGCATGGTTAAATAGAAAGCAAAATAGTGTTGCTTTGAGCACAGCTGAGACTGAGTATATGGCTGCTTGTACAGCATATACACAGGTGAATTGGATGCTAAGACAATTGGCAGATTTCGGTGTTGAAGTAAAGTTATCAGTGAGTGTACTTTGTGATAATCAAAGTGCTATTGATCTCAGTAAGAATTCGGTTCAACATTTGAGGAGTAAGCGTATTGACATTTGGTATCATTTCATCAAAGATCAAGTGGAATAAGGTACAATTCTGTTGGAGTATGTTGGTACTAAAGATCAAATTTTAGATATTCTAACTAAACCTCTGTCCACAGAGCTATTTGAAAAGCACAGATTGAGTCTATATGTGCAAATGCCTCCTCAAGCCTGAAGTTCAGGTGAATCCTCCATCTCCACTTTGTGAGTTTTTCAGATTTGTGATTGGTTGGCAAAGGGGGAGAGAAGCAACAGTGCAGGGGAAGCTGTTAAGAAAAGGGGAGTGCATATTTAGGGGGAGTTGAACTGTTGCATAATGACTTTTGTTATGAGTGTTGCCAATAATTACAAAGGGGGAGATTGTTGTTCCCACAGTATTGTATGGGTTGTAATTGTTGTCAACTAAGTTTAAGTGTGCAAGAAAGTAAAGCCACATGGAAGGGCAAGAAGGTAAGAGCCACATGGAAGGGTAAGAACGTAAAAGCTACATGGAAGGGTAAGACAATAAATTTGCCGCAAGTAAACCCTATTAGGATTACATGGAGGAGTATATAAAGGCCATTGGAAGACAATAAAAAACAGAGACGTATCGGCTGTTAAGAAAAATAGACAGAAAACCTAGGCATACCACTGGCAAGAAAGAGAAACCTGTGAGGATCGGCACACCACCGGCACACCAGTAATCGGCAGTTGAGCAGATCAGCACACCACTGGCACATCGGCACACCAGCAATCGGCAGTTGAATAGATCGGCACACCACCGGCACACCAGTAGTCGGCAGTTGAGTAGATCGGCGACGGCGTGAGACTAGAGAGTTCCGACTGGGACGGCATTTGATCCGGCTAGGATGGTAGAAAGATTCGGCTGGGACAGTGAAGAGATCTGGCAGAAAGAGATCCGATCGATGGTGAGAGATCCGGTAGAATAGGGGCTAGATGGAAAAACAGAAACCAGCGGTGAGAGAGATCTGGTCGATGGTGAGAGATCTAGCAGAACAGGGGCTGGACGGAAAAACAGAAACGTGAGGTGAGCCGTGAGACGGGTGAGACCGTGAGACGGTGAAAGTAGGAGCTGTGTGAGGCAACCTAAAGAAAGAATTCGGCGAAGCATCAGAAAGAACTCAACGTATTTCCAGATTTCTTCAAGAAAGGTTAGAGAGCGTTGCAGTGAACTTCTAAGCGGTAGTGGAGCAGCCTTTCAATTCAACAGAGGCAAGACAAGTTAGAAGAAGGGTAGACACAGTAAGTGACACTCTTTGTATTATACTTACTTAGTATTTGGAATAGTGAAAGGAGCAGAGGATTAAAATATCCATTGTAACTGGAATTCTCAAATATAGTGGATGGTTTCAGTAAGGGAGAGTGCCTACCACCGTAGATGTAAGTCACGTTGACGAAACCACGTAAATCTTGTGTATCCTTAATTTGTTTTACATTCTGTATTTTGAATTGAGTTGTGAACGCAGCTAAACTATCAACCAACCCATAACCTAACGAAAACATAAATAAGAATATCCAAATTGTCTATTAGGTAAGGTGTCTAAAAGGTGACTTTGGGGACTATTGTAATTAGTATGTAGTAATAGATCTACCTTAATCGAGTCTGAGAAAGAGTTCGCTTTTAAGAAGAAGTTGAAGTTGTTCACTTACTTGCGAATTACGAATTGTGGTGATACTAATTCACCCATTCTCTCAGTATCACAAACTAGTAGATACTAGGGAGAAGTTAGGAACTTCATAGTTTATGTGCCTTTACATGGCGATAAATCTCATTTTAATTTTAGATTAAGTAAATTAAAGATAATTTACCTAATTTATCATTAAACTTGTTACTTATTTTTATTTCTATTACTTAATTTTAATTTGCTATAATTAAATCATTCAATTTCATTTTCATTTGAATTTAATCACTTCATTATTCTATGAAATAAAAGTTTATAAAATTCATTTACTAAAGATATATATTTTTATACCTTTTATTACTTTTATTCAATTAATGTATTCATATATTTAAATTATTTACATTATATTAATTAACACAGTATAACAGTAATGATAATAATTCATAAAAATAAAATTTTTTTTCTTTACATTTTTTAACATATAAAATATTAGAGAAGTAGAGGAGGAAACTTTTTAATAATTTTGAGAGAATTTATAAATTTTTATATATTTTTTAATTTTCTTTATTATCATTACATTGTGTAATTTGGAATAACTTAAATAATTTTAGTATATAAAGAGGAAATAAAGTAAATATTTTTTAAATTTTCTAATATTGTGACAAAATAATTAAATTAAAATAAAATTAATAATTAGTAATTTAATTATAATAAATTAAAATTAAGTGATAAAAATAATTTTCAAGGTAGAGTTGGGAATCCCTATCTCGGGATCCCTTGAAAAATAAAATACAAAAATAGAAATAAAATTATAGCATGTAGGCATTGTTAGTAGCAAATTGTAGTTAAAGGGGGTTGTTTAAGAGAGATAATTGTGCTTTACTTTTTTTCAATAGCAACGATAATAATACTCTTCCTTCCTAATGTTGTTTTTAAACAAAAATTCTAGAATCAACATTTTACGTGAACCTTTTTAAGTCTTTATAATTCCTATTACTAGATTTTGGAGAGAGAGAAAAGTAGAGAGAGAGATGGAGATTTAGGATGGAGAAAATTTCATTAAATTGATAGAATTGTTTGCTTGATTACTTTACATTGTTTTTTCTCTTAGTGTATACATTATATAGAGTTGATTTTAAGAGACCTTTTAAATCATTAATTCTGCACCACATTTCTTCTTAGGAATTCCAAAAGACTTTCTTCATCCAATCTCTTTGTTTGACTCAGTCTCTTGGTTCCAAATTTATTGTATTTGGTCTTTAAAGTTTAACATCATACTTCAACAATCATCGTTGATTATTGGGGTTTGAAGTCTTAAGCTGATACTATAACAATTGAATTATTTGCTTGCCAATGACTATTAAAAATGTTTGTAATATGCTCCTAGGTTGATAAGATGTGAGCTTTATACTTCTTTAAGAGAGATACTTAACTCTTATGTGGCAATTGTAATCACATAGTTGCTATTATAAAATAAAATAGTTGGTTTTGTGATCAAGTCCTTTAAGCCAAATTGCTTGATTTGACATACCTATAGTTGTTATGTACTTTACTTCTATAGTAGACTAAGTAATGATTTTCTCCTTCCTTAAGTTCTAACAAAGTGCTTTTAAACCTAAAAAGAAATAATAGCTGCTTATACTCTTTATGTCATTCAAACTGTTAACCCAATGTAAATCCATAAAACTAATCGATTATGTTTCCTTGTTGGCTTCATATCTGATTCCTAGGTGTTTAGTGCCTCTTAGGAATTTAAGAACTCTTTTGAAAACTCTTATATATATGTTGCTAATAGAATGAATCTTGATAATAGGCTCATTGTGAGAATTAAATTAGGTTTGATTGATATCAAGTAAAGTAAGCTATTAGCTAGACTTTTTTATTACTTGGGATTGCATAATGATTCACTTTTCAACTTAAATAGCTTCAAGTTCATGTGCAATGGAGTATTTATTGGTTTAAAACTCTTCATTTTAAAATTTTTTAAAAATATTTGTTGAAAATTTTTGTTGTGAAATAAAAGCTTTTAAGATGGCTTACTTGATTTCCATTCCGAGAAAATATCTCATCTCAACCAAATCAAAATTCTCAAAATTCATTTCCTTCTTGAATTTTCAGACATCATTATTATTTCTTCTTATACCCAACAAATCATTTGCATAGAGTGATATGATGAGAACATGCTTACCTTTATGCTTGACATACAAAATAGGCTCATTAGGACTCCTCCTAAAACCATGATTAATAAATTATGAATCAATCCTATTGTTTTAAGTCCTTTGTATTTATTTTAATCCATAAAAATGTTTCTTAAGTTTGTAGACCCAAGTCTCCTTACCTATGATCATATAGCCTTCAGGTTACTCCACTTAGACTTCTTCCTCAAAGTATTCACTAAGAAAACTTAATGTGATGTCTAACTAATATAATTTCAATCTTTTTTAAGCTATTAAGGAAAGTAAGAGTCAATTTGTATCAAAGTCTTATGACAAGAGTAAATGTTCATGAAAAATCAATGTTGGTTTGTTATACATAGCCTTTTACTATTAATTTAGGCTTGTGTTTATTAATTACTTAATTTAGATTTAATGTTGTCTTGTAGACCCATTTGACTTCTATTACCTTTTGTTATTCTTTTCTTGACACCAATTCTTATATATCATTTTTCCTGATTATTTTGATTTCTCTTTCCATGGACTATTTTATTCTTCATGACTAATAGTTTTTGCAAATTTTTAAGATTTAAACATTATATATTTACAAACCTATACTAGATTTGTGGCTTAATTTATCTCTATCAAGTATCTAATGATGGTTTAAGAGAAGATGATGAGCAATGCCTTTAAAAAGATGAAATTTTTGTATTTCTTATGAATTCATTACAAATACTTTCTATACATAAGTAATTGAAGATATAACATATATAAGCAACAATTGTTATTTTTTTAGAAGAAGTATTACATATTATTTGGGCACTAAATAATAAATTTCCAATTTTGAATGATCATAAAAATTTCTTATAATTTCTCTTTCTTAACACCTAAGGATAGCTCACATTAACACTTTCCCTCAAGTTAATGCTTAAATTAAATGTCTTTAATGCTTAACTTGACTAGTGAATAATGAAATGTCTTGTTAGTGGCAACCTTTATAAAAGTGTCAGCTAGTTAATTTTTGAATTTCACAAATGAAAATTGAATTATCTTTGCTTCCATTTTTTCTTTGATGAAATGTTGATTTATTTCTACATGTTTCACCCAATCATGTTGTATTAGATTTTAAGCAATTTAAATAGCTAATTGATTGTCATAAAATAAATGTATTATTAAGCTAGACAAAGAGTCAATCTCTTCTAACAACTTCTTGAATTAGAAGAGTTCAAATATTCCCTTAGTCATGCTTTTAAATTTAACTTTTATGCTCAATAATGTGACTACCTTTGTTTTTTTCTCTTTTAAGTGACTAAGTTTCCGTACACAAAAGTCAAATGGCAGATGTAAACCTAATGTTCATGACATATACCCATCTATATTCAAATGCTCATATTGTTTGAACATACGACCCTTCTTGGGGAAAGATTTCAAGTACCTTAGAATCTAAATCATAACATTTATATGATCTTCTCCTGAATTATGTAAAAATTGACTTAAAATGCTCATATTGTATGCGATATCTAGTTTAGTATGAGATAGGTAAATCAACTTTTCAACAAGCTATTGATATCTTTCTTTGTTTGTAGGTGTCTAGTCTAATTGTTCTCCTAATCCATGATTAAATTCTATTGATTTGTTCATAGACTTGTAGTCAAGCATTCTTGTCTCAGAAAGTTGGTCTAGTATATATTTCTTTTGAAATAAGAAAATTCCTTTAGTTGATTTGTTTACTTCAATTTTAAGAAAGTATTCAAGTCTTCTGAAATCTTTCATCTCAAACTTAGTGGGTAGGTGTTGTTGCAAGTTGGAAATCTCCTTTATATCATTTGTTGTAATTATCATATCATTCATATAAATTATTAATAGTGCAACCATTCTTTGTTGATGCTTAAGAAAGAGAGTATGATAGGTATTACTTTGGTTAAACCCACACTTCTTCATTGTTAGACTAAGTTGGTTGAATTATGCTCTAGATGATTGCTTAAGGGCATAAAGTGCATTTTGTAGTCAATAAGGAGACATTAGAGTTTAGTGGAACATCCATATGCACTTTCTCTGATAAATGCCTATGAAGAAATGCATTCTTCACATCATACTGATGTAAGGGTTAATCAAGATTTGTTACCAATGATAATAAAACTTGAGTAGTGTTGAGTTTTATAATTAAAGAAAATATCTCTTAATAATTTATACTATAGGTTTGAGTATAACCTTTTCTTACCAGTGTTGACTTATACCTCTTTATTGACATGTTGATTTTGTGCATGATAAAAAATAACTATTTGCATTCAATTATTTTCTTTCCTTTTAGCAAAGACACTAATTCTTATATATTATTCTTATGCAAAGCTACTATTACTTTATTAATTGCTTGGACTCATTTATGGTCTCTTAATACTTCATATATAGTGGTTGGGATGTGTCTTAAGGATAGTTAGTGTATAAAAGTCTATAGTGGTAGTAATAACTAATGAGTGCTAATATAATTGGTAATTGAATATTGAACCTTTTTATTTTGAACCCTTCTTGTGAGCTTCATATTCTTAAAAGACACATCAAATAGTATATAAATCCAATTTTGTTCACTTATTTTTGTGTAAATAAATATAAGTAACACACCTAAATATTTTGGGTGAGAGCACAAGAATTAAAGGCAATGGAACACAATTGGCAAAAACTTGTAAAAAAATTTTGAAATTTAGAACTTGAGATAACATTATATTCAACAAGTAGATGACTATAATGGTAGCTTTGACTCAAAAATGTGGTGGTGCACTTGTTGAGGTTAGAAGTTTCCTTGTACTCTCAAGAATATGTCTATTTTTTCTCTATACTACTTTACTTTGTTAGGGTGTTTAAGGACATGTAGCCTCACGTAACATTCCATGTGTTTGAAAATATCTTTGGAAATTCTTTATTGACATATTTACTATCATTATCTCATCAAAATATTTTGAGATTAGTAGAAAATCATGTCTTGCTCATATTATAAAATGATTGAAAAATACCAAAAACTTCACTCTTATTTTTGAACATATAAAGCCAAGTAATTCAAGTGTAGTGATCCACAAAAATTACAAACCATCTATCTCTTGAATAGTTTGATACTAACATTAGGCCTTAAACATCCAAATGAATTAATATAAATGGAACTTTATATTGTTTTGAATTGATGCGATATAGAATATAATAGCTTTTTGCTAAAATGCATGTCTCATGTTTCAAAATATAGTCATCCAAATTAGAAAACATCCTCAAAAATAAATACTTCAAATATGAAAAGAATGAATGTCTTAGTTGTTAGTGTCATAATTAAATTTGTTATGTTTTGAAACTAGCTCCATCCATAAAATTTGCCTATCCAAGATTAAATTCATCTAGATAATATAGTTCCTCTTACTTAGTACCACAACCAAAGGTCTCTTTGGTAAGAATATTCTAAAGTAAATAGAATTTTAAATAAATCAATATATAACAATATAATTCCCTAATAATTTAACCAATGAATAACAACTTGTTTGTAAGAAATGGAACTAATAATGTGTTAAATAAATTAAGAGAAGGCAAAAATGTCACTTTTCCTACTTTAATAATTGATATGGTATTCCATTAACATTGTAAACACATGTTTGACATAGATGAGTAACTATAACAAAGTCTTATAGATCATACATCATGTGATCAATTATACTTGAGTCAATAATTTAATTATTATTACCTAAATTATTTAAAGCCACTAATTTTCTTAAGTTGAAAAGAGCAGTACCATCATGGAACCCAAAACTTGCAATTGTGCAAGAGATAGTTGCGAATCTACATCCATCAAGGTTGCTCTGCTAGTGTTCCCTCCTACACTTTCACCCATATCATCATCACATTTCTTTTTAGATTTAAGTTCTTGCCATCATCATCACCCATATCATCCATGTAACTTAAAACATGTTTCTTTGGTGTACTTTTGATTTCCATAGTGGGTGCAACCTCCACCATTTTCTTGAGATTTTGTCTTTGCCATAGCATTAGATTTTCCATCAAATGTTAGCTATAAGATCAATTGCTTTCGTCCTTTTATTGTTAGCATGGCTCCACTAGATGTTGTATCACTTTCACTTTTTGTTAGCATTATCTCTTGTTAGAGCTCTTCTGCATAAACAAATGTATAAGCTTGGTTTCATTTGTAGTACATCCTTTAAACTTTTTTCTAATCTATCATTAAGTCCATCCAAGAAAGTATAAACTTAATCCTCTTGTATCATAATATTATATTATTTTATATCAATATCGCACTTCATTGGGTTAGACTATCGAAAATCAATCTCTCTCCAAAGGCCTTGAAGGTCATTATAGTATGTTTTGAGTGGTCCTCCTCCTAGCCTAAGTTATGTCACTTTTCTCTTTAAATTATAGACTTGTGAAGTGTAATGTCATCAAAATAAGTAGTAGAATCCACATCTCACACTACATTTGCTATTAGAAATCAAATATGATAACTAATTAATTTTAGGTCTATAAAATTGATTAACCAATCTTTAACAATAATGTTTTTAGTCCTTAACTTCTTGTAAAACGCATCACTCTCATCAAGTTGAGGAATATTTCCATTAATATTTCCTAGTTTGTTTTTGCCAAATATGTACATCTCAACAACTTGAGACCAAAGTTCATAATTAGAGCCATCCAACTTTATGCCAATGTACATTGAGCCAAAATCTTGACTCACTAGAATTAATGTGTGATTCAATATTTGTGATATTTTGAAGGACAATTTCACAAAGATTGAATCCTTTCCTTAAGAATGCCCCTTGGATATTTTTGGGTCTATCATTATTTTGGATAGGTTCATAAAGTTTTGGGAACTCTATTTTGATACCATGATGCTTTGAAAGAAAATGATAAATAATACTTTTGAAAAAGATAAATTTTTTATATTTCTTATGAATTTATATAATTACTTTTTATATATAGTGACTGAATATATAACATTTATATGCAGTAATTATTATTATCTAAATAAAAGAATATCACATATTATATGATAACTAAATAATAACTTTTAATTTTGATCACAAAAAATTTCTATAATTTTTATTTCTTAACTAAAGACAACTTATGTCAACATGTAATCTTATGTACAAGAGACTAACGATGATAATGCACCTAATGATAATATGAGAGTGAAATCTAGTGAGAAATCGACTATCGTATGTACTATTGTTTCAACTTGTCAAAGGTGTTTGCTTGCCTCTTGCAATCCACCTCTTTAACTGATCTTTCTCTCTCTCTTTTTTTTCCATGTTTATACATTAGATCTTTTTTATAATTGTATCAACTAGAGTGTTGATTTTTACGTTGGATGTTAGGTTGCCTTTAGCTGGTTGTCCTCATTCCCAATGACGTTAAATTATCCATTGTTTCTTTCGGTAAAATATTAGTTAGTTTTTTTTTTTTCTTTTTTTGTACTATTTTTATTTAACACTATTTCTTTTATTGCCTTTTATCCTTTTTCATTGTCCAATATCTCATTATTTAAGTAGAGGGAGTTAGTGTACAATATCTTCTCACCTAAATAGAAGATGGGTACCACAAATGTGAGGATAGATATTATAGTTGTGATGAGATTGATATAATAGATTGGTTTGGTTTTTCTTTTCTTTATCATTTATGTTGTCTTCTAAGTTTTTATGCTTTTTAGATGTACTAAAAATTAGATAAAATACTTAATGTGTAATTCAATGAAGACAATAGACACTTTGATAATTAAATAGAGCTTGATACTTGTTCAATAGCAAGTACTATATATGACTCCCGAATGATAGAGCTTAAAGGGTCCATGACAAGAAGAAGAGGTGCTGGGCTACAAAAACGTGATGACATACAATATGATCTCTTGATAAACTTATATAATATATACTCAACTATTTTCTAATGAATGGATAATCTTTTATATAAAAATACTTCCCAATTGTTTCTTGATGTGCTCTATGCTTTTCTGTTTTGGTTTTGGTTTTATAGACTTAAGTAATTTTTTTTCTTAATTCTTTTTTATTTTTTTAAATTTAAAAGTAAAACACTTAATTATTATTATCATTTTAACCAAAAAAAAAAAAAAATTGCTATGTGGCATGAGTAAAAGTCCAACATCCAACACATTTTATCATTTCATTACAATAAGTGTTATTTATATTTGCACTCAAAGTTTTGAAATAATTACATGCCCCCATAGATAAGTATTAGTTTGTTTTATTAATTGGAATATGATATAAATTGGACATTATAATTAATATTTTCAACCCCAAATGGTGTGAAAATTTTGTATTTTAGTTTTAAATTCATTAGTCATATTATATATAGAAACTCAATATCTGTAGTGAACTACAAAAAAATTTGAATTTATATTTTGTATCAATTCATTATTTTCATAACATTAGTATATGTATATATTTTTTGTTAATGCAATTGTTCTTATTATTTTGAAGTATACAAATATTAATTTAACATTCTGTCAACATACATTACCTATTCACAAGAAATCAAGTATATCAAATGAAAGAGCTTATGTAAGGAGTAATTAAATAACTTGAACTTGGTACAGTGATGTGTTTAGAATATGATATTCAGTGACATGTTTTTATAAAGAATATCAGTGCATTACGTACCTGCACCAAACCTTGGCCCCTAGGAGATGACGCTGAAGACAATTATAGCCAATCCTATCCCGTGTACGTGGGCAAGTAGGTTTAGCGTGCATCATGCACGTAGTACTTGCTCATCGTGTTGATTTGATCGTCCCAAGTCCATCACGAAGTACGTGATTGTACTTGCTACAAATCCAGTTTTGTGATCTCAGGAGCCGTCCAACTAGTGGGAACTTTGTGTTGTCATTCGCTATAGATTGCTCCATGCCGAGAACACGAGACAAAATCTCAACTGGGGAGTGATGGAAGCTTGCCATGCGTTAGGTTTGACTTACTCTCCTTGGCGGCTAGCACGCGTGGCAGTAGTAGAGTTGAATCACTAGGGAGTAGCGACAATGCAACCATGAGATTCAGATTTCGGTTCAATTTTAGATCTAATAATTAATTATTCTTTCTTCAATTTTAAACGGCATAAGAAAAGCAATGTAGACGTAATTCAACATGATTGCATGGAGAAAAAAATGGACACGTCGGAGCATAGTTGTCATTAGGGCTGTATATGAAATCGCACAACTTGATAGAAAGTATTAAAATCTTATTGATACTATTAAAACCACTAGAAGCAGGTTGACTATAATGTTTGTTACAGTTTTGAATATCTAAAATCAACTAATAATACTAAAATTCAAAATTATATTTTATAAAAATATAAATTACTAGAATAAATTTAATTATGAGCACTAAATTTAGAACTTAAATTTAGTTACATTTATATTTAAATTTAATTTATTGTCTATTTATTTTCTAATAGTTTATTTAGAATAAAATTTTATCTATATTATTTATGGTTTTTTTTTGTTAATCTTTGCAAATTTATTTTTTTTATAAATATTATTGAAATTGTCAAATTGATTAAATTAACTCACAACTACTAATAATAATATGATTAGTTTCATTTTTATGTTAATTTGATTGTAGTTTTTAAAACTTTTAAATTGTTCTTAATAATTTAGTTTGAATATATGTACTTAACTAACTAACCTATGGTTGAACAAACATGAGAAGCTACTGGGACAATTATATTCAGAAATCATTAAAAAAAAAGTCCACTTAATAATATTATTATTACATTAGACAATGAGCCCTCTTGTGAGTATATTTGGACCCATTTACCTTTTTTTTTTTATTCAATGTAGATTATTTGTAATAAGATTAAAATAATTTAAGAAAATTAATGAGAAATGCCATTACTTCTGAAGTTATCCTACGCGAGTACTTTTTTTTTTTTTTTAATTTCACCTTAAACAAAAGAACTCTAATAGATAGATATAAAAATTTGATACATTTTTACACGTGTGATATATTTATTTAAACGATAACCGTATTTTTTTATCTAAAAAATGTATATTTTGCATTATATTGATTACACATTATAGTGTTTAAATGAATGCTTAGGACTACAATTAAATGCATAATGACATATAGAAAAAAAAAAATTGTATCCATATAATATTTTTGGATAACTTAATTATTATTATTATTATTTAGTTTCTATGGCATGTGGCCATATGCCCCTAAGGGAACTCCTTTTTTTTTTTTAATTTAATTTTTAATTTTTTATTTTTAATGTCGTTTGAGTAAAAAGTAAAAGACTTTAATTCTTTATTTTTATTCTTTTTTTTCGTCATTTGCATTAATATATATGTATAATGAGTTCCATTAGGATGCTTCCAATGAAATCATCTTTTTGTTATCAATTTTTCACTCTTTTTTTTAATTATTATTTTTTTATTTTTTACTTTTTTTATTATTACTATTATTATTGTTTTTTAAAGTAAGAGAATTTTTTTTTAATTTAAAATTTAATTTTTTGAAAAAAAGAAAGAAAAAAAAAAAAGGGAATGGCTAAAAAGCTAACCGTTACAGATTTAAAGTAGAGAGTCGCCATTAATGACGAAGTAGTTCATTTGATTACGGAGAAGATATTAGGTGAGTTCATCATCATCGTCATCATGAGCAGCCGCAGCCAGCTCCACTGGCACCACCTAAGAAGTTTATATAACAAAAGCTCAGCCGAGAGAGGGGCAGCAGCAGCAGTAGCAGCGGTAGTAGTGGTCCAGTAGAAACAAGAGAGAGAGAGAGAGAGAGGGAAAAAAAATAGCAGCAGTTGTGGAGGAGATGGACATACCGTAGAGAATATTGAGCTGAGAGAGTGCTGACGCCGCGGCGATGGAGGCCGAATGGAATGCGACGGACGCAGTCATTTTCTTCGGCTTGAGCCTCGTGCTCGGGATCGCGAGCAGACACATCTTGCGCGGCACTCGTGTCCCTTACACCGTTGCTCTTCTCATCATTGGCATTGCCCTTGGCGCCTTAGGCACGTTCTTCTGCTTTTTCTCCTTTTTTGTTTTTTTTTTTTTCAAATTTCATTTCTCAATTTTCTTTTATTTTTATATTTTTTTTGATTATTTTTCCTAAAACTGGCTTCGTTTTTCCGATAATCCGTTTGACCTAGCTGTATCGTTTGATTCTTCTTTGAAGTTGAATTCTTGAAAATGATTTTATATTTGTTTTTTCTTTGAAGTTTGAACAGAATTTTTGGATTTTTTTTTTTTAAATTTTTGGTTAAGTTTCGAAGCATATTTGGCATATGAATTTTCCATAATTCGTTTTTGTGTTAAATTTGTTTGCATTGGAAAAATTTTTGTTATTGTCGTAATGTGGTTTACTTACAGAGTATGGTACTGATCATCGGCTGGGAAGGATTGGAGATGGCATTCGGCTTTGTGAGTTATTTCTTGAATGATTTTTTGTCAAAATTGCCTGGGATTTTGTGAGAGATCTTTTTTTATTTTAGAGGTAATTTAGCTGTAAAATTGACTATGTTGCCATGATTGTGCAGGGTCAAGTATTGACCCCGACCTCTTACTGGCTGTTTTTCTTCCTGCCCTTCTTTTTGAGAGCTCCTTTTCCATGGAAGTGCACCAAATAAAGGTTTGCTTTTCCTGCTCTCATTTACAAGTTACACACTTGAAATTCATGATTTGTTAAGGGACGCTAAAAGGGCACCAAGAGATGTAAAATTTCACCAATTAAAGAAGTCTGTATGTGATTCAGTAACAGAAAAGTAAGTTCCTTGTCATTTTTTGAATGAAAAGTACAGGGTACAATGATACCTCTCTTTCATGGTCCTGTCAATGGGAAATGCTATGTGAGAAGGGTATTTGTTGCTTTCTTGTAATTAGTCAAGTCTCAAGCTAGAATACTCTTAACCACTGAATGGTAAATGTA
Organism: Rhizophora apiculata; assembly: GCA_037832385.1. Lineage (NCBI taxonomy): Eukaryota > Viridiplantae > Streptophyta > Magnoliopsida > Malpighiales > Rhizophoraceae > Rhizophora > Rhizophora apiculata. The sequence continues at coordinate 976,732 of CM075441.1, read as the reverse complement.
AAACTTGAGGCCCAATGTTCTTTTTGAGTGTTGGTCTTTAGGAAGTCAATAATCGGCAGAATATGGATAATCGGCTGTAACTTTTTAGTCTTGCTGGTAGCCTTTAGTGGTGGGAAGCTAATTTATTGAACATCAATGACTTCTCCTGATCAATGGCAAATAGAAGTCAGATCCCTTAGCTGGCTTTATTGCTACAATTGACTCAATTAGCAAATAATTTGGTCTTTACACTTGGTTAGCTAAAAAAATATCTAGTCTATTTTTGTGACTTGAATTGGTCACTCAAGTCATGGTGCATAAATTTCATTGGTCATATAAGGAAAGTTTAGTGATAAAATTATGGAGTTTTCCAAAAAATTGTGAGCATGTACTACAATTGGTTGTCACAATGTTGACACCAGCAAAGGAAAATGACCATTTGCTTTTGGATGGTTTTCCAAACTACTTTTCTGTTTCCCTTGCTTTTCTCATCCAGGGCGATAGTTATATAGCCCTGTCCTATAGATGTACCTTGTGATTTTATGTCAATTTTCTTTTGTTTGTTTTAAGTGTTAGTTTCTCAATAGAGTGACACATAAAAATGAAATCTTACACTGCAGTTTAGGAGTAACATTACGGAAAATTTCATTGATTTTTAAGAGTTTAGAGAGTGTTTGAATCTTGAACCAACCAATTGCTTTTCTATCCACTCTTTGCAGAGATGTATGGCACAAATGATTCTACTTGCTGGTCCAGGGGTTTTGATCTCAACATTCTGTCTTGGATCTGCTTTGAAGGTATCCAGCAGGACTACAAATAGTCTTCAAGATATAATATTTTTTTATAAAATTACATCTCTAACATTTCATTGCAGCTGGCTTTCCCATATAACTGGGGCTGGAAAACCTCATGGTTGCTTGGGGGACTTTTGAGTGCAACTGATCCTGTGGCTGTTGTTGCTTTGTTGAAAGAGCTAGGTGCAAGCAAAAAATTGAGTACAATAATTGAGGGGGAATCATTGATGAATGATGGGTATTTAATTCTTAAATCTTTGTTTGTTTCCTTGTCTGACTTACTGTATATTACTTGACATTTTTTAGTTGGTGTGTCAAGCATCTAAGAATTCATATATGTATTTTGTTTGGATTATTTTGGTCTTTTTGTGCAATTTCAATTTACTGGCTTCTTTGTTATGCATTTATATTAATGTCCAGGACAGCAATTGTGATCTATCAGCTGTTCTATGGGATGGTCCTTGGAGAGAGCTCTCACTGGGGTTCCATCATAAAATTTCTGTTACAAGCTTCACTTGGAGCGTGGGTATCAATTGCTTTAGTTTCTGATTACAAATTATTTGCTATTTTATGATATGCTCGTCTTTTCCAGTGTAGGCATGGGTCTTGCTTTTGGAATTGCATCATTTTTGTGGCTTGGGGTTATTTTCAACGACACAGTGATAGAGATTGCCTTGACGCTTGCTGTGAGCTATATCACTTTCTTTACCGTATGTACCTTTCCAGATGCACTTGGTTTTATTATTCATCTGTCAGTCATACCCAATAATTTGAATACCATATGATTATTCATGGAATCTTACAAAGCCATTGTTGCTGCCACACACAAGGTCTTTTGCTAGAATTTCAAATGCAACCTAAGTTGCTTGGAGAATTAACAGTTCTGTGTCTCAGTGATGCATCCTATGTTATGTGGTCCAGATGGCCTCCCCCTTATCGCTTTCTGTCACTTGGCACTTTATCTCTTTGGAACTTTTTCAGATTTTCAGCTATTCTGCTTTGTATTTCTTTGATCTTTGGATAAAGTGTTAGCTGAGGCTGATTTATTTCCTCATCTTTGTTCACAAATCTGCTTAGCAGTTAATTTCTTTATTGCAAGAGCCTTTGGCACCAGCTGTTCCTTATTAGCATTCAACTTAAGCTGAGTTCCTTAGATATGGAGTTGTTTGTTTAGTTTCTCTTTGTCTTCTTGTGATTTTTCTGCACAACCATTTATATGTTGTCATGTGATTTGTAATGCAAATTTAATAAAAAAAATTTGAGAAACACTGTGTTACTATCCATTAAAATATTTATATATATATATATATATATAATTCATTTTTATGATCTGTTTCTTTGGTTATGCTACTTGATGAAACAAGTAAGAGAAAGAAAAAGATAAAGAGAATCCTGTTCTTGCTTTATCAACATGAAGATTGACTCTAAGCATCGTAAGATGGTTTTGGAGTCTTGTAACCTCTTAAATAAAATGATCTCCTCTTCTTATGCATAAATAATTAACAACCATTTAATGTGATAGGCGCAAGAGGGTGCTGATATCTCTGGTGTTTTGGCAGTGATGACTTTGGGAGTGTAAGTTGATACTGTAGTCTGAATCTTATTAACCTAGAGGAAACATATATCTTGAGATTATATTTTTAGCAGGTTTTATACTGCTGTTGCTAAGACTGCTTTCAAGGGTGAGAGTCAACAAAGTTTGCATCATTTTTGGTATGTTCAATGGTGATCTCTTTTAAATAGAGTGCTTTTTCTGGTCGATTAAGGCAAAGATGAAAGCAATATGTGACCTCTTTTTAAATAGGGTTAATTACTAAAAAAATCATCAATTTCCTGTTTTGTATCATACTTTTTTTGTCTCAAATCTAGAATGTCATCACCTTCAAGGACATTTCTCCAGTCTTTTTAATAATTTCATTTCTGCATTTGCTTTCTCCAAGTGCAAAATGTTTCAGATTATAAGGGATTTGGTTTATTGTTATTCCTGATGAATATGGGCTGTTAGGTTGGTCTGATAATTGGGTTTAGAATTTTTCTTTTTGGATTATAATAGGCTTGTTTAGTCCTCTCTGGGGTTTTGAGAAAAATATAAAATTGAAGTTAGAATGATAAATTTTAGTTCTTTTAAGAGAATGAAAGATTCAACCACAAAATTGTTAACAGAAATTAAAGTGTTAACGGAAATTAAAATGATTAGGGTGTTTGTGGTTCTATCAATTTGGATTGAGTTTAATTAGGGATTTTTTTTTTTATTTTTTATTTTATTTTTGTTACTGAGCTTAAGGGGATTAGGGTTTGTTAAGGTAAGATTGATTAGTCTTATGGTTAGGGTCAGATTTGGGCTTTTAATTGAATTTTTGTTTTGTGTGAATTGGGCTTAATTTATGTTTTAATGTAGTTTAGTCATGTTAATGTGCCAATTTAGCCACGGTCAATTTGCCCATCTTAGCACTCCACATCATCATTTTGCCCGCGTTAACAAAATCATACGATTGCCAAATAGATAAAATTTAACAGTCATGCTAAATATGATACAAAACACAAAGGTGGTGATTTTTTTAGTAATTAACCCACTGCCACATCATTAATTGTCTATGTCAGCTGCCACATGGACATAACTAATTGTTTTCATCCATATAGGTTTGATGCAAAGATAAATAAATAAAAAAAAAATTCATTTGATCACCAAATTGATAAAATTTGAAAGTTGTGCTAGATATGATACAAAAGGCAAAGGTGGTGGTGGTTGTTTTAATGCTTAACCCTTTTACATAATTAGATTTATGGAAAGATAAAAGCCAAAAGGGGATATAGAGATTGACGGATCCTATTGAGGATTCAATAACCACAGGTTTAAGAAACTGTGAAACTTTCATGGTGCTAGTAGATTTCGTATGTGGTCAATATTTAGGCTTAATATGCAAAAGTTAACGAACATTGATTTATAGTTCTGAGATTAAATTTATAATCAATTGGCTTCAATGAGTTTTATGCATTGAAGGTGCTAAAATTATGGGATAAAAGGAAACAGATGGGTACCCATATGGGTTACAAAACCTAGGTTCTTGCAGAAGCTTGCTTGGGAATGATGTCTCTTTTGACCATACTACAAAAGGCTTAATAGTGACTCTTTCTTTAGTCTGTTTGGTATCACACATCGGTGCTTTGGAGTTAATTTAATGTGGTACAGGTTACATATTTCCAACTGAAACTGGTAGTAACAAAATTGCCTTTTGAGATGCCAAGAGTGCATTTGAGATGCCTTGATTGCAGTGTATGCATTTCTTGTGGGCATGCATTCTAAAATATATGCACCATGCTTTTTCTTTTTTCCTTTTTCCAGGGAAATGGTTGCTTATATTGCAAATACATTAATATTCATCTTGAGGTAAGAACCTGATCCAGCATTACTAGGCTTTGAGTTGCTTTAATCAAATTTAGATCATAGTTTCAGTTCAGTGAATTTTCTATTGACTTGTTATGATAATGAATGAAAACCAAGAAGAGCAAACTCATAGTTATGTTGCTATTGTGCAAATTGAGGTGAAAAAGTTGACGAGTGCTGAAGGCTTATGTTCTTTCCATGCAAGGATGAGATTGTCAATTGCCAGTAAAATTTTGTTATTTAAGACATTTAAGTGTATATCTGGCAAGAAATCTGATGAAGGGGATGCTAATTTTGTCAAAGAGAGGAGAAGCCTGCTATCTGTACATTCACTCCTTAATTTTATCCTTATTGTTTTTATTCCCTGTGCACAATTCCTTCCTTATGGAAGCTGTAAATGTAGATAGTCAGCTTTCTCATTAAGATTAGATTAATTCATAGAACGTGATATTTGAAGATTAAAGCCTCATCATTGAAGATAATTTGTCAATTTGTGCTGTAACAAAACAGTAGGGACTTGCATGACAATCAAGTGGTGATTGCCATCATACATTACTTTCTATTCATATTTCTTTTGACATTAGTACATGAGTACCTGACTAGGATATGGAGCAGAATTAACAGCTAAATCTAAAGTCAACAAATATTTGCAATTAAGCATTGAATGGCTTGACTGGTCATCATCATTTTTTCCCATTCCCTCTCTATTTGTATTCCAATTGAAGAAATATATCTCTATACCATTTTACTCTACAGGCTTTATGTGAGGCTGAGATGGTTAGTTTCTCTTTCTCTCTCTTCCTCTGTTGATGTTGTTTTGTCCTATTTTTGGCAGTGGTGCTGTCATTGCTGAAAGCATGTTGAGCAGTGACAATATTTTTCATAACAAAGGTATGCACTGCTGTGAAATTATCTGGCATTCTGTAGTATGTTCAGGGGATAAGTATATACACTTGTTCTATTTCTACTTCTGCTGTGATAATGTAGTTCAGCTTTATGCACCTTCCTGTCATTATCATCTCTTTGTTGGCATTATGTCAGATCTATTTAGGTTTGTGAATATGGAACAAAAGGATAATGTTTTTCTCCCAGGCCACTACTGTGCCCATTATCAAATGGAAAATTGGGTTTTAATTGGTTGTTCTGGATGTTCACTACTCTTCTGGATTGGAATCTGTTCTAGGCCTCCAACCCATTGGGCTATTAGGGGAATTTACTTCATGAATCCATGCCAACCTACTTAAAGTATCATTCATTGAGTTAATGCCGGCTAGTCTGATAAGTTATCATCTAAAGCATTGTGTAGCTAACAATTGGCTTGATTTATCTTGTGACCTTTGAACTAAGATCTTGCAAAGAGAGTGGTTGGATGGTAACAATGGGGGATTGAGTGGAGGTACCAATGAATTTGTGTCCATCACTTTCATAGAACATAATAGATTGTTGTTCACATGCACTGCCAACATTCCAAGCAGCAATCTTTCTGTCAGGACCACTTTACTGCTATAAGTTGTTCTTGGAAAAGTATGAATGATTCATGTTTTGATCATGGGAAAACCATTTTGGCAAGTTATTATTATTCTATTAGTATCGTATGGAATGCAGTTCTGAGATAATTTTGGCTTCTCATTCTGTGCACCATACGTTTTTTCCTTTTGAGGCATTTATATGGCATTTCTTGGTTTTGTTTCAGGAAATTCATGGGGCCACTTGATTCTTCTGTACATTTTTGTGCAGCTATCCCGGATTGTGGTTGTTGGAGTGTTGTATCCGTTTTTACATTATTTTGGTTATGGTTTGGATTGGAAGGAAGCTACTATTCTCATATGGTCAGGTTTGCGAGGGGCTGTTGCATTGTCTCTTTCACTATCTATTAAGGCAATCTTTCTTGAATTATACCATCCATTTATTTTTCCTTTTATTTGTGCTTCTACAATATATGGGCACATAAGTTGTTTTCATATATTCTGCCTTTACATCATAAATGCTTAAGTTCAAGGAAGTAGTGTGCCCTTGAAGCAAATGAATTTCTTTCTATGTCAAATAGCATATGATAAATCTTAGAACAAAATCATGCCAAGCATAGTAGATCAATTATATGCATATCCAAATCTACGTAGTTTTTTATTTAAAATTACTAGTATTATTGGGCATATTTTGTGCTGTGTATCTTAGTTCTAATTTTTTACTTCATGCGTGTATAGCGCACTAGTGACAGCTCGGTGTACATCAGTCCTGAAGTGGGAACCCTGGTGAGTTTTTACGTGTTACTGTGCAATCTGCATTGCTATTATTAGTTTTCTTAGTAGAGTCTTGACTTTTGCCCCAGTCTGTTAGACTTTTGTACCAAATCATGTAGGTCAATCGAACAATTTAATGGAATGATATATCCTTGATATAATCTTGATTGTTACCTAATTAATATTTTTGCCAACATGTTCACAGTTTGTTTTCTTCACCGGTGGAATTGTGTTTCTCACACTTATTGTGAATGGATCAACTACACAGTTTGTTTTGCATCTTCTAGATATGGATAAATTGTCAGCTACCAAGGTAAGGTTTTAAGTTATCCAGAAAACATTAAAGAGTTACTAATTATTATAAGTTAGTTGTTTGATGGTTTCTATGCTTGATTTTTTCCTCCATCCAAATTTATCCTATGGCATCTGATATCTTTCCACAGATGTATGTTTTACAGATGGTGTTATAACTGTACAAAATGTTATGCTTGATACAACTCATATCTTAGTTAGTGAGTTCATTTCAATCTGTTGTCTTGGATGCAAAAATCTACTTCAGTGATTCATTCACAGGATTTTTCTTGCTTAATTATGCAGAAGCGTATCTTGGACTATACAAAATATGAAATGTTGAATAAAGCATTGGAGGCTTTTGGTGATCTTGGAGATGATGAGGAACTTGGACCTGCTGAGTGGGCTACGGTTAAAAGATATATTTCAAGCTTAAATAATGTGGAGGGGGGACCTGTGCACCCTCATAGTGCATCTGAATTGGATGGTGATCTGGACATGACAAATATAAAAGATATCCGTATACGCCTTCTAAATGGTAAGTTAGATGCCATCGAAACTGCAGTTTTTATTAGATTATTTATGCATTTCTCTTTTGGGTTCATGGTGTCTTAAAATAAGGTTCCTTGATACTTTTTGTAGAGGTGTATATGATTTTAAGCACAAAGTAACTGAAGGTTATGGAGGATCTAATGTACAAAAAACACCATTTCACTGGTGTTTGCAGGGACACATGTCCATAATACAGTGGGCAAGTGAGAAGATTTCTCTGGCACAAAGTAACTAGGACAGTGCTTAACTGATAACTACTATCTTGCACTGAATTCTGTGGCTACTGCAGTGCCAGACAAACTTATGGTATTAATGTAAAGTAGACATGGAACTTGTATGGCATCCAAATAGGATTATTGGATTGGTTTAGTTTCTCCTTTGCATTACTGATTTACTGTTGATGGCTTGCCATCACCTATGTAAAAAAGCAATGCAATGAGGTTTGGGATGATATATTTTATTCATTAAAGATGAAGTCATTCAGAAGTCACCGTTTTTTGCACTTTGACAGACTCAGGACCTTTTCATTGGGGACTTGCTTTTCACAGTGCTATTTTTCCTCATCACATTCGTCTCTTCTGACAAGTAGCATTGAATTCATTTTTCATTAGACAGGCTACTATTTAGTATAATTTCATTGCATCAATTATTTGGCCAATACTCGGGATAAAATAAGTGTCCAATTAGGGACACAAATGCCTTCACTTCCAGTGACATCTCTGATTTTCCTAGAAATCTTTTGCAATAACAGGTGTCCAAGCTGCCTATTGGGAAATGATTGATGAGGGAAGGATATCACAAAGGACTGCAAATATTTTAATGCAGTCAGTAGATGAAGCAATTGACTTGGCCTCTCATGAGCCTTTATGTGATTGGAAGGGTTTAAAACAGAATGTCAATTTCCCAAGTTATTACAAATTCCTCCAATCAAGCATTTTTCCTCCAAACTTGGTCACATATTTCACTGTACAGAGGTTGGAATCTGCCTGTTACTTTTGTGCTGCATTTCTACGTGCCCATAGGATTGCTCAAAGACAGCTACATGACTTCCTAGGTAAAATTACCTAAGTTAAGCTGTTGGCTTTGTTTTTGACGAACTTTTTATCTAATAACTCTTTTCATTTGGTTTGGGCCAATGATTCTGTATTTATATTCTTCATTTTCTTTCATTCTGATTGTGGAATTAATTGTTTCCCATTCGAAAAGTGGGTTTTGAAATATCTGTAGTTGTAACATCATAAATTATATGCTGCATGATGCTATAATATGTTGAGCATTGTTTGGGTTATTGTAATGCTTAAAGTTCTAGTCTCAATTTGCATAAAGTGTACAAAATCTATGTTAAGTGGCCTATGCCTGCTTTGAGGCCCTTTTCATCTAGGCAGCATCTTTTAAAGAACTTGGTCTTGTATTGTGATAGCTGTCATTTCAATCAAGGCAAAGTGTCACAGTCAAAATTAGGTTTCCTAGCTTCTTAACTACTAATTGTTTTGTCAACTCATGAAGAAATAATTCATTTGTTATTCCTTTTGGATAGTTGGGTCCAAGTATGACAATGGGTTAAGCATCAGGGTTTAATATCAGTCCTTCCCTAATAGAATTTGTTAGCCATCCTTAGAAAGCTCTTGATGGCCTATATGTCTAATCAGTGAAGTGATAAGAAGGTGATGGCTAAAATCCTCATAAGTGAGAAGCTTGATTAAATTCACTTAGAAGTTATTGTTCCAGAACCATTCAATGTAATGAATTTCAAAGTTAATTTTTATATATTTCATATTGATATTGTTGATGCTTCTCATTTGAAGCATTTTCTTATCAAGTGAACCAAGAAGATACTAGCCTTTACACATGTCAAATCTGATTTCAGCCTGCTGATTTTTTCTTTTTTTTTTTTTTTATCATTTAAAAGTGCTTCAGAAAATCTGGCAGATGTATGGGTCTGGCTTCAATTTGCCTAAAACTAATTCACGTTTTACTAGTTCTGTTTCAACTTCAATGTTTATACGTTTTCATTTTCTAGTTGATTATTTCAGCAATTAGGTGACCTTTTTGTACACTCTTGGGAAAAGACAAGGTTTTGCAATGTGAAGACGATCTTGAACTAGTCAAATTAGAGGTTCACTTATCTTGTACTATCTACAGTGAAGGGATAGTACAAGTTAAAAAACAAAAAATGAAAGTATTAACACAAAAGGCTTAAGCTCATCTTTCTGACCTTTTACTGGATCACATCCTATGTCCTGTCCTGATTTCATTTGTCCTGCCTGTTTGTCTCCAATTAAGCATCATAGTGAGTTGTTGTAAGATGCAGTTGATATAGGTCATCTTGAAGAGTCATTGTTCTTTAATCATTGCTTTGGCATTATCTAAACCTACAATGTAAACTTCTTGATTCCAAAATACCTATGTCCATTCCAGGCATCAGATACTTGGTCAACATGGGTATTGATTACCTAATATGAAAGCTGAGAGCAACAAAGGTTTTGATGAGAAATTAGTTGGAGTGACAACTCTTATTAGGGCTCCTTGTGCTGATACTGTACAGTCTAGTTTTACTGCATTATGATTTATTATGCATGTTGAACAGTGTACAAACCAATCCAGTGTTTTTATAGGTTTAAATGCTGAAAGCATGGCTCTGCCTATTGAGAGGTTAGGATTTCAAGGATGAAGGCATTCATATGGCTGACCCCAATTAATTTTGGGATTGACGATTGTTGTTGTTGTTATTATTGTAGTGCATTCTAGATTACCCTACTTATCCTTAATACTTAGCCTTAATTTTATGCGTGTAAAGTTCCTATGGTCATGCTTGATACCACTTATGATTTGTAATGAGTCTACATGTGCACAAAAATATTGTAAGTATGTTGAAGTCAATGGAAAATGGAAAATAACATTCCCAGTATGTTAGCTCAATTGCCATCTCAGGTTTCTGGAGTCTTGTGAAGTAGCTGTTTTAAGTTATCTTTACACACTCAGGTGGTGATATGAGATGCTTTTTATGAAAGCTTGATATTTCTAATGAACTTGTCCTAGGTGACAGTGATATTGCCTCAAAGGTCATTGATGAAAGCCAGGCAGAAGGAGAAGAAGCAAGAAAATTCTTGGAAGATGTCCGTGCTACATTTCCTGAGGTTTGATAAAATTTTAATATTCAGTCAGAATGGATTTTGGTTACGATTGAGAAGTTGATGTCCATTTAACGTCTTCTTGGTTTAGTTATTGAAGTCAACTGATAGATGACAGTGATTTGCATTTCTTTTACTGTCATAATAATAATGCCCTTGCTTGAGCATTTTAGGATGAGAATGGGACTGGTTAAGTCTCTGTAGATGTTCAGTTTTGTTTCAGTTGGGCTTATTCCTAGTTATTATTTATTTAATATGTCACAGGAATTTTTTCTTTTGTTATTGTAAAAGTCAGAATTAAAACTGGACCAATCAGAAAATATTAATTTGACTTGCTCCAAGTCGAGCACATTGAAAGTGTCTCTCTTGAACTTCCCTAGTTGTTTGAATATTAATCACATGCCTACAGGATACATAGCTTTCTCCATGCTTCTAATATGTACACCAACTTACACTTCACTTTTTGGAATCTTGTCATTTTTGGTCCATTTCTTCTCTCCATGTTTCTTCACTGTATACGTTGCCTTCCCTTTTACTCCAACATAAGATTAGGATTCACCTTGTTTTTTATCTGCACTATTGCCCATCTCCCATTTAAATGGCAACTTAATGAATCTGTAAAACCTGCATCCCCTTGCCTCATAAAGAATCCCTGCTGACAGTTTCAGTAGAAAAGCTGTTCAAACTTAAAGGTATTACTTGATACTTTTCAGGTTCTACGGGTTGTGAAAACAAGACAAGTAACATATTCAGTGCTGAACCACTTAATTGCCTATGTCCAAACTCTTGAGAAGGTAGGATTATTGGAAGAAAAGGAGATGCTTCATCTTCATGATGCTGTTCAGGTAATTTTCATTATGCTTCATCTGCATGGTCTTTGATCTTTAGTCAAAGCTATTTACAATTAAACTGTGTTCTACCTCTCAACTGCAGACTGACCTGAAAAGACTTCTAAGGAAGCCTCCTTTAATAAAGGTTCCCAAAGTAGGTAATTTGGTTAGTGATCATCCTTTCTTGGGGGCTCTTCCTTCCCTGGTACGTGAACCACTTGAATGTTCCATCAAAGATGTCATGAAAACATGTGGTGTGCCACTCTACAAGGAGGGCTCTAAGCCAAATGGCATCTGGCTCATTTCTAGTGGAACTGTCAAGGTAGATGGAATTTTCTAGGCATGCTGGCACTTAACGAGCAAATCATGTCATTTCAAGAATACCTATTTCTAGTTTTCTTGGGTTAACAACCTAATGAATGGGAATCCTTGGTTGGCAGTGGAAGAGTAAGAGCATAAGGAACAAGCATTTGGTAAATCCAACTTTTACACATGGGAGCACACTGGGCCTTTACGAATTACTGGTGCTGAAGCCTTATATGTGTGATATGACAACAGACTCTATGGTGCTCTGCTCTTTCATTGAGAGCGACAAAATACTATCATTGCTAAGTTCAGACCCTGCAGTTGAAGATTTCCTCTGGCAGGTCTGAACATAATTATTGTCTGACAGTGAAGCACATTATTCTTCTATCAGTCAAATTCCTTATACTGTTGAAGATGTTGACTTTGTGAAGTATCTGATTCTTTCACTATTCTATATGATTTATTCATTGATGTCTGGCTATCAAGACTAGGATTAAGAAACTGAAGTGTGTCTTAGATGTGCTTATTGGTCTGTGGTTTAAGCTATGCCCTGCTCCTCTCTTTTTCCTTTATATTTTATTTAATGTTATGCTTTTGGTATTTTCAGGAAAGTGCAATCATTCTTGCTAAATTCTTGCTTCCTGAAGTTTTTGAACCTATGGCAATGCAAGAACTGAGAGCCCTCGCAGCAGAAATGTCTATGTTGACCACATACATAATGGGAGAAACTATTGAAGTTCCCCAACATTCCATTGGCTTTCTATTAGAGGGGTTCATAAAAGCACATGGTTTTCAAAATGAATTGATTACACCACCTGCAGCACTATTTCCTTCACATGTTACTCAAAGTTTCTGCCATACACATGGAAATCAAAGCTCACCTAATATAGAAATATCAGGTAATTTATGCCGACAATTTGAAAGAGGGAAAAGGGGGAAAAAAGACTGGAGGGTTAATCACTTATTCTTTTGGGGGCCTCGTGATTAACAATTCTCTTACATTCTTTTGTCTTGTATGGTTGCTTTATCATTTATTCTATTGTTAAGACTTGCTTCCAATCCGACCTAGTGGTTATGTTTTCATTCTTGTGCATTCTTCATTGCAAACAATCATCAAAGACATATAGGGCTTGTTTATAATTATGTCACATCTTACTAGTAATAGGATTTTTAAATGATAAAACTCTTATGTTCCTGGAACTAACAAATAATAATCCCCATGTGCACTCTCGAACAGTGTTTGAAAGAAGACCTAAAAATAATAGTAGGATGGCATTTGGTTGATCACGACAAACAGAAGTATTAGATCAGGTCATTGACATTGATTAATTACAGGTGCCAGGAGAGCCAGTCATTCTTTTCGAGGATCCATCTATCAAGTTGAGACAACAGCAAGAGTAATCATTTTTGACATGGCAGCATTTGAATCTCACAGTACTTTGCAAAGAAGGTCATCTTCATTGGTACCACGTTCAGGAAATCATCTCTCTAGACCTCCAAGCAGAGAGCATGGGGGTCTAATGAGCTGGCCTGAACATTTCTACATAGCAAAACAAAACAAGCATGAAGTTGGAGGGGGTGTTGGACCAGCGAACAGCTTGCCTTCAAGGGCAATGCAGCTGAGCATTTTTGGCAGTAGGGTATGGTTAATTTACATCTATTTTACTGGTAGACATTTATTTGGATGCTCTTGGAAAAATCAGTTGATTACTGGTCACATGGTAACCTGTTCAGACTTGTTTGGTTATGCTGTCTGTTATTTTGTTTTTGCTGTTTGTGGTTTGTTTTTTGTTGTTTGTTGTCTACTTCTATTTCTGAGTTGGGAGCAAATATTTTTCTTCTTAACAAGATATTTTTGGGCCAGCATCCAACAAGAAAACTTAATTGCTTGTTCTTCTCGAAGTAGATGGTTCACATATTATGCATAGTATCCCATAAGGAACTTTCCTGGTGATTTCAGAATCCTGCCAGCATCCATGCAATGTGCAAAGGGAAAGATTAAGCAGTATGCACAAATTCATTGTGCCTTGTGGTTTTTATCTTTTCATATTGGTTTGTGTAAAAGCAGGTGGAAGGATAATTTTCAACAGCTTTGTTGGGTTGTTTTTCGGTTAAGATATATGGTCATTTACTTGAGCACTGAAGTTGGGCTAGTTTTAATGCTCAAAAGTGTTGTCGAAGCTTCCTTTTTATTTCTTCATGTTATTGAATTAACTGGCTCCGAGAACATGTCACGGTGAACTAGAAGTGACAGCATGTCACTATCAGAATCAGGGCTTTTTATTTTTCTCTTGATCATATGATTTTGTTATTGGATTTGTTGGTTGCTCTTGTTCACTTACAGTCTAGCTACATTCCACAAGGTTGACATTGGATGGCGTGCCAACAGTCTTCCAGCTAATCAGCTCAGACGATCACCGAGTCAGCTGCTTTTAAGAGCGAAGTCATTGCAGGGTGGTCCATCTGTTCCAATAAGATCAGAAGGAGCTACTAGTTTAAAGATGAATTGTGGAGGTAGAAAGTTTACAACCAAACCTCCTACCCCTCCTTCACAGAGCACAGGCGTAGAAAGCCATGCCATTGACAATTCCGGTGATGAGTCTGGTGCCGAAGATGAACACATAGTAAGAATTGATTCACCAAGCAGTCTTTCTTTCCGCCAGGCTTCATAGATTTGTGTTTCAATAATCACTGTTATAATTGTGAATTTCGGTGACTTGTATCAGAACATTAGTTGGGACATTACAATTTTGTGTTTGCTCGATGTATATTGCACTTAACCACACGTATCTCTGAAAAAATGAATAATGAGAACACTAGCAATATACTGGCCGGATGATCCTACGGGATTCTAATTATGGAAAACGATGCGTCTACTTCATTGTGGTATGAAAGTCATGTTCAAATTGTGAAATAAGTTTTTTTTTTTTTTTAATTAAAAAATATAAGAATAAAATTATAAATATTTGATGTTTGTGGGAGTGTCGGTTGCCTAAAAGCACTTATTTTCTCAAGAATATTTTCATTTTTCTCAGTATGTTTTCTCCAAGCGGGAGCGAGCTTGTGTAACCAATATTTGCATGATCATCTTTATTTAAACATAAGGCAAATGTGTGATATCAACGTATAAAGAGAAAATATAAGATAATCTCAATCATGTACAATTTATCATGCTTAATGTCTATGACGCTTTGTTTTAAGTAAACTAAATTGCACCATAAAATAAAGACTGAAAATAGGAATGAAATTTTAATCAGATTCTCTTTAGGCGCAGATGGGATTAACTAACGTAAACTGATTTGGAAACAATAGACATTTAATAGATTAATTTAAATTGTTTTTCTTCCGCCACTAACAAATAATTATCTAACTCCTATAATCTTGATGCATTCTTTAGCAATATAAATGACTACGCGGAATACTTTTAAGAAGCTTCACTTATGTAAAGGTAACACAGCTTCAGCTGCAAGCTATACTTGGTATGGCTCTCGCATTTTATTTTGAGACATCTCCTCAGCCATAGCTATTTCCATCTTCAAACCCTCCAGCCCGCTGTACACTGCCGGCTAGCGGGGAATTTAAGTTTGAACACTGATGCGGCTATCAGAGACAGTAGGGGCGGCTTAAGGGTCATTATCCAAGGTATCTAAGACACCCCAATTCTCACTTTCTCGTTGGGACTGGAAGGGACGTTTTCTCCTGATATCCTGGAGATAATGGCCATTCGGGTGGCACTAAAAACGGCAGCGGCACTTATTTCTCTCTTGCATTCGTGCAGGATCGGATTGTTTGGTGGCAACTTGAGCTATTCCATGTTAAACACTCTACTCTAGACTAGGATTGTTGGCGGCAGATATTAAATACCTGTCTTTTAGCATTCAAAGCTTCACCAGATCCCTTATCAAGTGGACCTGGCATCGGCTAAGGGAAAGGTTTAGCAGGAATGGTTACATGTAACTTGTAAATCATTGTCTAACTAGGCCTCATAAAGCATACCAAAGTCAATACGATGAGGAAGTGGCACCCCAAGAGCAGGAAGTGCAGAACGGCAATTGCTATGCATGACTTCATAGAATGAAAGCATGAACCGATCAAACAAGTTGCAGTTCTTGCCTACATGAAACCTTGTCTTCCCTCGAATGTGCACCACACCAGCTTCCTTTGCCTCTTCAAAAGCAGAAATCTCTTCGATACTCTCCTGAGGATCAGATGGCAAACAGCCTGAGGAATTTTCTATATGCATCTGCAAGCTATGAGTGACTTGACTTACAAAGTCATCTCCTTCGAGATTAAGAGAATCCATGTAGCCATATAGAATCTCACAGCCATAAACTCCTGGGATGCCAAGTTTCTTGACAAAAATCCTCTCATGGGGGGCAACCTTGGGAACCAACAGATACCGAAGTGTGGTAAAAATTGTAATCTGGTGCAGAGATTTCATGTTTTTAATATAATGCCCAAGGACAGGAGTCAGCCCATCTTGAATATTGGTGTAAAAGAAGCACAATCCAGGAACTCGTTGTATGCCTGGATCAGATAACAACCTTTTGAGTCTTCCCAAGTCTATTTTGTGAGTCAATTCATACTCTATCTTCCTTTGCCTTCCATAGAACCATGCAAACATAATGAAAGCAAGAATAAAAGAGATGGCAAATGGAATCCATCCACCCTCAGGTATCTTGGTCAAAACAGCACTGACATAAACACCTTCCATTATGAAAAATATGAAGAAGTACAAGGCAACCAGCAATACCGATGTTCTCCATATCATGATCATAACCAATATTAGCAATGTTGTCGTGATGAGCATCACTAGAATAACAACAACACCTAAGAGCAAAGATTTAACAGGATGCGTTAGTGATACAGAATTCAAAATGGGTTCCAAAGAACAAAGCTTGTAACTACCCACTGCTCTTCTAGTCTATAATCAACAATTGTTGGAAGACACAACAGTGAATGGTGTAGGAAAAAAAACAAACGCAGGATAACCATCAGTTACAATGATGTCTATAGATACTAGGACATGCAGAATCAATGCCTCTAGAATAAAATCACAAGAAAAGCTAAGAGCACGGTGTACCATACCAAAAGCATTTCCTATATCTTTTCCATCCCCAAAGATTAGTATCACAGCCACACAAAGGACCATAAGGATGTAATTGACTTCTGGGGAGTACACTTCCCCCTCCTTGCTGGAAGATGTATGGACTACCTTAACCCGAGGGAAATAATCCAGCACTACAGATTGCTTGATGACAGAAAAGGTGGCCGATATCAATGACTGGCTTGCAACAACTGCAGCCAATGTGGCAATGATAAAAATTGGCCAATAAACTTGTCTGGGTATGAACTTGTAAAATCCATTATCATGATCATTAGGATGCTTGATGAGGTATGCTGTTTGTCCAGCATATGTTAGAACGAGTGATGGATATATAGTAAAGAGAAAAGCGACCTGTTAAGAAAGAATATCAGAAAACCAGTGCATTGTACCATTTATACAAGACAATAGAAAGAAAACAGAAGTAGAAGGTAAATAAGATTTCACCTGAATTGAGCTTCGATTAAAATGACCAAGATCTGCAAATATTGCTTCAGCACCTGTATAAAATAACTGATGCCAATAAAGGTGCATGAATAGTTAATACTTGTAAAACTGAAAAAGGAACCATGCTCTTCTTAACCAGAACAATTGAATGATAGATGCAATGATGGCCAGACCATCCAACAGAAAGCCCTCATACTCTTTCTTTCTTTTTTTCTTTTCTTTTTTTTTTCCCCCAAATTAGCTCCAAATTTGATAAGTTCCTAAAAATTTATTTTATACTGAAATATCAAATTTAATTGCTGCATGTGCTTAACCAGTCAAATGGTTACAATAGTCTTAAAAGTCACTTTTGGTACTGAAAAAGAAGTTACATATCCAACTTCTGGCTATTTAGAGGTCAAAAGAAGCTATATCTTGTAAGATAAAGCAGACTTCATGTTCCAATTTGTATTTTATTAAGAAAAGCATAAAATTTAAGCTACGCAGCACACCAGTAATACAGAGGATAGTGCCACTGAGCAACAGCCAGCCTTCCTTCCCATTTCTCCAAAAGAAGGTGACAATATAGTGGGGTGATAAAGCCTTGAATATGGTAGGGTAATATTGTATAATGCTATAAATTGCTACCAGTGGAGTAGATATGGTCCATGCACACATAATGGGGGAGAAGAGAAAACTCATTTGAGAGGTGCCAAACTTTTGCAGAAGAAACAGAACAACAAGAACAATTGCAGAAAGTGCTTCCACCAAAGCTGCAATGTCAAAGGCATAGAATACATATCAGTTTAAATGATATAGATACAGGTATCCAAGTATATGAGAGAGATAACATCTGTTGAAATGGATTTCCATTCTCCTTGCAGACAAGTCTTGCTGATTGAGAAAGTCAAGTAATTAACAAAGGTTTCTATCTTACATGACTTCAAATTAGGTGTGCCATGATGTGGAATTTAACATCTATAGTTTTCTAAGATTCCATTGCTATCCCAATAAAGACAATTTCCTGATTATGTAACCATTTGTCTGTTCAAATAGTATGCAAGGCGTAATGAAATGCGACAGCTTGTGAAGACAGCAAGCACATTTATAACTTCACATTTTTATTTTTATTTTTTTAATTTTCATCTTTGAAAGAAAAATGGAAACATTGGGGCACAATAAAGTTGGTAACAACAAAGTAATCTTGTTCTGTATCTCCTTTTATGACTGACTTTGGTCTCTAAAGCTTCTGAGCTTTGAAGTTAGTGTCCCTTGTGCTCCTATTGTTATCACATAATTCCCCTAACTTTTCCTATTTTATTCTCACTTGTATATTCTTCCATGCAATTTTTTTTGTGATTCTTATGGTAACCAGTTGCATTAATATGATTATTGCAACTCTTTTGTTGTTAAAATGCTCTGTATCAAATACTCACATTTGCTAACAGAAGGAAATGGTGATCTTAGTCCATCCATGGCTGACAACACTGCAACATAGATGAGGTTTAGAACTCCAAAACCATGAGAGCCCAAATCATAGAAAATTTCAGAAGTAGAGTCAAAGATAAGAGACCTGAAATTGCAGGTGTGAGTATGCCATCCCCAATAAACATACACGTTCCAAGCATGGCAATGAAAAGCATTATCCTTCTGGCAACTATACTTCTTTCAAAAAACTTCCCAAGCCTGGTTTTGTTGCCAGCACCTTCATGCAAGATATAGTGTGAGAAACTTGAGTTTAATTCCGCAGGTTTGGAAGAATGGATACCAATATTCATATTCCTGCACAGTGACGAGTACAAGGCAAATATTCCACCTGCAATCATTGAGTTCCAACATTGAGTGAAAATTTTATTTGTGCAACTAAAGTACTGATAGATTAGAGCAGAAAAACAAAATAATGACAGCAAATTTCAAAAGTTCAAGAATTAAACAAATATTACACATCATTGCAATAGAGTTTGGAGTATCCAGGACATGAAGAGTGAAATTGCCAATTTACTTTTTTCAAGCACTACAAGAATTTAATTATTAAGCAAAAGAATGCACATCAAAATAACAGAAATCATGTTGGCCTGGGAGCCAGTCACCCTACCTAATCCTTTTAACAGAAGAGCAACAATGATAAGAAAAGTAGTTTGGGCCTTCACCTCTTAACTTACAAAAAGTTAAACAGGAAAATAAGATAGGAAAGAAAAGATAACTTTCTAAGACTTCATGAAATTTGTTTGCATTGAAAGTTTCATTTTTTTTTTTATTTGTTTTTCTTCTTTCTGATATTGCACCAATTGACAAGCAAGTACATACGCCTCAACAACTCATCACCTTCAGTGTGCCCGTGAATTAGGCCCTAGAGTTGACATCTTTAGAGGCTTTTTTTTTTTCATATTGACTGAGAGGTCAATGCCTACACTTACACAAACATACACAGGAATTTCAAAATTTCCACACGCTATGCAATGATAGCTTGGTCTTCTCTACATTTTTTCAGAAGCATCAGATGCACGAAACATACTAAATTTCAACTGCTTACAATTGCTTGCCAAATTCCATAAATCCATAGTCCACTACTGAAAGGAATTTCTTAAATCAATGAAAAATTGTCATCCACATCAAAATTCAGTAAGCATACAAGCAAATAAGTCTCCAATCACATGGATATTTGAACCTTCTCCAAAATCTTTAAAGAAAATCTTCTTTTCTTTTCTTTTCATCTGAGTTCCCATTTGGAAACTAAACATTAAAAATTTTAATGAACAAACCAACAAAAGATCAAAGAGAAAACAAATAAAAGAAGGGGGAAAGACCAAAAGAATGAGATGAGTCTTGTGAGCTAAGAGAAAACAAGAAAACTCTGCCAACTAAAGCACCATAAGGATGATTCATCTATAAAGGAAAGCAAGACCAAATATTCAGGCAATATTTCGAGAAACCAAATGATTGGTAGAACAGGCTTTTTGCATCCTTTGTCCAGATTCACAAAATAAATTAAACAAAACTGACAATAGCTGATGAGGGAAAAGTTTCGTTTCTTCTTGTTCGTTTGCAATCAGAGAATTGTGGTTTGGTACTCCAAATCAGCATTTCACATACAGGAGGCTAAATCCAAACTTTAAAACATGAAGGCAAAATATAAAGTACACCTTCTCCTTGATCATCAGCCTTGATTGCTATGCAGGCATATTTGACAACCCCAATAAGAGTGAGGGTCCAAAACATGATGCTGTAAATTCCCAGGTAATCCCCTTCGGTGGGTGACTTGAGCTGCATTGACGGGTACACATAGAGCGGTGACGTCACCAGACCTCCAAACACAATTCCTATGGTCTTATATGCCATTTTCAAGGTCTCCCATCTTCCAGTCTCCTGACACACACACACAAACACACAAAAAATTCACATGCAGCAAAAGCTTGTGCATTCACATTCTAGAGAAACCTGACCAACCCACCAAAAAAATAAAAAATTTATGGACAAGAAGAAAATATTAAAATTGGGGTTTGAATGAAAACAACGTTAGATTAAGAATCACGCTCCTTCATGTCGTTTTTTTTTTTTTTTTATGTTGGATACAATATACCTGTAAATGGATACAGAAAATAAGCATAGAAGGAGATAATAGCAGGGAACGAGAGAATGCAACAAACCTTGTGGCGTATAGGTGGAACAGTAGAATTAACAGAATGAAAGAGACGAAGATCGGCATTTGGTACAGATTGCGCAACCACCTCCTTCAGCGTCTCTTCCGTATCTGCTTGCACTCCACCTTCCATTTTCCAGTTTTTGCACACGCGCACATACACGTACACGTACACACATGCGCAAACTTGGCTCTTCTTCTTCTTCTTCAAAATTGAAAAGGCAATCAGAGAAACACAGACAGGAAATGAGGTTGGAAGAGAGGGTCCCCTACGCTGCCTGGTCTGTAATAAATAGGACTTTTAAGAATCTGGAACGAAGCCAGATGTTTCGGCATAGATTTTAGCCACCTATTTAGAGTTTTTAACGTATATATTAATTATTATATTTATATATTAAATTTATAACTATTTTTAGACTTTTTATAAACAATTAACGGTTATTTTAGTTAAAATAAAAAAATATTATTATTGATAAATATATTTTTTTTATTTTAAATACATTTATTTAATTTTAGTTGTATATTTTGTATTAAAGAATTCTTATTTATTTTTATCTTTTGCAGAGTTATATATTTTTTATGTATATAATTATATATTTAATAAGTATTTAAATTTATTATCAATATAATAATTATATGTTCATAATAGTTAAATAAATGTTAAATATTTAATATCAAAGTCATTCCCATATGAAAAAAATATTTATTTTTTTTCAGCCATCACGAGTCTTGTTAGCTCGCCACAGGAATTTCTTTAGTGTATTAAGCAACAATTTGTGGCAGCCACCCACCACCACAGCCTTTGAGTGCTTCCCCTCAACTTGGGTCATAAATTTCTATGTAAGAGACTCATGTGATAATTAAAAATGATATGATTAACCTCTTTAGGAGACAAATTCAAAGATTCAACCTCAAAATATATATCCAAGAAGCCTTTAATATTGTGTCCATTAATTGGAAGTAGGCGTAATCTCCTGTCTGGCTTCAAAAGCTGCGGAATGAACATTAAAATGAAATCAAAAGAAAAGCAATTTAAATGTTTAATTTATTCTGTTCTTTCTTTATATATTTATTACATTTGTTTAGCTGATTTTCTTTACATGTATTGTACTTTTTTTTTTCTCTCTTTTTCTCTTTTTCTTAACAAGACAACATGTACATAAGATCTTGAAATCTTTGTTTTAATTGCTTTAATTACTTATCTTTCATATAAACTCAAAGATTTCATTTATAATTTTCCTTGAATTTTCTGTCTTTAATTGAAATACATTAAGTTGACATATATTTTTATCAATAATACATGAACTATATATAATACTAAGAAAATGATTGCACTTTCATTGATTTTCTTATAAATACAATGTTCATTCACATTCAAACAAGATCAAACTCTTTCACAGTCTCGTCACAATGGATGTTCAAACTCCTTGTGTTTGCTTTAGTTTATAAATGGACCTCAAAAATTTGCATACCCTATTGTCGCATAGCATTGGAAACCCCACCTTGCCTCAACATCAAAATGTAGAGTAAGAGTCCTTTGAATGAATGAGTGATGAATGGAATGAATATTAGTTGATGATCATGATGACATGCTTTGTTAAAGCTAAAATTTTTCATTTTTAGTTTTATGTGTTTTGTGGAACTTTGCCAATGTTTGAGAGGAAATAAGACTCTTAAGTCTTAAGCAAACTATTTTTCTTTAAGTTGTAACCAATTTTTCTAGGTGTGATTAACCATCATTAAACCATTAGTTTTGGAAACAACCTCATCCTTAAACTTATGTGACTTTGTCTTTGAACTAAAAATTCTACGACCATAGTGTGGTAATGCTTGAGAAGGTATTTGCACCCTAAGACATTATCACAAAGATGTTTCCACTTTCTTGGTTGACCATTCCTTATATGCTTGTCTTTCTTGCTAGTTGCATTGTTATTGTTGTGATAGTACATATTGTTGACAATGCAAAGCCAATCTCTCGTCTAGTGAATCAAGATATATGGAATAAACTCTTTTGATTGTAATGATAAAAATGAGTAAGAATAAAAAAGGTTTTCTAGCAAAATGTAAAGGGCTTTCCCAATGGTATTAACCAAAATGAAGGAAAATAGAATAGGCTCTCTTGCTTGTAATGACTAAAGTGAGAGAAAATGGAAAAGTTCTCTCCTACTTTTATTGACTAAATTAAGAGAAAATGGAATGATCTTATTGCTTAAATTAATTGTAGTTTGAAACGATTAAATAGGCTCTCTTTTGCCTGTATTGATCAAAGTAAGAGAAAATAAATTTTCTTCTGACTTTCCTGACCCTTGGGAATTTGAAAATTGAAAAATTGAGAATGATTTGTTTAGAGATCTCTTGCTCTTGTTAATTTAAAAATTGAAAAATAGAAGAAGATTTACGTAGGATTCTTGCTTCCCTAGCAATATAAAAATTAATTAGAATACATAAAAAGCATAATCAAATGAGCATAATTGACAATTTTGTTTAATAAAGATTTATATTTGAAAATGAACCTATAACAGCCTACATAATTTGCCAAAATACTGAAGTAGGAAGTCAAAGGAATTTAGATTGTATTGCCAATACAAAAGAAGAGGATTTGGGCCTTAAACTCAATCTCTCTAGCTATATGGGAAAGATGAGAGGCCTAGGCTTAAGGTTCTAGTCTATTAGCCTAAAATGAATGTCAGTTTCTAGCCTACACCTCAATAAGCCTAATTCCTTTGTCATTTGATAATGAATATATATTCATCGTATAAAATTTAAAACTTATTCTTTATCTTGCCCTCCTACCTCTCTTGAGCTCTCTTGAAGCTTATTTCTCTCTTTGGTCACTTCCTTAAATCAATAACTTTAAGGTTGTTTATTTTGTTTAGAAGCAACTAGTCATGTGGGATTTGTAAAGGCTATGCCTTACACAATTTAGGTTTTGAAGGTTTGAGTGTCATGATTGCCATTTTGTTAGGGTTTATGATTATTAAAGTTAAATTAGAAGTTCTTAAGAAAGTTTATGAGTAAATTTTTTTGGTTACTCTTTATTTAAGGATTCTTGATTCACAATCTGTATCATATAACTTAGTTTTTGATTTTAGTGTTTTAAAAGATAATTGCTTTAGTTCTTATTTTAGTATAGTGTTTTAATTTGAGACTTTAAATTCATGTTTTTAAGAGTATGGGTTCTTAAGGATCTATATTTTGGAGGTTTAAAGTCACATTTATAAATCTTAAATTGACATTTGAGATAATATTAAGGCTAGAATATCTTGAATTGAAATCTTTAATTCGTATAAGTGCATTTGTGTTTTACTTACCTTAAGATTTTGAGATATTTGTTATATAAAAATATTATTTTTAAATATTCTTTATTGATGTACAATCAAAATAGAACATCAATAGAGTCATAAAACTAGCAAATGTTATGCCTATTTTTTATGAAAAAAGGGGTTTTTGCAAGGTTGGGTCAAAGGGCAACTCCTTAAGCCACATGTTTTAGGAAGAAAAAGAAGAAGAAAATAACTAGGCAAGGATACACTTAAAAATCAATTCATTCTCCATTTAATGTGAAAAGGCATGCATGAAGTTGTTGTTAAGATAAAGGAAGCTAGAGATAAGCTTTATGAAAAAGTTACCCTTTTGCAAGAAAAGGTTGTTAGGGTGAAATAAGGTAAAATAATTGAAAGAAAGGTTACAAGTTTTGATGGAGGCTTGCTTTCTTCCATCAAAGAAGGGGACTAAATAATGAGGCTCAAGGGGAAGATTAAGAAGTTAGAGGATAAGCCATGAGTTATGAACAAAGGCTTGCCTACAAGCATTGAAAAGGAAGAACTTTACATTGAAAGGCATACAGCTACTTTACTTCCTCACATTTTGACAAGAACCTTTGAATCTTAGACAAAAGACCCTTTTGTTATATGACTTGACTTTGATCTTGGCTAATATTGTGACCTCTTACATTTTTTATTATTAAGATGACTTAGGGAGAGCTCAAAAATAAGGGATACTTATCCAAGCTCTCGAGTGAATGATTTTTCTACCCTAAGAATTATAAGATATGTTCCTTTAACCCCCTTTTCCTTTTTTAATTTTTTCACCCTTATAATATTTTAACATTACACATATGAATTGATACGTTTTCCTTATTTTTCCTTTCCTTCTTCTTTCTCCTTTTTGTTATAACCATCATTTGTTTCAAGATCTAATTCTAAACATCATGCCTTTTGTAATTACATGCCCTAATATTTTTATCATTACACACCTTACAACCTTTTCCAAACCTTATGCCTTTTTAATTCTTCATAACTATTAATTGTAATTACCACCTTTTAGACTTTTATTGGCTTGATGGATTGATAAAATGGTGACCTTGGCCATTTCCTCTTAATTTTGCATTCCTTTCAAACAATTTTGAGAGAGAATTTCATTATATTATTCATTAATTTAAGCAATTCATTAAACATGTCCAGGTTTTGACTCATAACATTCCCTTTTTAAAATATTGGTTAACTTGCCATGAGAGAGTCATCCCTTTAATTTAAAACTTGTATGATGTTTACAACTACATTGATTGTAACTTTTTCTTCACAAATTTCTAAAGTTGGTTAGATAGGTATTTGTGAGTTGTCATTATCACCTTTTTAATGAAATTAGATTAGTTGCGCTTAGTTTAAGGAAGAGGGCTAGTTATCCACCTTGTAACTATGTTACCTTGTACGTAAAGCATTTGAAAGCCAATTTGACATTTCCCATTTATCATGTAATGCAAGAGTTCTTCTTATTTATAGGGATAATTCATTATAAGTTGGTTTCTTACTCTTAGTGTCTCTTGATGGGTTTACCAGCTCTAGGTTTAAGTTTCAAATTTTTATTACTAAGGCCACATTAACTAATCTTTACAAAATATTTATAGGTATCCATAAAAAAAGATAAAGTTTCTATACTGTAGAGAGAAGAGGTGGCACCAGCCTTAGGGATTTTAAGGGTAAAAACCCTTTTTATGTGGAGTAAAGGGGGGTTTCTTCTTTGCTTGGCTTTTAAGAAGAAATAACATTTATCCTAAGGAGTGAATTCTAACTAAGGGTAAAGGGGTATGTCTTACTTTTGGATTCCAATGAGGAGATAGGTATTAGGAAGTTACTAGGCTTGTCCTATTTTAAAATGCTTTTAAATAGGACCTAAGAAACTTTTTACTCTTTTTCTATTTTAGAGAGCTAGGTGGAGTATGGGCTTACATATGGTAAGGATATACCTATTGTTTGTGAGTCTATTCTTAATTTTAGTTTGGGTAACTCGAGGGGATTGGGAGTCTATGGGACTTTAGTAATATGGTTGGTTAAGTCTCAACTAGCTGTGGTGTAAGAATAGATGTCGGTTGATCATGACACACTCCTCACTCTTCTAGTAGTATGCCTTTAATTGTTTTTCTTTGGTATAGTATTGTTAAACATAATCTATAATAGGTGAGAATTTATTATACTTATTCCCTTTTACATTTAGTTGTTTTTAATGAGTTTTATACTTATTTGAACTAATTAAAATATGTTTTGTGACTTATTTTTTTCATTGACTCAGAGATCTAGATTGGAAAAATGATCTTTAGTGAAATTGTAGTAAACATGTCAAGTTTTCTAAATTGTGGTTATGAGTACAAATTCAAGTTTGTTTGGGTCTTAAGACATTGCTTCAAAGACAGAGTAAAAAACTAAAGTCTAATCCTAATTGGAGAAATCCTAATTAAGATGCGATTCCTATCTAAGTATTGCGTACTTAAATAAGAATAATTTGAGTTTTAGAGGTTTAAATTTGGTGATTCAAAAGTCTAAATTGAAATATACATTTAATCCTATAATTATTATAAGAAGACTTAAGCCCATGTTAGTTTTTTAATGGTTCAAAAATAATGAAGAAGTTGTTGCAGAAGCTGTCATAGGTTAGACCAAGTCAGTTTTGATTTTTAGCTCATAATCTAAGCTTTAGAACTTTATTTTGGGCAATACTTGATGCGCTAAAAATCTAGAGAGAAGACTATGACTTTCATGAAGTTAGACCTTATTTCTAATTATATCTATTTAAAATTTGGTTGTAAGCTAATATATGAATTTTGAAAAATTAAGGAAACAAATTTATGATGTCTTCAAGATCTTAGGAAATTTTTTCTAAAGTCTTTAGGGTATCTTGGTGGCTACTATATACATTTTCTAAGATATATATATATAAACATATTTTGGAAGCGGAAAAGGGGGAAAAATCAAACAATCACTGTAAAAGGAATTTGTTTTTGTAATATGCAAAGCTATACTTTTCAATAGTTTTAAGAGACTTTAAAATTTTTTATATTTCAATGGTATAGATTATTCATGTATGTTCTTTTTTCTTATAGAATTGTTTAGGTTATTCTAATTTATTAGCTAAATGAATGTCTATTGAATTAATGTGGTTAGATTTACTGAACTGATTAAATGATTATCAATTATTAGAATTAAGAATTGTGATTCATTTTTATTCTTTTTCTAATTACCAAGTAATGATAAAAAGTTTTTATCTTATTGTTATAAATAAATTTACGTAGGTTAAATAATTTAAGTTTAGGTGTTGTTGTTTTTATTAACCTATTTTCTTAATTTTTAAGGCTGCTAGTATATTTTTCTAAAAAGTTTATTTTAAGGATGTAATGTTTATAATTTAAATGAATGGTTTGTTTTATTTAGTGAATATTTATAAAAAAATTTAGGTAATAAAATTTATTATTATATAAGATTGATAATTCTATTAAAATTGAGATATTATTATGGTGATTAAAATTATTAAATATTATAATTATGAATAAATTTAAAATTAAATTTTTAGTATTTAATTTTTTTATAATTTATTTTATTTATTATAAAATTAAAATTCAATTTTTTTTTATTATAATTAAAATTTTTAATTTTTAGTTAATTAGTAATGAACTGATTATTAAATCATTTAAAGTAATGTATAAATTTTTAATGCTTAACAACAACGACCAATGTCTTCTTAAGGTGATGCAAATTCACAATCTTCTCCCACTTCAAACAATTTAATTTGGGCAAGAAGAAGTATAATTGTCAGAATCATTTTATAGATGATGCTGGCTTCTCCAATTTTTCCAAGCATGTTTGTCCAGACAAAGTTCCTTCATTTTTGGCTTTCAATAAGTGTCCCAAAGACTTAGGATTGACCATATTGATGACGTGAACAAGGAATTATGGAATCCGCTTTAAATGTTCAACGTGTGTCTTAAGTATCGTGAAGCTGGGAGGTTAAGAGACAAGAAGTCAGAAACCATACAAATTGTGACTTGTTTGGCGAAGAATTGATGCCCCAACCCTAATTTTTTTGGGTCGGTTCCCCAATTCCTCTACTCTGTTCATCATCTAGATGACACCTTTTTATGCCAAACTAAATCTAGTTAGTTAATTTCAAAATTTTTTTACTATTTGAAGATTTTAATTTTTGTCCCATCTAAAAAGGACGGCAAGAAATAAAATTTCGTTTACAATGTTTGCCTTCTTTTTGAATTACATCCAAGATTTTATTATTTGTTTTTTGTTTTTATTATTACATCATCATGTTTTCAGAATTTTTCATAATTGTTTTTAGAAATTCCTAAAATTAATCTATATTTTTTTTTAGAAATTTTTAGAATTGTTTTTTGAGTTTTTTTTAAATCTATTTGTTAGAATTTTCTTCTGTTTGTGAACATTAATTTATTATAACTAATTTATAAATTTTATTATTTTTTTAAAATTAATTTCAATTTGCAAGACTTTTTTTTTCTATTTTTAGAAATTTTTAAAAGTTAATTTCCAATTGTCAGAATTTTTTCAGAAATTTTGAAATTTAATTTATATTTTTCAAGATGTTTTCTCTTTTTAGAATTTTTTTGTTTTTTCAATATCAATTTTAAATTTTTTAAAATTTTATTATCCCATCATCATCAAATTATTGATGAGGCTTCTAATTTGATAAAATTTAACATGTATGACCTACATAAATTGTCATGTAGTAAGGATAACAAACAACTAATGAAAAAGAGTTTAAAAAGTTAATACAAAAAAAGAAGAGGCGATAGTTTAATATAAAAAACAAAAAATCATGAATATAATTCAAAAAATAAGCAAAAGATATGGATGGAATTTAATTTTTTTTTTTTTTAATAAAAAGGGAACGGTTTTAAATTTGGGGTGACTTTTTGACTAATACACGTAGTACTAGCTAGTATGACAAATATTCCGGAATGGGAATTGCATAATTGATGTGCCTTAATAAGCAATGAATATCGTCAGCAATTTTGATCTTTGCGCAAGGAAGGAAACTTGTATTAATGCTCGGGTTTCTTTCGATGGAAAATATTTCCCTAGGGAACATTCGCCTTCTTTTTCAGTGTTTGGTATATTTTGCAAAATAATTCAACCAAAAATAATTTCCGATTAAAAAATAAAATCAGGCTAATTTGGAGGTAAATGTCTTCCTCTTTTGGAAAAAAAAAAAAACAAGTTATTTTCTGAATTAAAAAAAAATAAGCTTCATTAATACATTTGATCGCTGTCATCTGTCAAAATGAAACTACATTCAATCACAACCATTACAAATTACCAAGAAAAAGCATTCCTCGTGAGACAATAAAAACTAATTTTCATTGAATTTATTTTCTTTGATAAAAATTTCAGTCCGCAACAATTTTTGATGAGCCGGGGTGGCTCAAAGGCATTGGGGGGAGGGGGGAGGGGGGAACGTTGGTGGAATCCAGAGCAAAAGAAGCTTTACCATGACAGACAAGGATTCATGTCCGCTAGTTTTCTGTTTGCAGGATAGTGATTATGATTTATATGCCACGTGAAAAAACAAAACGGAAAGTGGGGTTCAATTGGTGAAACCGAGCTTTCCGTTTGCTAATTATAATATAATTTGCTTGCAGTGCGTACTGCAATCTCTGTCACAACATGGTTGGAGGGTCAAAAATCAAATAAACAAAGTAGGAAAGGTGCTACCGTATACGTATCTGCTAGCTTTGCAAAACAAATATAAATAAAAATAATAAAAGAGGGCTCAAAGAAGAAAAGAAGGAATGGGAGGATTAATAAACGATTAGGAAATGACTCAAAAGAAGGAAAGGAGGAACAAGAAGAGTAAATGGTTAGGGGATGGCTCCAAAGGACTCGCAGCTTTCTCGTTTATCATGGGAATCCACATTTAGAATTACCTGCAATGGGGATTGTTGTTTAGCGTTTATATGCATGTGAGCATGTAGGTACGCATTTATATTAGGCTTTATTTTGGCAAAAATGCATCTTGATGATAATTAATTAAGTTACCAATTCAATTACGAAATTTTAACCGAAATCTTAATTATGGTGTATATTACAACGCTTTTTTTTTTTTTAATCTCTCGTTGTAACAGAAATCTCATTACGATAATTGATGAGAAGAGCTACTTAAGGAAAAAATGTCTCAAGATAGTATCAGAACAAGCCAATGGAAGATTAATGATCGAGCTGAGCTGTGGACCATTGCTGGTGTATCGATCTGCACCGCTAACCCACTAACTGCCACGTGTCAACGTTTTTTTTAAAGTCAAATTTTGATGGGTGGCTTAAAGGGCAAAACAATCAATTCTTAGAAAAAAAAATTATAATTTAGGTTTGAGTTAATCATATGAGCGAAACACAAAGTTAATTTTACATTTTTTAGATTTCGTAATATAATCCTATTATTTTTATACTTATTACAATAGTCTCGTGTCTGTTGATTTTTATTCATGTGAGTAGATTTTTAACATAATTTTAGTCAAACTATTAAAACTATCTTTGACTAGTGGGTAAACACAAAAAAAATAAAACAAAATGAAAAAATAAAAAAAAATGTAGATAATAAGGATTAGATATTTAAATATCAGAAGACTATGCGATCTAAGTATGTTTTACTTAATAATCTTGTATTTCCTCTCATGCTCTCACTAAATATAATATAAGCAAGTACGCCGGGTCAATCTAAGCATCATATAATAGACATTCCTTATTCGGAAGTAAATCTTGTCAAGAGTATACCGTTATAATAACTTTTAAATTGTTATAATATTTCTTAAATGATTCACATGAAAAAATAAATATTATTTAAGGAGATAATTAAATTATTGTTAATAATAATTAAGTTATTGTTAATGACAATTAAGCAATTCTTAATGAAAAATAAATTAGGTTAATCAATTATTTTATTCTAAAAAGATTAAGTGACTTATCTTGATAGGAGAAAGTCATAAAGTAGTAACAAAAGAGTGCTTAACTTAGCTTGTATAAGAAAGTCTATGAACCATCAATGTTATACATCATTATAAGTATAAGATAATAAGTTAGAAAACTACTTCAAATTTTTCATTTGTGATTATAGAGAATTGTTGATCAATATGGCTAGAAGTATAATTTTTGCTAAATCATTACATGGCTTTCTATTCTTTATACTCTTTCATTTAGTATTAAAGTCCAATTTTTTAGTTGTATTAATTACAATCAATGATTATAATTGTATTATGATTCTATGTGTTTCCTTTACAATTAAAGTCATAAGATAGTAACAAAAGAGTGCCTAATGTAGCCTACATAAGGAACCTATGAACTATCAATGTTATGCATCATTAAAAATATAAGGTAATAGGTTAAAAGATTACTTCAAAATTTTCTTTTGTGATTACAAGAAATTGTTTATCAACGTGGTTAGAAGTATAGTTACTACTAAATTAATCCATGGCTTATGTTCTTTATATTCTTTTTTTTTTTTAGTATTAGAGTCTAATTCTCTAGTTATGTTGATTACAATCAAAGATTATATGTGCATCATGATTTTATGTGTTTCCTTTAGTCAACAAATTAGAACCTCTATAGGATTTCATGTCTTCCTACAATTTTTCCAATATATAATATTAATTTTATGTCCATTAACAACATAAGATTCTTTGCCTTATACATGAAATAACAAGATGATAAGTTACCAAAATTTCAAAAGTTGTTGGTTGTATTGTCTTGAAACACCATGTGTCATATATGTTCTTTTGGTTTTCCCATGCATATACAATTAAAATTTTACACCATTAAAGCAATTTAAGAGGATTGATACTCCTTACCATGAAGCTATTACTATGTGATTCTTGATAATTAGTGTTTTCGCACGATAAAAAAAAGCATATATTGATGTTATATTCATATAATATATATGTATTTGTCTATAAAAAAAAAAAAAAAAGGTTATGTGATCTTGAGAGACAAGTTGTTAATTAAGTTAGTATTTCGTTCTACCTTGATTGGTTTAATGATTAAATTCTAAACTTTTTCCATCTTGCAAAATTGTTTATGTCATGCCATTTTACTTATACGTATACTTATTAAGTATTTTGTTTAGGTAGCAAATATGTGCAAACAAGAAATGGGGCATGTAACATGATGATGATGTGCATACATTTAGTGTTAATCTTTAAGCATATATGCATGGCTTAATGCCAATAAAAGAACATGTCACAAAATTATTTATGCATGCTTAGTATATTAAAAGAAATTCATTAACTAATTTTGGTATTTATTATTCGTATGTTATGTTTTGGTTTTATGAATGTCATCACAAAGGATATCATTTTGATTTAAGAATAACCACAACATCTTGAATTATTATAATAATAGTGATTTATAGAAAAATCATATAAAAATATATTCATTAAATTATAAATGACAAGAAGAGTTGCCATTAAATCCTTGAAATAAACTACTTAGTCTCACAGGGAGTTTTTTAATTAAATTAATTATAATAAAATGGTAAATTGGACATTTAAGAAATTAAGTTTTCCTATGCTTATAAGTATGAAAATTTTGCATTTTTATGTTTAATACATCAGTCTTATTATATTATATAAATGAATTCAATGCATGTTGTAACTACTACCCATAGAAATGTTTAAATTTATATTTTTTGATGGTTTATTAGTCTTATGACATTAATGTGTGTGTATTTTTGATTAATATAATTATTCTTACTACTTTTTATAATGATCCTATTTTTATACCAATGTTATCGAGTGGCAATTTGTAGACTAAAAAGAAAAGATCCTTTTGACTTTAGGGTGTATGGAGGTGGATTTGGCCTTTTGTGTGGAACAACCATCTGTTCCTCTAGAATTAAATACGTTAACTGAAAAAGTTGCTTATGATAAGTGGAAGTGATCAAATCTTGCTTGAGCCTAACACTTATCAAGATTCATATAAGCAAAAGCATAAAGGGCTTTATTTTTGAAAAAGAGAAAGCCAAAGATGTGATGAAATTAAAGAACAATTTGGAAATATGATAAGATGTTAATTAGCAGTCTAATAAAGAAACTCTTTGAAAAAAAATTTAATAGTTCTAAAAATGTGTGTGAACAAATTATAGAAATAATGGATATTGCTTCTCAACTTAAATCCTTAGTGGTTGATATATTTGAAACCTTTTTGGTGCACTTTTTCTTAAATTTTGTTCCTTTTACATATAAACCATTTAAAAATATCTTACAACACACATAAAGAAAAATAGTCTATCAATGAACTTTTGGCCATGTGTGTTTAAGAGGAAGAAAGAATGAAACATGAGATTTTGGAAAGTACGTATCTTGTAACAAAAGAAAAGTCTGATGGCAAGAAAGGTAAAGGTGTTCCATCTTTGATGAAAGATGCAAAAGTGCTAATAAAGAAACTAATAATAGAAATACTTCTCTTAAGTATAAGTCATGGTTGAAAAATAGAGGTACTATTATGTTCTTAGTGTGTTTTTAATCTTTTTTAATTGATATTCTAAATTATATATAATGGATTGTTTTTAATACTACAATATATGTTGCTAATACTATGTAAGGCCTTCTAAACTTAAGGAAGCTGAAGGAAAGTGAGCAAGGCATTTATTCAAAAAGTTAGATGTGTTTTCATGTTGAAATTATGTGGACTTACCATTTAATTTTATAATCTCATTTTGTGTTAGACTTGAAAAACACCTTTTATATTCCATCATTCTTAAGAAATTTGATTTTCATTTCTAAATTAACATATATAAGTTATCAATTTGTCTTTGAGAACTCCATTTTTAATATTTTGCATCATTAAAATATAATTAATTTTGGTTTTTTAGTTAATGGCTTATATAAATTTGATTTAAACCCCCTTCAGGAATACAATGTTACATTATATGGCAATATTAACATGAAAAGTTGTATTACTAATGAATAATCTTCATTATTATAGCATAAAAGATTGGATCACATCTCTCTTCTAAGAATAAAGAGACTAGTAAATGAAAAAGTTTTAACAACTTTTAACTTCATGGATTTTGGTAATTATATAGACTGCATAAATGGTAAACAAACTAATAAGTACACTAAAGGTGTCAAGACAAGTTTAGAAATTCTTGAGATTATGCACATGAATATATGTAGACCATTTTTAACTCTTTGTTTTAATGGTTTCATTGACAACCATACAAAATTTGTATATCTTTACTTGTTGTTTGATAAAGTTAAAGTTTTAGATGCTTTTGAAATATATAAGGCTAAAGTAGAGAAAGAAAAGGATAAAAAGATCAAGATTATACAGTCTAATAGGGGTGAAGAATATTATAGAAGGTACATAGACATAGGACAAATGAAAGGTTCATTTGCAAAGTTCATTGAGCAAGAGAATATTGTTGCATAGTATATCACACCAAGTACACCTCAACAAAATGTTATAACGAAAAGAAGGAATTAAACAATAATGGACATGGTAAAAAGTATGATCATTAATTATAATCTCTTATTAAGTTTATAGAATGAAGCTTTGAAGATTGTAGTGCACATCTTAAATAGGGTTTCCTTAAAGGTTATTTGTAAGACTTCTTTTAAGTTATGGAATAAATAAAAACCAAGTTTAAGGCATATTCATTAATGGAGTTGCCTTGTTAAAGTAAGGATTTATAATCCTCAATTACAGAAATTAGATCCAATGATAACTAACAGTTATTTTATGGGCTCTAAGGTAAACTCTAAGAGATATAAATTATACTATCCTTTAAATACCCTTAGAATTGTTAAAGCTAAAAATGAAAAATTTCTTAAGGATTTTTGAATTTAATAGGAGCTATATATTTCATCTCATTCATTAATTACTATAAAAAATTTAGTTTGATAAAGCTCAAACATTAGATTCTTTCAAAACATATAAGGCTTAAGTAAAGAAATAAAAGGATGAAAGGATTAAAATTGTATGATTTGATAGGGGTGGAGAATATTAGGGAAGGTACTCAAACATGGGACAAATGAAAGGTCCATTTGAAAAATTTTTTTAGGCAAAAGGGCATATTATTGCATACTTCTTTTGAGTTATGGAATAGATAGAAACCAAGTTTAAGGCATATTCATTAATAGAGTTGCCTTGTTAAAGTAAGGATTTATAATCCTTAATTATAGAAATTAGATCCAAAGATAACTAACAGTTATTTTATTGGCTCTAAGGTAAACTTTAAGAGATATAAATTATACTATCCTTTAAATACTCTTAGAATTGTTAAAGCTAAAAATGAAAAATTTCTTAAGGATTTTTGAATTTAATAGGAGCTATATATTTCATCTCATTCATTAATTACTATAAAAAATTTAGTTTGATAAAACTCAAACATTAGATTCTTTTAAAACATATAAGACTTAATTAAAAAAATAAAAGGATAAAAGGATTAAAATTATACGATTTGATAGAGGTGGAGAATATTAGGGAAGGTACTCAAACATGGGACAAATGAAAGGTCCATTTGAAAAATTTTTTTAGGCAAAAGGGCATATTATTACATACTCTACCACACTACGTACCCCTAAACAACATGGTGTAGCTGAAAGAAGGATCTAAATAATTATAGA
The DNA here is from genome assembly GCA_037832385.1 of Rhizophora apiculata. Taxonomy (NCBI): domain Eukaryota; kingdom Viridiplantae; phylum Streptophyta; class Magnoliopsida; order Malpighiales; family Rhizophoraceae; genus Rhizophora; species Rhizophora apiculata. Next base: position 941,143 of record CM075441.1, on the reverse strand, counting down.
CATAATAAGATGCATGATCAATAATTGTAATTTGTCATTAAGCTTATAAAGTGATGCTTTGGAAATTGCAGTGTATGTTTTAAATAAGGTTCCCTCATGGGTTATTTCTAAGACTCATTTTGGGTTATGGAATAAATGGAAACCAAGTTTAAGGCATATTCATATATGGGGTTGTTTTATGGAAGTAAAGATTTATAATCGTTAATCAAAAAAGTTAGATGCAATGTTAATTATTAGTTATTTCATTGAATATAGGGTAAATTTCCAAGGGATATAAATTTTTTTGTCCTTCAAATACACCTAGAATTATTTAAGTTAAAAATGTAAAATTTTTTAGAAATTTGAATTTAATAAGGGTGAGTTTCCTTACAAAGTTCAATTTGAGGAAAGTACAAATTCAATTAAGTACTCTAAATTCTAGAAATTTGGTTACACAATAATAATAATGAAGAAGAACCAATTTAAACTCAAATACTTAATGCAATACAAGCAAATATGGAATCTATGGAATATGAATCACAAAATGAGAATCTATAAAATGAAGGGCTTAAGTGATCCTCAAGAATAGGAAAATTTTCAATTCTTAATGACTATGTTGTATATTTTCAAAGGATTGATGCTAGTCTCAAAGATGATCCTAGTACATTTTCATAAGCCATGAAATGTGAAAAATATGAATTATGGTTTAATGTCATGAAAGAAGAGATGGAATTTATGACAAATAATTAAGTTTGGGACTTATTAATGGGACCTTGTTAAATTACTAAGAGGAGTTGTATCTATAGGTTGCAAATAGGTTTATAAAATTATGGGACTTATTTTTTATTGTTGAATAGTATAAGGCTAGACTTATAGTTGAAGGTTTCACTTAAAAGGAGGGCACTAACTATCATGAAATTTTCTCTTTAGTCTTAAAAAAGGATCTGTTTAGAGTAATTATGAGTTTAATGGCTTATTTTGACTTAAAACAATATCAAATGGATGTGAAAATAACTTCCTTGAACAAGGATCTTAAGGAGGAGGTATACATGAGTTAGCCTAAAGATTTCACTACAAACAAAAGAAGTAACCTAATATATAAGCTTAAAAAATCTAAGGGCTTAAGTAAGCTTCCTAATAATGGTATATTAAATTCCACAATATTATAATCTTATGTAACTTTAAAGAGAATATTATGGATTAATGTATATACATTAAGGTTAGTGGGAGCAAATACATTATTTTAGTCTTATATGTGGATAATATTTTACTTACATGTAATAACTTAGAGTTGTTACATGAAATTAAGAAATTCTCTCACAAAACTTTAAAATTAAAGACATAAGTGAAGCTTCATATGTCATTGGCATAGAAATTCACAAAGATAGAACTCAATAGATGTTAAGAATATCTCAAAAGATATACATTAAAAAAGTTTTAGAGAGATTCTGGGTAAAAAGTTGTTTTTTCATTATAACACCTATAGTCAAAGGAAAAATTTAGTCTCACCTAATGTCCTCAAAATGACTTGGAATGAGAAGAGACAAAGCTGATAGTATATGTATTTGTAATGGGTAAACTTAGGAATGCATAAGTCTATATTAGACTTGATATTGCATTTACAGTAGAAATATTAGAAAGATACCAAAGTAATTTTAGGCAAGATCACTATAAAATTGACAAAAAGGTTATGCGATATCTATAAGGAACCAATGACTATAGGCTTATAAATAAGCATATTGATTGTTTGGAAGTGGTTAGGTATTTAGATACTAACTTTACTAGTTGTATAAACAGTAAAAAGTATCTATTATTAGATACATCTTTATACTTGTTGAAAGTACTAGATCTTGGAGAAGTATCTAACAAACCATTATTACTTCTTCCATTATAGAAGCATAATTTAGGACTTGCTATGAGATTGTACCATAGGCTTTATGGTTAAAAAATTTTATCACAGGATTACATATTATGGATTCTTTTTGTAAACCATTTTAGATATATTGCTATAATTCAATTGTAGTGTTTTTTTTTTTTTTTTCATAAAATGATAGGAGTAAAAGCCAAAACAAGTATATCAATATAAAGTAGTTAGTTGTTAAAGACTATGTTAAAGTGTAAGTAATTGTTATAAAGCATATTAGTATTAAGCCTATGGTTGTTGATCTTATAACTAAAGGATTATTGGCTAAGTCTTATAAGGATCATGCTGAGCATATGGGATTTGTCATCTATAGTTAGTTTCTTTAAAAACTATGTTCTTTAATGTTTTGGCTTTATGGAAGACCGTTTGGTCATTTAGAAAAAAAAAATGCAAATAAAGTTTATTTTTGTGTAGTTTGTTTGTAAACTGAATGAACTAACAACTAAAGTATTTTTCATTCAATAAAGTTTTAATTAAAAATTCACTAGCAATATGTTATATGAAAGAAAATATTTATAAAAGAATGTAACATGATTGTTATGATATGTGTATAGAGGATTCTATTTAAGCAGATTGGCTTGTATAGGTAGTTCAATTCATAGTCATGAATAAGAAAATCATGTATTCAATATCATTTGAACAAGTGGGAGAACAGTATAATATCTTTTAAATTGTTATAATATGTTAAATGACCCATATGAAATAATTAACAATAGGAGATTATAGATAAGTTTTTATCTTACTATTATGAATAATTTAACACAGGTTAAATGATTTAAAGGTTATGTGATTATTTTTTTTATTAACCTATTTTTTTAGTTTTTAAGGCTACTAGTATATTACTTTAAAGAACTTATTCTAAGGTTATAATGTTTTGAATCTAAGTAAAGTGTTTGTTTCACTTAGTAAATATTTATAGAAAAATTTAGGTGACAAAGCTTATTGTTATCTAAGGTTGATAACTCTATTAGAATTGAGACAACATTACGGTTGATCAAAATCACAGAATATCATAATTGTGAATGAAATAAGAACTAGACTTTGAGCATTTGATTTGCATATTTTGTTTAATTAGTTAGTTTTTTTTTTTTTTTTGACAAAATCATAATTTAATTTTCCCTCTAATTACACTAATGACTTTAATTTTTAGTTAATTAGTAATAAATTGATTGTTGAATAATTGAAAGAATTGTATTAAATTTTTGGTACCTTAACAATAAATATCAATGTCCTCTCAAGGTGATGCAAATTCACATTCTGCTACCATTTTGGAATCTAAACACATTGAGAATATCAGTTTAAAGCTTTTTAGACAATTTAATTAAGGCAAGGAGAAGTATGCTAGTCATAATCATTTTGTAGATGACGTTGGCTTCTCTAATTTTTCCAAGTGTGTTTGTCAAAATGAAGTTCCCTCATTTTTAGCTATTGATAGGTGTCCCAAAAAGTTAAGGCTGAACATACATATGACATCAATAGGAATTGTGGATTCCACTTTAAATATGCAACATGTGTCTTAGGTATCATAAAGCTAGGAGGTTAAGAGACAAGAAATCAGAGACCATATAAACTATGATTTGTTTGGGGAAGAACTTGATGTCGTAGCCCTTATTGGCCTTTAAAAGTCATTAGAGGAGACTTGAGCTAGAACACAAAAGTTTGAGGTGGAAGCCAAACTATTATAAGGCCAATTGTAAGAGTTTAAAGCTAGCATTGATCAGTTGGAATGAGAGCTTAAGTCCCTTTGAGATGGGTCTCCTATGGAGTTAGGTTCACGTGAGGAGCCCTAAAATCTTTACAGTAGGCCAGCAAAGTTAAACTCCACGACATTAGTTTAGAGGTAACCTGCACTTAGTTTTCTATTGGAGAATTGGTAGCCCAAGCACGACTCACCATAAAGGAGCACATTCAAGAGTTGTTTGGAGTAAAGGCTAAGGTAAACAAGGACATAAAGGTGCATTTGGTTCCTTACGTGGTTAAAAAGTTCATGTCAACGCACATTATGACACTTGTAATAACCCACGATCTAGTAGAGAGGGAATTTCTTGGGGGTAAATATATCCTTTATGGATCCCTTCAATGTGTTTGCCACGAGTTCCCTTCAATCTTGCGACTTTTTGTGCTTTTGAAATTCAAAATGAATTTTCATATAACATGTAATGCCCTTAGTGAAATAGGCCTAACATACTCTTATTGGGGGACTTGTTTAATTTTTTTTAACGGTTGCTTTTTGACACATTCCATCGTGATTGACACTCATTGGCCATAAGAGGGGTTCCTTAGTGCTCTTTGTCCCATTTCATTTCATCATTCTTGTGATTACTCAAGTGAAAGCATCTATTTCTCAATTTGTCCCAAGTATAATCACTAAGTTGTCATGACAAGTTCCCAAGAAGGGAGCCCAATAAATGTGAAGAAGGCGTGACATTCAATGCCTTTATGTATCAAGGGTAGCGAAGGTGCATTGTAATACGTGTCATTTTAAGTGCGAATGGAATACCATGACTGACTAAATTTATTTTACCAGGATTCTTCAGGGTTTAGGAGCATGGTCACGTTTCCTAGAGGCCATAGCCAACCCAAACACTTGTTGCGTGCAAAAGTACTTTATTTATTTCTCTCTTTTTGGTTTTTGTTTTTTTTCAATGATTTGTCGTAAAAGTACACTCACTAGGATTTCAGAAATTTGCATAGGTTGGAGAATTTTTTTTTTTTTTTTTTAAGTTTTTGAATAGTTTCAAATGTTTTTTATGACGATCCTATGCATCGTAAAAATAAAAAGGAATTTTCAAGCACTTTTAGAGAAATTTAAGATATGTTTTTATGGTGATTCAATGCATCAAAACTGAAGGATTTTTTTTTTTAGAAAGGATTAAAGTCGTTTTGAGTCGATTTGCATTTGTTGGGTCATGTGTTTTTTTTTTTGGTGTTGTTGCTTCCTTATTTTCTTTGTTGTCTCTATATTATGGCCTTAAATGCTCTTTTTGTGATTATTCTCTTCTTGTTACTCTCTACCTATTGGTGTTTCTAACCTTTTGTCTCTCTCTTTAACATAAATGCACTTCTTTTTCTCTCTTTTGTGGCTGCTCCCATTCTTAACATTCATGCCCCCTATTAATGCAAAGAGACCATTTTTCTTTTTCTTTTTCTTTTTATATATAAAGGACGGCATTTAATCCTGACCGTTGATCTTACTTTTTGTTGACAGTTCAAATTGATTTGCCCCTTTGCACATGTCTAATATTTTGTAGGTCATTAATTTGGAGGATTCACACTTAAATCGGGGTATTAGACAAATTAATATTGCTGCACAACACTTGGTCTGTAATCTTCGAAAAGGAGATGACTTCCCTCTGTAGTTAAACATACACCTAGAAGTAATATTTTTTCGATTTTAAATTTAGTACGATGACTAAAAGTATCGTGTTGACACTTCCTTTTTAAGGCGGGGATATAATTTGTATATTAGACTTTAAAATATTGGACTTTGTAAAGTAATTTGTAGTAATTTAATTATTATTATTATTTTGCTTTTCTCTCATTTTTGGGGGGTTGTTTCTTTTTACTTGTTGCCTTTCCTTTTTCCACACCTAAATAAACAAATTACTATTCAATTGTAATCATACTTTGTCCACTGACTTAATAGGATACAACACTTACATTGTATCCACCATAAGACCAACGGAATTGATCAGCCAACGAACTTTCAGCTCCTCCTTTGGTGCTGGGAGAAGAGTTAGATACGAAGAGGACGATAATGAAGACGACGGAGGTTTATGGGCATAAGGAGGAGATTGCAGCATTAGAATTGGGTGGTCAGTCTGGCTAGAGGAGAGGCAATTTTTGTACATGGTGTTGTGGATGAGCAGGAAGCGGAAGCTCTCATTTTTAAGGTCAGTTCACTAAATTCTTGTTATTTCCTTTTTAATTATGTGGTGAGTTACGTTGGCAACATTTGAGTGAAGGTGACAACACAATTAGTAACAGATCCTGACTTTTCTTGAGTGCCTATCGCAGGCATCTCTAGAAAGCCATCTTGGGACGGCCATCCTCCACATAAAGTTGACACAAATGGCAGATGATAATGGAAATGGAAGAGCAAACAGTGAAAATAAGCTCAAGGATTGAAGGATACCATTTCAAATCATTTTCAAATTATTATTCGAGAGTTTTAGTATCAAATCGTTTCAAAAATTCAGCAGATCATTTCATACATTTAACATCAAATTATGATTTTTGTAATCCCATTTAAAACTTCATAGTAAGTAATTATATTATTGCCTTGTGTATTTAAAGTCTCTGTTTCTTTTACATATAGAAGAACTCGGACTCTTGAGAAAACAAGAGATGAGATTATTTTCATTCTCATACTCTCTAAAATTCTACATGATTTTTAGAGAGCTCTTTGTGACCATCACACCTTTATCAGTCTCTAAATATCTTTACCTAACAAAACTTAATGTTGCAAATTTTGTTACCTTTAGTTCAAATACCACCAATTATTTGTCATTAAAAAAAAAAAAGAAAAAAAAAAAAAAACCTAAGTCATGGCTGTGGTTCAAATTCAAGACCTTCAAGGTTTTGTCAGGGGAGAAGTACCAGCACCTGACCAATTTGTTTCCCATCTAGAAAGCACTAACAAGCCTTCATTGAATCCAAATTATGTAGAATAGAGAAGAATTGATGGTCTTCCTCAAAGATGGATCGCTAAAATGCTAAGTGAAGAGCTAGTGTGGCAAAAGAGAGTCACTTTGCCCTCATATGATTTTTAACTCTTTGGATATGCACTTTTTTTTTTCCTTTTGTTTTTTCGAAACAATCTTGGAATAAAGAAAAACCTATTCTGAAGCCGAAGAAAAAAAAAAAAAAAAAAAAGGCCTTTTGCATGTTATTTGTTGCAAATCGCAGTTGCCCTTGCAATCAAAAGAGATATTTGGAAATTTGAGGATAGAAAGAGCAAATAATAATAATTATAATAATAATAAAATAAAAAATTAGAAATCAAAATTTTAATTCTTTTTTATTATTTTTGAAAATACCATGTGTAATATAGTTCCAAGCATGCTTTACATGCGATAATTTTTTTGTCTTGATAGCACATCACGGGGTCTAATGTCACATTTGCATTCCAACTAAACATTTTATACACGCGGCTTTGTTTGCTTTTTATGTAAAAAAAAAAAAAAAAAAAAGAGATAAAAAAATTTAAAATAGAGGTCAATTCACTATGATTATTAGTTATAATAAATTATTATATACAAAAGAAAAAAACGCGTCAATTTGTATTTTTACAATAGAATTTCGAAATTCGGCATTTATTTCATCTCATCCGAATAGTCAACGCGGCCTACTACTCGGTGGATGCAAACACGGTTCTCACTCCGCGTGTCTGAACATTTACATATGGGAAACAGGACATGTGGCCGAGGATCACGGCAATTTCCCAGAAAGCCAAACAAAGTAAGTAGCTGTTGTCGCTGTCGTCTGGCTGCAAAGAACCTGAAATGGCTGCTGGAATCCAACCCATGCCTTCTCGAAGGACCCAAGCACCGGCAGTTCTTCATGTTCATAATGGCAAGAAGAAGGCCTCTGTGGCTCCGCGTTGGATCCCAAGACGTGGCCAAGTTCTCAAGAACTCCGTTAGAAAACTGTTTTGCACTTTGGCTGGCATGGCTTGTTGTGGAAGGGATGCAACCGGCCCCGCGCGCCAACACACAGAGTGGCCTTCTTCCTTGTAGGAAAAATGGCTAAAAAGTTAGAAATCGATACCCAGATTCAAGTCCTTTCTGCAGTAGTTTTTCTTTCTTAATTGACTTGTCGTTCTGATTACCAAGTCGTCCATTTTCTAATGCGTTGGACCCCGCTTTTTTTTTTTTTTTTTTTGGCCGAGATTAGGAATCTGAGTTTAAAAGGACATCGAGGTCCTTTCCACACACGAGTTAATTGCTTCTGAACAATGTTTTGAAAATCAGACCAGACCAATCGGACGAAACAATAAAGCCAAAAACCGGATCATAATCAAGTTCCGCCACTCTTAAAACCATTAGTTTTAAAAATCAATAAATAAACTGAACCGACAAATTAGTAATAATTTTTTTAATTTAATTAAATTAAAAGTTTTATAAAAAAATAAAAAATAATTTTTAAAAATATTTTAATTTTTTTAACAATAAAAGTTATATCATTAAAATATTTTTCTATATTAAATATTAATTTTATTAATTTACCAAACTAATTAAATCATAAACTGAACAACATTCCAATTCAATAACCAGTTTGGTTATGAAAACCTTGCTTCTGACTCGATCCAAATTTCTATTCTTGACTTGTTTTTGCAACCAGCACTGTCCCGTCTGCCACTTTGATTGTGCGTTGCACCATCAGATTCCGCAAGGTTAAAAATTGGCAGGTTAAAGCAAATTTAGATTTCATTTGTTTGAGAATTAGGATCATTTGAGCTTTGAGTGCATTAAACTTGGGATACATTGAATTTTGAGTTGTTTTGACTTTAGCATATCAGATTTTGAGGACATCAAACATTTATAAATGTCAACACAGGTTGATCTGCCAGCTGAGAGGTGAACATCTTTACAGTAAACTATACTCATGCTTATGCAAAAATGGGACTAATGCAAATTTGAAGCGACTCGCAAGGCAGAACAATTCGAACCTAAGTCAACTATCAGCATATGATTAGTCTCAAATCTAGCTGATCTAAAACAACTTGCTTGACACATTAACGAAAATGCACTAGCTAGTACCAACTCAGATGTCGTGACAAAAGCTTACATGCCTGTATGTCATTTCCCTCATCTTCAAAACCAACCTCCCCCAACATCCATCCCAAAATGCCATTAAAGCTCGCAAGCGCGCAAGGAAAAGCGCACACACACAAAAATAAAAGGCAGGAGAAGAAAAATGAAATTTTTAATATTTTACGCCTCTGTTTCTCTCATTTCGGGTCATTGAATTGTAGGCGGCATCAGCTGACTCAGTATCAATATCATTCAGTCCCAACTCCTCGTTCTGTTCCCAGGATCTCTCATATTCCTCAACTGAACATGGCAAACATTGCATTATTCACAAGATGGTAGAGCAAACGAGCAACGTGAATGTATAAACAGCTAGCACAACGAAATCAGAGAATGGAGAATCAAATTTCCCAGGCAGCATTCAAGAAAACAAGTAAATCAAGAGTAGTTCATCTGTAGTGTAAGAAAACTTCCTTGCACAATGCAGGATACCATGAATTTGACTCCCTTTATATGGCTGCTTCTTCCCCAGCATATTCTTTATACACTCCAACCATTTATGTAAGTAGGTGAACTGGCAAATTTGTCTACCAATAAATTTTAAACTAATCTACTTCTGTTTCTTAACCAGTCCAGGACACAGTCACAATCTTATTGCTTTGAAGGGAAAAATCATTGAAGCATCCAGATTTACTCAATATGGGAAGAAGTGTTACCTGTACAAGCATTAGATTTTTTTCACCATGGATTTTCATTGAACTACTAATAAGATTTTCAAATTCAAATTTTTATCAAAGCATCTTTGAAAAATAAAAAAGAATTTTTCAAGAAAAATATTCATAGGTTCAAAGGCGAAAAGACTTGATGCCATGGTCTTCACACACAAATTCCCCTCAACATTTTATCAGTTTAATGCATGCATTAAGGAATTGACAATCAAAATATGTCCCTTAAAATGCAACTGTCAATCATGGGATAACACATGGCATATAATTGTTATCTAAGATTTGTAACCTAGTCATTGTATATCAAGATTTGCACATTGCTGCGGAAAAATAAGTCACCAGTTGGCTGCTCCACGAAGGGTAAGCTCCCAAATCATATGTATATTTTTACAAACATTTCTGCAATGCTAAATGTGATTGTTCATAATAATATGTCCTCACTTTTAACCCACCCCCAGTCCTTCCCCCTACCAAGCAGGGGAAGAACGAAAAGAACAGAAAAAAAAAAAAGTTGGCAGTGTATCTTTCAAGCACATAAACAGAAGCACAAATGGAAATCAATAATTGTGCCATTCTCAAAGGTGGAATTTTTTAAGTTTACCTCATGCAATACACAGCTAGACCTAGTTATCCCTTTTAGTGCCTTAACCAGTATGGTTAGTTGTATCTGAATCTATTTACGTATGCACATGGTGTCAAAGCACGCAGAGGAACTAAGGGAGCTAATTCCTACCCATATAAACAAGGAAGCTGATGGCAACAGCAACTTCATCTACCCAGATGAATACCAAAAATCCACAACAGAACTATTGCACACCACATTAAACTTGCCTAAAAGCCAATGTGTGAAAGAAAATGACTTACATGTTAACTGACAGTCATCCTTAATATCATCAGTTGCTGGTGCAATAAAAGAATTTGCTAATGCATCATCAAGGATTAAAGTCCAAGGCTCTTCAATATTCAAAAGCTGCAAATAAAATAATAGTGAAAAGAAGGCTAAGGGGCAAGAATCTTATAATAGAAAATAAAAAATGTAAACTAAACACATCTCCAGAGAAAAAAACAGCAAAATCTTGTTGAAAACATTTGCACACCTTAATCTACCTGACATGGTGGAAAATATATATTGGCTAAGGGAAACACTGGGCTGATGCATTCTAAAGATATTGAAGAAATTAAGAAAAATTGGGAGGCATTCAAGAATACCAGAGATTCTGCCCCTCTTTTCCTGGAAAATTAATTAAGAATGAGCAGTTCATGATGGCATTAAAGATCATCTCTTCATATTCATCACATTAGCAAATAGTGAAGAGAAAATGGTGTAGAACAGAAAGAGAGCCACAAAATTCCAAGACAAGATCAGCCACACAAAGTAAAAACAGCAATAGAGACATCAGCCACCAAAAAGCCCCAAATAAAAATTAGGGAGAAAGGAAAAATCAGAACTGTTCATTTCTCTTAATTGGCTCATGAAAGAGTGGGCAAACATCATACCTTGTTTAGCTTTGCTCTAAATTCTTGCCACTTGCTTTTTTTATGTTCATCAAGGCTATCTCCAAACGTAAACCCATGCACTCTCTCAAGGCCTATACATGACAGTTACAAACATTTAGCTAGGAAGTGGTAACCATGCAAGGCAAGTTCATCAAAAAGTTTTATCCTCTAGAAACATCAAACAATGCATCAATTAAACACACAGGAGCATAAACAGGGAAAAAGAAACAACTTTTCCCCATTTGATACCATAGTACAGTCAGAAAATTGTAGAATCTCAAATATGCTATATAATTTCTGAAAAAAGAAAGGGCAAAGGCAACAGCTCATTAAATTTTGATTTTCCCCATGATTCCCTCTCATTCCATTGGGTGGCATGACCCTTAGATCTCCAATTTGGAAGTTCAAGCTCTCAACCATTTAGCTTTCTGTGAGGGACAAATGGCTCATCAACTAATAAGAAGGAATGCATCATGGGACAGTATATGCACTGTGTCCATTTTGAGAAGACTAAATAATAGGAATCTAGGTGAAGGGAATACAATTTTTAAATGAACATATTGAAGGTGAGTAAGAATGAAATATTAATGCAGTAACACATTAATCACGTGAAATTGCAACAGAGAAATTAGATTAAGTTTTATACTTACTCTCACTGATTTTTGTAATCAAGCCTTCAACGGTTGTAACTACTCCACCCAATGTACCACTTGCCAGCTCTAAGTCAAGCTCTGGGACTTTAATGCTCGCAGTATCTGACTGGTAACACAAATGACTGTCAGAACATGATTTGGTGACAGATGCCAAATGCATGTGAGTCTAGGAATTGAGAAACAACTCTAATTCTTCAACCTCCAGCCAATAACACATGCATGTTTATCTTGAGCACAAAGCATATGTTTAAACTGCATTGCTGAGAGAAGGACAAACAATAGAGTCCCACCTATACTAAAAAAAACTGGAACAAGAGTGAATCCAAGAGTCACAGACCAAAGAAAACAAAGGGAAATAAAAATCAGAAATTATCTTAAGATGTGAAATAAAATCCTTATCATGAACTCATTCAATATAAACATGTTTGCATACCAAAAATAGACTAGATTTCCTTCAAAAGATCCATCTTGAGCTGTAAAATTGTTCTTATCAGTCCCTCACTTAAAACTGTCTTACCTCATCCTTTACAGCTTTTTCAATGTGCATTGTGGGTGCCTCTCTCTCTCTCTCTCTCTCTCTCTCTATATATATATATATATAAAAGAGACACTGAGAGAGAGAAGAGTAATTTATTATTGCCTTTACACTTGGAAAAGTGAGATTCATTACCCCTGCACAACTAGCAAAACAGAACTGGTGCAAACAAAAAATCACACAAAAGCTAAACCAGAATCAAAATAGGTGCCTAGGCTGTCTATTCCATTTAAAATTATAGATGAAAACAACCTGTTATGTAGGGTCAATCAAGCAGTGACTGCAGAAGATACAGAAGATTGCATCCACACAGTTAAATGGACTTGAGTTATTTTCCCATTGTTTCATAATTTAGAATTATCATGGTATCCAACTGGTTATAAACCACATAATTGAGGCTGCAGCTGCCTATAATTCTAGATTGATTCTCTCTCTCTCTCTCTCTCTCTCTCTCTCTCTCTCTCTCTTTATATATATATATAAAACAAACAGTTGAAACATGCCATAAGAATCCAAATAATAATAATTAGTCATTAGACCTCACAAAAGACCCAGAGCAACATCTAAAAATAATTTTATCCATTATCCTTTTTACATAAAATATGTATGTTATAATGTTAGATAAGAATCTCATGTACAAGCATGTCTAATTTAGTATCTTATATGCTCATTCCACCTCAGCTGAATCAATGAGTTGGAAGCCATGCCCATGAACAGAACTCATCTCCAAAGGAAATGGAAATTCAAGAAAACAGAAAAGGAAGAAGAAAGCAAAACACAAAGTAGGACAGACAGAGTAGAAAGCTGGGACTACAAATTCAATTTTAGTTCATAATTGAACTCCTTATTAGATACATTGATACCATGGTAAAGGCACCAGAACATGAAAAAGTAAGAAGACAGACCTAAAAAATTAATAAACACTAAAATGCGAAAAACAATGGAATTCCAGGAAACACAATAATTGTGGTCCTCATTGCTTCTTTATGCAATTAAGTTATTGATTTTAGAGATAGAATGCAATAGTCACTGAAGAAAAGTAAAGAAGGGAGGTAACAAGGACTAATCACATGTTATGATGAAAGTCCTTCAAACTCAGAGAAAACTCATGATTCATTATTGCATAAGAACAAGCATTTGCAGACAAGCATATCCTCTAATCCAAATTGCAATGCCCACTGACACAATCTGAAGAAGAAATATATGCTTTAACAAAAGTTTCCGATGACCCAACTTACTCATAATCTAGTTTTTGAAAAGGTTAAAAAAGCTAAGCATCACTACCCTCCCTATCTCTCCAACACACAAAGACTAAATCCAAGATAGTAAAGTGATGCCAATTGTCTCTCCCTTCCTTTTTTGTCAATTTATAAAAGTGATCCCATGGCCAAAAAAACTGCCATCAAAAGGAAAAATTGTCTTGGCCAAATAAAAAAGAAAAAAATTGGAGCAAACCTTAATAACATCCCGGGTTAAGTCATTTATATTCTTCACATGTAGAATCATTCTCTTTCCTTTTTCAGGAATTCGCCCACCAGGCTTCAGCTACATAGGAAAAAATTTCAGTCAGAAAAAAAAAAAAAGACAGGTAACTTAGCATAAACCTCTGCCATCTTGAAAAAACACAGGGTTTAAGTACTACAAACCTCCGAACTGCGGTAACCACAGGAATCACAAGTGGATGCCATGACTATTACTTCCTGGAAGTATGGGATTTCTGCACTCATTTAAGCTCAAAACTGCTTGTCCATCTAATGAGGTAGTCAATGTGTTCATGCACAGAATCAGAAAGTAAAATCTAGCTCCACGACTTCAAAAAATTAAATTTGGCGCTCTAGTTCCACATGCATCCACAAAACATGTCATACAACCATATTACACAACAGTTTTACCCATCCAGAACAAGGGCATTCCCAGTGCACAAGGCTTCCACACACTGGGATCTAGGAAGGGTTGTGTGTATGTATGCAACACTTTTACCTATCCACAACACTTGACATAAAATTATAAGCCCTCAAAAGTTAAAATTACATTCTACAATTTTAACATAAAATCACTTGTAGTACAGTCCCTAATACATGCAACATAAGAATCCCAGTAATATAAGCAGCAATTAATCCTAGTTCCCAATAAATGGTTCATATATAACAACACATAATTGGTTGACTGTAGTAGTTCCAAGGTATTCACCTTTCAAAGCGGATAGAGCATTTTTAATACATCCAAGAAAAATAAATTAACTCAAGTGGGCTCCCAAAACAAAATACTTGTATTAGCATCTCAACATACTGCTGGCCATCCCTCCACTGATTGTGTGTACTTTCTCAATGGGAGCTCAATTATCTCTTGAGCTCTTTCTACATCCCACAATCAATAATGTCTCCTCTAATCACAATAGTGAATGGATATGGTTTGAGCATGACAAATGTTCTTTAATTACATTGACATGACTGATACTTGTGTCATAATTCACATATTTTCCTCCAAAGCATTTTCACTGGTTCAGGTGTAATTATCAGCATAAACATGCTCTTTTCTATCCACAGTTCAAATATGGACATATATTTATATATACACAATGACTAATGTTAACAGAACTATGTAAATGGGGCAGAACTAAGAACCTCCAGAAAAAGGGACAATCAAAAGAATTCACTAAGTGTAAACTGGTAGATACAAAAACACTTTCCAACTAAAAATAGGTGGTGAAATCACGGACTCAACAAGTACCCACCTTCCTTTCACCCAAATCTGCACCCTCCAAACCATCCACCTTTTACCCCCATCCCAACCCCATGTCTGAATAACTAATGCTGCAGTCAAATTTCACAGTGTATATAAACCTAAAGAGATATGGAATAGAAATGCAACTGCAAGAGCAAAAGCCTGCAGCTCCAAAATAGGGATTAGTTATGGGGTAGAACAGCAGAATCTCATTCAGTAGATTAGGTTCTGACGAGCCTCCTGATTGGAGAAAATTGGAAAGGAAAATACCGGGAAAAGCACAGTAGTAGTAGATATGCTCCCCAAGCATTTATCTGATTATCAATTATCATCATAAAATACCTAAAAAAAGATACAAGCTGCAAAGCAATCCACCAAAATATTTCAACAAACATGATGGCAAGTAGCTCAGAACATTAAAATCTTGCATATTGAAAGCAAGGTGCATAGGGAAATGTAACTATAACCTAAAAGCTCAAAGTAACTAGTTGCATCAGCAAGTGTGCATGTCCTAGCCCAACACGAGAACATTGCAGTGATAAAATGAACCAATGTTGATTGCAGAAATGAATTATGGAAGTGAAGGATACTTGTGATAAACATTCGAGTCTCACACCTAGTGGCACAAGCTCCGCAAGTTGATGGAAAAGTCATTACCTACAAAAGCATACCAACAAAAGCAATATAATATATAATGAATGATATATGAGCACAAGTTCAAAAAGAAACTGTTAACAACATTTACCTCCTCTGGTGCATTGTACCGAAATAAAGCTTCCGCTATTTCTGCATTATTACTTTGTGCAATAGCCCGATGTCCAGCTGCTGCTCCAACTGATCCATGATGTTCTCTTCTTGTTTGATCAGAAACACTGCACATTGCCTCTGACGATGACCCAATGCCAGTTTCTCCCAAATGTGATGGGTCCGCTAGATAGCCTAATGATGTTTGTTGCTCCAGAGTTCGATCATAGAACTTAACAATCAATGATGGATCAGGGGAAGGAGCATATCTGCACACAAATTTTCATATCCTTTTTTGAATTTAATCAGCACAAAGATTCATTACAACACACTATACAAGAAACAGTCAAGTTCCCAGCCCAAACAGCCCAAGAGCAAACTAGTTCAGCTGCAAATCCCAAAAAAATGAAAATAGAACTTTTGACCAAAATCAAAGGTTATATAACACGCATGCAAGCAGGATGCCTGTAAAAGCACACAAAACTATGTTTATGTGTGTCTCTCTCGTGTGAAAAAAAATCAGAGCGCGCACGTGCATGTGTGTGTGTGTGTGTGTGTGTGTGTGTGTGTGTGCGCGTGTGTGTGAGAGAGAAAGAGAGAGAGAGAGAGAGAGAGAGAGTCCACATCACTCTACAACTCAACCAACCAGAGACAGACAATAAAAAGTTCCAAGCAGTAAAAGCAATTGCTTACGGGTTTTCAATGAAGCTGTTTCCAGCAGGATCATCCAGAATGAAGGTGAAAGACAAATCTCCTGAGGCACAAGCTCTTAATTTCAGCAAGAATTTATCTATTGCTTCAGCAGTCTGAGGATCCACTTTCTGCAACCCAGAACAAGGCATTAAAAAGAGAAAAAAAGCAGTTAAAACACCACTAAGCGGCTCATCAGCAGCTCACACCTTGCGTTCTTCTTGAAGTGCCTGCAACTCATCAGCTGCTCGTACTAAAATACCTTCCACCTAAAGGAATAATGCAAATGGCCAAGGCGTTCAAAAGAAACCATTATGCAACAACACAAAACACCCATAGAAGCAACAAGATGCTTAGTCAACATCATGACAAGGTGCAAGTAAATTTACATGGCACACCAAAGACCCATGTGAATACTTAAACAGTATGCAGCAAACTTAAACCCCAGTTACAGTGGTCTTAGAAACAAAGCAACTGAATTTATTAGCAGCCCATAGCCCTTTATGAAGCTATCAGGTTATCAAAATCAATAGAACAACATTTAATGAGCAAGCAACAATTAATGTCCAAATTGAAACAAAGTAGCATCTAAAAAGCTTGCCAATGCATGTAAAAGGAGAACTCTTCATTGTGAAATCTAGCAAAATTTACCAACCTAAGGTTTCCCTTCGTTGGTGCAGTCATATGATCAGTCAGTTAAGCAAGCACTGTTAAATGATTGATTTCTTTTTCTAGATATTAGTACTAGAAAGAGTGAAATTGAAAACTCAACTACCAATTACTATTTAGATCCTTTATTCTCATTTCTTCTTGCCAACAGATTCAAACATTTGAATTGCCAGCCACAAAAGGAAATTAAATAATACAGAAGGTGAGGAAAGGTAAAGAAACAATGCAAAGCTTACGACAAAGTTGAAGTTAATTTGTCATTCTACAATTTTTAGGTTCTCCAAGCATGCAAATGACACCACACCCAATTGTACTTTATCAATTTATTTTCACAATATTGCAAATGTGAGGTCCATTTCCAATGCGATTTACATTAAGTATACTAACATGAAATATCAAACTTGTCAAAAATGCACAAATAGTTGTTACAAATATCAGCACTGTCCCACAAATGGAAGTTAACTGATTTACGGAAACAAATTAAAGACTAAAGGCCCGATCAGAATTAAGTATAAAGTTCAGTAACAAACATTATTTTTTACCATATTAAAAACATTTGGCCAGGGAGACACAGCTTAGGTAAAACAATCCACAAGAACTCAGTCACACCAACAGAGAAACTACAAATAAAAAATGGAAAAAGAAGGATGTAAGGGAATACAGTTGATAGAGTGCCACGTTGTGCCTCTGGAGGAATCTCAAAATCCAGTTCAGGGATCTGTATAAATAGGTAGACAAGCGAAGCTACAAGTCAATTCAAGGTCAAAGATTTAAGATCAAAATTTCAACAAGCACACTCGACAATGCTGAAGGAATGCCAAAAGATAATTGCTATTGCAAAGATTTGAACAATTAGTATTTGATCCCAAATTAGACAGACATAAATAGTTAATCCCAGTAAAAAGAAATGACAGTTCTCGCATTTGTTGCTTTGCAGTCACTAGCAATCTTTAACGCGGCCTCAAGGGGCTCAACTCAACTAATAGTTACCAAACCATGACTATAAACACCAAAAAACATATCAACAAGGTCTGTCCCAAAAAAGAGCCAACTTGCAGCTTAATATAAATTGCCTCAAAAAAGATGAAAAGTTCAATTGTGACGTCGCACTCAAGAATCAATGAAAAAATCCTCAATTTCAGTGAATATTTCAGGAAAATCATCTCTGATATGGAAAGGAGTAGGACCCACCTATCAGATTATCCAACTAAGAGGTGACATCATGTGTAAGTTTAAAATTCCATATTAAATTCATGAGTTAAATACTACATCAGCTTCTACCAAACTTTAGTAGCAAAGCAATTAGGATGGAAGCACCCTAAACAAAGTCAGTAAAATTGATCAAACCAAGCCTTAGGTGCCAGAAACTTATCTAATGTGGTATTTCTAAAAGGAAAAAAAAAAAAAAAAAAAATCAAATTTGACCAGTTTAAAAAATGGTAAATTCAACTTTTACAAGAATTAAATAGAAAATACCTTGATAAAAATGTTATGCAAGAACTGGGGCAAGCAAGATCAGGAGATGATACCTTTATGGTGGCATACTCAGATTTCACAATTTGGCGATTAAACTTCTGCATTATCAAAAACACATAAATTTGTATTCATTACCGGATGTGTAGCCTCTTCAAATTTGGAAGCAACAAAAATATTAAAAATTTCTTCAGCATATCAAAACAAGGAAGAGTGCGAGTGGGTTAGGAACACAAAGAGCATTAAGAAAAGATAAAAACAGAAGAAAATGGGGATCATTGAGGAGCATACATTCGGCATATAACAATTCAATAAATCAAGAAAACTGAAGATCAAATAATGAGGTATACTCACACAATGCAACTAATATACTACACAACCAATGCAAGAATTTATCAATCAAATAAAGAAGAAGTAGGTAAAAAGAGATGCCTGCACTCAAAAGTCAGTACTACTCACTAATCTAAATGCAACATGGGCCCGGGTAGTACTACTTCAAATACAAAGGGTGTTGAATCTCAAAGTAGAGGGCTTGTTATTGCAAAATTAAGCATTGGTGAAATGCATTGTAAACTTTAATCATATTAAGAGACAACCTTCTGTTCACCTGATGGGATTTCCAGCTGATAACAGCACCCTTGACGCTGAATTTCACCCGCAAACTGAACTTCATTGTTTCTAGGGTAAAAAAAGAAAAAGAAGAAGAAGAAAAGTGACAAAGAATTGAATAAGTCATGCATAAGGTCGTCAATTTGCCCACATATTCAAAAAAGTCCCCACATCTTAAAGCAACAGGCCAGTTTACCTTTCGCCACAGTGTGGACATTCAAAAGCTGATAACAAGATCTGCAATGATAGAGCAACTTAATATAGTGCCTGACTGTGACTTCAATCCAATAATGGAAAAAATGATGCTTCAGAAAGGAGTAACGTGGAAATAAGATTTGTGCATAGCACCCATTTCTTTTAAATTTTCATGCAATGAAGCCCAACAAGAGAAGAAGTGAAAGCATTATAATGACCCATCAGTGGCTATCCAATAATCAAACCAGAAGTAAATACCTAATTGACATAAACAAAGAAAAGAATATCTACAGAAGAAAAGTTTATCAGAAAATTAGAAAAAGTAGATTGAAGATAAGCAGCAGATAAGACACGTACCTTTCTAAAGTGAGGAATTATGGTCAATAGAAACCTTGACATGCCCTGTTCAAAAAAACACACATACTGGCCTCAGAACAAGTCATACAAAAGTCCTTTCCAGATTAGCACTTTAGAGCCTGAAACCATTTGGAATTCTTCCTCCCAGTATCTTAGACCAAGTTAGTTGATCAACAATGTACACAACCTTGCAGATTTCCTATACTCTCACCTTATGCTTACTTTACAACATGACCCAACAAGCATGCTTTTTCCTTTTCCTTAAAATGGGGTTTCTCCTCTTAGTGAGAATAACCAGTTTTTACTATTATTAGGCCGAGTAGATCAGCACCACCCCAACAAATTAACCCCACAATCATTTCAACTTACCCTCACCATATGGCTACTTCTTCATTACATGATCAAACAAGCACATGGTCTTGTTTTACATCTTCAAAAATGGGAGGACAAGAAGAAAAAAACTAAAAAAAAAAAAAAAAGCACAAAAACACAAAAAAACAGTTCAATTCAAATACCCCAAATTCTAAACTTTTCTCAAATTCCTGACTACAGAGAGAGAAAAAGAGGAAAAGAGAGCGAGAGGGAATAGTAATAGAAAGAGAGAAGTACATTTTGGCCGCAACGCATGCAGAGGCTTTCGACCTCGTAAAGAGGGGCGTCGGTTACATCGTCGGCGGAGATGGCTTCCACCACTGACCTGACGTCGTCCCCCATTCCGCTTGGCGTGTCCATCATCTCTTTGGTAACCTTTACTCTTATTTTATTTTATTTTTTTTACGGTTCTTTTCTTCTTTCCTCTGCAACCTCTATTGCCTGCTTCTGCGCCCTTCCAGCGGCTAAAAGAAGAGACCAGAAGCTGCCAGGCCGACTCCCAGTTAAAAGGAAAAAAGAAATAGAAATAAAAGCCGGTGTGTACCCGGGCCTAAACATATATGGGCTGGATCATTATAAAGGCCCAAAGAGTATATAAGATTGGAGATTCGGCCCAGTTGAGTAGACGGCCGAATAACTAAAAAAAGCCCACCATGTCTATTTCACATTTCTTGTATTCTAAGTCTACCAAACTATATAGTTATCGTTGAACATTCTATTGAATGAAGTTGGTGAAATATGTGAAAAATCATAATTTCAACATACAAAATGCAATATTATTTGTTTAGTTCAAAAAATATATTTATATATATATATATAATATTTTATTGTCAAGTATATATCAAACAAGTGATATGAGTGGTAACCAATTATAAAAATTGTGTATGATGTTTTATTAGTAAAATCTATTTTTTTTCTCTTATGAAGCTTTGTATCTTCTTTTTCTCTTTTATTATTATTATTATTTATCTTTTTAACTCTTTCATTTAAAAAACAATTTATTTATAAAAAATATTTATTAAAGAATTTTTTTTTTTTAAAAAATATTTTTACCATTGGAATTAAACAAAAATGTTATAGCTTGTGGAGCCTTAGGTGATATTAGACACAAACCTTTTCATTCTTGCTCCTAATCGTTTGTTAATTAGTAGGACTTTTTGCGAATAGAGACGCAAGTGTCCCTTAAGCAGCTTACGAAAAATGCTTTGCTCTCGTGACGCTCCTCAACTCAAGGAGGAGGGATTAGTGTTTAAAGCTTTGTTCATAGTCACTGATCATGGAATCATGCCTAATTCTCAGCATGAAGGTCTGAAATGGGAAGCCTTAGTCTCTTGTGTTCTTAACCCATCTGTCCTCATAATCTCTCAACAACCAGCAAGGGGGGCTTACGTTGTCTATGGTGGAAATTTCCATAGATGTTTCTAGTTCTAAACTGTTAGTTTTTGGCTCAAGTCCCACATCGGGATTTTTGAGGATGAAGGCCAAAATCCCATATCGGGAATAAGAGTATAGTTGGCTACCTTTACTCTTTATAAATAGGAGCCATGTAATGAGTTATATATAAGAGAATAAGGGAAAATTAAGGAAGTTAAAACTCTATCTTCATGAGCCTATAGTCCCAGTATCTAGGTTTTGTTAACTAGGCTCTTAAGTCTCTTTTGTACTCTCCACTTTAGTAATATTTGCTCCTACTTTCATTTGAGGACGTAGAACCACACAAAATTTGTTATCCCCTTTATTTTTCTTACTTTTGTTATTGTCTTCAAGGGTTATAACTTGAAACTCATTCCCCAACAAACTGGTATCAAAGCCTTAGTTCGGTTCTTCGGGAAAATAGTCATGATGACTATAACTAAGTATTATTCTGAGAAGTTCGACTAGAATGTCAATTTTGGTATGTGGCAGTTGAAGATGGAGGCCATATTAGTTCAAGATGGCATCGACATAGCACTGCTAGGGAGGCAGAAAAAGCTAGAGAAGATGTTAGATGAGGAGTTTGCTAGTTTTGACAAAAGGTTCAGATCAGGTATCATCTTGAATCTTTCTAATAAGGTTTCAAAAGAAGTAGCTATTGAGGTTACTGCTAAAGATTTGTGGGAGAAATTAAAGTCTTTGTATATAAAGAAAATAGTAGAGAATAAACTTTATTTAAAGTAAAGTTTGTATATATTTCGCATGCCTGAAGGATCATCTATATTGTCGCATTTGGATAAATTTGATTCATTGCTTTTGGATTTGAGTAATATAAATGTTCATATTGAGGATGAGGATTAAGCCCTGTTATTATTATATTTTCTTCCTCATTTGTTTAAGTATTTCAGAGAAACAATATTTTATAGTAAAGAAATTATTTCTTATAGAGAAATTAAGTCCATTTTGAAGTCGAAAGAATAAATTGACAGAGATATAACTGGGGAGAATAGTAGTAATGGTCAAGTTGATAGCTTAGTGGCTCGGGGCAGATCAAATAAGAAGGATACAGATAGTCAGAGGTCCAGTAGAACTAAATCCAATCATAGAAATTTAGTGTGTAATTATTGTAAAAGGAAAGGGCACATCAAAGCTAATTATTTGAAACTAAAAGCCAAGGATAAAGGGAAGCACAAAAGCAATGAGTTAGTTCAAGTCAATGTTGCAAAATATGAGAGTGATAGGATTATTTTCTTTTCTAGTGATAAATTAAGGTCTACTCATGAATGGATCTTAGATTCTGGTTGCACGTACCATATTTGTCACAATAGGGATTGGTTTTCCACCTATGAATTTGTTAAAGGTGGAGTTGTCATGACGGGCAATGATGCAGTTTGTAAAATTGCTGGGATTAGTACGGTTAGAATCAAGACTCATGATGGTGTTATAAGAACACTTACACGGGTCAGACATATTCCAGAATTGAAAAAGAATCTCATCTCTTTGGGAATATTTAAGGCTTTTGGCTATAAGTATACCAGTGAAGGTAGAGTTCTAAAAGTCAGTAAAGGTGCTCTCATTGTAATGAAAGCTTGCAGATTTGGAAATTTGTATATTCTATAGGGAATTACAATTGTAGGTACTATTACAATCTTTACAAAAACAATTGCCGAGAGGAAGGTTTTAATTTAAAAAATCAATACCATAAACTATTCTATAGATATGTTTACAAAGTTTCTTCTAGTTGTTAAGTTCAAGTAGAGCTTCGACTTAATTGGCATGCTATGATGATTTAAGAGTTTATGAAGAAGGTGGACCATTGTTACTATAGTTGCATGTGAAACTTGAGTCAAGGTGGAGATTTGTTAGTTTTTGGCTCAAATCCCACATCGGGACTTTTGAGGGTGAAGGCCAAAATCTCACATCAGGAATAAAAGTATGATTGACTACTTTTACTTATTATAAATAGGGGCCATGTAATAAGTTATGTATAAGAGAATAAGGGAAATTTAAGGGAGTTAAAACTCCATCTCTATGAGTTTATAGTCCCATTATCTGGTTTTTGTTAACTAGGCTCTTAAGTTTTTTTTTTATATTCTCCATTTTAGTAATATTTGCTCTCACTTTCGCCTGTAGATGTAAGTCATATTGACTAAAACACGTAAAATTTGTTATCTTCTATTTTCAGTTATTTTTTTTACTTTTATTATTATCTTTAAAGGCTATAACTCGAAACTCATTCCCTAACATAAACCTAGACCACAGGTTAAGGAAAAGACCATTACCAAGCCATTAAAGCCAAGCACCATAACTATGTTTCATTGGGAAACTTACAAAGTCACCAGCATCACTGATGATAAACACTAAAGTAGGAGGTGCAATATTGGAAGACATTTGCAAGCACAAAGTGCTAGTCAACGGTCTTTCCCTTTGTCGTAGAGAAGAAGGTATCTCATCTATTCTTGAGAATTAAAATAATAAATAAATATTCATTATTATGTATATTTATTTTTTAAATATTCATTTAATTTCTACCATAATGTGTTTAGGTTTATATTATTCAAGTTTATATATTGTTCAATATAAATTTTATTAGTTATTCTCCATTTTGCAATCATACTTTATATATGAACATAATTATTTCAATAGTTAAGGTTTACTAATTTACATACCCACCTTTAATTGGTATGAAGATCTCAACATTTTTCATTATTTAACAAATCATTTGCTTTAAACTCTTAAATATTTGTTAAATTAGCTTTAAACTTCTAATCAAAACCATATTACATAAAAAGTTGAAATAGATTACAAAATTAAAAACAAATGTTAGGTGTAGTAGTAAAAAAAAACAATTATTATAACACGCAGATAGTAACATATTTGACCTTAATTATACAAATATATTTTATTACTAAATTATGGGACCAATAGGGCAAAGTAGATTGGTTTTTATTCTATCTAACAAAGCAACCTTAAAAGGGAAAAGATTATGAAGAACTTGCAAATATATACCTTTTCTTTTTCACATTGATATTTAGGCAAATAAATTATATCTAGTATCTGTAAATATGGTATAATTACAAATCACAACTTATGTTTCTAAAATTAACAAAAAGCAACCTTAAGTATTATGCATCAACAAAAAATATACTTTATTAACTTATTGTTAGTTAAAGTTGCTTATATTAACAAAAAATGTCACTAAAAGAGGCAAAAATGGTCAAATTGTCCTTTTGTTGTAATTACACATAATATGATTGTTGAGGGAAATAGAACATTGAGAAACATAAGGCAAATTTATAAGAAAAGCTTACATTTGAGTAGTGAACTATAAATTGATTTAGCAAATCCACAATTTTGGAATAATCATTAGCAAAATTCTAGAATTTCTTTCTCTGAGCAATCATGTCATAAAACAAATTCTTTACTTATAAGACCATTAACCAAAATGATTTAACAAACAAGCATAAATGAAAGCACATACATGTGTGTGCATGCAATTGATTGAGTATACAAATAAGCCAGTAATTGATCTAAATAGGAAGAACAAAATAATCGATTACAAAAAAGCTACTAATTAGTCCTTCTCTTTTGTTAGAGATACTTCATTTGACCTAATAACAAAGATATCAAAAGATAAAGCAAATGGGCAAAGTATTCACACTTATATGAGAACAATGGTTAAGCTTTATGGCCTAAATTTTCATGCAAGCTATAAATTTACTATCAGTATCTTATGTCTGAATCACCCTCCACAACGAATTCAACATTTTGTGCCTTTAATTTCTTAGTCATATGTTAGCAACAACATTCCCAATCTCCCTCTCTTATTCACATTTCCCTTTCATTTTACTAATTCTTGCTAAATGGAAAATTAATTAATGGGCAAGGTCAAGTAAAAAGATTTAGAACAAACCATGAGTTGAGTCCCTTTAGCAGCAGCATAAGCCCTCGATTAGAGCTCCATCACATCGTCCTCATAAGATAGTCTAAATAAAAACAACAAATTTTCAAATTTAACTTAAAAAAAATAAAAGAAGGCATCTTGATAGATATTTAACATAACCCAATCATCTTTACCCACATCATGCAGGAAATTCAGTCAGCACATCATGTCACCACACTTAACGAAATTTGTCAATCTTATTTGATGGTGTGTTGTTTTTGTTACAATAATAATTTATAAGGTATAATTCATTACATTTTAAAGATAATTAGATTTTGATCAAAAATGTACACAATCATTCCAAAATGTGACAACAAGAACAATGAGAGTGAAGGGAATATAAATACTCAAACTAATTGAGGACTAATGTTAGATTACTTAACAAAAATTGAAACCAATACTTTAGATTTGGATTAAAGGGCAATTTTCCACTTTAACTATTCATGAACATTTTGTTGGCCTTTTAACTTGATTTGACTTCTATTATTAGTTCTCTAATTATGTAAAGACAAAGAAAGAGAGAAATGAATAAAAATTGTCTTTAATCTAACTTTACTTTTATTACTTAGAAATTATGATATAGTTGGTCAAGTAGACAAGTCCACTACCAATCATGTGGAAGGGCTAGATTTAGATTAAGGCATTAAGTGACAATAATGCTTGCATTAGGGATAAATCCATTGCATTCCCATTATATGAAAAGAGGAGGAGAAGAGGAAGAAGGAATAAGAGATGTAAAGAAAGAGAGGGGAGAATTTTTTTTCATCTTTGTGTAATTTTTTTTATTAAATTGTATTTTTATTTAATAAATTTTGAATTAATTGTCACATTTCATGTTACATGGTTAATTATTTTTATATATAAAAATATCAAATATTCAAATAGATGAAATTAATTGACATTTTTTAATAGTATGGTAATTTTACATTTAAAATTACTAGATGAATTTGATGATCTAACAAAGATAATATTTTAATGACTAAATTATGAGAATTCAAATGAATAACTAATGTCATATCTATTATTTAATGAATTTTGAGAGATAGAATATCCAAATTTTCTTTTCCATTTATTAATTTTAGTAATGAATTTTTTAATTCAATAATCTTATATTTCACATTCATATTCTCATTAGCCAATTCATCAAAGGATTTAGAAGCAAAATTTTCCTACTCCTTTGATGAAGCATCATTAGTAATCAAACAACAAATTTATTCTCTCAAAGTATCATTTTCTAGTTTCAATATAATGCATTAAGATTTAAAGAATTTGATTTTAGTGAAAAATTTCTCAATTTAATATTGATTACTTGTTAGACTTTAAACAATTCATCATAAATGAAGTCCTCATAAGCATTAAAAATATATGTTTCCTCCTTATTTTGAATCATTAGATATGTTTCTTTTTCTCACATAGTCCATCTCCTTTTCCTTATTAGTAATGATAAATATGCTCATAAATTCATTTTGAACTTCTTTGTCTTTATAGACATGGCAAATTGATTGTCAACCATACAAAGAGCTTGAGAGTCACCTAGTAGTTTATTCTTTACTTATAGTGCTTATGGATCCATAAAAATATTATTTACAATCTTTACGTCATCAAACATAATACAAGGCATAATATTTAGATTAGTAGAATATAAACATCGAGGTAAATCCCCAAGAAGCTTTATCATTAAATTATTTATTGACTTAATTTTAGATGTCATCATTCAAACCATTATTGACTTCAATTAATTTTAGCATTCAAAAAGGTATTTCTTTGATATTTTTCATTCTATCATACTCTTTGTTTTGATATAAAACTACTAATAACAATTATTCTTAAATGAAAATCAAGAAATTTTAATTAAAATTTCATCTAACTTTTGAATTTATGATAGTCTAAATCATTAAAATATAGAACAATGTGAATATCATGTCCTCTCAAATAGAAATTTTTAATGACTGTAATTGATCTTTAATTCTAAAGTTGTTAAACCTATAAAAGATATAATCTAAACCTTAATACCACTTTTTGATCTTTAAGCTTATAACAACTCAAGAGAGGCAAATTTGATTTATAATGAAAGTTAAAATTAAAATTTTTTGACCTAATCAAAAGCTTATAAGTAACATATAATCACATAAATGCTCTCACATATTAATCAATTTAATTTATAAAGATTATATATATATATATATATATATCAATAAGCAATTAAATAAGAAATGAGA
This sequence comes from Rhizophora apiculata, assembly GCA_037832385.1. Lineage (NCBI taxonomy): Eukaryota > Viridiplantae > Streptophyta > Magnoliopsida > Malpighiales > Rhizophoraceae > Rhizophora > Rhizophora apiculata. The sequence goes on along the minus strand of CM075441.1, from coordinate 913,670 downwards.
GAATAAAGACTATAAGTGAATTAAAGGATAATAATAAGTTAGTGTCTATAAAACCTACATCCACTCTTAAAGCTCTCCTTGAATATTTCTAACCTATTAATTAAGATTTTTTTAATTAGTGAAAATTAAAACCTTACAACTTGTTTGTTAATATCGTGTAAAAATCACTCTTTCACTTAAAAGAATGTAAAGACTACAATTATAGGTCTTTCTCTTACCTAACTACTTAATTTGCTTTATTTTTGTATCTCAATTTAGTCATCTTGTAATTTATATATCAATGAAAGCTTAAGGAAAAATTTTATATCAAAAATACCTAATACAACCTTACATAAAGTTGCCAAAGTATGATTAAACTCTACATTTAAAGTCTTTGCTTATATACTTGGTGTTGTTCCCACAGGTTTATATGGGTTGTAATTGTTGTCAACTAAGTTTACGTGTGCAAGAAAGTAAAACCACATGGAAGGGCAAAAAGGTAAAACCATACGGAAGGGTAAGAATGTAAAACCGCCGCGTAAACCCTATTAGGGTTTCATGGAGTAGAGTATATAATGGTCTTAAAAGACAAAGAACAGGGGGTGTCGACAATATTGAGCATTCAGCAAAACTTAGACAACCGACCAAGTAAAGAGAATACCAAACCCTACACGGAAGAACACCACCGGCAAGGACGAAGAGAGTAAACAGTGCAGCCAACGGACGAATCGAGTGAACAGTAACCTCATCGGAAGAAGAAGAGAAACCTGACGGCCGACGAATAGTACATGGCAAAACGAAGAGAAGCACGACCAAAATCAGATTTGGAGGCTGAACAAAGAACAAAGGTGGACGGCTGAAGCAATTGAGCAGCCGTTGACGAGAAGGAGAGAGAAAACACAGCCATCGACGGCTGGAAAATTGGGCAAACCGGCGGATGAAGAGAGAGAAAATGCAGACCGAAGAAGGAGATAAACCCGTGAGGAACGGCACACCACCGGCATACCAGTGGTCGATGAGGAGACGACACGACTGGATTGCCGAAAGTGGGTGGACGGCAAAGACCTATACGTTCAGATCGGAAGGAGAGAGAAACCCGACGGCCAAATCAGAGCAAACTGGCAGGAAGAGAGAGGAACCCAAGGACCAAATCAGAGCAGAGCGGCAGGAAGAGAGAGAAACCCAACGGTGAACGGAAAATTGAAATCCGGTGACGAGAGAGAAATCTGGCGGGAAGAGAGAGAAATCCGGCGAGAAGCGAGAGAAATCCAACTAGACAATAAGAGAGAGAGAAATGGACAAGTGAGCCGTGAGACAATGAGATCGTGGGGCAAGGAGATGGGTGAGACTGTGAGACGGTAAAAGTAGGAGTTGTGTGATACAACTTAGAGAAAAACTTCGGCGAAACATTGAACTCAACGTATTTCCAGACTTCTACAAGAGAGGTTAGAGAGCGTTGCGATGAACTTCTAAGTGGCTGTGGAGCAGCCTTTCAATTCAATAGAGGTAAGACAAGTTAGAAGAAGGGTAGACACAGTAAGTGACACTCTTCGTATTGGACTTACTTAGTAATTGCAATAGTGAAAGGAGCAGAGAATTAAAGACATCCATTGTAACCTAAATTTTCAAGTATAGTGGATAGTCTCGGTAAGGGAGAGTCCCTACCACCGTGGATGTACGTCACGTTGACGGAACCACGTAAATCTCGTGTGTCCTTAATTTGCTTTACGTTCTGTGCTTTGAATTGAGTTGTTAACACAGCTAAAGTATCAGCTGACCCATAACCTAAGGAAGACCTAAACAAGAACATCCATATTGTCTGCTAGGTAAGGTGTCTGAATGGTGACTTTGGGGACTATTGTGATTAGTAGGTAGCAATAGATCTACCTTAGTCGAGTCTGAGAAGGAGGTTGCTTTTAAGAAGAGGTTGAAGTTGTTCACTTACCTGCAAATTGCAAATTGTGGTGATACTGATTCACCCCCCTCTCAGTATCATAAACTAGTAGATCCTAGGGAGAAGTCGGGAACTTCAATTGGTATCAGAGCATAGGTTCACCAGTTTAAAGCTTAACAGCTTGGTGTACTAGTTTGAAGGGATCTATAAGTTTGACTTGTTCAGCATACTGAGAAATGGAAGCCGTTACCAGCACTAGCACCACTTATAGCAAGAAGGTTCCAATCTTCAACGGAACCAACTATCATATGTGGAGAGTAAGAATGCAAGTGGTATTTGCAACCATGGGCATGAACGTGGTGAAATGCGTACATGCGGGTTTTGTGGCTCTGGAAGAAGGTAAAGACCCAACCCAAGAGGAGTTAAGGCAGTTTGAGATAAATGGGAAGGCCTCAAATGTCATCATTTCAGCATTGACAAATGATGAGTATGCTAAAGTTATGGACTATAAATCTGCCAAGGAGATATGGGACAAATTGCAGAAAGTTTATGAAGGTGATGGTAGAATGAAGGAGGCTAAGCTTCAAGTGTTTAAGGAGAGATATGAATCTCTCAGAATGCAGAAGAATGAGACAATTCAAGAGTTCTTCACCAGGGTTATTGATGCTGTAAACGACCTGAGAAGTCATGGGAAGAATAAGAAGGACTCATCAATTGTGAAGAAAATTCTGAGAATTTTTCTTAAGAGGTTTGCTTCAAAGGTGGCAGCCATAGAAGAGAGTAAAGATCTCAATTCTATGTCTCTACATGATCTTCAGTGCAATCTTATTGCATATGAGATGAGAATAAAGTTGACTGAGAGCTCTTCAACGTCAAAGGTATCAAAGGAGGTAGCTTTCAAAGCTATGAAACACTTGAAGATAAAAGAAAAGGAAGAACCATCTAATAAGGATAATGATGATGATGAGGAAGAAAGTGAAGGTGAAGTATTGGCTTACTTTACAAGGAAATTCAAAAAGGGGTCTAAGAAAGGAAAAGGACAGTTGTCCTTGAGATGTTATCGTTGTGGGCAGACTGGACACTTTACTTCTCAGTGCAAAGTGAAACTTGATGATGAAGATGAGGATGGTGATGATGAGCAGAATTCAAGATGGAGAAAATCGTCATTCAAATCAAAGAAATCCAATAAGAAGATTGCCAACCCACAGAGGAAGACGAGAGGCTCATTCAAAAGTTATGTGGGTCAAACAAAAGAAGCTGATGAGGAGGAAGATGAAGACTCATCAGATGAGTATGTCTTTATGGCATCAGCACAAGGTGGTAGCTCAACCTCTGAAAAGGAAGAGGAAGTTGATGAAGAAGAGCTAGATCTTGAAGCTGAGTTGGAAGTAGCTTCAAAGGAGATAATCAGAAGGGGCAAAACCATAAGGAGGTTGGAGGCCCATATAAAACAAGTTGAAGTAAAGTCTGAGGAAGCTAAAAGTCAAAATGGTGAAATAAGGACTGAGCATATTAACTTAAAGAGAAGATTTGAGGAACATATCAAAATATGTGAAGACCTTACAGTAGAGCTTGACTCAAGGGCTTCAAAAATTGAAGAAATGGAGAAAGAGTTGCTGAGACTTCAGCAACAACTCAAAAGCAGCAAAGAGAACTTGCAGAAGCTTAAAATGATAGGAGAAACAAGTTCTGCAAGAGAAAAGAAGAATAAAACTTTGCCACATAAGTTGAAAGAGAAGGCTGTGACTCAGGTGAAGATAACTGAAGAAGAAAAGACAGTTATCAAACCAAAGCCAAGGCCAAAAATGATGTATGTGGTTAAAAAGCAGCAGCCCATAACTACTACATCTCAAAAAGAAAAGAAAGTCAGCCAGCAGGAGTTACGGCTGAATAGAAGAAGGAGAAGAAGGTGATTGAAATGAAAGTCACACAAGCAAAGAAGCCAACTACTTTACCTACACAGCAAGTGATGAACAGAAGAAAACAAGCTGTGATCAGACTCAAGAAGAGGCAGTTTCAAGGTCATTGCCTTTATTGTGGAGTTTGGGGTCATAAGGCAATTAACTGCTGGTGGAGAAAGCCAGTTTATGTCTCTAATTTGAGAAGATACGATGCTGCATACAAGGGGAGACAATACAGAATCCAAAAGAGAACACTTGTTGTGAGTTCTTGCACATACCGTAAAAGGAAAGGATACGTTAATAAGGATTGTTGGTGAAAGCCCAAACCAGTGGTTTCAAAGAACAAGTTTGCTATATTGGCAGACTTGGAATAGTGTGAAAGGTGTGGGTAGGATGACCATAATGTCAAGAAATGCATGACACTTCTCCCTGAGCAGGAGAAGACACTCAATGGCACTGTGAAAATAAGCGGTGCAGTTAAAGCTGAGAAAAAGGAGAAAGCTATCTTCCAATCAGTTCAAAAGAAGGAATATAAAGCTAAAAGGGAGGTGGCTAATATAGCTGAAATTGCACTCAAAGCTGACTTCAAGGATCAGCAGTGCATTCTTGATAGTAGATGCACTTCGCACATGACAGGAGATAAAAGTAAATTATCAAAGCTAAACAAATCAAGAGAAGGCATAATCAAGTTTGGCAATGATGATTCACTCAACATCAATGGTTAGGGGTCAGTTTAGATTGGAAGAGGAAAGCTAAAAGATGTTCTGCACGTTGAAGGACTCAAATATAATTTAGCATCTGTCAATCAGTTATGCAATGAATACCATAAGGTAATATTCACAAAAACAGGTTGCCAGGTAAAGAGTAAAGAAGGCAATACTGTTGCAACCGGGAAGAGAACAGCTGGAAATTTATATGTGATTGATGAAGACAAGACAAGCAGCTGTTTACTCACCAAAGAAGAAGAAAATCAACTCTGGCATAGGAGGCTGGGACACTTATCATAGAAGAACATGAGAAAGCTGACCACTACTCATGCAATCAGAGATATTCCTGACCTCAGGAGAGAGAGAGAGTATGTTTACTTAGCATGCTCTAAAGGAAAACGTGTCAGAAAGTAGTATAAGACCAAAGAGTTCAGTTCTGAAGCAGTGCTTGACATTGTGCATACTGATTTGTGTGGGCCAATGAGAACAAAAGGGTTGAAAGGTGAAAGGTACTTCATCTTGTTTGTTGATGATTATTCCAAAAGGACCTGCATCATGCACCTCAAACACAAGTCAGAAGTTCTGAATTGCTTTAAGAGATACAGAAGATTGGCTGAAAATGAGAATGGAAAGAAGATCAAAGTATTGAGGTCAGATCAAGGCACTGAATTCACAAATGGAGCTTTTGAAGATTACCTTGAGAAGCATGGAATTCACCATCAGATGGCAGCAACAAGAACACCTTAACAGAATGGGGTGGTAGAGAGGAAGAACAGAGCTGTGGTTGAAATGGCAAGAACTCTACTACTGGAATCCAAGCTTCACACAAGATTTTGGACAGAAGCAATATTTACAGCTGTGCACCTACTGAACAGAGTTCTACTAAGGCCTAATACTGATAAGACTCCATATGAGCTATAGAGTGGGAAGAAGACAACAGCCAAGTATCTCAGAGTCTTTGGCAGCTCATACTTTGTGCAGAATAAGGAGCAAAACTTGGGAAAATTCAACACTAGGTCTAATGAAGGCATCTTTGTGGGATACTCAGCAAAGACAAAAGGTTACAGAGTTTTCTTGCATAAGCTGGGAAAAGTAATCACTACCAGTGATATGAGAATAGATGAGAACTAGAAAACAATGCAGAATGAAGAAGCTGAGGACAATGAAGAAGATGACTTCAATGTAAATGAAGAATCAGACCAACCTGAAGAAAAGGAACAAGAAGTAAGTTTAGACTCGGAGAAGAGTGAGTCTGAAGATGAAGAAAGAGATCCTCTTACAACTAAGACAGTGCAAGGAATAAGGAAGAAGAAAACATGGACCAGTGCTCATCAAGGAGATCAGATCATAGGTGACCCATCAGCAGGAGTTACAACAAGAAGAAGAATGGTGGTAGCTACTACTCTACTCTCACAAGTTAAACCTAAATCTGTTGAAGAGGCTATTCAAGACCAAGCTTGGGTCAAAGCTATCAATGAGGAGCTGGATCAAATTGAGAAGAATGATACATGAGAACTGGTTCCAAGACCCACTAATAAGAATGTCATATGAACAAAGTGGGTGTTTAGGAATAAACACAATGAAGATGGCAAGGTGGTAAGGAACAAGGCCAGGCTGGTTTGCAAAAGTTATACTCAAATAGAAGGGGTAGATGTTGATGAAACTTTTGCACCAGTAGTAACGTTAGAAACTATCATAATGTTCTTAACTTTGGTAGCACACAAGAGGTATAAAATCTATCAGATGGATGTGAAATCCGCCTTTCTGAATGGGCTCCTGAAAGAAGAAGTGTATATTGAACAACCCGATGGTATACAAATCAGTGAGGATGAGACACAATTGTGCAAGCTGAAGAAAGCCTTGTATGGTCTTAAGTAAGCTCTAAGAGCATGGTACAGCAGGCTAGATGCGTACTTGAGAAGGTTGAATTTCAGAAGAGGAACAGTTGATAATAACTTGTATGTGTTCAACTCAGAGAAAGGTTAGCTGACAACCATAGTATATGTAGATGACATCATCTTTGGAGGGGATCACTCTGAACTATGTCAAAATTTTGCACAAAAGATGAGTGAGGAATTTGAGATATCATTGATTGGAGAAATGACGTACTTTCTTGGATTACAGATAAAGCAGTGTAAAGAAGATATCTTTATTTCTTAGATGAAATATGCCAAAGAGATGCTGAAAAGGTTTGGCATGGAGGATAGCAGATCTGTCAGTACTCCTATGACAGTGGGCTGCAAGTTAACAAAAGATCAGGAGGGAAGGAGTACAAGCCCTACATAGTACAGGAAGATGATAGGAAGCCTTCTGTACCTTACGGCATCAAGGCCTGATCTTATGCAAGCTGTATGCACTACCAGTAGATTCCAAGCTGATCCTAAAGAGTCTCATATGCTGGCAGTGAAAAGAATCCTAAGGTACCTCAAAGGAACACTTGAAATGAGGTTGTGGTATCCAGCCATGGATTCTGTTAAACTACAAGCATACACTGATGCAGACTGGGCAGGAAGTATAGATGATAGAAAATCAACCAACGGCTGCAACTTCTACTTGGGTTCAAAGTGTGTTGCATGGTTAAGTAGAAAGCAAAACAATGTTGCTTTGAGCATAGCTGAGGTTGAGTATATGGCTGCTTGTGCAGCATGTACACAGGTGATATGGATGCTAAGACAATTGGCAGATTTGGATGTTGAAGTGAAATTACTAGTAAGTGTACTTTGTGATAATCAAAGTGTTATTGATTTCAGCAAGAATCCGGTTCAACATTCGAGGAGTAAGCATATTGACATCTGGTATCACTTCATCAAAGATCAAGTGGAATAGGGTACAATTCAGTTGGAGTATGTTGACACTAAAGATCAAATTTCAGATATTCTAACTAAACCTCTGTCCACAGAGTTGTTTGAAAAGTACAGATTGAGTCTATCTATGCAAATGCCTCCTCAAGCTTAAAGTTCAGGTAAATCCTCCATTTTCACTTTGCGAGTTTTTCAAATTTGTAATTGGTTGGGAAAGGGGGAGAGAAGCAACAGTGCAGGGGGAGCTGGTAAGAAAGGGGAGTGCATATTTAGGAGGAGTTGAAACTACTACGTAGTGGCTTTTATTATAAGTGTTGCCAATAATTACAAAGGAGGAGATTGTTGTTCCCACAACCTTGTATGGGTTGTAATTGTTGTCAACTAGGTTTACGTGTGCAAGAAAGTAAAGCCACATGGAAGGGCAAAAAGGTAAAACCACACGGAAGGGTAAGAATGTAAAATCGCTGCGTAAATCCTATTAAGGTTTCATGGAATAGAGTATATAATGGTCTTAGAAGATAAAGAATAGGGGGTGTCGGCAATATTGAGTATTCAGCAAAACTTAAACAACCGACCAAGCAAAGAGAATACCAAACCCTACACGGAAGAACACCACCGGCAAGGACGAAGAGAGTAAATAGTGTAGCCAACGGACGAATTGAGTGAACAGTAACCGTCGTGAACAGTAACCTCGTCGGAAGAAGAAGAGAAACCCAACGGCCGACGAATAGTACACGGCAAAACAAAGAGAAGCACAGCCAAAATCAGATTTGGGGGCTGAACAAAGAACAAAGGTGGACAGCCGAAGCAATTGAGCAGTCGTCGACAAGAATGAGAGAGAAAACACAGCCATCGACGGCCGGAAAATCGAGCAAACCGGCGGACGAAGAGAGAGAAAATGCAGCCGACGGATGAAGAGAGAGAAAACACAGACCGGAGAAGGAGATAAACCCGTGAGGAACGGCACACCAGCGGTCAGCGAGGAGACGACACAACTAGACTGCCGAAAGTGGGTGGACAGCAAAGACCTATACAGCCAGATCAAAAGGAGAGAGAAACCTGATGGCCAAATCGGAGCAGACCGGCGGGAAGAGAGAGAAACCTGACGGTGAATGAAAAAGTGAAATTCGGTGACAAGAGAGAAATCCAGCAGGAAGAGAGAGAAATCCGGCGAGAAGCGAAAGAAATCCGACTGGACAGCAAGAGAGAGAGAAACGGACAGGCGAGCCGTGAGACAGTGAGATCGTAGGGCAAGGAGACAGGTGAGACCATGAGACGGTAAAAGTAGGAGTTGTGTGATACAACTTAGAGAAAAACTTCGGCGAAGCATTGAACTCAACGTATTTCCAGACTTCTTCAAGAGAGGTTAGAGAGCGTTGCGGTGAACTTCTAAGCGGCTATGAAGCAGCCTTTCAATTCAACAAAGGCAAGATAAGTTAGAAGAAGGGTAGACACAGTAAGTGACACTCTTTGTATTGTACTTGCTTAGTAATTGCAATAGTGAAAGGAGTAGAGAATTAAAGACATCCATTGTAACCTAAATTTTTAAATATAGTAGATAGTCTCGGTAAGGGAGAGTCCCTACCACTGTGAATGTACGTCACGTTGACGGAACCACGTAAATCTCGTGTGTCCTTAATTTACTTTACGTTCTATGCTTTGAATTGAGTTGTTAACGCAACTAAAGTATCAGCCAACCCATAACCTAACGAAAACCTAAACAAGAACATCCATATTGTCTGCTAAGCAAGGTGTTTGAAAGGTGACTTTGGGGACTATTGTGATTAGTAGGTAGCAATAGATCTACCTTAGTCGAGTCTGAGAAAGAGGTTGCTTTTAAGAAGAGGTTGAAGTTGTTCACTTACCTACGAATTGCGAATTGTGGTGATACTGATTCACCCCCCTCTCAGTATCATAAATTAGTAGATTCTAGGGAAAAGTCGGGAACTTTACTTGGCATTGGTTATAATTTACAAAAACATTATGTAGTCATAGTAAGAGAGGGAAGGGTTAAGGATTTACCAAGTGTAAGATATCACATTATTTAAGGAACCCTAGATTTTGTCAAAGTAAAGGATTATCAATAATGGTATTTTAATGCATTGTAAATTCTTATCCAAGACTTATATCGTCTAAAGATATCATAGAAATTACTATAAACATATAATGTATAGCTCAAAGCCTAAATCTTTAATTTATCTCAATTTTGCTTAACTTAGCCTTTTTTTTTTTTTTCTTTTGCATATGTTCATATGTTTCCTACACTTGGCTCACCAAGCTTCCATTTGGTTAACCTTAATGGCCCTAACAATCTCTTTTAAATAAGCATTCATATAATCATCCTTAACCACCTTTGACCTATCCTATTCAATTACATGTATCTTTACCTATTTAAGGTTAAGGATATAAAACTTATAGTTACAAAAATATGAAATAACAAATTAGAAAATTATGACAGGAAAATAATAAATAGATACACATATTTACATGATTTGTTTTTCAAAATACATATATGACTGAAGGTAACTTAGAAATATTATTTTCAAGTAAAAAGGAGGTATTATGGTGTCACTCAATCCCAAAGCCTAATACACTCAAATTGATTGTTACTCTTAGAGAATAGGACCATACAAAAAGTTTAAATTGACACTTACTCTTTTTACAATACTCACAAATCTCAACCAACACACCCTTTTAAAGCCAAGTAAAAGCTTATGGATCACATTTTAGAGTTATTGAAAAATGAAAACTAAGTGTTCTTATATAGTATTGACCAACAAAATTTAAAATATTGTATGTCTTTTTAGACTCTTTCTTAGTTGGGCACATAAAATATTCATGTCAAAACTCAGTATACCTTAAAGAAGAACAATACTATTACTAAAGTAAGGCATGATCTCTCCTTGACTTGAATTAAGTAAAGTACTAATAAAATAGAATTCCTTACAAATATCTTCTTCAAAGCCTTCTAAAATTTTTTCAATTATTATTAAATCTGATGAAGTTTAAGGTATACTTGAACCTTATCATTAAAGTATAATTATAATTTAATAATAAAGCATATGAAATAGCTGATGCTCTATCTTCAGTAGTAACAACTTGTAATACATACAAACTTTTAATTTTATTAATTTTCTTAATAACTAAAGTGCATCTAGTTAATTCCAAAACTTTACTTCAAATTATAAATTTTTAATCATTAGCATCAATAATTCTAAAAAAGATGAGAGGTAAGAAACATAATAACCCTATATTTTCATCTTTCATTTGAAATTCATAAAAATGGAATTGAAGTCATCAAGATAAGATTTGATTTGTGTTTTTTCTTTTGGCCATACAAATATATATAACTATAAGTGCAATCCATTTATAAGGGAATTGGTCTTATAAAAAAGACTTAAATTTTTATATAATTCCAAAGTTATTTTCTTCACCAAATTAAACTTTTCAATATCAATTTTTTTTATTTTCATATTTTTTAAAAAATAATTTATTGTTACATTATTTCAAAGTTGCCAACACAATCTCTAACTTGTTACATGGATTGTCACATACAAGGATAATGGAAAACTACCAAAAAAAGGGTGTAAATGGGTAATAAAGCAAACATGTAAGGTAGATTACAAAACATAAAAAGATGATGGGCAAAAATCTCAAAAAGGCTAAAAGTCATGGGTGATATCTTGTTTTTTTACCTCATTACTAAATCCAATGAATTTTAAGGTATACTTGAACTTTTTTGATAGAGTATAATTTTAACTTATTAACAAAGAAGATGAAACATTAAATGCTCTATCTTCAACAATAACACCTTGTAGTACATACAAACTTTTAATTTTATTGGTTTTCATAATAATTAGAGTGCATTTAGTTAATTCCAAAACTTTACCTTAAACTATAAAATCATACTCATTAGCATCAATAATGCTAAAGAAGATAAGAGACAAGAACATAATAGCCTTTTATTTTCATCTTTAATTTAAAATTAGATAATTAAGATTCATAATAATGGAATTGAAACCATTAAGACAAGATTTGATTGGTGTTCTTTTTATCATATTAAATATGTAATACTTTAATAGCAATATATTAGTAAGAGAATTAATCTTATAGAAAGACTCAAATGTTTTATATCATTTTAAAGTTGTTTTCTCCATTAGACTAAATTTCTCAATATTAAATTTTGTTTGGTCATATTTAGATCTAAAAATAATAAATTCAGAGTTTTGATATTATTTGTTAGGATATAATGCCCATAAACATTAAAAATAAAAAAATAAGTAAATGAGATAATAAAATAGAAAATTATCATTAAAAACAACAAATAGATACATATATTCAGGTGGTTAAGCTTTTAACTTACGTATACAAGTAAAAATGATTTAGAAATGTTATAATAAAATAAAATAAATATTATAGTATCACTCAACCATAAAGGCTAATATATCTGAATTAACACTTATTTTAAAGGAATTATAATGTCGCATAAAAGACTCACAAATTGAAACTCAATCTTTTTGTAGAATTTACAAAACTCTTACAATATACTCTTTCAAAGTCATACAAAAGTATATAAGTCACAACTTATACTTACTAAAAAAATGAAGACAAATCGTGCTTATATAGGTCAATATAATTTAAAATATGACATGACCTTTTAGACTTTTTCTTATTTGGGCACATAACATATTCTTATGAAAATTCATTACACTTAAAACAATTAAAATACTTTGATCAATTCAAGACATAAACCCAACACTTATAACTTGATAGCTCTGATGCATTTTAGTGAATCCCTTATACCTCTATTTATACAACTCCAAACCAAACCCTTATGTTTTTTTTTATCAAATTAGACTAATAGATCTTTCAACCATATAATTCATCAACTATTTGCTCTTTAAATGATTATAATATCATTTGGAAGTTGACTAATAAAAATTTGATATTATTTGGTGTTTTGGTCATATTATTTTCTATATCCTCTAAATTCATGTAATGTTTTTAGCATTGAATACTAGAGACATCAAGCCTTCCAATTGTATATTCTGCTTTAGTGAGGTGCAACAAGCTTTGAAAGTTGTATAAAGCTTTTCATTTTTACAATACAAAGTTCTTTAAATATCTTATATTACCGACCAAATAATTTTCTTATTTAGTTTATTCCATTTTAATATATGTTGGCTTAATAGTACTTAAGGACATTCTTGTATTAAGAACTTCAAGGTTTTGATGATCCTAATGTTACTAATTAGGACCATGGAGGCTGCTAAGGTAAGTTATAGAGCAAAGCTCACACTCATGTTAGCTATATGTCTATTTATATGAGTTGAATATTATGTATAGACAATACTAAATTAATGCAAAATGATATTATAAATTTAAGTAGTGGTTGTGAAAAAAGAGGGAATTTGATAGAATTTAATAAGAAATTGGCAATTAACAAACGATTGCATTAAAATAATTAGTCATTAACCTTAATGTCAAGAAAAAACATAGGGGTTAAAATCTTGCCTCTTCCATTTTCCTCTCTTTTATAAGCTTTAACGCTTCCTTAAGACCTAGAGAAAAAAAAAAAGAAAAATTCATAATCAATAACAAGTAAAGGAAAAAAAAAAAAAAGATATCTTATGGGATATGGAAAATAAGGTCTTAACTTTTATATTTTTGAGAGTTAATATAAAGTTGTAAACTCTTAAACATGAGGAGGGTTAAACCTTTTATTTTAAGAGAATTGTCTTTCTCTTTTTCTTAAATATTGGATGCTTATGGTTTTCCATGGATAAAGCCCCCGATCTTTTTCCATACTTTCTGTTAAAAGTTTCATCATGCAAGCCTCAAACTATTACAAATATATTTATTTTTGACATTTTTTACTGCAATCGTGCATAAACAAAAAAAAAAAAAAACTAAAATTAAGCAACCTATGGTTATAATAATAAAATGTATGAGTTCATATCTAAATGCATCTAATTCAATTTATTAATGTAAGTTTTCCATTTTCATTATTACTTCTCTTTAGTGGTTATGTCAAATTAATTCAAGGGTTAAATAAGGCTAAAGCCTATAATATCACGTGTGTTGTTTGGCACATGTGAAAAGCAAAGTTTATGTGCATTCCAAAAACAAAAAAAGTGAAGTGTAAGTGTGAGAAATAATTGGATGACCAATTCTTACTAGGAGGACATTAGAGTGGACACAACTCAAATGTCATATTTTCCTTTGTATTTTTCATTCCTTCCTTCTAATGTTTAATCCAAAATGTTTCTCTTTGTGAAACTTTTTCTACACATTCTTTCCTCGTTGTTAAGTCATATCATTATCACCTATATAAATCTCTTTTTTTTTTTTTTTGTTCTATCATACATATAAATTGACTTTAATTTTTTCGAGACTAAAGCTCATTATATATATATAGGATGATAAGTCCACTTTTTAGCTTGTTAGAATTGGATTGGATCACATTTGTGCGAGTTTAGATTATGGAACCACCCTCTTTTGAAGTGACTTTGAATGCTCCAAACTTCACCAATTTGTGAGTTACACATGACATAATGTACTTAGGTAGGAAAATTAATAGATTATTAATTGGTAGTAGAAAATAAATAGATGCTTTGCTTGTTGCTCTCGATTGGCCAAGAAATTGGCACCATAGTTACCCATCTCCTAGCAATTGTTAAAACTATGATATGCCAAAACAAATCAAAGTTCCAATTAGCTTCAGTGATTTTTCCAAGAGTATTGGAAGAATTCAACTCAATTATGACTTCTTAGTAATCCTTTTTCTATGCACTCTAAAGTGTCACACAAATAGTCTTTAATTCTACACCAATAGCCATAGATAGTCCACCAAAATTAAAGAAGTCATATATCTATATCTTAGTCATCTTTAGTTAATCCACCAACCCTTTGTGGGTAAGTTAGTTTCAATAAAGGATGTAATTATGGATGGTAAAATAGTCAAAATATAAAATCTTAAACTAACATATAAGAGATTTAGATTTTATTCATTAATTGTCATGTTAGGTTATGAATTATAAAACAAAGGTAAATAACCTTTTTTTTTCCTTTTTTTTTTAATCACATAATCCTTCTCCCTTCAGGAATTCAACCTAAAATCTTGAAAATGAATATTTTAACTCTTAATTACTGATATTCTTGAAGACAATATTAAAGTAATTTGATTTAATGTCTTCTCAAAAATATAATAGTAATTTAGATTTATACATTAATATATTGCATATCTTAGGTCATAATATTAAGAAACTAGTATGAGTTTTGAGAAAGGAGAGTGTATACTCATACTCAAATTCAATGGACTTCTTTATAGTCACAAAAGAAAAAAATTTTAAAGTATTAATAAATATAATTTGACAATTAGTGCTTTGTCACTTTTTTTTTTCCCAAAATTATCTTAAAAAAAAAAAAAGCAGAAAAGGTGGTATAACTCTATGCTTTAATGCAGCAATATTATACTAATTTTCTTTCCAAAATAATGAGTTAAGCTAATGACATTAGATGGTAAATGAGGTTGAGTCATATTCAAATCAAGTTATTTTGGGTTTTAAATCATTCATATTTCAAATACTTTGAGTTGTAGGTTTATCAAGTTTTAGGTTGATTGAATCTCGAGTCATTCAACTTTCAGATACTTCAAATTATAAGTCCATTAAATCTAGAATCATCCAAATTTTGGGTCTTTCAGGTCATCCACGTTCAAGTTCGTCAAGTTTTGGTTTTATTAAGTTTCAAGTTTCTTAAGTTCTAAATATTATAATTTTTGGATCTTTTAAGGTTTAAACTTATGTTATTCTGATTTAGGTTATCTAGATTCAAATTAATTAGGTTTCATGTCAATTAAGTTTTGGATCATTTTTTGGTTTTAATTATTCAAGTTTTAGGTATTTCAGATTATGGGTTGATTTCTTTTTAGTCAATAAAAGTTAGGTTAGGTCAACTTTCAAATGAGTTAATATGAGTTTTTCAAATCAAGTCAATGTTTGTCTCCTTTAACTATAATAATGCAATTTTCTACCAAGCTATGTTCAAAAGCTAACTCTTATATGACTTAGAAGGCCTAATTTAGGGCATAAAGTTCTTGGCCAATATGATCTTGGATAAAAGCTACCAAAAAGAAAAGCCTAAGAATGTAAGATCTTTTTGATTTTTGTTTTGCTTTTTTTTCTTCTTCCCTTCACTTACAATCAAAGAATGTCTTTAAAAGAAAAGGATTATCAATTATTTTACCCAAATTATAACATTATTCTTTCAATTTTCTTGGTCCACCTTTTTTTTCAATCATGGTTCAAACCACCAATTCCCTTCACTTCATAAGTAATGGACCCTTAAGGCAACATAATGGTTTGTGAAAACTTGATACCTTTTGATTATTGTTATTTATGAAACTAATAGGCATACCAAAAATAATTTGGTTAATATACATATTTGTCTACAATTTTGCATGTAATCACAAATGTAACTTGTATTTATGAAAGTAATAGTTTAATAATCTTACTAAGTTTTCAATAACAAATCCAACCATTCATTAAATTGAGAAGATGAATCTGTTAATGTAGTTGATGTATTCCATTGAAATGAAAGGAAAGGTGACATATGACTAAAGACAAATTGACAATAATGTGCCTTATGGAATTAAGGAATTATTGGGCTTACCTCAACCTATGTGAAACCCAAATGGATCTTTATAATTGTTGTTATTTAAGATTTAAAGAGTAAATGGAGGGAAAAAAATGAAGATTAAATTAAATAAAATTAAGTTGTGATCTATTTCAGTATGGAAACAAAATTTGTTGCCTTTTCAACAATCAATAAGACTTTAAACTAGAAACCTTAATTCTAACCTTCAAATGCATTTAGGTTTCTTTGTTTTTGGTTTCTTACTCCATTTGTTTCTTGTTCTCTTTTCTTTATCTTTGGCTTTCTTCTTCTCCTTGGTATCTTCTTCTTCCTTAGATCTTATGTGTCTCACTCTACCATTGTAAGGTAAAGACAAAGTTTTGTACTTAGAACATTAAAGGCTACTATAAGTGGTGAAATCAACAGTGGATCATCATGCTCCAAAACAAGCCTAAAAGCAAAAGAAATCCTATGCAACCATTTGAGTGTCAACCTAGATTTATACATCTTGGAACCTAAATAATCCAAGAAGAAGATTTATATGTTGTCAATTTTAGAACAATGCTAATTGTAGGTTTTTTAAATGGCATAACCTAACAGTTTACAAGGTATATAAAGAGGGTTATAAAGACATTTTAATGAAAAAAAACAAGAAATTAAAAGTTAAAATTGATTGCATAAGAGGGATAAATACACACTATTTATCTTAAATGAAGTATTTGGAAGAGGAAATTGAACCTAAGAAAAAAAAGAAATTAATAATATAGGTAAGGATATGAGAAAGGTGTTATCTGAATATGCTAAATTGAAACTAGAAAACAAGAGATTGGTGAAAGAAAATGCAATTTTGAGGTATTCCAACAAACTATTTTTGTATCTTTGTATACTTTACATGTTTATTATTGTTATTAGTTTTAGTTTGTGTTTAAGAGACAATGAAAAAGGCAAAAGTTTGTATTTCTTAT
Source organism: Rhizophora apiculata (assembly GCA_037832385.1). Classification (NCBI taxonomy): domain Eukaryota; kingdom Viridiplantae; phylum Streptophyta; class Magnoliopsida; order Malpighiales; family Rhizophoraceae; genus Rhizophora; species Rhizophora apiculata. The sequence continues at coordinate 896,786 of CM075441.1, read as the reverse complement.
ATTGTTTTAGTTTGTGTTTTAGTTTATCATTACACTTTTCTCTATTATATGCAACCTTGTTGTTATATGGAAATTTTAAATTATAAGGCTAACTTAAGTATTCATTTAGGTTTGGAGAATGTTGACATTTTAGTGGAAATGAAATTTGTATCAAGTTTGTTGACTTTATGTGTAAATAATATTATTTGTATTGAGAAAAATAAATTACAATCTTATAATTTCTAAAAAGCATCAACTATTTTTATCAAATGATATCATTATCCTTACATGCAAAATAAGTTATCATTTGATGTCAAATGATGTCTTATTAACATTATAAGTTATCAACAAAAAGATAATGAAAAAAGAAATCCATCAAATTGTTTACATTTACCTTGTTCTAATTATGACAACAAGGCAATAAACATAACATCTCAGTCAAAATTAGTACAACTCCTATAATTTCAAGTTTTTGCTTGCCCATTTCCTTTATTTGTCATGTGTGTTTATTGGACTACACACAAGCCACCTAAATGTGATGTTAATTGTCCATGAGATTGAGAAGTTCTTGTCATAATCTAATTAGGGGTAAAAACCAAGGTCCTTAATTGAAGTGAAAACATCTAAAATGTCAAGTGAAATATTTGTCAATACAAACATTGCAATCAATTTGCATGAAAGCCAAAATTACAACTTCTTCTTCTATTGAATCATTCTCTAACTTTAACAATCTACCAAGATTTATTTACATCAATTTAACCTTATGTGATCTTATTTTGTTGTTGTGCTTTTCTATAATGCCTCTTATCATATTAATCATTTTCTTTTTGACTTTACAACATTGTATTTTGTTGACTATGATGGCAAACCTTTCCTTTGAATCCTTTTACACCTCCTTCACACTCTAGTTAAGCCTTTTTCAAAACTTGTGAGCATACTCTTTGGCTAATTAAGTTACAGTTGCTTATTTATTTCTTGTAACTCTGCAACATGTATAAGTATCAAGAACTACTTTACCATAAAGCTCTTCATTATTCTTTCTCATGCTACATACACTCTCTATGCACTTCCATCTATACAAACTACCTTCATTCTCTAATCATATGACCTTTTCCATTTTATCACATACCCATTAACAATTGCATATCTTTGTATACTCCTTTTGAATTGAACTACATTATCAAACTACATCTTTGTTATGAATTGTAAATCCTTATGGTTATAACTAAATTTGTATACTTTGTAGTTTTTCCTTCTTCTACTCTCTTTGCTTTGAATTTTCATATAATTTTCAACACTATTAAATGGTGTTTTAGCATTATCATTGGAGTCATCATACTCACTACGTAATCCACCATGATAAAAAATCTCCACAGTATCACCCATTGACATGTTGTCAATCACTTTTGCCACATGAAATTGTGGTTTTGGTTTTGGAAAAGCCTCATAATTAGATGCTTTAACATTTTTCAATACTTTCCTTTCTCTCCTTACATTTACATAATCTTCATCATTAGTCAACAATTGATCATTAACAAGCTTATCCTGAATGTCACTCTCTTTATCAAGGATATAATCAAGATCTTCTTCTTTTGAACTAAGATCCATTTCAACACTATATTCAATATCACCATTATATTGATCAATTTCCATAATTTGTTGTTTATGGTCTTCATCAAGTCTAGTAATGTCAACACATTCATATTAATAATGCTCTGGCCATTCTCATTAATATGTTCTTCATTGTCTTCTTCTTGTTCAACAACCTTAATTTTAGCACACTTTATATTATGTTCTTGACTAATTAGCACTTGCATAATGGATTGGGTGATAACCCTAAGCATAACTTCATCTTCCTCATCAACTTCATTATTTACATTTTTAGTACTAGCATAATCAACAACATTCTCATCTATAACCTTAAATTGCTCTCTTATCTCACCATTACCTAGAAATTGCATATCATCAACAACTGTAGCTTTATCAACTTCATGCAAAATATACAAGTTAACAAGATGCTCTTTCTTATTAGCCATCAAATCCACTATTTCTAATAATGGCTTGTCACTTGTCTTATTTAGTGGCTTTATCAACTCAAATGATTGGTTTAGGAGTATATACATGTAGTCAATTATGTTTTTGTGTCCATGTCTTTGATTCCATCCCAAGCATAGACAATATGTTAATTGTGATGGCTTTTAGGTCATCAACTTCACCCCCTTCATATTATATCTCAAGATGCATCTTCATGGTCCCATTATAATAAATTCAAATAGTGATCAACATCTTATATTATCAAGATTTATCAATTGTATCATATGGATTCTAAAACAACACTATATCTCCACATCAAGTCAAATTGACATGCACACACATGTTCCTAGATATGCCTCTTGAATCTTAATATTCTATTATGGCATACAATAATTAATAAAATTATTGACATTATCTCATCCATGGAATTCTTAATTCAATACCCTTACCTTAGTAACATATAATAACATTATTTGACAAAAACTCTAACCATATTAACCATAACTGACATAATACAATTCAAACTACAAAAACCATAAACCAATATATCTTAACAACCTAATTAATCAAATTATTAATCAAAAACCCCAACCTTATTTGCCTTAGTAATCCACCAAACATAATGCTTAAACCTTAATGTAGCGAACCCTAATCCCTAATTTAACAATTTTAATTAGACAAATAACAAAAAGTAGTTTACGATACAATATAATTTAAAATTAAAAAAAAAAATTCCCATTACAAGAGCAATGTAAGTAGTTTTTCACACAAATTTCAAGATGGGTGAACTCCTTTTGTCTTTGAGATCTCAACAACCTTTTTTTTATTGTCATTTTCTACCAACAAACTTAGACCCTTCACAAAACAAGCTAATAGTCACTCTCCTTTTTCCTTATAATTTCAAAACTAGTGGGCTTCCTTGAAATATTTTCTCTCACTTTCTTTCTCTCTAACAGGCAATAAAGGTTATTTCTCTCCATTATCCTCATAGCCTCACTTCTTTCATTCAAACTTTAGTTTTTTTTTTTTTCTTTTTTTGCTTATGATTAAATGAGGGTTTCAAGACTTATAACTCATAAATACATTTTTTTTTTCATTTAATTTGAATGTTTACTTAAAGTCATTTCTAATTTTAACTTATTCTTTATTTATTTCATTTTTTTTATTACACTTTTTGGTTTCTTTGTTGTTTTATATTTATTATAATTTTTAATTTTTCCTTCATTTATTCCTTAAATCTAAAATAATAATAATTTTAAAATTTCATTTGGACTTTATATGGATTAGTTTAGATTCAATAATTTCTTTTCCTCAATTAATACATTGTTGTTATTTTATCTTTATTCACACATTAACTTTCTTTTCTTTCCATCCTAGTAGGACATGTCAACTACATTAATGGATTAATCTTCTTAATTTAACTATTGGTTAGATTTGTTATTTAAAAATTACAAAAATAACTAAACTATTACATTTACAAGTGCAAATTATATTTATAATTATGCAAAAAATTATGGATATAAATGTAACTAATATATGTAAAAACTCACACCATTAAAGTTAGGAAGCAATTGAGATTATTCTCTTATAAAAACTTCAAGTAAATAAATTTACTTTCAAACAAGCAACCTTCCTCTTTTAGTAGAGAATAGTCTTTTGGTTTTAGTGAGTAAGTATGAAGATCATTATAGCAAATGAAGAGTCAATACAAAATTATGTATATTGATGAAAGTTGGATCATTATATTTGAAAATAAACTCATCATGTAGAAAAAGAATTTCTAACCTTTTTTATTTTTGGGATAAAGCACAAAAATATAATTTCCTAATTTCAAATTAGAGGGATTATTTTTAGTTTTATATTTGATACAAGAAAGTCTCAACAATTTTAAAAGGGTTGAACTCTACTGTCTTATCCCTTCCAAGTTAATAAAGATATAAATAAATATATTAAGGTATATTAAGAATTTTTTTATTTATTGTGAAATATTATTTTTATTAAAATAAATAATATTTTAATATTTTAATAAATAAATTTACTAAATAAAAATTATTTATATTAATAAAAATAATATCTTTATAATAAATTAATAATTTTTTTGTGATATTTAGTATTATTTTTAAGATATTTGTACGTGTAATTCTTGGCTGTAGCGAGGAAATTGGGAGCGTTTTTCAGAGCTAAATAGGCCAACAGGCCTAGATTGATTGATTTTCGACTTGGGTAATGTTTTCGTCGCACGATATTATTGTTTTGTGATGTCAGTCACTTTTAAACATATTTACATTCTTTCTTTATGCATGGCTGTTGTCGTTCGCCTTTTTGTTTGCTTGTATTTCTAGGTTCTCTCTGTCGCTCGCCCTCACAGCTGCCCTTCTTACATTCAAACTTTTTTCTTTTTTTTTGTTAATTATTTTTTCTTATAATTAAATTAAAATTTCAAATTATATAATTAAGTTTTATTTACTTATAAATATATTTTTTAAAAATATTTTTAAATTTTTAACTTACCTTTATTTATTTTTTAATTTTCATTACACTTATTTATATCTTTATTTTTCATATTTATCACAATTTTTTTTTTATTTATTTCTTAAATTTTAAATAATAATAATTTTAAAATTTCATTTGAACTTCTTACAAATTGATTTAAATTCAATAAAAATTTAATCTCAAATAATATATTATTATTATTTTATCTTTATTAATACATTAATCTTTTTTTATCTCAACAAAACACAATTAACAAATTAATTTTTTTTTATTTTAATAGTAAATTAGAATTATTATTTAAAAATTTTAAAAAATTAAATTTTTATTTTTACAAGTATAAATTACATTTAAAATTATGAAAAAAATGTAAGATTTTTCTCTTGAAAAAACTTCAAATAAATAAATTTATTATTAAATAAGAAATTTTTTTTATTATTATTTTTTTTTCTTAATAATACTAATATTTACAAAATTTGACTTAAATCTAAATTTTAATTCAATTTATTAAAAATATAAAAATTAATTATACAATATAATTCGAATTTAAAATATTTTAATACCTAAAATTTTTAAAATTTTAAATAATATAAATTTAATTTGAACTTGATTTAACTTAATATATCACCCAAAATAATAAACACAACTTAATAAATCTAATAACTTCCACCGAAAATAAATTTGGATGAAGTGACCCGAGATTTTACACAATTTTCTAAACGAACCAAACCTCGATGATTGAACCCAAAGTAACTTTGCTTTCACAAAGTCTATTATTATGCGACGTTCTTGCCGGGTTGTCAAAGGCGGATTGTTCTAAACACTCCCCTTCTGTCAGAATGTTTGTTGGCCCTTGATTTGTTTGCTTTGTCAAACTACACTTTTCTAAATTGGTTTGGTCGTCAACAGTCGTTAGTTAACCCAATAAACAATTAAGAGAACTTGGGCAGCGGGCACGACCCGCTTGCGTTCAAAACGTGTGAGGGAGAAGCAATCTTAGATGATTGCATCTACTTGTTCCCCTTCAATTACTATATTCCCTGCCGTAACAGTCAAGTACCATGCCTAATTAAAACTTTCTTTTTGTCCTTGGAAGCCCCTAACGGAGTTATGAGCAACGGAGCATGGTTAGTTTTTATTATACAGGGGGAATCTACGCTCAAGTCTTTCGAAATAATTACAAGAGAAATTAATAATTAATTTAGCTACTTGATTCCCACATTTAATCAGGAGCTTTTGCCCAGCCCAGGAGTTATGATACAGTGAGAATAAGCATTACGACATGTATTTAACCTGCTACAATGATAAGTTATAACTGAGCTCTGCACTCGAAGATAGAAGTTATTTTAAAATAAAAATCATACATAATATAAATTATTGATCTTTAAACAGTTTAATCGCATGATGAAAGAGATTGGTACCCAAATATCAACCACCCTTCTTAATTCTTAGTTATATATTTAATAATAATTATCTACACGTCACATTATTTTTTAAAAAACCTCCAAATTACAAAATAAATGGAACTCACTTTCACTCACCCGACCCCTCCCCCACGCTTTGCCGTCAACCCAACTTTTTCCATTTCTAAGCACCCACCGAAACCACTCGCAAAAGGTTGCCGCCGTATGGTTCAAGTGGCTTGGTCAAGCCACTCCGGTCCATTCAATGTTCAATGGGTCCACTGGAATATTCCTTAGTGAGCTTAAAGCAATAAACAAATCAGTACCAGAATTTTGAATTTATTAGATGTTTAACTTTACTTTCCTTCAATTTTTCTTAATTTGCTTTCAGTTTCTCGGGGTTTTGTCAGGGTTGTAAGAACCGGACCGGACCGGCCGGTCCGACCGGTAAAACCGGAACTAGTCAGCCAGTCAGCTTTTCGATTCGGTTCTGAAAACCTTGGGTTTTGTTGCTCTGCTTTTGCGTCACTCTGCTTCTCCTCACATGCTTGAGTCGAATTGAGCCTCGCCGACAAGTTTTCTTCCCTTGTACTTTTTAAATGGCTCGGTCTGAAATACAACGGAAACAAATACAGGAAACCCAAAAAATAAAAAAGATCAACTGACTTTAGCAGAATGGATTCTTTAAAATTGCTGTTTTCCTGCACTTATATTCTCCTCCACGTATTATTCGGTGTAGCCATTGCACAGAATCTGTCAGAACCCTTCCTGTACGTTTTGAGGTGGTAGGACTTTTACAATTCTTAATTTATTATATGAAAGATTTATCTTTTTATTTTTAAAATTTTTTGACGTATTTAAATACTTGGGAGAGAATGGATGAATAAAGAGAGTAGTCAAGGAAAGAGAGTTAGGAAAAAATTATTAACCAAGTCGTGGTTACCGCATTAGCGTGAAATGCTTTGTGAGACTTTTGACTGGTCTGCTTTGTCAAACTACACGGTTCTAAAATTGTTTTGGTCCTCACACTCGTTATCCCAATAAACAAATCACTACCATCATTCTGATACTCGAAATTTCTTAAAGCTTTCTGTGTGTTCAACTTCATTTTCCTTTGATTTTGTTTCATTTTCCTTTCAGTTTGTTGGGGTTTTGTTGCTCTGCTTTTGCATTACTTTGCTTTTCCTCGCATGCTTGAGTCGAATTGAGCCTCGCCTATAAGTTTTCTTCCCATGAACTTTTTAAAAGGTTCGGTCTGATATCCAACGGGGAAAAATATAGGAGAAAAAAAAAAAGACAAAATCGAAGCAAGAGACTTGGATAAGAATAGCAATATTTCTAGTCCACTTTAGCAGGATGGATTCTTTAAAACTACTGTTGTCCTGCACTTACATTCTCCTCCACGTATTATTGGGTGTAGCCGTTTCAGAGTATCTCCCGCACTCGATTTGTGAGAACAGCAGAGGCAATTACACAAGTGGCAGCACCTACCGAAGGAATCTGGACAGCGTCCTGTCCTCCCTGACTGACACAAAAATCGACTATGGATTCTACAATCTCTCCGCAGGCCAAGCGCCCGACCGGGTAAACGCAATTGCCCTCTGCAGAGGAGATCTTTCTGTAGATGATTGTCGGGGTTGTATAGCCAAACGCTACTCAACAGATCCTGAAAAATTGTTCTAACCAGAAGGAGGCAAATATTTACTATCGATACTGCATACTCCGTTACTCAAACCGATCAATCTTCCATGTCGTGGAGACGAGCCCCTCATACCCCCTCTCGAGTTTTCTTACTGCCGATAACGCGAATGAATTCAGTCAGCACGTCCGAACTTTGTTGATTAGGCTTCGAGGAAAAGCTGCAGCTGGCAACTCCCTCAAAAAGTGTGCGAGAGGAAATGAAACCTCGGGGTTTTACACCATCTTTGGCCTTGTCCAATGCACTCCTGACTTGTCTGCGCAGCAGTGCGTTGATTGCCTTGTTAAGGTCATCCCTGAGATTCCACAGGGTGGGACAATGATTGGAGTCCATTTTATTGTACCCAGCTGCAATTACAGGTATGAAGTTGACCGGTTTTTCGCAAGTACTCCTGACTCATCACCATCCTCGTCGCCGCCACCATCAGCGTCAACACAATCGCCTCCTGCGGCCATTACTCCACCTCCAGAAGGTTGGGCTTTATTTTATTTTTTTTCAATAATTTTTTATTAATTAGAATGGTGAATTTTTTATCCAAAAAAAATATATAAAGACTAGTTGTACACCTGAATTTTAACACGAGACTCTTTTAAAATAATTAAAATTATTACTTAATTAATGTAAAATTATATTTTTTTATTCTGTAATAAATAATTTTTAATTACAAAAAAAATATATATATATATATTCAAAATTTAATACAAAATTTTATTATAATATTTAAAAACTGAAATAATTTTACAAATTATCAACCGAAATTTAAAAAAATTAAAATTTTTGAAATTCATACATTTTTTATTACAATAAAGAATTTAGAGAATAATTAAATATAAATTTTATAAAATAAGAAAATATAACTTAAAATCCATTGAATCCACTTGACCTTTTAATCTATTTGAAGAGTGTGGCTTATCACAATGACCATGTGATCATGATCATATGTTTTCCTCTCTTAATTTCCTCTTCTACCTTTCGCCGTAATGAGGAGACTACAAGGCATGTGATTTGAATATTTATTTATTTATTTATTATTATTATTTTGATAGAACAACACAAATCAATTAACAGGAAACACAATGACAACAGTCTTTATGGAGCAACATTGAAACAGATAGGGACCATATCCCCTTGCCATATCAATACATCTACAATCTTACTAGTGGCATTAGCTAAAGGATGTACTACAGAGTTAATTTTCCCTAAAACCATGTTTAATGTGAAAGCAAGGAAAGGCAGAAGAGAGCCATCAGATACCAACTACTAATTGTTGCGTCTGCCTTGGACAAGTACACCTCGTAGATAGTCAGATTATGGGACAATACTGCTCAAAAATAAGGACATAGCTGTTTGATTATTGGAATCTAAATGATCCATGTTATACCCCTGGATTTCAATTACTAACATATATATCCATTAATTTTTAAGTAGATGGAAGTTTGTTTGCCCTGCTTACAATGCAATCTTTATCTTGTATTATTGTCAAATTTCTATAATGGCAACAATGAAAAAATGATGACTTTGCCCTCTTGTCTTTTCATGTGCTTAGAGCAAATACTATCTAGTGTGCCTGTAATTAAGTTCATTATTCAAAAATTTTAATTTATGATATTGTATTTACTTTTTTAGGAAAGAGCAGCAAGACTCGGACTATCATCATCGTCGTGATTCCAAGCGTTAGTGCTGTAATACTTATTTTCTGCATCTGTATAATTTTGAGACAGAGAAAGCCAAGAAAAAAATTAGAAAGTAAGTAAAAATTATTCTCTTATTAGACATTGTTTTAAATGGAAGTGGATTGCTTTAATTTTTAAACACAAAATATATTAGTATTAAGACTATGCAAAGATTTAGAGATCAAGGATGCTTAACCCTTCGTTAAAAGTCAAAAGGCATCTTACAAACAAATTCTTATTGTTCTCGTTCCACATTTCTCTTTACTTGAGCTTAAGAAATATGTACTGCATAAGGCATCTTAGTGCATCATGCTTCCTGCTGCTTGAGAGCTGTGAGAGGTTTATCAATCATATGAAGTCTTCTCCTTGCATTTTACAAACAGATTCTTATTGTTCTTGTTCCACATTTCTCTTTCATTAAGAAATTTGTACCGCATTTTATTTTCCTGTGTGCTAACTTCTTTCTTTTATGAAGCTTCGGATGAAATAGAAAGTGTTGAATCTTTGCAATTCGACTTTAGCGCTGTCAGAGTTGCAACAAATAACTTTTCTGAGGAGAATAAGCTAGGACAGGGAGGCTTTGGCGTTGTTTACAGGGTAAAAATTGGATACTTGATGCAAATGTTCATACTCATCTCTGTTGAAAAGTTTCAGGGTCAATGAACCTTAACTTACTGCAATGTTGGATGCTGAAATAATTGTTACAACTTTTCACAGGGTACCCTTTCTAATGGACAAGATGTAGCTGTGAAAAGGCTTTCTAAGGATTCTGGACAAGGTGATCTAGAATTTAAAAATGAAGTCCTATTGGTAGCAAAGCTCCAGCACAGGAACTTAGTTAGGCTTCTCGGTTTCTGCTTGGAAAGAAATGAAAGACTTCTTATATATGAGTTTTTGCCTAACGCCAGTCTTGATCATTTCTTATTCGGTAAGCCCACTAATCCACATAACAAGTCAAAATTGTTAGACATTGGGTTTTTGTTGACCAAGTCAATTGATTGATGTAATCATGTGAACCGACAGATCGAATGAAGCGTGCGAATTTGGATTGGGAAAGGCGTTACAAGATCATTGTCGGCATTTCTCGAGGACTTCTATACCTTCATGAAGACTCTCGATTGCGTATCATTCATCGCGACCTCAAGGCCAGCAACATCTTGTTAGATGCAGAGATGAACCCCAAGATTGCAGATTTTGGCCTGGCAAGACTGTTCGTGATGGATCAAACTCAAGCCAATACAAGCAGAATTGTTGGGACATAGTAAGTATCCCAAAAATCTGGACTAAATGACTTGTAATCAGTTTTATCAACTCTAACTTCACATTCATAAAATGAAGTCTCAGGATTAGATGAAAGTTCCATCACATTGTGTGAATCAATTGACAGTGTGTTTAACAATGTTGATATGCAGTGGCTACATGGCCCCAGAGTATGCAATGCATGGATTTTTTTCGGTTAAGTCAGATGTGTATAGTTTTGGTGTGCTAGTATTGGAGATCGTGAGTGGTCAGAAAAACACCAGTTTCCACAATGGGGAGAGTGTAGAAGACCTTCTGGGATTTGTAAGGACGATCATTTAGTTTCATTGTTTCGTTCGGCAAATTACTTTGACAATGTTTCATTTTAGTAAGTGCGAATGCAACTTTACAAATTTTTACAGGCGTGGAAGAATTGGAGGGAAGGCACCGCAGAAAATGTTATAGATCCCAATTTGAGTGCTGGTTCAAGAACTGGAATGATTAGATGCATTCACATTGGCTTACTGTGCGTCCAAGAAGATGCAGCTGATAGACCCACAATGGCTTCAGTTGTTCTTATGCTAAACAGCCATTCTCTGACTCCGCCAGTACCATCAAAACCTGCATTTTTCGGGAACGAAAGCACTGTATCAGAGATGTCATCCTCGTTGGGATACGGTTCAAAGGCCACTGACTTGCCACATTCCATGATTGAAGAAGCTGTCCCATTGTCAAGAAACGAGGCTTCAATTACTGAGTTATATCCTCGATAAGCTTAAGTTTCAGTTATTGACAATTGTTATTCCACTTGATGTACCATGGCAGGTCACATCCATGGAAAATTTAAACCCTTTGATTCATCGCAATTTGTCTTCAAATATTTGCTTCTTTGTTCAAATAAAAGGTCAACTTCAAATTTGAATGATTGGTACCATGTCAATGTATCCAGAAAGGCAATGAAATTATTTCCCAAAACTATAAGTTTGTGGTCGGAGTTTGAGATTTACAATTTCAAGTTACATTTAATTTATTAAAATTATTGATTATTAATGAAAAATTTAATTTTTTCTAATGTAGATAAAATTTCATAATAAATTATATAAATATCAAAATATTTAATTATTTATTAATTTTTTTATTTTATATTTGATATATTTTAAATTTTTAATTAATAAATTTCAATTAATTTTTGAAATTATTATAATTTTATAAATTTAGAATAAATTATATGGTAATAAAAGATTTACTATTAAAAAAAGTACAAAAATCTTTTTTTCTTATTTTTGTTTGTAATTTAGTATAAGACTTTAATCAAAATATTTTTAAAATTTTTGATAATTTTGGATAAAAATATGAATTCAATTGTAATCTAAATCAAATAATAAAATAAATCCAAATAACATAATATTTAACAATAGATTCACTTCCAAATATTTTTATACAAATTTTACTTTTAAAAATTTTTTATGATATTCCAATAATACTATTTTCTAATCTAAGATTTACATAATTTATCATATGAAAATATTAGACAATTTTCAGCTTAAATTTACATTTTCAAGGTATATCTACAATTTTCTATGAATTTTCAAAGATAAAATTACTTTTAAAAAAAAAAATATAATTTATTATCTTAAATAACTTATTCTAATAAAATCAAATATAATATAAAATTTACAATTTATTAAAAATGTCTTATATTGTTTCAAAAAGTTATTTTAATAAAAACATTTGATACAAAAAATCACATCTTTTAATATTTGGACAATTATTTATAAATTTTGAAAATAATATATATTTTTGAGAATTTTGTATGATTTTAAAAAAAAATTCTTTCTATTGAAAAAAAAAAACTATAATAAAAATTTATAAAATCTAATAGATAAGAAATAAGACCATTTTTGTACTCTTTTGATATTTATGTAATTTATTATAAACTTTAACATATTTTAAAATAATTAATTTTTTTTTAATTTCTTACTATTAGAAGTCAATTGAAATATTATAGAAATTTTTTTAATTAATTTGTATTAAATTCATGATTAAATTAGAAGTTTCAAAACATTATGAAACTCAAATGTTGAGGACAAATTTATGATTTTGGCCACAAAATAATTTTATACATGATTTTGGAAATTGTGACTAGAAGTTTCCCCTTTCACTTTTTCACAAAAGTTTTGTTAGCTTTTTAGGTTGATTTGATTTCTATTACTGATTTTTTGATTATACAAATAAAAAAAGATATGATAAATAATATTTTCAATCAATTTGGTTAGGTAAATAAATTTATTATTAGTCACTTATCTTAGAATTGGAGACATGTTCATTGCACCCTCATTAAAGGAAAAAAGTAGGAAGAGGTGGAGGAGAGATGAAAAGAAAGGAAAAGAGACTTTTAACCAAAAAAAAAAAAAAAAAAAAATAAGGTTTTTTTGAAATTTTTTATTTTATTATATTTTTATTATTTTTTAATTTTGAATTAAAAACCTTATGTCATGCCATATATTTAATATTTTTAATATATAGGCATATCACAAGTACAAGCATATGGAATCTATATGGGTATCCTAAAATTCCTAAATAAATATGATCATCAAACAAAGACAATATTTGTCATTTTAGATATATTACAATTAATAATTTTTGCTAAAAAGTTACAATTCATTTTTAAAAAATATTTTTTCTATGAAAATTCATAACAAATTATATCAATTTAAAACATATGAGATTCTTTTACTTGCCTTATTCTTATTTGATGCCTTATTATAATTAAATTATTTATAAGGAAAAATATTTTATTGAAAAATCATAATAAATTCTTATAATTAATATAATCTTAAAGTTAATAATATATTGTATTGGTATAAAGGTATGATGGTGCAAATATATTTTTTGTAATTTTTTAATTATTTAAAAAAATTATAGAAATAGTCACTAGAAAAAATTATGACACAAAAATAATACTTTTTTAATGTTAGTGTAATTTATTACAATTATTTAAACGAAATTATTTTTAAAATTTCTTACAATTTTGAATGAAATGTATTCAAATGAGCATTGTGGTAATTAAAATTAACAAAAAATATACTAAATCAAATTATTAGAAACTTTAAGAAAATATTCATTTTAAATATTTGTATATAAATTTTATCTTAAAAAATTTCACATGATGTTTTAATAAAAATTATTTTCTAGTTTAAGAATTATATAATCTATCATATTAATAAATTAGGAAAAATTCAGCAATTTACATTTTCAAGAAAGTTGTGTAGTTTTCTATGAATTTATGAAAATATTAAATTAATGAAATTTAATATAATATAAATTTTCTAATAAATCAAAAGGTCCTATACATTTCAAAAATTTATTCTATTAAACATTTCTAACCAAAAATCAAATTATGTTCATATTTGGACAATTTTTTGTGAATTTTCAAAATAACATCTACTTTTAAAATTTCATATGTTTTTAGGAAAACTCATTTTAATAAAAAAATAAAAATAAAATCTAATGGATCATAGATAAGAGTATTATTTTGTATTCTTTTGACATTAATGTAATTTATTATGAATTGTTTAAAACAATACTCAAAATTTTATTGTAAATTATTATATATTTTTCTACTTTTTTATTTTAAAAAAAATTATCATTGTTCAAATCCTATGAAGATATTAAAAACATAACTTTTTAACTAAATTTATGTTAAATTCATTACTATATCAGTCAACTTAAAACTTTAAAACTAAATCAATTAGTTTAAACTCTTGGACTAGAGGATAGTTTTCCTTTTTTACGTTTTCATATATTCTTTTTATCTTTTATAAGTTAATTTGATATTTTTTCTAACAAAATAATTTATATTATAAATTTTTACTTATACAAAAAAAATGAACAAATAAACAATGTCCCTAATTCAACTTTATTTTACCATACAAGAAGTATAATGCAATTGTTCAAGTACAATAGATATAAGTCCATTACTAATTATAACGTGTGACTTAATGTTTAGGTGGAAATATTGATGTTATCAATCATTGTAATTTAGTGATTAGAATTTTTTTATCTTATGATTATGGATTCAAATTTTCATAAAAGTACTCAACAAGATTAAAAATAAGTTTTACTTTGCATAATTTTAAGAATGTCTAATAACTCTTATTGGCACTCTAGAGTTTGCTTCTCTATGAATTTAGTATAGCGGTCCAACTTATTATATAGTGTGATTTAGCATAATACCTTTTAAGGAGATTATGAAATATCACCTTTATCTTTTTTTATTTTATTCATCCAAAAAAAAAAAAGAGAAAAAAGATTAAATTATTTGTAACATGGATCTTAAGTTAGGGGCAAGTTTATTGCATTTCTAATAAAAGGAGAGAGAAGGGTGAGAAGAGTTAGAAGAAATGAGAGAGAGAAAGATAGATAACAAAAAAGAGAAAAAGAAATTTTTAAAGTTAATTTTTTAATATTTATTTGAATTAAAATTTATAATTTTTAAAAAATTTTAAATTATAGATCACATTTCTTCTCTTATTATCAATTTTCTTACACCTAAAAGTTTCGTATGTTTAAGTAGGTGAAATACATTAACATTGGTAAAATCATATTAAAATTTATGATATATTAATATACTGATATATTTTAAATTTTTTATATTTTTATAAATTTATCTTAATTTTAAAAAGTAATAGAATATGTTCTATAATATTTTTTTTCTTTCACAAATCTCATACATTATTAATATATATTGACAAATTTTATTTATTTACATGCGTGGTATGTTTATGTATAAAAAATACAATATTTGACGTGCTATATGTTATTAACCCAATATTTTAAATATAAAAATATAATTAAATATATCATTAAAAATCAAAAAAGTTTTTCTCTCTTTTTTTTTATCTCTTCCCTCCTCACCTACTACCTCTTCTCCTTTTATACAAAATTTTTACCAAATGACAATTCCTAGTTATTAAAGCAAACTTCTTTCTTTTTTTTTTTCTTTTTTTATCAAATACTAAAACTTAAGAAACCTTAACCTAGTTTTAGAAAAAGGTGGTATTTGATGAACTTTATGAATCATATTCACAAAAAGGATAATTTGGTAAATAACCATGCTAACAATTTTAATTAGGAAGCAACCAATTAGAGATTTTTGAAAAAAGATAACAAGAATAAGGAAGGAGGGCATAAAGAGAAAGGGGTGGGCACGGATGCTCAGTCTAATAGAAGACAAATGTTAGGTTATATAATAAAAAGGAAAACCAATACTTTGAATTTTGATCGAAAGACAATTTTTCACTTTGACTTTTTCATGACAATTTTGTTAGTCTTTTAGTTTGTTTGACTTATATTATTAATTCTTCATATAAAGACAAAAAAAATAAGAAATAAATAAATTATACTTCTAATCTAACTTTATTTTTATTACTTAAGAATTGTAATGTAATTAATCATATAGACAAGTTCACTTGACACTGATCCTAGAGTTAGGCATTGCTCCATTGGATTTCCATTGAAGGAAAAGAGGAGGAAGTGAGGCAAAGGGAATGAAATAGAGAAAGAGAGGGTAGGGAGAATTTTTTTTATATCTTTTTATACTTTTCCCCGCTGTAACAGTGCTTGAGTCAACTCCCAAGCTTATTTCATTAATTACAACATTCTTTTTGTCCTTGGAAGCCCCTAACGGACTTATGAGTTATGGAGCATGTTTAGTCTTTATTATACAAGTGGAATCTACACTCAAGTCTTTAGAAATAATTGAAAGAGAAATTACTAATTAAGCTAATTGAAACCCACATTTAATTAGGAGTTTTTTCATAGTGAGAATAAGCATACGACATGTATTTAACCTGCTACAATAATAAGTTATAAAATTTTGTACAAAATGTTACATTACCCTTTTTACAAAACTACCTAATCTCAATTTCCTAAATTAAGTCTGACTCAAAGGGTATGCAAGATAATTACCACATTAGTGTGAAAAGCTGACGCGGGTGACACATAAAAGTGATAAGCTAGTTGAGTAACTTGGTTTCACCTAGATAAATGACTGTCATTTCTATTTTAGTTCTTACCGTCAAAATTAGTAACTTAAAAGTTACCCATTTATTCGTAAATTTTTTTAATGAAATTAACCTTAATTGAATTTTTTTTTTTATTTTTAAATAAACTTTTGAAGAGTTACTGGCCCAATACTAAATTTAGTGCATATAGCTTCTCGTCTACACAACTTTTTCTGTATGGCTCTGATCACCTTCTCCGCGTCGATGTTCAATTTGTCCCCTGGAATAATCGTTTGTGAGACTTTTGACTGGTCTGCTTTGTCAAACTACACTATTCTAAAATCGGTTTGGCCCTTCACACTCATTATACCAATAAACAAATCACTAGCATCATTCTGAGACTTGAAATTTCTTAAAGCTTTCCGTGCATCCAACTTTATTTTCCCTCGATTTTTCCTCATTTTCCGTTGAGTTTCTTGGGCTTTTGTTTCTCTGCTTTCGCATTACTTTGCTTTTCCTCTCATGCTTGAGTCAAATTTAATCTCGCTTACAAGTTTTCTTCCCATGAACTTTTCAAAAGGCTCAGTCTGATATCCGGCGGAAACAATTATAGGAAAAAAGAAACAGATAAGAAAAGCAATATTTCTAGTACACTTTAGCAGGATGAATTCTTTAAAACTGCTGTTTACGTGCACTTATATTCTCCTCCACGTATTATTGGGTGTAGCCGTTGCACTGGATCTCTTCTCGAAACCGTTTTGTGATAACACGAGAGGCAATTACACAGATAACAGCACCTACCGAAGCTATCCGGTCAGCGTCCTGACCATCCTGAATTCAAAAATCGATGGATTCTACAATCTCTCCGCAGGCCAACCGCCCGACCAGATAAACGCAATTGCCCTCTGCAGAGGAGATCTTTCTGTGGATGATTGTCGAGGTTGTATAGCCGACGCTACTCAACAGATCCTGCAAGAAGGAGGCAAATATTTACTTTCGACACTGCAGACTCCGTTACTCAAACCGATCAATCTTCCATGTCGTGAAGACCAGCCCCTCGTACCACCTGGCCACTGTGGATAATGCCACTAACGGGAATGAATTCATTCAGGGCGTCCAAACTATGTTGATTAGGCTTCGACGAACAACTGCAGCTGGCAACTCCCTTAAAAAGTTTGCGACAGGAAATGAAACCTCGGGGTTTTACACCATCTTTGGCCTTGTCCAATGCACTCCTGACTTGTCTGCGCAGCAGTGCGTTGATTGCCTTGTTGAGATCATCCGTGAGATTCCACAGGGTGGGACCAAGATTGGACTCCAGTTTATTGCACCCAGCTGCAATTACATGTATGAAGTTGAGCGGTTTTTTGCAAGTACTCCTGACTCATCACCATCCTCGTCGCCGCCACCATCAGCGTCAACACAATCGCCTCCTGCGGCTATTACTCCTCCACCTCCAGAAGGTTAGCTCATAAATGGGCTTTAGTTTTTTTTTTTTTTTTTTCCAATAATTTCTTGTTAATTTGAATGGAGAACTTTTCTTTTAAAAAAATGATATAGAATAATTGTAAATATAAATTTTAACACAAAACTTTTAAAATAATTAAAATTATCACTTAATTAATTTAAAAATATATATTTTTTTTATATGATAAATAATTTTTAATTTGTCTATATATATATATATATATTTAAATTTTAATATAAATTTTTATTATAATATTTAAAATTGAAATAATTCAAAAAATTATTAATTTAAATTCAAAAAATAAAAATTTTTAAAATTTATAAATTTTTAATCACAATAAAAAGAGTAGAAAGTAGTTAAAAATAAACTTTATAAAATAAAATAATATAATTTGAAATCAACTGAATCCATTTAACCCCCTAATCTATTTGAAAAGTGTGCTTATCATAATGACCAAGTGTCTTGTAATTGATCATGATCATATATGTTTTCCACCCTTAATTTCCTCTCCTACCTTTCGGGTAACGAGGAGACTATAAGGCATGTGATTTGAATATTTATTTATTTATTTATTTATTATTATTTTGATTGAACAACACATATCAGTTAACTGGGAACAAAATGAGAAGACAACAGTCTTTATCCAGCAACATTGAAACAGATAGGGACCATATCCCCTTGCCACATCAATACATCTACAATCTTACTGGTGGCATTAGCTAAAGCATGTGCTACAGAGTTAATTTTCCCTAAAACCATGTTCAATATGAAAGCAAGGAAAGGCAGAAGAGAGCCATCAGATACCAACTACTAATTGTTGCGTCTGCCTTGGACAGCAAGTACAACTCGTAGATAGTCAGATTAAAATAAGGACATAGCTGTTTGATTATTGGAATCTAAACGATCCATGGTATACCCCTGGATTTCAATTACTAACATATATCCATTAATTTTTAAGTAGATGGAAGTTTGTTTTCCCTACTTACAATGCAATCTTTATCTTGTATTATTGTCAAATTTCTATAATGACAACAATGAAAAAATGGTGACTTTGCCCTCTTGTCTTGTAATGTGCTTAGAGCAAATGCTATGTAGTGTGCCTGTAATTAAGTTCATTATTCAAAAATTTTAATTTATGATATTGTATTTACTTTTTTAAGAAAGAGCAACAACTATCGTCATCGTGATTCTAAGTATTAGTGTTGTAATATTTATTTTCTGCGTCTATAATTTTGAGACAGATAAAACCAAAAAAAAAAATTAAAAAATAAGTAAAAATTATTTTTTTACTAGATATTATTTTAAATGTAAGTGAATTATTTTAATTTTTAAATACAAAATATATTAGTATTAAAACTATACAAAAATTTAGAGATCAAACATGCTTAATCCTTCATTAAAAGTCAAAAGGCATCTTACAATCAAATTCTTATTGTTCTCATTCCACATTTCTCTTTAATTTAGCTTAAGAAATATGTGGCATCTTAGTGCATCATGCTTCCTGCTGCTTGAGAGCTGTGAGAGGATTATCAATCATATGAAGTCTTCTCCTTGCATTTTACAAACAGATTCTTATTGTTCTTGTTCCACATTTCTCTTTCATTAAGAAATTTGTACCGCATTTTATTTTCCTATGTGCTAACTTCTTTCTTTTATGAAGCTTCGGATGAAATAGAAAGTGTTGAATCTTTGCGATTCGACTTTAGCACTCTCAGAGTTGCAACAAATAACTTTTCTGAGGAGAATAAGCTAGGATAGGGAGGCTTTGGCGCTGTTTACAAGGTAGAAATGAGATACTTGAAGCAAATGTTCATACTTACCTCTGTTGAAATGCTCAATGAACCTTATTTCACCGCAATGTCGGATGCAGAAATAATTGTTACAACTTTGCACAGGGAACCCTTGCTGATGGACAAGATGTAGCTGTGAAAAGGGTTTCTAAGGATTCTGGACAAGGTGATCTAGAATTCAAAAATGAAGTCCTATTGGTGGCAAAGCTCCAGCACAGGAACTTAGTTAGGCTTCTTCGTTTCTGCTTAAAAAGAAATGAAAGGCTTCTTATATATGAGTTTGTGCCCAATATGCATAACAATTTGTTTGAAGTTGGGTTTTTGTTGATCAAGCCCATTGATTGATGCAATCAAGTGTGCCCATTGATTGATGCAATCAAGTGTACCCACAGATCGAAGAAGTGTACCTCATTGGGATACAGTTCAAGGGCCACTGACCTGCCACATTCCAAGATTGAAGAAGATGTCCCATTGTCAAGAAATGAGGCTTCAATTTCTGAGTTATACCCTCGATAAGCTTAAGTTTGAGTTAATGCTAGTTGTTATTCCACTTGATGCACCATGACAGGTCACATCCTTGGAAAATTTAAGCCCTTTGATTCATCCCAATTCGTCTTCAAATCATTGCTTTTCAGTTCAAATAAAGGGTCAACTTCAAATTCAAATGATTTGTAGTATTTCTCAAAACCATAATTTTGTGGCTGAAGTTTGAAATTTGCAATTTCAAGTTATATCTAATTTATTAGAATTATTGATTATAGGTGAAAAATATAATTTAAAAAAAATGTAGGTAAAATTTAATAACAAATTATATATATATATATATAATTGATTTCTTATTAACCTTTTTTTATTTTATACTCTATAAATTTTAAACTTTTAATTAAAATAAATTTCAATTAATTCTTAAAATTAATATAATTTTATAAATTCAAAATAAATTATATGGTAATAAAACATTTATTATTGGAAAAAAATTTTGGCACAAAAATATCACTTTTTTATTTTTTTGTAATTTAGTATAAAATTGTAAAGAAAATATTTTTAAAATTTTCAATAATTTTGGATAAAAATTATTCATATAAATTCAGTTGTAATCTACATTAAATAATATAATAAATCCAAATAATGTAATCTTTAACAATAGATTAATTTTCAAATATTTTATACAAATTTTACTTTCAAAAATTTTTTATGTTGTTCCAATAAAATTATTTTCTAACCTAAAATTTATATAATTTATCGTATAAAAAGATTAGACAATTCTCAGTTTAAAGTTTACATTTTCAAGGTAATTATGTAATTTTCTATAAATTTTCAAAAATACAACTACTTTTAAAAAAAATATAATTATTATGTTAAAACACTTATTCTAATGAAATCAAATATAATATAAAATTTATAATTTATTAAAAGTGTCTTATATTGTTTCTAAAAGTTATTCTAATAAAATCTTTTGATACAAAGAATCACATCTTTTAATAGTTGGACAATTATTATAATTTTCAAAACAACTCTTTCTATTTAAAAAAAAAAACTATAATATAAATTTATAAAATCTAATGTATTATAAATAAAACTATTTTTGTGCTCTTTCAATATTTTTGCAATTTATTATAAACTTTAAAATATTACTAAAAAATATTTTAAAAGAATTAAATTTTTTCTGTTCTTTTTTTTTTTTTAATTTCTCATTATTAGAAATCATTTGAGATGTTATTGATAAAAATTTTTTAATCAATTTGTGTTAAATTTAAGATTAAATTAGAAGTTTCAAAACTTTACTAAGTATGATAGTGGCCACAAAATAATTTCATATAGGTATTTTGGAAATTGGAACTATAAGTTTCCAATTTCAGTTTTTCACAAAAAATTCGTTAGCTTTTTAGGTTAATTTGATTTCTATTACCAATTGTTTGATTATGCAAAAAAAAAAAAAAAAGGATATGATAGACAATGTCTCCAATCAATTTGGTCAAATAAATAAATTATTATTAATTTCACTTATCTTAAAATTGGAGACGTGTTCATTGTGCCCCCCGTTGAAGGAAAAAAGTAAGAGGAGGTGGAGGAGAGATGGAAGGACAGGAAAAGAGACTTTTTTTTTTAAAAAAAAAGAAAGGTTTTTTTTGGTATTTTTTATTTTATTGTATTTCTATTATTTTTTTAAAATTTTGAATTAAATATCTTATGTCATGCTATATATTTAATGTTTTTAATATGTAGGTGTATCATATGTACAAGCATATCAAATCTGTAAGGTATCCTAAATTTGCAACTAAAAATTCTTAAAGAGATGTGATCATCAAATAAAGATAACATTTGTTATTTTTGACATATTACAATTAATGATTTTTGCTCTATTTTTTCTATGAAAATTCATAACAAATTATATCAATCTCAAAATGTATGAGATTTTTTTGCTCACCTTACTATTATTTGATGCCTTATTATATTTAAATTATTTATTAAGAAAAAAAATTTTATTAAAAATTTATGATAAATTCTTGAAATTGATATAATTTTAAAAGTTAGTAATAAATTACATGGATATAAAGGTATGATGGTGTAAAATATATTTTTTCTAATTTTTTATGTATTTTAAAAAATATTTATGAAAATAATCACTAGAAAAAATTATGATACAAAAGTAACACTTTTTTAGTGTTAGTGTAATTTATTACAAATATTTAAATGAAATTATTTTTCAAATTTCTCACAATTTTGAATGAAAAACATTCAGATGAACATAGTTATAATCAAAATTAAAAAATATAGTAAATCAAAATATTGGAAACTATAAGAGAAGGTTCATTTTAAATATTTGTATATAAATTTTATCTTAAAAAATTTTGCATGATGTTCCAATAAAAATTATTTTCTAGTCTAAGAATTATATAATCTATCATATGAATAGATTAAGAAAAATTCAGTATAAGATTTACATTTTCAAGGAAGTTGTATGGTTTTCTATAAATTTATGTAAATATTAAGTTAATGAAATTATAATATAATATAAATATTCTAATAAATCAAAAGATCTTATATCATTTCAAAAATTTATTCTAACAAACAATTTTGACAAAAAAATCAAATTATTTTCATATTTAAACAATTTTTTTTGAATTTATAGAATAATATATATTTTTAGATCATATGGTTTTAGGAAAATTCATTTTAATGCCAAAAAAATAAAAAATAAAAAATAAAATCTAATTGATCATAAATAAGAGCATTGTTTTGTTTTCATTTGACATTAGTGCAATTTATTATAAATTGTTTAGAACAATACTCAAAAATTTATTTTAAAGAATATCTTTTCTACTCCTTTTTTTCCTTTTTAAAAAATATTCTCATTATTCAAAACCTATGAAGCTGTTAACAATGTAACTTTTGAACTAAGTTTGTGTCAAATTCATTACTGAATCAATTAGCTTAAAACTTAAACTCTTGAATTAATGGATTGTTTTCCTCTTTCACATTTTCATTTTTTTTTTTTGTCTTCCAATTTAATTTGATATTTTCTCTAACAAAATAATTTTATATTATCAATTTTCAATTATATATATAAAAAAAGAACAAATAAACAATGTCTCGAATCTAACTTTACTTTTACCATACAAGAACTATAATACAATTGGTCAAGTACACTAGACACAAGTCCATTGCTAATTATAATGTGTGACTTAAGGTTCAAATGGAAATATTGATACTATTGCTCGTTGTAATTTTGTGATTAGAATTTTTTTTTATTATTATCATATGATTATGGATTCAAATTTTCACAAAAGTGTTCAATAAGTTTTAAATATAAGTTTATTAGCACTCTAGAGTTTGCTCATCTATGAATTTAGTATAATGGTCCAACTTATTGTATAATGTAATTCAACATAATACTTTTTAAGGAGATTATGAAATATTATTTTTATTTTTCTTTTCATCAAAAAAAAAATGGAGAGAGTGAAAAAAATTGAATTATTTGTAACATGATCTTGAGTTAGAGACAAGTCTATTGCATTCCCAATAAAAGGAAAGAGAAATGAGAAGAGTTAGAAGAAATGAGAGAGAGAGAGAGACAAATAAAAAGAGAGTAAAAAGAAAAATTTTAAGTTATTTTTTTTATATTTATTTAAATTAAAATTTATATTTTTTAAAATTTATAATTATATGTCACATTTCTTTTCTCATTGTCAATTTTCTTGCACATAGAAGTTTCACATATTTAAGTAGGTAAAATGCATTAACATTTGCTAACAATGTGGTAAATTTATGATTAAAGTTTTATATCAAAGTTATTTTTTTTAAAGTTAGTTAAATTTGTAAAAATAGATTAAAATTTATGATATATTAATATATTGATATATCTTAAATTTTATATATTTTTTATAAATCTATATCAATTTTAAAAAGTAATAAAATATGTTTCATAATAAATTTTTTTCACAAATCTCATACATTATTAATATATATTAACAAAATCTATTTATTTATAAACATGGTATGTTTACATATAAAAAATAAAAGATTCATTATACTACACATTATTTACTTAAATTTTCAAACCTAAAAATATAATTAAATATATAATCAAAAATCAAAAAAGTTTTTCTCTCTTCTTTTTTATCTCTTCCCTCTTTACCTCCCACCTCTTCCCCTCCTCCTTTTTCCCTTAAATAAAAAAAAAGGATACAAAATTTTTACCAAATGACAATTCTTAATTATAAAGCAAACTTTTTCCTTTTTCAAATGCTAAAACTTTAAGAAACCATGATGCAGCTTTAGAGAAATGTGGTATTGGATGAAATTTATGAACCATATTCACAAAAGGATAATTTGGTACATAACCATGCTAACAATTTTAACTAAGAAGTAGCCTATTATAGATTTTTGAAAAAAAGACAACAAGAATAAGTGGACTTGGATGCTTAAGCTAATAGAAGACAAATGTTAGGTTATGAAATAAAAAGGAAACCAATACTTTGGATTTAGATCAAAAGACAATTTTCCACTTTGACTTTTTCATGACTATTTTGTTGGCCTTTTAGTTTGTTTAACTTCTCTTATTAATTTTTTAGATGAAGGCAAAAAAAATAATAAATGAATAAATAATATTTATAATATAATTTATATTTATTACTCAAGAACCGTAATACTGTTAATCATAAAAACAAGTTCATTATTAGTTATAAGAAGAGTTTAAGATTTAGATTAAGGCATTAGGTAACATTAATCCTAGAGTTAAGGATAGATCCATTGGATTTCCATTGAAGGAAAAGAGGAGGAAGAGCGGTGAAGGGAATGAGATAGAGAAAGAGAGAGTAAGGAGAATTTTTTTTATATCTTTTAGTACTTTTTGTTATTAGATTATATTTTTATTTATTACATTTTGAATTAAATGTCACATGTCATGTCACATAATTAATTTTTTTATATATAAAAATGTCGCATATTCAAGTCAACATAATCTATTGGAATTTGTTAACAATTTGCTACATTTGTATTAATGATTACTAAATGAATTTGATGATCCAAAGATGATAACATTTAAATAAATAAATTACAAGAATTCAATGAGCAACCAATGCTATGTTTATCATTTAATGATATGGGAGAAATGGAATATCTAAATTTTCTTTTTTATCAGTGAATTTCAGTAATGAATTTTTCTATTCAATAATCTTATATTTAACATTCTCATCTCATTAGCCAATTCATGGCAAATTTTTTCTTTTCCTTTGCTAAAACCTTATAAATAATCAAATAACAAATTTGTTCTCTCAAAGTATTATTTTCTAATTTCAATATAATGCTTTAAGGTTTAAAGAATTTGTTTTTAGAAAAATATTTCTCAAATTAATATTTATTACTTACACTTTAGACAATTCATCATAAATAAAGTCTTTGTAAGCATTAGAAATATATTTTACCTCCTGCTTTTGAATCATTAAACATGTTTCTTTTTCTCTTATAGGCCATGTCCTCTTTCTTGGTAGCACTTATATATGTGATTACAAACTCATTTTGAACTTCTTTGTCTTTTTGGATATGATACATTCATTTTTAACCATAAAAAGAGTTTGAGAGTTATTGAGTTGCTTATCCTATGCTTATAGCTAGTGTGAACCCATAAAAATATTATTTACAATTTTTATGTCATCAAACATGATACTAAGCACAATATTTAGGTTAGTAGAATATAATCATTTGAGTAAATCTTAAAGAATATTTGTTATTTGAGTATTTAGTAAATTTATCTTAGATGTCATCATTTAAGCCATTATATAACTCAAATACTTTAGCATTCAATAATTTTTTCTTTAATATTTTCTATTCCATGCCACTCTTTATTTTGATATAAAACTATTAATAACAATTATTCCTAAACAAAAATCAAAAGATTTCAATTAAATTATCTTTCTTACTTTTAAATTATCACTGTCTAAATCATCAAAATATAGAAAAATGTGAATATCAAGTCCTAAAAAAAATAATGATTGTCATTAATCTTTAATTCAAAAGTTGTTTGACTTGTAAAAGATAAAGTTTAAACTTTAATACTACTTGTTGGTCAGGTGAGAAGTTGACTGCAACAAAAATCTTCGATTTGATTCTTTTCTCTTTTTAGTTCTTGTTGGCACCTCATATCTAGAGAGCTTCAAGTCGATTGTTGATGACTTCTAATCCATATTCCAATTGATCAATCCTCTAACCAAGGTTTTGTAGTGTTGCCTCCTTATCACGAATAGTTAACCAAATGATCTGCATCCCCTGATCTTTGTTAGTAAGATGATTGTTTTTCCCTTTATCTCGTGTTGTCAACAAAGTAGACAAGACCTGGATTTAATACTACTTGATGCAGTGTTTAGCAGAAACAAAGCTAACATTTGATTCACTTAAAAAAATAATCTCTCAAAGAGAAGGATAAAGATAAAGTTGATACTTTTATTAAAGTATTTATTTACTTGAATGCTTTATTCTTTAGGTTTATATATATTTAAAGGTATAATCATCTAACTAACTAAGTGAATATTTTAACTTAAATAAGAAAATATTTTAATGACCAAGAAAATATTTTAAAATACTTAAATAATTTGTATACATCCTAAATAATTTAACTAAAATTCTTAATTATACTAAAATATTATAGAATAAGTAAATAAATTATAAAATAATAATTACAGCATAATTTATAAAACAATAAAGAAGAATCATCATAATGTGTCCTTTGTCAAATACATAATGGCTTTTTGTAAAATACACAATATTTTTCTTTAATAGAATAGGTTGCAGTTTTTTACTAGAATATGCAATAATTTTTTAGTAGAATATATAGTGGTTTTTAATAAAATACACAATAATTTTTTTTAAAGAAAAAGTAACAGTTTTTTAAGGGAATTAGTAGCATTTTTTTAATGAAGCATTTATCAATAATGCTCAATTTTAAATAAGAAAAATCTAATCCAATCTAAAATAGTCAATGAAATTGCATTAGTGCACTAAGACTTTCATATAGTAAATATTTATTGTAAAACTTGTAATAGTAAAAATACCTTTCATATTGGAATGATTTAAGTAAAGAGTGGAACCACATAGATTTACACATTAAAAATATTTGTCTTAACATGTAGTAAGGCTACTTGTAACCATCAAAGAAGCAAGCTTTCCAAAACAGTAAATAATGTATCATGTCTTTCCACATTTAAACTATTTCAACCTTAAAAAAGAGGTTATTCTATATGATGATAATTGAGAAACATCAACAAAACCAAACATGGTGAAGATATTATCATTCTTAAATCAAACATGAACAATTGTCTGAATTAACTAATGCTAATAGAAAGAAAATAAAAACCAAGGATCACAGACCCTAATTCAATCCTTTGCTTATTTTGGGCAAGCCTATATAAAAATAGAAAGACAATATAATATAAAAATGCAACCTACTAAAAACAACAAGAATGGTAAGAACACGCAAGCACACATTCTTATCTCCTTAAGTAACTTTCGGCCACTTTCTCATCTTTAAACTTCATAAACTTTACAGAATAAAAATAATAACAAACCACACTTAAGAATCAAATTGAATTAAGAAATTGAAGTAAAAAACTCATGCTGAGTGATTTAAGATAAGAACATATCTCCAATTATAGCTTTAATAGTGTTGTGTTATGATTGGGTGAGTACTTCAAATTGGCATGCACAACAACAAAGACATTCTCAGTGAGATCATACTCGAGCACTCTAGTGAGATCATCCTTCAACACTCCTTGGATAACTCAATTGAAGTGTTTACAGGATTACAATCATTCATCTGAAACTTGTCCAAAATATCTCCTACATATTTCTTTTAAGAATTAAAGATCCCATCACTTGATTGTATTGCTTTTATGCAAAAAAAGTAGTGCATCATACCGAGATCAAATATTTCAAACTCATTCATCATAGATTTCTGGAATTCTTCAAACACGATATCATAATTTTCAGTAAATATAAGATCACCAATATACACATAGGCAATAAGCATTTTCCCTTTATCCTTAGTCTTAACAAAAAGTGTATGTTTATATGGACATTTTGAAAAATTAATCATAAAAAAATGTCTTAATGCAACTATACCAAGCCTGTAGGGTTTGTTGTAGTCCATAAAGGGCTTTCTTTAATATGTAAACTTTATGCTCATTTCCAATTTTGACATAACTAAGGAGTTGTTCGACAAATACTAATTCATTTAAGTACCTATGCAAAAATGTCGATTTGACATCTAGCATGGAATTAAGTAATAAGAGCTAAGAATGTTTGTGCCTAACTACACATGGCCAGCCACCAAATCTAATTGTGTTTCATGTCTTCGACACACTTTGAGAAAAACTTCTATATATAGTAGTATTGACACATCCAGTTCTATTGTTTGCATTATATCTCTTGACTACCAAAGAAGCATGGCGTACGGGGCTGCTTACTTCGTCAACTTCATCATTTCTCTTCTTAACTTTGTTTTGACAAGACTCCAATTTACAATCCATGATGGTTTCTGTTGTCCATGTTGGAAGTTGTAGGATAGCTCGCCGAAGTATAGCATTCTTTTCAATGGATGGCATTCAATTATCATCATCATCCTATGCACTTTTTCTGTTAATCATTTCTTCTCTTTCTTTGGATATGCACTCTCAGAAGTTGTAGGTCATAGTCTGAAACATAAAAGCAAAGAGTTGGAGTAATTTAGACTTTCTTTAGATTTCCAGTTGAACCTCATACTTCGTTAACATCTACACCAGGTTCTTCTTTTAACACTTAAAAAGGACTTAAACCTCTTCAATTCAACATCAACTGACTGTTAATGAAGTTTCAATCGGTTGGTAGAGTTTATAATTTGATTGCACTTTCTAGCCCATAATAAAGTGCTTAAAATGCTGCCTCTTGCTTCAGGGTTGTTGTGTCAATAGAGGACCAGGTAGACGCATATTACCATTCAATCCCAAGCCCGTCTTCATCATCAAAAAAATCTAAACCATACAATGCAAAATACGCTTCTTTGTTATAGTATATAAATATTTATATAGTGACTGTGAAATGTTGCCTCACCCCTCTTACTACTACAGAAAAGATGCATTGTTTTTTTTAGGCTTTGTCATCAAGCTGGTCATTCCTCTGTTTTTTTCATTAGGACATAGCGCATGCTGCATAATCAAGATTCTAAAGGATTGATATAACTAGTCTTTTCCTCCCACTCTAGCTAGGCCTCGTTGACTTCTATGTCATCAGCTCACTTAATAAGAGCAAAAATTTGGACCTTTTTGTTACAAAACATGACTGCCCATTTGCAACTTGTTGGCCATAAATGTGCTTGGAACTCTGTGCTCTTAGCAACAAGCTTCTCAACCATGGTAGTAGAATGGGTTTTATTTTCCTTCTCAACTCCATATTGTTGTTCGTAGAGTATGCTTCGTGAAGCTCTTTTTAAATTGCATGGTTTGCATAAAAAACTCTCAACTTTTTTGAGCATATTCGCCACCCGAATAGATTTGTTTGAACAGGGTCCTAAAATGGCTTTCCCTACTTCAGTTATTCCACTTCCAGCTTATAAGTTTTAATGTAAATACTGAAAGCATTCTTAATTTTCTATAAGAAAATAAAGCCATTTCTTTTCTTTGAAAAATCATTAATGAAGGTAATCAGTATCTTTTTTTTTTTTTTCTCCATTTAGAATTTGGTTTATAGACACAAATGTCCAACATGCAGACTAGCTACAAGCATCAGTTATACTCTTTAATGACTTCCCTTTGGGAAATTGACGAAAATGTTTGTCTTTGGTTAACAAAACAAACATTCTCACAAATGTGGGAAGGAGTATAGATTTGGAGAGACCAATCCCATAGTTTGTTTTAAGGGTTATAAACGGTCTTCCAAGCCCCAAAACTCAAAGTGGCCATCCGGTGAAAATGGTCACAACCATGCGGGATCTTTCATTTTAATCGCACATAACAAGATTGAGATACCTTATTTAAATGGAAACATTTATTTAGAACTCATATGAACACTGTAATGGCCATCGCTTAAACAAATCATAATGTTTGATATGCATACTTTTTATAGTGATAACGAGTAACTTTTTTTTATTTATAACATGATAGCAGCGGGGGACGTCCGTAAGTTACTTTTTCAAAGTCAAGAACATATAAACTTAAATTATTTCGCTATAAAAAACTATTTTTGGTTCTTATTAATATACTTTTCGTTACACTTTTTACATAATGTCCCGAAACTCATAGTACAACATGCAAAATTTCATTTTAGACACTTGGTAATCGTAGGTCACATGCTAATTGGATTAATTTTCGACTTTTGGTATGCTTTCCAGCCGCGATATTATTGCTTTGTGATGTCATTCACGATTTCAGATTCATAGAATTGTGGCCGTATTCTGTGATGTCCATTTAGTGTGTCTGGCATGCTTGCGTCCGGCTCGGCTTTTTAATTTGTTGTATTCAAGGGTTCGTCAGTCTTTGTCGCCTCAAGCTGCAGGTCTACTTCAAACTTTAGTTTATTTTGATTATTATTATGTTATTATCTTATTTTATAATTAAATTAAATTTCAACAACTTCTAATCTAAGGTTTTATTTATCATAAATGCATTTTTTAATTGTATATTTTTAAAATTTTTTTAAAATTTTAATTCATTCTTTAACAATTTAGTTTCTTAATATTTCATATACATATTTAGTTTCTTTGGTTTTTCATATTTAGTATATATCATTAATTTTTTTTTCATTTATTTCCTTGAAAATTTTAAATAATAACATAATTTTAAAATTATCATTTAAATTTATATGAATTCGATTTTATTCAATAGATTTTTTAATCGCAAAATACATATTATTAGTTATTTGGTCCTTAATTCATTGCCTTACCTTTCTTTCATTTATCATTTGATATTAGAGATAAGATTACAAATTAAATCTTTTCAATTAAAGATTGATTAAGTTTATTTTAAAAATTATAAAAATACTAAACAGTTACCCTTGTACAGTTACAAACTATTTTTAATACATTAACGGTAAAGAAAATTGATGAGGTTTTTCTCTCGGATTATATCTGTAAGCGTTCCGAATTGTTGAATTAATAGCAGAATGACGTAGAGTTTTTCTTTTTAGTTACAATGAGTTTGCGTGTAAGAAAGACAAAAGAATGGGAGGGCCCTTGCATTTTTCCAACGTATTGTATTTTAAACAACGTAACAGGGGGGAAAGCTAAAGAAATTAAAAAGAGGAAGAAGGAGGACTGATAAAGGAAAGAAAGATAAAGATGCCGCGTTGGGTGCTTTGTTGAACTTTAATAGGTTTCCCGGACGCACCCTTTGCTCAGATTAGGCGAGCTGCGTGGAACTCAGATTGATTTTTGGCACATGACAGGGAGCCCATCCCTCAATTCAAGATGTCGAGGAAATACCGTTTGTATAAATGTGAACGTGAATTCAAGGTTTTAGAAGTTTAACATTTTAATTTTTGTGGCATCTCATTTAATTACACAAGGAAATGGAAAGAGAGATTGATAGCGGTAGAGTAACTTAGGCTTTAAAACTTATGATTAAGAGAAAGAGCTCATGTCATTTGATTCCTCTCCTTTATCTTTGTATGACTAGTGCAACTTTTCTATTCTGGGATGTAAACAAAAAAAATAGCAAAAAAGAAAAAAAATTGGCTGGTCACTCTTAATTTTGGTCCA